>VHKM01000222.1:3900000-5100000 GCA_007210695.1 Neogobius melanostomus | reverse complement strand
CTTTGTATTGGCAGTTTTAGCAACCTGATATGCTACTAAGGCTGGGGCAAGATATTGTTTTGCAATATACCTGTATGTCTTTGTTGTGGTACATGTGTCGGAAACCATGTATCGCAAAACTTTTGATACTCAACTCAGTTATGGGAAAAAATATGCCAATGTTTTTGACTCAACGATAGTTTTGTAAAGTCCACATTTGGTACTGATTGGTTTAAACAAAAGACTTTTAAAATGCTTCTGCTTTTGAAAATGTTTAATCAATGTCTGATTTATATTTAACTTATACACTTTGGATTCTCCATTTGCTCTTTCTTTTTAATTAATTCGGGCCAAAATATTTCACTTTGTTATAATGAAAACTGCACTGGAAAATATTAGATCACAATACATATCGTATTGGGCCCTCTGTATCGTGATACGTATTGGATCGCCACAAAGTGTATCATCGCAGCCCTATACACTACATATTACAAGTGTCACAATATACTGTGTACACATGTATCCCCTATGATCATATAATTTGTTTGTGGCTCTTTTTACTTTAACACAAATCTCTCCATTTATCCAGGCTTTGAGTTTGAGGTGGCATAATGGTCACACTAGTCTGAGTCTGCAATGTGGCTAGATTGGCATTTATTTTGTAGGACTGTGCAAATAGCCCCTTACAGGTTGCCCACTTTTCTTTCACACAGTTCTCCTGTTTCTTTTCTTTTGTTCTGGTATTAACCTAGAAAAAAGCCCTTAACAATAGGCATGTTTTCATACTTTTGAAGGAATTAAGCAGATTTGTTCAACTCAAGTTCCTGGTACCTACTTTGAGCTTTTCATTTGAGCTTTTCACAGCTTTGATTGAAAAATCTCCTGTATTTTTATATAGAGACTTCCTGACTAACTGCTGTTTTGTTTCTGCGTAGGTTTTCGGCTGTGGTCGTGCGGGGTTTGAATGTCCACTGCCATGGCCAAGCGGGAGGCGGGCAGCACCAGTCCAGTAGTGAGGCAGATCGACAAACAGTTCCTGGTGTGCAGCATCTGCCTGGAGCACTACAGGAACCCCAAAGTCCTGCCCTGTCTGCACACCTTCTGTGAGAGGTAACAGCAGCATTTGTTGTCAGTCTATGGCGGAAGTCCTAATAGACCATGGTGGTTCCCTTTAGATAAACCTGACACAGATTTTATGCATCGCCCCACACCATCTGCTGCTTTTGTACGCATTTATGCTCTCAGGGATTCTACAACTGTGCATGAGTGGAAACGGGCGAGATGTTCTTTTTTACTTACCATCGCTTTTCTCTTTTTTTATTGCTTGCAAATACAATAACTAAGTTGCATCTATATACCAGTGTTTCCAACTTAAGTATCCCCAATTTAAGTGCCCTGGTTCCTTTAATAGAAGTTGTAAGAAGTGCAGTTTTCATCTTATTCATTATGTTGTTGTTTTTTTACTTTGTAGTCATAAAATGTACTATAGATATTAAGATAATACTCCGTTTGATCTGCTTTATCTGAAATACCATATGCCCACGTACCCCCGGGGATCCCCATACCCCTGGTTGGTAAACACTGATTAATAAGATGCTTAAGAGATGCGAAAAGTGGGTCGCGAGCCAACATCAGTGGCTTGCGAGTAGGGCAGCACAATATATCGCAAAAAATAGCATATCCCGATATTAGGTGATATAATATCCGTATCACAGGAAGCCACAATATATCGCAACATCACTAAAGCCTTCGTGTTCGATGTCTTGTTTTGACACAATTTACTGAAAAATGTGTTACTTACAATTTGTGTTTGATTAGAATGAAACATATGGTGTTGAAATGGTTTAGTGAAATATCGCAATAATTCATTTCGCGATATTGCACAGCCATATCGCATATCGCAAGTTACTTCATCGTTCAGCCCTAGTTGCAGTTACATGTTTTATCAATCTTTTCCATTTGAAACTGCATGGAAACACTATTAAAGTCTGATGACATTAGTGTTGGTGGGTTGTTTTGATCATAATTTCAGTCTTAAAGGCATATCTACTGCTTATTCAATAAAGTTAAATATTCTAGATGATATGACAGATAACATTTTTATTTGGGTCGTGGCTGGTCATCCTTGGGTAATTGTGGGTCCCGAACCCCTTACTGCTTCAGAACCATTACTTTAAAGAACTTTAAAAGAGTCAACATTTGACTTTTAAAAGAGGCTTGTAAGCCTGGTCTTGTACCGTGACACAGTACAACACAGTTTTTCAATAGCAGCCTCCTCCCAGTCTATTACAGAGCATTCTCGTCATATTTACACATCTGTAATGGAAAAGTCAAATCCCTTCTCACAATTAAACTGAAAAGCTCCTCTCCTCTGCGTCTCAAAAAGGGATCAGTGCATTCCTCGGCTCCACGGAGCGTCACTCTCCGCGCTCTGAGAAACATCATTGTTAACAAACACTACAATGGTGTCCTGTGAGATCTTCGGAAAGACAATACTCCCTCGGGCTTTCAGACGGACAAAGGGCCAAGATAGGATGGTCAGAGTTGTGAGCAACAAACAAATCAAATGAGCGAAACAAACTCACCTTTTGAGGTCTGAAAAGCTAAACACTGATAAATATGCTCTTAACTGGAGCGCCTGCACATACATAATCCGAGGGGAAAAGACAAATGATCCTATGGCTTTTACACTCCCACGTTAACAAAAAATAAGTTAGTTCTAATACAGTTCTTTATGATACATACTAGTGTTAGATTGTAGCCAAACTGAGAATTCAATGAACTCCTTTATCTGCGGCAGTGGACACCATTGGTCCAGTATAATCCCGGTTTTACAGACATGGCATGTGATGTGGATCCATGCTGAGGTGAACAGTTTGTTCCGGGTGACGTCATGTTTGGGACAGACGTTTACGTCCCAGGCTGTAGTGTAGTGGCTTTTCGGGACCCCTGCTGGTACAGATTCAGCTTAGTGCTCGCTCTATGAGGGTTTAACCCGTTTTGGTTCCCAGTATGAGGTGGTCTGAAACGGCTTTTATGCTGTAATCACATGCTCACTATTTATACTGTAGATAGCACCGCTGCTGTTGGCATTGCGGCTTCGTCAGTGCTTTAAATGCTGTAATAAAACGTGTATGTGCTTGTAATTATTTGAAATAATTGGGAAAAGTTACAACTCTTATTTGAAAACTTATTGGAATAAAACACATTAACCATTATTGAACTCGTTTTCAATTTTCCGTGCCATTTAATCTCTTGAGAAAATTTGTTGCAAAACCCTGCTCAGTAATCTTAACTATCTTGGTTTGAAATACTACTTTGAAATGCATTAGATAAATTCATTTACATATTATGATAATGTCGTGTGGCTAGATGATTACAAAACCCTTTTTTTTCTAAACATTTATTGAAAGTGCCCAGCTTTTTCAACACCAAACCTGCATGACCTTCTTATACAATAGATAGACATTAGTATTCAGCTTGAGTCGGCCGCAGACAGCCTCAGGGGCAGACGGACAGAGGTATCCTTCGTTGTGACCTCCTCGCGATTGCCTTTTCGTTCACTGGACAGAGAAGAGTAAGAGTTTTAGATCAAACTTTATGTGAGGTGGCAGCGTCCGGGCTATGGGCCAGGAGCGCAGGCTGATCTACATACTGCAGCTGAATTTAGTGCTGACTCTGCTGTTAGCATCGACTTGAAGGTGTCTTGTCCATGTAGCGCTGCTTAATTTTAGCGATGTGCCACAACTGTGTTAGATGGGGTGTTTAGGATACAGAAAATCCTGATTGCACTTGTAAGAAAACATGACACAACCAAAGCAAGAATCACATGCATTTGAGAACTTGTTTGGAGAAAACTACAGAAACAGCAGGTGTGCAGTTGTAGTACATTGTGCGTAGCTGTATTGTCAGAAGCAACAGACTTTTTAATTGCTGCGAAATAGTCCAAGAAAAGTTTTGTTTTAGAAAGAGAAAAAGTTCTCTCTCCAGTGTACTTCCCCTCCCTGTTCTGCTGAATCTCTTCACAGATCAGTTCTTATTGGATTAACTTTCCTAATCTTTCATTCTTGTTTTCTTGTCATTTCTCTGCAGTTGCCTCCAGAACTACATTCCCCAGAGTCCCTGACACTCTCTTGTCCAGTTTGCCGCCAGACGTCGATTCTTCCTGAGAAAGGAGTTGGGGCTCTACAAAACAACTTCTTCATCACCAATCTCATGGAGGTCTGGCAATAAAGTCTATATTTTCACCCAGATTTTAGTTTGTGGTTGAAGAAGTAGAAAAGTAAGATGTGTGTTATTTCGGACCCTCTTCGCCTGAGGGCATGGCAGTGGTGGTATGTGGGTTAGAGTTGATGTGTGAATTAATTTGTAATTTGTACTTTATCTATTCCTGGTTTTGATCTGGTTTAGTCTTGATTTTTACCTGGTTCAGTCTTGGTTTAATCCTGGTTTATGTCTGCTATTTATCCCCCTCTTTCAAAGTATTTTGCATAGATAGACTACGAGACTTATTTTGCTGGGTAAAAACCTGTTTAACTTTATTTGTGTTTATCCCAAAAGAAAACAATCTAAAAGCAAAATTAAAAAGATGTAAAAATGTACCCAAAGACACACTATCTTAAAATGTTAAATTCATGTCAAAGACATCTCTCATTTCATAAACGGAGGCTGATGTTGTGTGTTGTGTTGGGTGTTGCTGCAGGTTTTGCAACGGGAGCCTGAGTGCTCCAGACCAGAGGCCTGCAGCGTGTTAGAGTCAGTCAGCGCTGCAGTGGCTGGGAAACCTCTCTGCTGCCCTAACCATGATGGAAAGGTACAGAGCAATCAGTCATGTTCATGCAGCATATGCATATCAACAACTGTCAAAGCATGTACCATACCGTTCCACTAATCATCTAATCTGTACTGACCTGTACTCTTTACTATGAAAGTATTGCTGTTTATTGTACTATATGGAGCCATTACCTATTGTTTGTTTGGCCAAGTGCTCACTTTTGAGTGTCCTCTGTCGCCCTCTGCAGGTGATGGAGTTTTACTGCGAGTCGTGTGACACAGCTATGTGTCGGGACTGCACTGAGGGCGAGCACAGAGAACATGTGACTGTTCCACTGCTGGATGTAGTTGAGCAACACAAAGCTGCTCTGAAGACACAACTGGACACCATACACAGCAGGTACTGCACAAGGCTGAGGGGGGGTTTCAGAGAATTAGGGCACAGTCCACATTTAGCTACTTGTTATCCCCGTGTGACATACTTGGAACAGCTCACAAACTTTGCAAACTGGGGAAATTTTGATTCCTGTCTTTCTTTTGTTTTTACTCCTTATGTCATTATTTAATAAGGATAGCTGCTGTTTAGCCCTGTTAATTTACAAAACAGTAAACATAAACATGAATGCTCTGTTAATGAATCTGTGAAAATAACCTTTGTCATGGCACCCTGATGTCTATTTCATTCAATAAAGCTCTTTAGTCTGTGAAATTAATATAGGAAATACCTTTTACCGAAGGTTTGACAACTGTATGAAAATAAGCAACTAAAATAGCCAAGAGTCATAATATTTAGTTTATTAATTATACAACATAGTATTAACTCTAAATGATCATCTTGTTTTTATTGATCCTGAGTGTGACTACATTGTGGTGTGTGTGACAGGCTCCCTCAGCTGACCGCAGCCATTGACCTGGTGACGGAGATTTCGCGGCAGCTCAATGAGAGGAAAAGCGATGCAGTGACGGAGATTTCCAACACATTTGAGGAGCTGGAGCGTGCGCTGCATCAACGCAAGTCAGCGCTCATAACAGACCTGGAAAACATCTGCAGTGCCAAGCAGAAGGTTGAGTCGTTACAAATACTGTATTTTAATGTGACTACTCCATTTGCAGAATAGGCATGGTCTTATGAGTTTTGTTGCATACAGGTTTTGCAAGCCCAGCTGTCGGCCCTGTTACAGGGGAAGGAGCACATTCAGAGCAGCTGCAGTTTCACTGAGCAGGCCCTCAGCCACGGCAGTGCGACTGAGGTGAGATTTAATATGATCATCTGTGATATGTTTCAGTGTATGAGCAATGATAACAATTAGTATTGGCTTTGAATTTGTAGGTGCTGTTAGTCCAAAAGCAGATGAGCGAGCGAGTGGTAGCGTTGGCCCGGCATGATTTTCCAGAGAGGCCGCATCAAAATGCACATCTGGACTGCCAGGTTTGACCAGTTTTACATCTACCTTTCTGAATGTAATCTTGCATATATATTAATCTAATTATTTTTTGTGATAAACAGGTGGAGACAGAGGGTCTGAGGCGATCTATCCAGAATCTGGGTGTCCTGATCACGACAGCTGCTGTGGCGCACACATCTGTGGCCACTGGAGAGGGGCTCCGACACGCAGCCACAGGACAACACCAGACCATCACTGTGACCACAAAAGACAAAGTACCGTACTCTGTTTTAATGTTATTCCAGTCGCACAAACATAAATGTGATGTGTCAAAATAGTGAACAATGATGAGAGTAACTTTACGTTTTATTTAGTGCAAATTATACTGTAAACCTCCTTTTTGCAGGACGGGGAGCTGGTGCGGACAGGAAATGCTGTTTTAAAAGCTGAGATCACCTCCTCAGATGGGACACGCGCCGCAGAGGCAGACATATCGGACAATAAAAACGGCACCTATGAGGTGGGGTACACGCTGAAACATGAGGGCGAGTACGTCTTCGCCCTGTCGTTGTACGGACAGTCAATTCGGGGCAGTCCCTTCAGGCTGCGGGCCATTAAACACTCAGACGTGCCCCAGTCCCCGGACGACGTGAAGAGGAGGGTGAAGTCTCCGAGCGGGACAGGAGGACACATACGGCAGAAGGCAGTGAGGAGACCGTCCAGTATGTACAGCACCACCAAGAAGAAAGAGAACCCCATTGAAGATGAGCTCATCTACAGAGTCGGTGAGTGGCACTAAAGTCTCTGCTACTAAAGGCCACAGTTTGAAATTGCTGCTGATGTGGGTCGGCTCGACGGACTCGAGGGGGTGGGTCAGTGTGCTATAGTAAATCAAAGGGGAATACCGTCAAATAAACACAGACAATTCTCACACCCCACGGCAGAGTAGCTAACATCTCCACTGTGCGCTAAGTGCTAATAACCTGACCATGCACCTGCTGGTGATTTGTTTTGTTTTTTCCAGGATGGGAAAGGCCAGTTGCTCCCTGATTGGCCAGTCACCTCCACAAGACAAACGCTAGCTTAATCCAAACTAACCGTATAGCTGACCCTAACCCTAATTATAGTGGAGTTTACAAAATGGTGTCTTGCAGGCGAGAGCACAAATCTGACCAATCAGGGGGTCGATATGCAAATGTGGCCTTTCCCATCCTGGGGGTGAAAAAAAAAATAGCCACCTGCTGCTTTGTGAATGTAATCCAGAAAATCTTCACTTCCGCTTCGTGCTTTGCTGATCGGGGAATGATCCGCTTATCAGATCGGCGTGGGCTCATGACGTGAAGTCCTACTTTTTACAGAAACTTCCACCAAAAGAAAATCCAAGTTACATTTACCTTTCAGCCTGTGGGGGCAGTACACACACTGTTTTAGACTGATTTGGACCATATAAGTGCAAAATATACTTGTTTACACTAAAATATACAGTTCATCAGCAGAAAAAAGTTGGTTTGGACTTTAGTTGCACTTTAAGATATTTCACAAGAGCAATAATGTCAATTACTGGTCGACTGACATTATTGTTGAGTCCTTGGGTAAAACAATCTGAACAAGTACTACTACTATAAGCAGTTTTTTGGAGTGTCTTTCAATCAAAGGGTAGCAACACCACCTGATATCCTGAAGCAAACATTAGAGCGTTACCCTTCGAAACATTTCATTGTTCCCCTAAGAGTTCCCACCGGTCAATCTGGGACCTCTTAGCAAATAACGTATCTTTTCTCTCTTATCTAATGTTATCGAATGGAACTGGAAAAAAAAAAAAAGTCTTAAACTTGATATCAACTTTTGTCAGGTTCCCGGGGCAGAGAAAAAGGAGAGTTCACCAATTTACAGGGAATTTCTACCTCCAGCAATGGACGAGTGGTGGTCGCCGACAGCAACAACCAATGCATTCAGGTGAAACAACTGTACAACTGCAACGCATCAGCATATTGGTTTGAATTTACCCACAAGGCCTCACGCTGGTACATGCTTGAATCCTTGCAGATATTCTCCAATGACGGTCAGTTTAAGATGCGCTTCGGAGTCCGAGGTCGTTCCCCGGGGCAACTGCAGAGGCCGACGGGCGTAACAGTGGATTTGAATGGGGACATCGTGGTCGCGGACTATGACAATCGATGGGTCAGCATTTTCTCATCTGATGGGAAATTTAAGGTAGCTAAACCACAACAACACAAGTACATTGATCTATGGAGGATTACACCGATTTTTGTCTTCATAGAACAAAATAGGAGCAGGGAGACTCATGGGCCCCAAGGGTGTGGCTGTGGACAAGAATGGGCACATCATCACCGTGGACAACAAGGCGTGCTGCGTCTTCATCTTTCAGTCCAACGGGAAACTGGTCACCAAGTTCGGCGGCAGAGGGACGGCCGACAGACAGTTTGCAGGTTAGAGACGTGCAATATAGTTTCTCTCCCCGTTTATTTATTTGGTTTTGAATTCTAAACATCTATAAATAATAATGTTAAAAGTTAAATTTATCATACACGATTGTCACTGTTGAAACAAATACATTACTCACTCTTTTTAAATGCATTGTTAATATGTCTCACTATTTTAGCTCAACACCCCCACCCACTGGTTACAGAAGTAAAAAACCTCATAGCTTCTTGAGCCGACATCTGTACTGTGTAGTTGTTACAGATGACGGCTCAAGAACTTTCTACGATGGATAACTCCTGTACGACTGAGAGCTTAAGTGAACCTTTTGTTTTGATATTTAACTTGAACCTTTTTGTTTCATGTTTTCAAGTAGTTGTTATTTTCTTTCATTCAAAAATAATTGCGCCGTGGTCAATTGTTCCTGATTAGCCTCTGTCGTGACTTTAAACTTTACTTCCAGAGCCGAAGCAGGTTTCAGGTGCGCGGGACAGTGGAGCGCCATAATGAACCCCTGACATCGTCCGATATTACAGTTTATTAGTTTAGGGAGGATCCTGCTTATATGTATATACGTGGTCATTTAAAATGCTTTAGCTTGTGTTTCAGTCGTATAACTCGTCATTATGCTTATCTGTATTTGTTTTGCCTTCTCTGCCTTACTCTCCATGTCTTGCTCTTTGTTTGCTTGTGCTGTATTTTTCTTCTTTGCTTCAGTTGAGTTTATTTCTGCTTAATTTCGTTTGTTCTTTCTGTTTCCTCCTTTCCCCCCCCCCTCCACAATTCAGAAAAACTTGGCCCAAACATAAATAAATATGGCTCAAATTTCAGTAAGTACTTGGTGTGGCCTTGCTGACTCCACAGTGCAGTGCCCCGTGTCTAACCCTCAGTATCTCACCTTTAGGACAAATAAGAGAGATTTAAGAAGAACTAAGAATAAGAATTGTTAATCAATAATTTGCTTAATGGATTGTAATCAATATTACAAGCTTTGTGTCATGCGGTTTGTCTTTTTGTGAAAAATTACCATGAATGAATTCACTTCTCCAATACCTTTCCAGTAAGACTAACATTTGCATATTAAAAGTAGATCTTTATACGTTTGTATTATGGCTGCACAATATGTATTGTCAAATTATTGTTATCCACAATATTGGGTGATGCATATCGCAAGAGGCCACAAAAAAAGATCTGACAGAGATTTACACATTGTAACTTGTTCAAAGATTTTCAAACCATTTGTGAATGATTTCAAATTATGATTTGAATGTTTCATTCTTAATTTTCATAATTTTGCTTTATTTTAGCTTTGATTTTGGTTATTTCTTATATTTTTTGTGTTACTTTTACACAATATTGATGAAAAATATATATGAAGTTTTATAACAATATCCAAGACAGATTTGATCTCATATTGTGCAGCCCTAGTTTACACTTTATTCTTCCGTTGTTTGCTGTAGACATTGTTTTTAATTCAATATCTATTCAAAGATGTAATTCCTTTGAAAATGAACAGATAATTCATGTTAACGTGAAAATGAAAAAATGAACTACAAATGAGTAACTGCTAATTATTGGGGTTTCCTTATATCATAAAAAGTAATTGTTGTTTGTTGTTGTTAATGTTTTGTCTTTCATTTCCAGGTCCACACTTTGTTGCCGTTAACAACAAGAATGAAATCATTGTGACAGATTTTCACAACCATTCTGTAAAGGTAAGATTCAAAGCTGTGTAGTATCTGTAGTAGTAATACTAGTAGTTGTGGTACTAGTAGTAGCAGCTCACCACCACCTAACTTGGCCCAGGTAAGTGAGGCGGGCACAGCTTCTCTCTGGGCTAGGACTTATTTTTAAAAGTACTAGTAGTAATAGAGCTGTACTTATAATAATAACACTTATTGTTTTATCAGTTCTCCGTTGTACAGAAATTTTCCATTGTAGAAAAGATGTTTGAGTTGTCATCTGTACTGGGCTGGTTTGAATCGAAGGTGTTCCTCCTTGAAACTTTTTTTTTTTTTTTGCCCAAGTAAGAGTACAGATATTACTTGAGTAGAAGTAAAAAGTATCATTATTACTTCAAAATTATTACTTCAAAAAGTTACTGAGTGCTGCTTACTACCTCTGACTACTGGCCGGGCCTGATCTAATTTTCATGATTAACCACGTTATTATGGTCTTCACCTCACTGCCATCACATCTGTGACCAATGACTTAGAGGGACAGTGTTGATTTTGACAAAAATGTCTAATTTTAGTTGAGATTTAGTCAAATAATCCTCTTCAATTTTTGTCTAGTTTTAGCCGACTAAAATTGCATGTAAATTTACAGTAGTTGACTAAATTTAAGCCAAATTTAGTCGACATTACATTTATAATATGTATTATAATCATATTTAATCAAGGTAATCTGCTTTATGGAAATTGTCCCACACGGACAAAGCTCAGAGCTGACCCTTTGGCAGAGAATTGAAATTATATGAGGCTCTTTCAAACTGTCTTTAACTGGAGTTAGGATGAGGTTAGTGTTTTCTTTTCATTTTTACTTAGTCAGATTTTAGTCGACAAAAATATCTGGACATTTTAGTCATAGTTTTAGTCTCATAAAAAAAAAGTTTAATTTAGTTTAGTCCAATTTTAGTCGAAAAAAATATTACTTTGACTAAAATGATGACTAAATATTTTAGTCGACAAAATTAACACTGGAGGGGGAGATGAACTGTTGACTGGGGCTCATTGCTCATAGTGGCACTATTCTTTGTTGCAGGTGTATAACGCAGATGGGGAGTTCTTGTTTAAGTTTGGGTCTCACGGTGAAGGAAACGGACAGTTCAATGCTCCCACTGGTGTCGCTGTCGACTCTAACGGAAATATTATTGTGGCCGACTGGGGCAACAGCAGAATACAGGTACACTGTTTCTAGCATAACAGTATCTCAAAAATATTGTTCATTAAGGTATTATGGTATACTTTATTGATAACTTTTTGTTTCTGTACTTCAGGTGTTTGACAGCACAGGCTCGTTCCTGTCCTACATCAACACTTCAGCTGACCCTCTGTATGGACCCCAGGGGCTGGCGCTGACCTCAGAGGGACACGTGGCTGTGGCCGACTCTGGGAACCACTGCTTCAAAGTTTACCGATACCTGCAGTAGAGACACAAGGCGGAGAGTCCTACACTGACAGATTCACTAATATGGGAGAATTTCAACAACCATTTCAGCTCTGGTTAAATAAGAGACCAATGCTCATCATTCCTGAATTAGACTTTTGTATTCCACCATGTGCAGATTATGTAAAGCTATTTTCCCCAAATTAATATTAATATTTTCTTTCATGTCTTTTGTATTGTTATCCTGTTAACAACAAATATGGTCAAAGAACTTTAGCTTTATGTGGAAACTGATTATATCCCAGTCAAAAAAAGACAGCATTTTCAGACTGCTGCACATCCTCCCATAAAAGAGGTACATTTATTCATTTGCAGTGGTCTCTTATCTCCCAGAGCTGTGTAATGTAACAACATTGTATGGGTCAAAAATATAATCTAGGGCTCTTCCTACTTTTAATCTATTTACATACGATAATTTACAAGTGAACATACAGTATATGACAAATTTGCTACATAATTTCAATCATGTTAATCCAAATAGTAAAAATGGCTGCATTGAGATGAGTTGCATGTCAGTGAGCTCAAAGTATTTTCCTAAATGTCACTGCCTTACAACACAGCACATGCAAACGGGCGTGTGTCGTACACATTCAAACTGTGTTTTGTTGTGTCTGTGTGTTTTTCTTTTGCACCTTGTTATTGCACATATAGTTTATGTTTTGAAATGCGATGACCTGTGATTATGCATGTTCTCTTTTTTTTGGGTACATCCAAAGATAAGCGTCAAAAGCACAATTAATTGCACCATGATATTTATATATTGCTTTACACAGCTCCTGGATAATTTAACGCCAACACTTTTCATCTTTTTCATCTCTTTCCTAATTCAATAACCAAAATTTTTATCTCGCTCCAGTTGTATTTGCACTTTCTGTATTGATTTAACATAGTTGTACATTTGCATATTGCTGTATATAAAGGATTAGTGTTGAAGTTACTCTAATGTAAAACCTACTTATTTCAGCATTTAAACTAAAGGAGTGGAGTGTGTGAAGAGCGTCATGCCACGTAGCCAAACAAGTCAGAACAATGTGGTGTACATTGTTTGTTGTATTTTATTTTTTGATAATTTATTTCTTTTCTATATAAGTTGTTCTACAAATTATTTTTCTAATTGGTGTGTTTGAGCCGTTTCTTTGTTGCCAAACATTGTTGTACATACATGCGTCATGTTGTAGCATTATGTTCATATTAGTCATTTCTCTCTGCCAAATTATATTGTAAACAGAGGCGGGTAGTACTAGTTGCATTTACTCAAGTACATGTACATGAGTAACTTTTTTTTAGGGTAGAAGTTCGTACTTCTTATAGTTTTTATCACACCATATGTTTTACTCCTGAACTATGTTGTTAGGGTTACACCATAAAAGTAATCTAGCTACTTATTTAATTACTTAATTTCAAGATGAATCTCAACACTGATAACTATACTTCAGTTTATAACAAAAAGAATCAAGCCAGTTCTGTCCAATTTAGTTTTTCACAGTTGAAAACGTGAACACAATGAGTAATAGGATTGTAAATTGTAATCTTGTTACATTACTCCATTACTTTAAAAGGAATCTAATTACACTGCTCCTGATTGACGATATTATGAACATCAGTCATCATCTTACTTCAGCAGTTTCTTCTCTCACCTGGTGTAGTATAGTTCTTTAAGTGACAAAGGCTCTGTGTTAATCATATAAAAAGATGTAATGTTGATTCTTATGTTTCTATTCTATCTATTTTTATGGTGTGTTTTGGATTTAAATTTTTTACGATGTCACAAAGAAAACACATATCAAATCTTAACAGTTACTCAGTACTTTCCACCGAGTACTTCAACATTTGACTTGTTCTGGAGTAAATAATCTTCTAAAGTGATGTTACTCTTGAGTAAATGTGTTGGCTACTCCACCCCCCTCTGACTGTAAGCTGTTATTAAACACTGCACAAAATACTACAAGACTTCTATAGTTTGCGAAGAGTAATATATGGCTATGTATAGTTATCCTTTATCAGAAAGTCTATTCTAATCTACAATCATCTTGTTGTAGTGATCAGCACCTTTACATAGTTTTCAGTATTTGTACTTGTTGCTCATAACACCAGCTTAGAGACTGTGACAGGGTATATTTTCACATATTTATCTCTGACTGTATTTTCCTAATAATCCATCTGTTAAAATGCCTTCTAATGTATAGTGTCCTGACTGTTCTTTGCAGCACATTGTCTTTTTAAGATTGTTGTCACATCACAGGGGTTCCCAGAGTGGAGCTTGTGTTCCATTGGGGGTCGTCAGACACTGAGCTGGGCGTCCCAAGATGGTTTAAAGAACATAAACATGATCTATTATCATTTTTATTGAAAACATTATCATATTTGTTAAATTAGGATAAATACCAAACTAAACTACTCCAATAAATACGATTCAGCCTGATGTGTGGTGCTTTAAATGATTCATTATATTTTACAGTGGGCCTCCTCGGTTGTTTGCATGGTCATTCGGGGGAAATGTTTGGGAATGCGGTTGTTCGCGCGACTCCCGTAGGACACATTTTCCATTCAAAATACGTAAAAAGTATCCCTCAGATATGACCTGGCGACCCCCCCTGAACTTATCCCACAACCCCTGTGGGTGTCCCGACCCCAGGTTGAGAACCCCTGCTCAGATCTATCACCCCTCATTCATTTCCACACCTTGATTCTGAGACAAAAGCACATGTGAAGTATACAGTACCAGCCATGAGCCTGTTGTGAAGCCTGCAGTGTGTAACCCAAAGGCCAGTCATACAGATTCTAGCACACATATGTAATCCTGGCAAATGTATGGTTTAAATAAAGAATGACACAGAACTGCTGTCCGAGTGACTTGGTTGATTATGATAAAAGGATTACCGTGATAGTCTCCTTGTACACACTCATATTTTACTAATTTATTGTAGCCTATTTAGTTAAAGGATCTGTATCATGCTATTTTAGCCATTCCAAAGTAACGTATAGGCATTATCATGACATATTGTACCTCTACCACTATGGAGCACTAATTTTTGTGATAAATATAAGTATTTTCTCGAGGTATTTTTCCAACCCGGAAGACAAAACATAACAACATGGTTCCAAAATGTCGATTTTGCATGATATAGGACCTTTAAAGTAGGCTATATTATTTAGGAGGCTTTAGGCTATATTGAATTTGTACATCTCCAAAAAACGTGTTAACTTTAGGCAAATCGTAACTACATGAAGTAAAATATGGATGAATGAAGAATTTTAAAAGCCAAAGTACAGTAAGTTTGAGCATTTCAGGACTTTCTATTTCAACAGACATATATTGATTTCACTCCAGTATTTCTCAAATAGCCCATCACTTTCATTTCAATTTCATTAAAGAAATTAGGTTGATTGATGCCAGTGAATGGCTCAGAGGCAGCCAATTATTTGCCCTTTCAGAATACATGTTCTCAATCTGAATAAAGTTGCCAATATGAACATACGTACGTATACTGATAGTACTGATCGGTATGTTCGGTCTTTATTTTTCATTCACTCGTTTAATTGTTCATTTATTTCAGGTAGTGGCACAGTGGAATACAAGTTAGACAATAATAGTTATGTAATGTAGAACAAACTATGAAGCTCAATTCTGCCTAAAAGGGAGTGGGAAGAAGAAACTTATTCAATCCCAACTGGTTCATATTTGTTTAATTTGTTTTAGCTTTTGTTATGTTTAGAGGGTAGTTGGCAGCATTTTTGTCATGATTTGTTTATATTCTCGCCACGGTCGAAGGTAAATGTTTTATACTTCTCTTTTCTACATCAAGCATTTTTTACCTTTTTGAAAGCAGTGTGACTTGGTAATGTGTACAATATTAAATCTCCGCATTTGAGGTCAGCCAGATGTTCCCAGGGTGGCAAAGTTCCCGAGGAGCATTGGGAATAGTGGGTACCTCCAGAACCCAGAGGTACCTACAGTATGTTCCCTGAGCTGCATAATTCAGTACCATCATACAATTGTCTCCTTGGGGTTATGGTAAAGGCTAAGTGGGGGTTAGGATCTGGATGTGGGATTGAGCACGAAACTTACAACTGTCTGTTCCCCATCCACACAAAGGTTGGTGCGACTTTAGCATTTACAATCACCCATAATCTGCTGCAGACTCCACACCCACCCTTTTTCTAATGCAAGGGGATTTCATACTGCGAGTATAAAACAATAGATTTAGCCCCTTTAAGTCGAAGGAGTCACACCGCTCTGTGAATTAGAGTTTTGTTCTTAGGATAAATTAGTTTTTGTCTCTGAATGGGTAATCCTTCAAAGCTTTTCAGACACATCAAAAAACACTCTCTTTGTGCACATCCTGCGCTCTGTGAATCAAAGAGCAGATATTAAGGCTGCACAATATGAGGGATAAATGCTGATCTCTATTTGTAATAAAGATTTAGGTTTCATTGCAAAGCCAAACTGGAGAAAATGTGCTCTGTTCAGGTTGGGGTTAAGAGGTTAGTATAATTTGGCAATATTGTGCAGGCCAGTGGCACGTTTCCTTTCTCTGATTGGATTATCCATTCATGCTGTTTTTACTTAAAGGTACACTGCGTAACATTTTGGACTATGCTATTGCTGGCAAAACAAAACATGCTCCTAATGACCAGCTCAACACAGAAAATGCTATTACTGCAGTGGGTAATCAAAGAATGGATTTGGATCAGGGCCTAACCTGTTTAAACCTCAAATTCTGCTGCCTTTAGTCGACATCTCCATGGAGACGAGCTGGCGACGTACCTACTCCTGTTAAAGTCACAGTCATGTCTTACGAGAGATGAGCCGCTCACAGCAAAGGCACATGTCTGTTTACATTTAAGAGGTATTTTTCAATGATGAAAATATCTGTCATAAAATAAATGCTTGTATTTTAATTTTATTTATTGGGTAAAATTCTACGCAGTGTGGCTTTAAAGAAATACGACTTTCTTTTCAGTGTCTACTGGGCAATAATTTCAACTCAACTCTTACTCACCCACCTAGCGATTCATAATTTATACTTTGGTTCCATCTAACTTTCACAAGTTATTAAAGTATTAATGATAGAACTACTGACAATGTCTGTGTAGGTTCTCAGTCGTACAAGAGTTGTCCATCTTCAATGAAGGTTCTTGAAGTGTCAAATGTTTCACTTCCCAGTTTAGGAGGGAGGCTAAACTCCTCCCTCCTAAACTGGAGGCCCAGTGAAGTGAAGGGAGGAGCTTAACTCGAGTTTAGCCAAGCTACTGGCCCATCTCAATTCTCTTTCTACCCCTACCCCTTCCCCTAGCCCTAGCCCTTGCCCTTTCCCTACACCCTGAAACCAAGGGCTAAGGCGAGGGTTGAAAATACCACCCTAAGAAATGGACAGCCCTCCATTTGACTGCATTTACTATTAACACAGATGATTAAGTTATGTAAAAAATAAAATAAAATAAACAAAATAAAAGCAACTTGTCTATAGAGCATGTTTCTACTGAACCAGTTCATCACTTGACTGATGCTGTTTTGTAACACCTAAACAACAGGACTCGGTCTCAGCCCAAACCCTACAGATTTTCATCTATTTCTGCTACATTCTCCTTCCCCCTGTCCGTGTGTTGCAGCTTCTACCGCGGGTCGCTGTGTCTGCAGCCAGAGCTGCGAGAGATCAGCCCATCCGCTCATGTAGCACACTCAGCGGGGACAGTCAGAGGTAGACCCGCTCGCACTGCGCACAGGGCGGGGACAGGCACCCGCAGCCTCCGCTCTGAGCCCCGGGCCTGAGCGGAGGCTGCCGAGGTGCGCTCAGACCGGGGACAGACCGCCTCGGACCCGGGTTCAGAGCACAGCGGCGCGGGGAGAAATCGAGCGCAGCAGCGAGGCACTGAACCCCCTGTGTCATGTCAATAGCGACGTATCGAAAGTTTGGGAGCGTTCGCAGCAGCAAAGCGAAAACGTAGAACTGACACGTTTATAGCAATGGACTGTTCTAATTGTTGCACAAAGCGAATAAAGTCATGAACGAAGCGTTCTGCAGCTTTATAATGTTGTAAGAGTGCTTATTGATGATATTCGTGAATTCATTTCGCAGCTTATTTCCGTGTTTGTCAAACTCCTCCTACCCCTTCGTCTGAAGTGTGCATCTGAAAACCCTCGCTGGAAGGGCTATGTGGCCTCTCCCTCACCCCTACCCCTCACCGCAAATAGAATTGGACACCCCTTCGTCTCTCGTGAACGCGCACAACGAAGGAAAGGCTAAGCGGAGGGCTAAGGGGAGAATTGAGATTGGGCCTATATCTAGTCTACAGGCTGAGCTAAAACTTGATGCCTTTTGGATGAGAGGAGAAACGTTTGACATTTCAACTACAGAGTACAGAAGATGACTCAAGAACCTCCACTGAAGATTCTACTAACAATAGCATTTCTATAATAGTGGTATTAAGATTCAGACTGAAAACTGTGGCAACTACTTGGTCAGTTACACTCCTTTGCTAAGTTTAAAAAGAAAAAGATAAAACTCTGATTGCAAATTATGTATTTATTAATAACAGCATGTTCATAACATTGAAATTAAGTCATGAATCGCTCACGTCAAATGGCAGCACGTGCACAACCTGCTGCTCATGAGAGGCAGCCACTGAAGAGTTACATTTCAAACTAAACATGACACAATAAAATCAAACTGGAAATGTGCTTTTTATGACTGATTGTTACAAGATTTTATTAAAGTTTGCAGTTCAGAGAAGCCTGACACACATTTCTAAATAAATTATACTTGCAAAATATACTTAACAGCAATATGTAAATCCATGGATTAATATCTGTCACAGCGACAGCAAAGGCTGTAATAAATCACATTTAAGAAAAGATAATAGGGCTGCACAGTATACTGTATTGGCTGTCCATTTGACTGAGATTGACACATTTTGCTAAAACTGAAAAAACCCAAAACAAGGAATTTAAAATGTGCAAAAGCTCAGTTTTAGTCATGATTTTTCAAATTTAGACCAGTTTTGTTCCCGACCTAAAATTACTTTCAAAGTGACAAAACAACTTGTTTGAAATGTTGTTTTTTTAAATCAATGGAACGTACTGTTTAAAAGGTTGAGTAAAATATCACAATAATATAATCACAGTATAATAAGACAGTTATGGAATATCACAACTTTCTCCTCATATTATACAGCCCTAATAATCAGCCCAAAAAGAAACAACTAAAAGCAGTTTAATGGAATGACTGGACTTCATAGCACAGATAAAACGTCTCGGAGTTTAATCTTGCACGCACACATTTTCACACGTACACAGCGCACTATTAGTAAGGACATGAAAATATCCAACAAAGCGCATTGGCATGACTCTGACGATAAAACCACCACCCACTGATGGAAGCTCGCGATGCAAAACATGTAAAAAAAACAAAAAACAATCAATTCAAAAGCACTAAATTAAGTAATCAGTACAATCTTTAGCACACAAGTTGAGGAGACAATGATATCAACATGATAATTTGATCTTTATGCTGCGAATGACAAAGCAGCACAACACACACTCATACATACATACTTATAGCAAATGTGGCTGAAAGAACTTCATAGACTACAGTTAAGTGTCTCAAGAATGAAAAAGCTTATAAATGGAGTTTAAGTTTAATTGTCCGCTTTAAAATTCATCCACAAAGAGACACAAGCCTGTGAACTCAGTGTGCCAGTCTCAAGCTGAGATACGTTCGGGGCATCTGGCATAAAAAGTTAATGTGCAAATCCCTGCGTACTAGAATACAGCAGATGATTTGCAATGGCACAAAGCTGAAACCAACGGACATGTTAATATTCACAAGTTACTGAAGTCTAGATAAAAGTAAATAAAAGTAAATAAAGTGGTAAAATTGAAGAATATCTCTCCTCCAGTCTTGTTTGCTCAAACTATGTAAATAAGAAGCTCGCTCAGACTCAGTAATAGTGGCATATCTGCAGCCTGCTGCCAGGGTCGTTCTTCCCGGGGCTGAAGAAGGGGAACACCGGCTCGTCAAAGCAGGTGTTGAACATGAACAGTCTCTTCATGGTCACTGCGTCGTAGAAACTCAGACGCCCGTTCTCGTAGTCGAGGTAGACCCCAACGCGAGGGGAGTTCCAGTAGTCTGCCACAAGAATACGGCCGTCCTCCCCGTTGGCATAGAGACGGTCCTGAAGACACAGACTCCAGTAGCCGGCAGAGGGGGTCAGATTGACAAAGCCCTTCCTGTTGCTGCATTCGGTGGTGACTCCCAGGTACCACACGCCCTTGTCACGCACGTCCACTTCCCAGTAGTGCTGCCCGTTGGCGTACATGGCCGTGGCCAAGACGCCGCAGAAGCGGGTAAAGCGTGCCGGCAGGTCAGGCTCCTGGATGCGGATCCTGCTCTCCTCCACTTTAGTGTCAAAGTCCGAGATCAACAGGTTTGGATGGGCTGTGTCGGGTCCAGGGTGAGGTTTTGAGGCACTGAGGGGGCAAACAAAAATATACTCTTGGTCAAGGCTTGCAATGTATGAAATCAGGACAACATTCTATGATCAAAGTAAAGGTGACCATATATTATTCAAGGCAGGGACATTTAAATGTCTCGTTTCATTATGTTCTATGCAGTTAACTTGGACGGATGGAGCGTGAGATCAATAGACGGATCGGTGCGGCGTCAGCAGTGATGCGGTCGCTGTATCGGACTGTTGTGGTGAAGAGGGAGCTGAGTCAGGGGCAAAGCTCTCGATTTACCGATCGATCTACGTTCCCACCCTTCACCTATGGTCATGAGATCTGGGTAATGACCCAAAGGACAAGATCGCGGATACAAGCGGCTGAAATGAGTTTCCTTCGCAGGGTGGCTGGGCGAACCCTTCAAGATACGGTGTGAAGCAGTTACCCGGGAGGAGCTCAGAGTGGAGTGCAGTGTCTCCCCGTAATCTACCATTGTTCAGGTAGTATAATGAAAAGAGCATGTTTTTAAGTTATGATATTTTCCAGTGCATACACAGGATAATAACTCTGTACAAACATGTTGTTTTTGTACTTTACTTTACAGCAGAGGTATGTCATAGGATGGTAATGAGCATGTTAACTAGGGATAACCTGAGATAATACATTTTGCAGTGCTACCAATTTTGGTACTGTGGGGCATTGTAAACATACTTGTATGTAGCACATGCATCATCTTCTTCCACATGATCAGCTGAAAAGGTCCTGAGAATTCAGAGAAGTCTGTCTGACAATCCACTGGTTCAAAAGATTCAAAGAATTTGCCGGACATAGCTCTGTCAAAATAAAAACACAATTATGTAAACTATAATTATCAGATAGTATTTTCAAGATAAATCTAAAAACAACATGATACTTACTCATTGTATGATTGAGACAAGCTCTGCAGGAAAGAAAACTGTGTCAAAGATGTACATAGTAAGGTACATACTAGTTTTTACTAAAACTGGTACTGCCAAATATTGCAGCTATTACTGGACCGTTAAAACATAGAGAGTCTCATAGTGTCACAAAGAAACAGACCTCGAAGCTCGTCTTTCCTCCCAGGTGTGAGTGGATGTCAGCGATGGCTTTGCTCACGACTGTATGTTCTTCCTCAGCTGATTTCAGGTTTTCATCAATGACCGCCATTGTGACCACTTCCTCAGCATCAAGGCTGTCCAGCAGCGAGTCCCTCTCATCCAACAAAAACTGCACCAAAGCCCCAACATCAGCTTCTATCTTTTCCTTCAGTCGGTCCTTCCTCCTCTGGGGTAACAAGTCATAAAGCCATTTTGTGTTATTAAAAGCAGAAATGGTATAACATCAGGTATACACTTGCTAACATACCCGGACTTCATCTTTGGTGCGTTTATCTGCACTGATCACATTCATGCACTGCCCCTTGTGCCAGTTCAGCTGGATCAGTCTGAGTTTTAACTCCATCTGCAGAGGGGGGAAAAAAAAAAGAAGAAGAAAACTGAAAAAGAGGCATTGAAAAAGAGAAACTGCATGTTTTTTTTAAGGACTGTATGAATAATGAATTGTCACAATTAGCAAAACGCAAAGATTGCAATTATTGTAGAAACTACAAGGAAAGGATTTATCAGTGTATAAAACTATAAGCTTTGATGTCTCAGTGTTCTTCTCAAACATCTGTGATTCTTGTATCAGTGCATAATTTTACTATTTCATGTCAATGCACCTGGATGTGTGTAAATGTGCACTGTTAACAAAATGTTTATTTTAAAAGCCATATCTAATTTTGTATTACTTGTAATCCCCCCCAAAAAATCTCTTTTACCTTCATCTCGTTTGCAACTTCTGGCAGTGGTGCAACCTCATGGTGTCTAAAATGAACACACACAAAATATAACATTAAAATGCACAAAATTGCATATTGCAACTGAAATACTGTTGACAAATTCATAGCTAACCTCCGATTTTTCACGATTGCTCCAGTTGCTATATTATGTTCTCAGAAAAAACCCAAAGTCTTCAATTTGTTTTTGTTCATAGCAACGTTCTTATCAATTCATATAGCGTCTAAAGCATTTCAAGGTTAGCCATGATAGTTAAACAGAAATCTGTGGAGCCTGGTATATCACTCATAGTCAAGGCTGAGAAGTGATAAGTTGTGCCTTCCAATAACACAGCTGCTGAGTCATATGCCACCCATGTTCCCTAACACATTTCTTATAATAGGCTTAAGAAGCACTGGTTTCTATAGCCAGTGTTTTAAAATATTGGCTACAAAATATATACAGAGAAGAGAAAAGAGCTGCTTAACAACTGCGTCAGCTGCTGAGTCACTCAAGGCAAATACTCCATGTCGGGTCCCAAGGCTTTTTTTGTGAAGAATACCACCAGTATTATACATTTAAAGATGAAACGAGAGAAAAGCCCAATCCCCGTGTCTGCGGAGGTTTCCTCTGGGTACTCCGGTTTCCCCTACCACTAAAAACATGTACAATAAGCCAGGATGAATGATGGTCAGAGATGTGCAGTCGGTCTGTCAGTCTCCCTCAGGGGAAACTGAAGCTACATACCGCCACTGAGTGTGGAGTGAATGTAAAATTGTCTCATGTAAAGCGCTTTGTGACTGAGTCTGTGAAAAGCGCTATATAAATAAAGCTTTTCTTCAATAATTTTTTAATATAACATTATTTTCAGAATAATTAGCGGTTATGACAACACAATCCAGACAGGACTTTCTCTTGGAGAGGTTTGTAAAAGCTGTAGCTCAGCAGCAGTAGATATTCGTCCACAGACGTTATCCAAGGCAGGCTTTGCTACCTTTAAGTGATGTCAGTAACTCTCCAGGCAGTTTATAAGGATCAAATTCTTAAGGTTTTGGTTCTCTTTAAGTATCAGCATGAGCTGTGCTATTTTTGGATATAGCACCTTGACTTCAGCCAGTGGAGATGCACAGTTTGATATGATACTAGCCAAATATCTCCAAGATGGCGACCATAACAACGATATTCACATAACTATTAGTATGTTCTGAGAATTTTTTAAACAAAAATCATGAAGCATTTATAATAATTGTCTGATTAGGAGCTTGGATTTGTTCTATTTGTTCAGTTGACAATTTAGTCATCCTTAATAACTATTAATTTATAGATTCAGTAAGCATAAATATGACTAGTAAGCTGGCAAAAACTCCTTCCTTCCCTTAACAAACCTGTGTGCTCGGGACTCCCTGCAGACCACACAAATGGGCCTCTTATCACTCTGGCAGTACAGCTTCAGGTCTTCCCCGTGCTGGTCACACTTCCCATCCACTTTGGTCGGGTTGGGAGCTTTCGGGGCCGAGCCCAAGAAATTCAGGTCGGTCATTCTGTCCACAAGGTTTTGCACTGGGTAGTTCTTGGTGAAGGTCCTCTTGGTAAAAACCTGGAGATGGTAGAACGTCATAATGTACTATTATTATTATTATTATTACGTTGTAGCATGTAACAGTCCTCCTTACTGTAACTTTAGCAAGACAGTAGCGTTGATGAGATTAGTAAAGTTTTGTCCTATCTGTTACATGCAGGGAAAATTGCCAAAACTTGTCACGAAGAGCACGCGTAGGAAGCAAACAAAGTGTGTTTGATAGCTAAGCGCAAATTGTAAAGAAGGCATTTCGGTTCAAAGAGGTGGATAAATCAAACACAGTTGAAAAGAAAACGCTGTTGCCATGTCGGGGTGCTGAAACTGACCGTTCTGCACTCTGGACACTGGTACCCGTAGTCGTCGCCATTTTCATCCCAGTGCATACAAATACAGAACCGACAGAAATTATGTCCACATTTTAGAATAACCGGGTCGTTGAATAAGTCCAGGCAGATAGCACATGTGAGCTCCTTTCTCAGGTCGTCTCCAGCTGCTTTCGCCGTCGCCATGTTTACACCCGAGCACAGCAGCGCAGCCTGCCCGGAAGTGAAGCCCGGTGCGCACAGGAAATGGGAAGAGTGTGACGCACAGAGACGGAATAAAACATTTTTGGTAATTTTTATTTTATTTTTTTGTCACTGAAAATTAAAATAGGGGATTTATTATAAAACGCATTTCATTTTCTCACATTAAACACTTAAAAACGTGAGATTCGCTGATTCTTTGACCAGCTGGCAGTTTGGATTGGCCTTGATGCTTTTAGTTTAGGCTAACATACCCAAAACGCAACAAAACTTGCTGTACCAGTCAGCATCAATATTTATTTTTTAAATACATATACATAAAAACCCATTCATAAAAAGACACAAAGTGGATATCAAGTTTGATTGTGCTAAAACTACATAGAGAATTTGCGTGTGATGAATACATTACATTGCATAGTTTGGCATGTGAGGAGTCAGTGTGATTGAAAAAGTGCGTACAATGTTCGAAGTGGTGCAATTTCCTAATTTTACAAGGCAAAAAAGTCAGTCATTCGCAAACAGGCAATTTACCACCCCTCACTCATACATAATTAATCAGATACAGTCATTGCATTAGTAACTCTAGCCTTGTAAATTTTGGAAACAAATTATGCAATGATAACAAACAACACCAGAAGAAGACACACAAAGACATTGCAATATTGACAATCCACAGGTAGATATAACCATGTAAACAATTAACTTAGTTGTAGAAATAGAAGTCTTGAATACATTTGCAAATGAATCACATCAATTGTACTCTTGGTGCAGGTCCCACGCTTAGATAAATAGACAGTTGAATTAGGATATAAGTAATTAGCCACTTATTTTGATAATACAATCCTGAGATGATCTGTTTGATAAAACATAACCATTTTATGAATAAATAAAAGACAAATATAGATTAACATATCATAATATAACCAGCTGTAGTATGTAAACAATTTTAGGAGGTACCATAAATGAAGTTTAAAATAATTACTATTACATCATTGACCCAACACAAACATCTCAGTAGATTTTGGAACACATTTTCAGTCAAAAACAAATGACAAAAAGAACATAGAAAAACATCATTACATAGCTCAAAACACATAATACCAGACGTTTTGACAGTCAGGTTTCTCTCTAGTCAGGCTTATCCAATTCCTAAGCCTACTTAAATGTGGAGTGTTGCAACAAGAGGGGCACCTGACATTAAACAAAGTCCAAATGAAAAACACAGCAAAATACAGGAGGATTTACTGTAGCGTCCACATGGTAAAAAAATTAAAAAAACTCATAAAGGAAACATTGTGGTGTGTGATCAATTAGAAATATTTTCAAACTGTCTAAAATGTGCATTCTGCATCGAGCTGCTTTAAAAACTGCTGTGGCCGTTGTGATATTTGACATGTGAGAGCCACTTGTTTCAGTTGCTGGGTGCCTTGAAGCATAACCCAGGAAGTAAAACAGGAAATACCACAAAGACGGTTAAGTGAAGTTTTATCAATGTCCGACAGAGGTGCTGTTTTTATGTTACCATTGTAAATACAGTAAGAGAAGTAATTCTGTATCAGTCTCCATATAACAGACAAACACATATCCACCAACACATATGAACACATTTTTGGTGTTATGAAAGTAGTAAAAAACAAGAAATACATTTTATAAAACCCCCACATGCTGATTTTGTATTTTGAGTCCATTTGTCCATTTGAACATCTCTCAGACCTCCGAGCTATTTTGGCAGTCCTGCATCCTCACAACCAGCATCGGCTCTGTGCTGACCGACCCCTTCACCACCTCTTGGACGCCCTCCCTCCAACCCTCTTTCCCATCTTTTTGTCTCGATCTTAGGACAAGTATAACAATGACAATTATTAGAATGGTAAGCAACATGCCAACTAAAGCTCCCACAACAGTCACAATCCCCTCCTCTCCCTCACGTGCGTTCAATTCGCTTGTTTTATGTCCATCCTCAAGCAATGTGTTGGACCCCACTGCTCGCCTCTTGGTACGATCCAAAGCAATGTGCATAATATTGGTACCCGCGGTTGTTTTCAGCGCTTATATCTTCAGCCACATCCGGGATCTGGTCGCCTACTGACCTTTTGGAACGTTGACCGAGGCCGCGTGATGATGAGGCTAGTCCAACATCAGCAGAGGCAAAAGAGTGGTACTCGATACTGCGCTTTCCTATACCTCTGTTGGAATTCTCCCTCGACCGGACTGTATAGATGGTGTGGATGAACCACTCACGACCTGCAGCAACCTGAAAAAAATTGTAAAAAGTAAAAATCATGTTAAAAAGAATCATCTAACAATATAAGCTGGAAGCTGTGTTATTTGCATTTGGCATATCCTTCAACCAGTGCCTCCTTGCAACTTGTCAGGATAGTGAGCAACCACAGTGCATGGCCATATATTTAGCCCGGATTACCTCCATGGAGTCTAGAGTTAGCCTACTGTGCATGTTTTGGGGAAACTGGAGTGCCTGAAGGAAGCCCACCCAGACAGAGGAGACTATTACTCCCTTAATAATAAAGCGTCTTTGAGTGTCTAGAAAAGATTATTTTCTGACATACCCTACAACATGTATAAATTGGCTTTTAACCATTTACAGTTTATGGAGTACTCCAGATATGTATTTAAATAAAGAGTTGTATATATAATGATAAAACTGTATTCAAATACAACTATTGAAAATGCCTTCTTCCTTACCTGGAACATGGCAGTAGAGTCCACTCTGAATCCATCAGATCCGGATTGTCTGACCAGAGGCAGAGCTGAAGGGTCATCCAATGCCAGGACCGCATTAAACGGGACATCCCCAAACACTCTTGCCTGTGTTTCGGGTTGAGCTTTGTCCTACAGAGAAAGAAGATTTTTTTTTTTTTTAATATGTATAGTAGCAATTTTATAGATTACAACATCTTTCTTTTCTGTGGTCTTACCAAAATCTTAACCTGTAGAGCAGTGATGGAGAGTCAGCCAGGCAGCCAAACTCAAACTTAGTAGGATTGTATTTTGGCACATATCCATCTGCTCCAGTACAGAGAAAGACCTTTTCGATGCTACAGAAGAAAGAGTCGCCCAGGTTTTGCACAGGGTCCACCATCACACGGCCATAGATGGTATCCCCTGTGATAAATAAAAATGAGTAGTACATAATGGAAAGAAGATAGATGTTCTGCTGGAGCCAGTGGCATCAGTGAACCACCTCCATATTTCACAGTAGGTATGGTCCACTTCTCATGGCCTATATCCTCTGATGAAGCAGAATAAAGTGAAGGTTCGGGAGTGTCCATCTCAGTCTCCTGACCTCAATATCATTGAACCACTGTGGGAAGAGCTCAAATGCGCTGTTCATGCAAGACAGCCTGGATTTTTACAGGAACTGGATGCTTTTTGCCAAGAAGAATGGGCCGCTTTACCATGTTATGATGATTTGGAACGTTCCACACATCACTGACCATGAGTGGAAAAAAGGTTTTTGTGTTTCCATTCATATTCTTTGAGAAATGGCCAAAAAACACATCAAAAAGACCACCAGGGTGTGTAAACTTATTGGCACAACTGTTTATGTGCTGCAATCTAATCCCAGGGCATCACTCTATAACTGAAATGATAATAGATTTGGTCTCCTTGACTCACCTTCTGAAAAGGCCACATCACTCTCTTGGCCAAAGCCCATGGATCCATCTGACAGCCACAAATTCTTCTTTGACAACAAAAACATCTGAGTGTTTAGACTGAACTCCACGGCCACTGGGTCACTCACCTGCGGACATAGACATTATTCAGGGCTGTTTTTGATATTTGCCACTTTGAGATTTCGTGTGGTTAGCTATAAAACACAAAGTCAATTGTAAAATAACAGCAAACATCTTACTTGCTGGAAGCGGATATCTAGGTCAAAAGTCACTGGTTCTCTCGGACTACACACGGGCGGGATAGTGTACTCCATATTCTGGGCGGTGGTACATGGGATGAGCCGCACTGTGTAAGTGCCAGAGTAGTCTCTTACCTATGTGGAGAATAAATAATAAATACAACTAAGTAAGTGTGACTAGATTCTGATTTATAATTTAAAAAACAAAAGTTAAGCTCCAGTTTACAGTGCACATTTTAAACACATTCAGGAGCATTAATTATCATTTGAGAGAAGCTTCAAATATGAACTTCTGAAGTTATACAAGAACCACATGCTTTTCAAAACAGTTTCAGTTCGTAGAGTTCTACATGACCGAATACCATACCAAATAAGTAACTCACTGCAAAATCCGATGTGAAAGTCCACTGCTGCACTGGCTGGTTGTATGTGGGCTCGCTGTGCACCAAAGTTAGGTTGAAAGTGAGGCCAGTGTGGTCCACACTCATCACCATGGAAGAGGCTTTATTGGCTGCGTATAACATACAGTAGTAACATGTGAACAACGGTGCACCAAGTAGATAAATACTACACACCCTTTCCTGCACACACCTGTTCTTTTATTACTCCAGCAGAATGCGACTCTACGAACAGCCCCCTGAAGCGAGCCTTGGTCCTGAATTTCACCACCAGACGTCCTGCTCATTGATCCTCATGCTGGTGGGGTACAGGGCGCCTGGGACAGACAGACACATTTATTACAAGTCTAGTCTGCGGGATGAGTTTCTATGCTTTCACTTTAAGTCACTTCCAGAATATATGGTACTATATTGCAAAGTACTACATGACAAACCCCTGTTCTGGGTACAGTTACTTGACACAATGATGATGATGATGATAGAGTCTAATTAAGGGTCTTCAGAACAAAGACATCAGTTCTGGTTATGATGCCCTATTCTCAAAGTCCAAGTCCAAACTTAAGTACTGAATCCCAGTCTGTGTCTCACCCTGGAGCTCTGCTTGAGGGGGCTGCCGATGCCGTCCCGCCACAGAATGGCCGTGTCATACACAAAGGTAAGGCGCAGCTCGGACTGCAGGTCAAAGTGCTGCCAGCCCCCGGTGCCCACAGGAGAGTGGAACACATAGGACACATACAGAGGGACGCGCAGAGTCACGTAGGACTGGACCAGGTTCAGCACCTGTCAACGCAGACACAACACGAGCATAAGGTGACACTAACAATCCATCCATAATAAAACATGTGGAACAAGCATTAAAAGCGTTATCTTAAAAGGTCTGCTCTGTCAATGTAGGTAGATGTGATATAATAGGCTGTGAGAGCTCGAGCAGATCAATGCCGTGCCTCCACAAGGTGCATAACCTCCCACTCAGAGTTATCAAAAAGCTGCATAAGACTTACTTTAAAACAAATGTGTTTGTTTATTCTTTTTATTGAACATTTTGAACATTTTTTTTAACACACAAGAAAATGAATAAGATAAAATAAAAACAAAATAGGAATAGGGAGGTGGGAGGGGTAGGCAACATACACAACATCGTTGATCTTCATATTTTCTTAAATTTGTCCCAGTGCTCCAGAAACGGATCCCATATCAGATGAAAATCATCTACCTTTTCTCTTAGTTCAAATTATAATTTTTCCAAATGGACATGTTTCTATACATCATGTAGCAAGTTAATAAAGGTTGGAGTTTGTTTAAATTCCAATTTAATAGGATCAGTCTTCTAGCTAGCGCTGAGACAAATTTAATAACAGTTTTCTGCTTGTTAGTAAGAATAGCAGTTACTGAGGGTACTCCAAAAAGTGCACGCACAGGGTCAGGGTGCAACTGTGTTCCACAAACATCCGACATTAATTTGAAAATTTGAGTCCAGTAAACGGTTATGTTAGGACAGTTCCAAAAAGTGTGAGCTAGTGAAGCCTGTTCCTGGCCGCACCGATCACAAGCTGCGTTCACCCCATGGAACATTTTGGAAAGCCGTACTTTGGAAAGATGTAACCTGTGTAGAACTTTGAATTGGAGCAGTCCATGACGAGCACAGATTGAAGATGAGTGGACGTCGTCTTGAGCTTTAGTCCATTGAGATGCAGTGATGTTTATTCCAATGTCCTGTTGCCAAGCTTCTTTTAGGTGATCAATTGAAGGCATGTATTCCATATCTGACAGTTCATTACATATTTGGAAATTGACCCTTTTTTCAACAGATTTTTTAAAAGTATAGTATTCATGTCTGAGCTGGGAGGCTGATGAGGAAATATGGGAACATTGATTTAACAAAGCTACGGATCTGTAGATATTTAAAACAAATCTGCATTAGCAATTTTATATTTCTGCCACAACTGACCAAAAGACGCAAACACATGTAGTTTGGAATGTATTCCTTTGACTTTCCACTGAGGAAAAGCAACTTCACAAAGTGCTGGGTTGAACTCACGGTTAAGTGTAATCAGGGTTAATACTGAAATATCTTGCCAATTAAAATGTAATGTTCTGTAATGTGTTCTAATGTATTCATTATTGCAAGAGTTTTTTAAAGTAAAAGTATATCGATTATAGTGAGATCAGCTGTTTCATATAAGTTGGATGTTAAAATATATCAGCCAAGTCATTTAATTAAAGCTGAATATATATGTATTTGATCTGTAGCATTTGTAATGTTACATACATCTAAAATGCATCATTTAGGTCTCCATGCACTATCAAAGACCAGCCACTAGATGTCCTGCTCACCCATAACTTGAACTTAAGTTTGTCGAAAGTTTGGCTGAGAAAAACTGTAATCACAGGTTATTTAATTTCTTTTAAATGGCATTTAAATAATTTGCAGGCGTGAGATTAACAGATAATCTTCTGGCGGACAGCACGAAACGATTTCAAACACAAATTACTACTTGCGAAGTTCTGCATTCTTTTTGTGTCTGTCTTTAATAGAGCTTCAAGCGTGTAATAGTAAATAAATAAGTCAACAGCTTCAGAGAATAGCTCATTCTACTCAAGGATAATTGCTGCTCAAATACACTGGAATCTGCAAGGATTTTGTGTGCGTCTTCCTACAAAAAAAAACCTTAACGAATAGTCAGTCTCTTTAATAACACGGACTAAGGAAAGGGTATGATGGGCAACAAGTATAACAGCAAGTGCAAGAGTTTCCTGCTATGACTAAGACCGAGTAACTCTTTCTCCAGTTCATTCCGTCTGTGTGAGGTCCCATACACGCTGATCTGCATGCGCACTCATAATTCAACAGTGTTTTTCAGCAATGAGCTGCGCAATGATCAAAGCCCGCGTGCACAAAAGAGCAGCAGGACATGAGCAGGGGAGTGAGGCTCAGTCTTCGCCATGAAAACACAGCTATAACAAAAACAATTGCAACAGCCTGCACAGTGATGCAACAGCAGATACGACTGCTGCAGGGAAGTGAGGTCCTAATTGACAACCGGTGTCAAACAGTGGCACTAATGGCACATTGTTATGGAGTATAATCGTGAGTGTGTTGGTACAATATGAGGCATTGACGATGTACTATGTAATAATACACATATTCTCATCATTTTGGTCGTAGGTTCAATATTTCTGTATGAACCTATCTAAAGTTTGAGTGTATTCATTAGTGTGGTGGCACATTGTGAGAAAATATTGAACTATGTACTATGTCACTAGTTTCCAAAGAGGGGGTAGAGACCCCACGCAGCTCACGAACACTGAACAGGAGGTCCCTGGACGATTACAAATATATATATATATAATATATATATATATATATATATATATATATATAATGATATTTGATATAAATTTCAATCTCATGCATATGTTTGTGAACTTAGGGGAGTGCAATGTAATACATATTATTACACCAAATCAAAATATTTCTGCTTTATATTACTATTAATCTCTCTTTTTTTTTTAGCTTTTAGGTTGGCGGTCCTAAATTGTCCGCTTAGTATTTTGGGGCTCAAGATTAACCTCTTACCCTCCCCGCCTGAACCGAGTGCATTTCTTTCCAGTTCGGTATTACCCAAATCTAAAAGCTTCTCAAATGGAGAGCAACAGTGTGATGCCTCATTTGAAAGCTAAGACCTACAAAAACTTTGATGTCACATTTTTAAGCGTTTTACTTTTTCATTGCTTTTTGTCGTTTTTGTTGCGTTTCTGTCACGTTTTTGTGTCACTTTTTTGTGACTTATTTGTCATGTTTTTTCCCGTTGCTTTTTCATTGCTATTTTGTCATATTCGTGACGTTTTTGTGGCTTTTTTCATGGATTTTTTGTCGTGTTTTTGCCTTGTTTTTGTCACTTGACTGCTGCAGTGTTTGGGGCGACGGTGGCACAGATGGTAGAGCGGGTCGTCTCATGATCGGAAGGTCGGGGGTTCGAATCCCGCCTCCTGAAGATGCACACTGTCGTTGTGTCCTTGGGCAAGACAATTCACCCAGCTCGCCTCCAGTGTCTGCGTACACTGGTGTGTGAATGGGTGAGTGGATCCTTGCTGTAAAGCGCTTTGAGTGCCTAACGTAGGTGGAAAAGCGCTATATAAGTTGAGACCATTACCATATACCATTTCCCACACATAGACTATTCTGTGGCGCACAGCCACAGAATCAACACCTCCCGCCACATGTTGCGTTTCGTTCTATTTTATAATTTTTTTCCGTTTCGTAATTTTTGTCAAAATGCGGCGGCCCTAGTGTTAAGCTCAGTGGCGCATACGCAATATATGCCTTGCATAGGAGCGCCGAAGAACGATCTGGCTCTTTTGAACGAGTCTTTACAGTGAACGATATGGACGGGTTCGCGGAGGTGAAGTATTTTTTATTCTTCTTTGGGGAGGGGCGTCACTTTAGTTGTGAATGCTTATTTTGCGAAACAAAAGTCACTGCTGGAGTGGGCGGAGAGAGGAGTGTAGGATTGGCAGAGGGACAGTTTGTGAATGCACGACCGTGGAACGTGAGCACGGCCTGCGGGGAAACGGTTTCAGAGCGTGGCTCTGGGGAAACGGCGCGCCTATATAATTCAATGGCCCGAACGCTCCCAGCGCCAGCACTCTCCTGGGCCATAGGAGAGAGGGGTCCGTGAGTGACGAGGCGGCTACAGGAGCCCGTCACTCACATCTTCCACCTGTTAACTCAGCTCCACTCCGCTCTGCAGCGACATCACCGCACACTGTCTCCTCCTCAGTCCGCCCCGGTCATCTCCACCCCCCACGAGGAGCTCAAAGTGAGCATAAGGCAACACGTTTGAGAAATAAAAGACCTAATGAAATAATAAACACGGTTACAGAGGAGATCGCGTTGAAGCAAAACACCTCTTTCACTTGCGTTTTTTTCTCCCGAGGGAGAGAGCGGGACAGAGGAAAAGTTACGTGAATGAGCAACAGAAGCTTAATCGGGCCGTGTGATTGTTTTTTGTGTGATAACATACTCCATAGAGGGGAATATCGATGTTATATTGGGTGAAATAGTGACATTTTCGTTAAAATAAAGTCAATTCAGAGGGAATTTACTTTCTTAAAAAAAAGCATCAAAGAGCCATAAGTCCCATCACTAGCGTCAATACGATGGAGAGAATTTAAAAAAAATATAGCTATATATAAATATATAGCGCCCCCCCCCCACCCTACAATGTAATCACTATGTATTCATATGTAGATTTTTGAGTTCAGACAAGTGGGTTAAATGTCTCTCTTAAACAAATGACCGTACCTATGTCATTGCAATGACAGATGTTAATGGTGTCAACACATAATCAAAAGTAATTTAAATTTCCTTGCCCTCTCCTCGTTGTAGTTGGGCATTAAAAGGACTGACAGACAGAAGGTGGCTGTTTAAACTTGGACACCAAAGATCTCAGCCTGTGACATGTCGAGAGACCTGCCGGGGTTGGCTGGTTAACACACGCGCACCATGAATGAGATTGAAATGGAGGTAAACATATATGGAGCCGCTCTGTCTGTGCGCCCTTTTCAATCACATCACTGCAAACAGACTGAACATACACACAGAGGACACAGAGGAGCACGGGAGACACAGGTAAACCGTCTCTCACAAGCATCCGCCCATGCGCCTATGGTGGTCATAATGATTTAATAGAATGAATCATACTTGAATCGAAATTCCAATCTCAAACTTGGTAATCCTCAGTTATTGGCATGGGACATTATAATCGCCAAGTCAACCAGACAATATAGAGACAGAAACCCACAATTACAGATTTGTATGTGTTAAATGATGCTGCAGTGGAAATTAATGAATGGTTTTGTTCTGTGACTTGAGTTGAGATTTAAAAGGTACATCTTGTCTATGCTCATGAATCATAATAAAAGCTGTTGTTGTTGTTTATTTGTCTGTAAGGTGAGCAAATAAAAACATATACTGTAATAAACAGATTAAAAAATATGTTTTTGGGTTGTTTTTTTGCCCAGCATTATCTGCATAACCATTTCAGGATTTCATGGAGTTGCTGTAAATGTCTATTGCAGTGGCCTTTATTCTCTCGCATACTATTTGGACAGTTTTTACTCTCCGCTCAAGAATGCGGCTTTTAATTTAGAAAATCAACTATAACTTCTATTCATTAGAAAAATTAGGATGTGTGGGTAGTGCTCAAAAAAATACTCCCAAACTCACACATTTTTCTGCATTAAAATAACATTCACTTGAAAATAATTTTCAAATACTATTAATTTTGATCTTGGTGTGGATGCCCCCAGTAAACCTTTTGCGCCCCATTAATGGTCCTCGTTCCCCTCGTAGGGGGAAGCTGGCCAAACTCGCACTAATCTAATGCACATTTGTCCCCCTTCTAACACTTCTGGTTTGGCCACAAGTGCCTACTACATTTGGCCCAGAACAGCTGACCGGATGAGAACATGTCTGTTATTTCACTTGTCAGTCAAAGGAACATAATACAGTCCATAGAAAAGCGTGACCCATATATAAGTTCACTGACCTGTCCATCCGTGCCTATAGTGCCCCCGCAGTCGGTGAGCAGCTCGGACATGTGGTAGTAGCTGCTGAACTCCCACAGACACGCCTCAAGGTTCAGGTTCTTGTAGAAACGCAGGGTGCTGTTTCCCCGCAGTTTTCCGCTGTACTGGTAGGGGGCAGCGTCTCCCATGCTCTCGGGGCTGCGGGTCAGTGCCGTGATGAAGCTGTGGCCCGTGGTGACTTCATTGTGGTCCAGGAGGTTTGAGCAGCGGTGATTCCCAACGCGAGTCCCGTCGGGGAGAGGGTCAGCTCAAAGTTCATGAGGGGACGAGTGGAGATGACAGGGAGCATTCCTGTGAAGGGACACAAAGACATTAGCTGGACTCATCATTCAAAAAAGTAATGGAGTGAAGTTTCTCAAGTCTGCATGAGAGTAGGTTTCAAGGCTGAGGTTCAGTTAAAATTGATTGCAATAGAAACCTGTAACTTTAGACAACGTGAAACAAATGAACACAAAATCCAGTAAAAGTAATTCTCAAATACTGATTAATATAAACATCTTGTCCAGCATGTATTTAAAAGATGATCCATTCCAGTGCTATTGGTTTTGAGCCAAAAGCAATAGTTTGTAATGGGTCCATAGACGTTTCTTGCATTGAGTAATTATTAGAAAAAGACAAATCATGTATTTCAACAAACAAATCTTTGAAATATTGAGTGAAACTTCAAAATGAAAGTGGTGCACATACACGATGTCGGGTAAAACTTGAACGATAGCGAGTGAGACGGAAACCAGGAGGAGACGAGGCAGCAGTAGACATTAAAAATCAAGAAGTGAATGTTGAGCAGCACGGAGCTGGAGGCTTTTACAGCAGGTTTCCATACAACACTGTGCCATCTATATTCTGCCCGACTCTCGCTGCTCGGGATCCCCCCAATCCTGAATATTACACATACATCCAGAGGTAGTGTGGAGCAGAGGTAGTGATGATTTACATTTACTTGATACTCCAGGAAAAGAGTTGAAGAGTGGGGAGAGACATTCTGCAAATTGTCAGCGCCGGATTTGATTGCGCAATGATGGGCTCAGTGCATCACTGCTTTATGCTAAAACAATAAACAGCACGTTATATCATAAGTTACTCAACACTTAAGTAATTCACAAAATATGGTTTACTTTGAATTAAGTTTTGTTCAAATCCAGGCTGGAAACTGAACTGAAAGTATTCTGATTATAATGATGTTTGATTGACTCGAAATCTCTTCATGTATCCTGCTTCTTTTCTTATTACATATCCTGCTTGCAAACTAACTTGTCTTGCCTAATTAAGTGTTTTTGTTTGATAATGATCTTTTAATTGTTGTTCGTGAAATTTAAACACTGTAGATGTAAAAATACTTGTACGATATGTTGTCCACCCATCCTTTCTGTAATATAAACCTGAAATAACATTAAATGCTGGGCTTTGGTTGCATTTTGGGTGACTGTACACTACAGCCCCACAGACACTCCATCAGTCCTGTCATGTGCAGGTCCACTCACCGTCGATGTGCGGCATGGTGACAGTGACTTTGATGAGGTTGAGGTGCTGGGGGTCGCTCGCACCGGTGTAACGCAGTTTGGCTGAGAACGGCTCGGCTCCCACTGTCCCCATTTTACGCGGCTGACACATGCCTTTAAATGAAAGGGGAGAGAGACGACGTGTCAGTGAGAGGACATCATGTACAATCCACTGGACAAGAGAAAAGCTATCAAAACCTGCCAAAAATATGAAGCGCGGGGAAAAAGTTTAAAAAGGGTTATCTCAAGGTGCTTTAAGTTTTCTTTGAGCCGTACTTATTTCAGAAAGAAAACTGGCATCAAAGATAAAAACGATGTGAGCCTTGTTTAGGTAAAAGGAATGCTGTACAATTTTGATGCAGTGGGTTAGTGACCTTTAAATTCTAAGCTACTCCTTAATGCTCCGGGAATTGTTTAAAATGTACACAGTGAATGGAAATGTGCACATCGCTGTTTACCGACTGAAACCTTTTCAAAACATCTAGAGGGAAGCTGCATTTCCACAATACACGACCCTTGCTAAAAGACGCAATAAATAAATACTGAATTTATATTACAATGAGATTTGTAGAGCATTATATTTAATGTAATGCTCTACAAATCTCATTGTAATATAACAACCTCCCTCTCTCTCGGTACAGCTGCATTTGTTGCCTTTTCTGTGAACTGCATTTGTGGTTTCTGTGCTCCACATTGTTTTACTGGATACTTTTGAACGTCTTTACCGTGTTTTTGTGGGGATCGGTAGATTTTTTTACTGCAAAGAGTCCATAATGGTCTGGAAGAAAGCAGCTTTTTAAAAGTAAACAGCTAGCTTATGAGCTAAACCCATTTGAGACCTACACATTTCTTCTTCTGAGACACTGAAGAGGCACCAAGAGCCCCCCACACCTGCAGCACAGTGGAGGCAGCACAAGAGGAGCTACAGGAAACAAAAACAGGACAAACAAGGAGGTATCCGGGTGAGACTCACAGCTAAGCCACACATGCCTTCTATTGTTCTGGCTAATGGACGTTCACTGGAGAATAAAGCAGATTAACGGCTAAGCTCTTCCCAGAAGATGGTGAAAGACTGTTGTGGAGCGGAGGGAGCTGCGCAGAAGGAAGAGGTAGGAGGAGGTGGAACTGACCACGCTCTGAAACAGGGACAAACCCAGGAGGCGCTGCACCATTTCAGAGGATCAAAGGAGACTGAAGGCAGCCAAGTTTCCTCCGGGTGCTACGGTTTCCTCTACCTCCAAAAACATGCTGGTCAGGTTCACCGACAGTGGTGGCGTGCTCAGTCGCAGCGACTCAGGACTAACACCTGAACACGATTTCGTTGTACACTTGTACAATGACAAATAAAGGACCTACTTACTTACTAATAATAAGGTACACGGAAGATCAGTGTTTCTACAACTGACGGATGTAGGCTACTTCCGCTCCTCTGTAGTTGTAGTTTATTTTTTGATAAATTTCTAGGCAATTAATTTTTTTATTGCTTTAGTCCTAGTTTAGACCCAATTTGGTCTTGTAATAAACTAACTTTTGTTCTTTTGGTAGTTCTTAGGTGGTTCTTGGTGTGAAAAGTTGGCGAACCACTGCAGTAGACCAAAGATCTAAACATGATTAATCATTTGTGTAAGTTCTCAGTCGAACAGGAGTTGTCTATCTTCAATGATGGTACTTGAGTCATCTTCTGTACTCGATAGTTGAAGTCTTCAAACGTTTCGCCTCTCATCCAAAAGGCTTCGTCAGTGGACAAAGTCGCGCTCAGCACGCAGCGTAGATAAAGACCATGGGGAGGAGTTGGGGTTGGCCCGGCTCCTCCCCTCTAATCACAGCTACTCTCAACTGTGGGTAAACAACCTTTGAAGTAGGTTGTTTACTAAAGCACAAAGGGCAAGAAGACCCAAAGAACAAGACAGACAGACTACAGAGCCCAGAAGAAAGGGAGTTGCAGTGCCATATGTAGCCAGGGTATCAGAGAAACTTCAGAGAATTTTTAGGCAGCACAGGATTCCAGTGTACCACAAACCGGTGAACACACTGAGACAAAAATGAGTCCATCCCAAAGACAAAACTCAGAGCCACAAACAAAGCAATGTGGTTTATTCTATTCGATGCAAAGAAGAAGAATGCAAAGAACATTATATTGGAGAAACGAAACAAGTTTTACAGAAGAGACTTTATCAACACCAAAGAGAAAGCACAAGCGGCCCCCAGTCGGTGGTGCACCTCCACCTCCACCTCAAAGCCTCCAACCACTCCTTTGAGGACGGGGAAGTCACAATTTTAGCTAAAGAAGAACGTTGGTTTGAAAGAGGAGTAAAAGAAGCTATTTTTGTCAAGAAAGAAAATCCCTCCATGAACCGGAATGGTGGGCTCAGATTTAATCTCTCGTCACTTTACTCCAATCTCCTTCGGGGAAACCGACAGGGCACGCCCAGTCCAAGGAGACGATACCTCAGCTAACAAAAGAACAATAGGCAGGTAATTAGCAGTGATCAGCCATGAATAGGACAGATAATGAGCAGTGAGTATCAATGAATAGGACATGACTGACCGATACTGGGGTGAGCAGGTCGTTAGAGACGCTCTATTTCAAAGGTTGTTTACCCACAGTTGAGAGTAGCTGTGATTAGAGGGGAGGAGCCGGGCCTACCCCAACTCCTCCCCATGGTCTTTATCTACACTACGTGCTGAGCGGGACTTTGTCCACTGACGAAGCCTTTTGGATGAGAGGCGAAACGTTTGGAGACTTCAACTACCGAGTACAGAAGATGACTCAAGTACCTTCATTGAAGATGATTAATCATTGTAACTCCCTAATGTTAGTAGGCACTGGGCATTACTTCTGCATCCTCACCTTCCTCGTGGCTCACAGTGACAATGGGACTGCTAAGCTCCAGGCCCTCGTCCCCATTAGAATTGACAGCGCGGGCCGCACACTGCACCCTGGAGCCGGCCTGGAAGTAGATGGAGTCCAGGGTGATGATTTTGGACGAGGTGAAGAAAGTGTCGAAGTCCACTTCTCTCATGGGGCTGGTGACGCCGTCCGACCCGGTGGGGGCGCTCACGAGCCAGCGGTAACGGGTCAGCGTGTTGTTGATGTGCTCGCTGACACAGATGGACCCCGTCTTGTCATAGTCCGCGTATTTAGTGTCACAGGCCTAAAGGGGGACAAACAGGGGACGGACACAGGGGGATAGAGCGAGTTAGTGGGGAAGAAAGAAAGTTACATTCACAAAACTAAAGATAGTAAAGCATAACTACTATATACTGTATTATTATGAAGACTTTGTGTTCCTTCTCTTTAAAAAATCATAAAGCAGTTTCATTAAAGGTTTATCTGAAAGACTGATACGGACATAGCTGATACATATCTCAATAATTTTCAACATAATGTGCAGGTCTGCCACATAATATGAAAGAAACTGGGCAGATCAAAGCGTGCAGAACTGGTGTTGCATACATAAACACAGTGCCTTACCATTTGACTCTAGGGATGGGTACAGTTTAATTTTTAATAAGGCCTTTGTATTCCTCCATGTTTTTGGCTGAATCGGTAACATGAGAGGTGTTGTGTGTTTTGAACCTGTTGGCTGCGTGCGTTCGAGCGCACCTCTCCACTCCTCGGTTTTAACAAGACTACTTCATTTTGTCTCCACAGGAAGCCTCCTACGCAGCTGACCAAAACACAGGCACACCGCGGTGGCTGGCGGTGCCCACAGCTGTCACCTGAGTGGCGGAGGACTTAACTCAGCATGGAAATCCATTTAAGTATTGAACTTAGCCTTTAGCAGCTCTCTTGGGTGTAAGCGCATGACAACTGTGGCCTAATAAAGAGAGTCTTTAAGGACAGAGACTTCCTGAAGGACAAGCGCACTCCTGAAAGCAGGTTCACGCGTCTGTTACACTGCCCTTCTCGCAGGAAATTGGCTTTAAAAATTACGAGGTCAGAATAACATGAAGTCACTGTTTTAAATGTTGTTTATCTGTGTGTTACAATATTACAATCTTTGTGATATCTGCATTTGGAAAAATCTTAAGTGTTAATGTTTTAATTGTAGAGTTGCATTAAAACAACAGAAAGATTGCCATTTTACAATTTCATGCAGGAAGAAAATAAATGCATCCTTTAACCTTTATCTTATCTGGATTCAACAGAGTGAATCTCTTGCTGTGCGCAGTGATTTGCCATTGATTGCACCTACAGCAAATTGTGTATGCCTGAGGCCCTTCCTGACTTAATCCTGTCCAAATATTGCATTTTGGGTCTGGATTTTCAGCTTCATTTTGTGTTTCAGAGAAAAGCATCTCGCAACAATCCAGCTTGCAGCGCAAGGTTATCTGTGGTCATAAACAGCAATAAAAAAAGAAGAACAAGAAAATTGTGGTAGTAGTTGACTGATGACAAATGGTATCTTTTCTATTTCTACAACTTGATGGTATTGACGGGGAACATTTCTTGGATTTTAAATTGTCCCAAATTCACGACTGGTAAGACGTTACAAGTTGTCTAAGGTGACGCTTTACTTCTCTGCAAATGTCAACTTTATCATTTTCAATCCAAAAGCTGTGCCTCTGTCCCCTAAACTCTCTGGCACCGCGGCACTATCCTTTTGGAGATATTTTAGAGTGTGGACACATTTGGTGGACTGCCAAACCTGAAGCCTCCACAGCAGCAACAGCAGCAGACAGACCACCGACCTGGCAATAAAACGGCAGGTAGTGACAGCCGCGAGAGGACATGAAGTTTACCAGATGCAAATAGTGGATCAAAGTGAGTCTGAGAAAGTCTGACTCATGATAGGGCTGTACAATATGAGAGGTGCAATAGTTGTCAGGTATTGCAAAGTACTAGCCTGCGAAAACTGGGTGGGTGGATTAAAATTACAGGTGGGCAGCGAGGGTAAAGGTAATAGATTTAATTATGTGGGCAAAAATTATATTTGGCAATTGCTGAACTAAACTGGACACAAATCGGCTGAAAGAGGACTACTTTCAGTTAATCACAAGTGGTCGTATGATTTCCAATAGATTTTAACAGTGTACATTGTAAGTCATCATTTAGTTTCTTGTGTCATTATGGCATTTGCTTTTATTTTATATATAGAGCAACAGCAGTCTAACTTAGTGGTTCTCAAACGTTTTACACCAAGCACTACCTCATGAAATATGTTGGAGGACTACTTGTCTAACTCATAGTGACACAGATGAATGGTTATCTAAATGTGAGTGGGCAGAGTAAGACTGTAGCCATAGCTGTAGAAATAGTTGCAGTAGCAATGCCAGTAGCAATGCATGTTCATTTATAGAGCACATTTTATACAAAGGTCAGCTCAATACAAGAAGGCAGATAAAATCAATCCATAAAACAAAAACATAATCATTTACTAATTACAATGAAAGTGAGGAGTGCAAATAAAATACTTTCAGCTGTCGTATGCACTGCGAACAATAACAGCCTCACCCTGTTTAGTCCTGACTCTGGGTCCCAGCAGGAGTCCACTCCCTGAGGTTCTCAGAGCACGACATGGCTCCTATGGCTATAACACGTCTGAGATGTGCTTTAGACTGGTACACAAGCAGAGCTGTTTGAAAATATAATCTCTAAGCGAATATCAGAAGCTGTAATTTGCTGTAGTTACTAATAAAATTGACAGATTATTGAGTAGTCGTAGGAGCAGCAGAAGTAGCAGTAGATGTAGCAGTAGAGGCAGTTTAAAGATGTGAGTAGTAGCTACTGTAAGTGGAGTCAATGTGATGTCGTTGTAACCCTTGTAGCAGTGCTAGAAGAAGCTGTAGATGTAGAGATGTAGATAGTAGTATTAATACTGCAGTAATAATAGCATTGGTTAGATGTATTTGTACTCACAGTGACGCAGAGGACAGGGTATCCGGCTGGTGGGCGGAGCTTGTCCTGTGTCTTGTCGTTGTCGTCATAGTGAAGCAGCGACATGATGTGAGGCAGAGACGGAAACGTGACGTCTGCCATGCTGTTGGTCTCCTCAATGTATACGATCGCTTTTGTCACCTGTGGGAGGGCAACTCATACTGTATAGGAACTTCAGCTCAACATGACACAAGAATGAATTAATAAAATAAAGATACTGAACCCTGCAAACCTCAGAAAAGAGCAGACAGTAACACCAGGAATCATTTGGTCTAAGTTTAAAATCATTCTTCCTGAATTGCAGTACTTGATAAATGTTTTCAATGAGAACACAAATAGTAGTTGCAGGAGGAGAGCTAACAGTATAACCAAAGAAGTGGTCGTAGTGTCAGCAGTAGAACTATTCACAGTTGTCTTCATGTAAACAATGAGACAAATAAATGAGACAACTTTTGCTGTCAACCTCTTCAGAAATGTCTTGCCCAAATTCGTTCCGTCCAAGCTTCACTACCCTCATCCTCTTATGATCATATTTCAATGTCTTTAAACCTCTTTGAGAAGAACCACGCAATCATTATGTGTTTTGAAATCAGAGCCGTCCTCTATTATAATCATACACCTAAGGACAACTAGGCACAATTGTATGAAAAAATCTTAAATGAGACAAATGAGGATTAATGTTAATTTTTGAGCAGGTTTGGCCTATCTTGAAAAGATATGGCCAATGGAACAAGCATTAATCCACTTAAATAAGAAAATAACAATTGAAATGAGACAATTAATCCGAATTACGACAAAAAGTGCTTGTTTAATTGACAATACATTCATCTGAATCTACTCACATTCTTTTAAATCAAGCAATTTCAAGTCATTTAAATGATTGACTTTTTCCCAAACAGTGTTGTTAGTCCACAGTAACATGTGCAAAGCTTAGTTTTCATTAAACGTCTTCAGTAATGTTTAATAACACACGTCACCTTAAGACTATGTTAAATGAATAATACTGTCATAGCCTGTTTGTATCTGCCTTTTATTCCCCACATTTCATTTCTTTGTGTCTGTTCTCATTCTTACAGCTTTTCTTTGCTAATCTATTATTTAAGGCCAATGTTTTCATCCCTCTTTTGGCTGCCGTAAAGTGCTGCTGATGTCTGGTCCAGGACACTCTTGTAAACCTGATCCCGGCTCTCGGAGGAGCTGACCTCCATAAATATGGGTCGATAAAAACCATAAAAAAAAGTTTTCTTATCACTTTACAGCGGCGTTGGCAGGTATACTTTTCAACTATAACAGAACACTCACTGGAAACTGAAGCGGGAGATTTTCAGAAGGCCATGTATAGTTTGCTAGTTTGCTGGTTTGACAACGCTAAGAATATTATATGATAAGATAAATGAAAGCCTTGCCCTGCCCTATTAAGCAATTTCTTCTTACAGCTTTCACTTTAGCTCAAAAAACAATTCTATTAAATTGGAAAGATAAACAAAAATTGTCAGCCAATTTATGGCTGACTTTACTTACAGATCACTCAAACATGGAAAAAATGACAGCATCCATAAATAATAAAACACAATTTTATCATAAGATATGGCTCCCCTTTTTTAGCTACTTGGAAGCTGATCCTCCTACCAGTCCTCAGTGTGATTAGCTATTTGATTTGATGATGACGCTATAATAACAATAACAATAATGAAAAACAAATGGATAAAATAAAATAAAAAGTTATTATAATCATCATTGTTATGATGATGATTGTGGCTGAAAGGGTTGAAAGTATCAACGAAGTATTCTCAGGGAAGGATGTGTGTATGTGTATGTATATGTATGTATATGTGTATATGTATGTGTGGGTATGTATATGTGTATGTGTATGTATATATGTATATATATATATATATGTGTGTGTGTATATGTATGTATATATGTATTTTGTTTTGCTTACATTTTATTTTCTGTTTAACCTCTCCTTTTATTTTTTTATTTATTTGTTTTTTTTTGTTTTATTTTATCTTTTGGGAATGCATTGTGCTGAAGTGCTTGTTTACTGCATTTGTTGTACTGTCACCTGTCTTGTTTTGTTTTTGTTTTATCTTGTCTTGGTCTTAGTCTGTCAAAGTGTTGTTATTGTTTATTGTTGTAAATGTAACAGTTCGTGTGTCTTTGTCTTTTTCAATAATTAAATAAAAGAAGAAAAAAAAAAAAAAAAAAAAAAATGAAAGCCTTGCTCTGTATCTGCTCATATGTTCATCTGACCTGAGTTTCAGCCACCATGTTGTCGTCTGGCTTCAGGTGCAGCGTGAAGGCCTCCCTCATCTCCCTCACTCCGTCGAACAACACCTCCACCTCCACCACATGCTGCTTCTCGCCCCGCTTGAACTCCACGTCTGAAAAGGCACAAGACCTGTTTTAAATGTAAATCCAACCAACACAACGCCGCCTCGCGAGTCTCATTTGAATTTGTGATAAGTCAGATGAGTTTTTCGAGTCATCTCCCTCGAAATGAACGGCGGGGCTTTGATAAAAAATGTAAAGCTCCAGAAGTTATCAGAGTTTGTGTTTCATTGGTCCAGCTCAATACACAGTTAGCTAAAGGCTTCATCGGTCTCTCTTTGCAAAACGCCAAAGGTGCTCTATCTCCATTATATTCCTTTGCATTAGAAATATGCTTTGGGGAGAGAAAATATCAAGCAAAATGAGATATTCAACGCTGTGTGGTGTGAAAGGAGGGTAGGCACATAAAATTTGAATATATTCTTATAAATATTTCAAGCCATGATTAAGCAAAGAAAGGTGCTCAAAGTTTGACCGAGACGAGGATGATTTTTACCCTGCTGACAAAGCTTTGACAAAAGTTGAAATTCAATTAAAATGAGCATGGGGCTCTGATGGACTATTGAGAAAATTACCTTTTAACCATTTGGGGATGGAATTGGCAATCAGTGTTCTGTTCCCAAATACGATCTTCCTGTCATCACTGACTTTCATTAAATATAAAACTATAGGGTAAGCGCAGATGCACAGGAGACACGCCAAAACTGCAGGAGAGATTTCTTTGCGCAGTAAGCAATGAATCCTGCGGAGCTTCAGACCACAGGTGCTCTTCTTTACAAAGTCCAAACATTTATTATTGACATGGTTTTTATCCTACATTTATTCTAAGATGCCAACTGTGAACGAAGAGGCAAACATTATGATAAAGCATTGGCCTAGAATAGAGCATACTCTCTTTGAAGTAGTGTAATTAAAACTCTTCTTAAAATTATACAATCCTTCCTCAGTTTAGAGACCTTGGTTTGTTCACATTTGTTCTCTGCTGATTGAAATATCTGTTTAATGCAGCAGCATTTGGTACGTAAACTGGTTTGCCCTTCGTTAACAGCACAGAAATATCATATTTATAGGAAGGAAACACAATCGGGAACCATGAATAACTCGGGACATTACACCTCATCCATGTTTCAATATTATTACAGCGAAAATACAAACTTGTTTTTATACTCACTGAAAGAAATGACTTTTGGGTGGTATACAACATTTTATTGTATAAAACTACACAATTCCTTTTTTGTAAAATTAGGTCTCAGTGTTTACTAACTTTTGTCATTTAAAATTGTGTACTAATATGTGATTATTCAGAGTTAGACTTTAGGTCAGACACCATGAGAGACATGGTGTCTGACGCTAAATACAATGTGCTCTTTGTTTCCAGTAAAAAAGGCTGAGGCCTCATTGCTCTTCAGTCTGCCACTGACTGAGAAGTGAAAAAGGAAGTCTTGGAGATTGTGTGCTAGACAGAACTTCCATACTCCTGCTGGATGTAAGATTATAAGATTGAAATTCAAGTATTCGTTCGTAATAAGTGTGAAAAATCCTGTATATAATTACAATATGACTTATGAAATACTCTCATTCTAAAAACAAAAAACAAATCCTTGTCTTTTGTATCTGCTTTAGATACAGTTCCTCTGAGTCATGGGTGCAGCACTGCATTATTTCACATAAGTGTAAAAATAAATAATTAGAATCTCATCATGCAAAAAAGGATTTTTCTAAGTAAAATGTTAATAGTTATTATTTTCAGTGTGGGTTAGAGCTATATGTTTGATTAATCATTACCATTAAATAAAGTAAAATAGTTGAATGAGGGACTCACATGCAATTTTCAACCTACTTTGCTTCCAAAAATTGCAGTTATAATACTCACTTTCAGGAACAACAGATACAAGAGTAAGACAAAAATAATCTGTTCAAAATCACATGCGTTTTGTAGAGTAATGGAACCTATAAAAGCACTGTAAAGAAAGAAAGAAAGGTGATGTGTATCTGTGCCTCCCTCACCTTGAGAAACTGGGTGATAGTCCTCTCCGGAGACCGCGGACCCGTCTTTGGTGTGGACTCGAACCACTGACACTTTGGACGTGTCGCCCAGGCGCACCACGGGGACCTGCACCATGGCAACAGAGCCCGCCTCCTTCGGCTCACTCACACTGAACTTAGACTCAGAGAAACGAATGATGGGCTCTGAAGGGCACACATAACACACGCAATATATTTCTGTGTATTCAAACCAATTAAAAGTATACTGTCAGTAAACAGCAGCAAAGAAACCCAAATGGCCAACGTGATTGTACTGATTATATGCAGTGACATGATTCTCATTTTGTATCATAATCAAATGTCTACAAATAGATGACAGCATACCCCGTTATTCTGTTCAGTTAATATTTGTTTCATGCATAGACAACAAACAAGAGCAATTAAAACAAATAGGCCTAATCATCATGTAGGATCTCAATATAATAATAATAATTATTATATTATATTATATTCTTTGTTTTACTATACTTTAACTATAGAGCAGATTTTAGACATAGCCAACAACCGTTTTATTTACAAGAGCCTTTAGCATGTTTTCATTATATGTTTTTATTTTGAATTACACATTGTTATTATTGTGATTCTTGCGTTTGACCTTTGATTGTAGTGTAAAGCATACTGAGTTGCTGTTGTGTATGAAAAACTTGTCCTTGCCTTGAGCCGAATAAAGCTTGTTGTGTATATGGGCTAATCTGCTAAAATGTTCTACTGTAGTCAAATTTTATCCCACACGCCACACAGTGCTAATAGAACGTACTGTCTGCAGTGTCCTTGATCTTAACCAGAGTCTCATTCAAGTCTCCCACTGACGCCCCGAACTGTGAGTCGCTCTTGGGGCTGCCCAGGACCAGCCGCAGCTCCTCTCCCTCCTCGAACAGGGAGTCATCCACCAAAAACAGGACGCACGGCTTCTCTGTCTCCCCTAGAAATACAAACCAAAAAGTTATTAGTGACTGAGGTCAATCAATACTCTCATATTGTCAAATATGAGGTGAATATTGGCAACACATGTATTTGTAGGGCACAATTCATACACAACGTAATTCAAAGTGCTTCACAAGTACATATAATTACAAGAAGGCAGAGCAAATCAATTGAATATTTATGTGTGCAGTTGTCGAAGTGACTATAATAACCATTTGCACTGCTCTATTGCAATATGTGGCAATATGTTGTATGTCCACACTCATATCTGCTGCTAACACTTAATGCACCTGCACATCTGTCAATACACTCACGCTGTTGGTCTATGTCAAATTGCTGATGTCTTTACCATAGTTTAAATTTAATCTTATAGTCTTATAGTTTTAAAGCAGTTCTAAGTAAATTATTTACCTTAAAAATCCTTTTCGTAGTCCCTCTGGGGGTAACAAGTGTTAATGGGATGATTGGGGGGTCTTTCATCTCCCCCTCGTGTCTCTGGGCAGAAAACCACCCTTGCAGCTTTTCCTGCACCGGGTCGGAGGCCCCAATACACACTAATAGAATCATGAAGAAGAAGCTAACAGGCTAAAGGGCAAAGCTAACTGCGGGCTAGTGCCACTTAAACAGTATTTACAGCCACGTTTTAGTGAAAAAAAATATTTCCATTGTGTAATTAGATGTACAATATCACTCTTTCCCTTTGTCTTTTCTGTCAGCATAGTATTTACTCTCACGGACAATTAATGAGTAAAAAAAACGCAACATGCTACGACACCTGCAGTGGCGCTTATGGCCTCTAGGGGCATGAGTTACTTAGTACTGCTTTAAGTTTTCATAGTTTATTATTTATCTAAGTTATGTGTTTTATGTTTCATGTTGCACGATTGACCGAAAAAATATCCTAGTTGTGAACCTGTTCAGCATGGCAATATCAACTATTCTGATTCTGATTCTTAAAGCTGCTACCTGATTTCTTTCTAACAACATTTTTGTCCTCATTCCGTATAATGTAAACAAAGCTAATTGTTGGAAAAAGACTAATTACAAAATCATTTGGATTATTTGCAAGAAGTTGCAGTGACAGAGACTCTGAAAAGTGACCCTCTCTTCCATTGTTTGTAACAACAAAAATCAGGTATAGGGCCTGTAGCTTAATTTATTCGGTAAAAGTACAGATACTCCTCGTCAAAAAATTACTCCAATTGAAGAAAGAGTTGCACAGTCAAAGTTTCATCAAAGTATTGAAGCATTTGGTCTAAATCTTCTAAACAGAATTCACAAAATGTAACAGTACTTTTTTAAATATTACATCTTCACAGATCCAAAACTGTTTTGCAGTCTAAATGGGACAAAACACACAGCCAACGTTATACTTTTTTACTGAATATATTATACTGAAGCCTTAATTGAAATGCAATGGCGGAGAGAGTGTTATCTTCACAGTATCTTTTCAAATGTAATGGAGCAAACGAAAGAAGCGCTCAACAAAATAATACCCACATAAGATGCAGATCCTTAAAATCTAAGCTACAGATCCTTAAAATCTAAATCTAGTTTGTTATTGACCTACTCTGGATTTGTGCATAAGGCACCATTCCTGCATTCACTTCACGCATTCGCACTCACATTCAGACACCAGTGTAGGCAGAGCAATTAAATGAAACACATGATGAATGAATTGTATTAGGTATACCTGTTCAACTGCTCGCATCGATAGTGTATCAGCCAGCGTGCGCTTTAAAGCTTATAGAAGAGAAACACGGCTTTCAGAAGTTCAAATCGTGCATCAAAAGGAAGAAAGAGGATTTAAGTGGCTTTGAACGCTGTACGGCTGAGTATTTCAAAACTGCTGCGAGACTGCTGGGATTTTATGCTCAACCATCTCTTGGGTTTATGAAAATGATCCAAAAATCACACTTGTACAGACCAAAAAGAAGTTGAATATCCCCAAAAAATACATGGCCTCAAAGGAAAGCAGTGTCAAACTTGAACTCGTGAGGTAAGGCCTCTTAAAGTGGCCAGGAGGTAAAATATAATCAAAATGTGTTGATTCGATGGAGGAAAAACTCTCTCTCTCAGTTCTCCAGCTCCTTTCGACGTTTGAGAAGCTGTTTGCTTACATACAGAGTGGCAGCGCAGCAGGTAATGTGTTACTTTGTGAAAGTGTTGATGTGGTAAAAAAAAAAAAAGGTGACATTTCTCTAGAGAGCTGTTTGTTAAATTAAAGCAGTGTCAAGTTTGGTGAGAAAGAAAGAAAGAAAGAAAGAAAGAAAGATTTGCTTAAGTTCACCTGGCTGAAAGGTGATTACTGAAGCGTCGGTGTTGGGACGTTCTTCGAAGTCAGAGCCGACCTGAGCCGAGCCCTGTCTGGTGTAGCAGCGGACGGTCGATTTGTGCCGGATGTCGCCACTGCGGTAGACCATCGCCGAAATCAGCCCATCGCTCTCATCTCCGGAGTACAGCGGCTCACGAAACTGCACCTTTGGCACTGACAAGGGAAAGAAAAAGAAAGGCACATTGTTTTGTGTTTTCAGACAATATAATGGATGGCAAAGTCACAGCAGGTTTGGTTTCATGTAAACTCTGTTACGGTAATTAATGTTGTGGAGATGATGAGAGATTGATGAGGTAAACAAATTAGCAGACACTCAACATGGGCACTGGTATCGTATTATTACTCAGTGTACAATAACTAACACTTGCCCCCATTACTTTGAGAAGTAATACTGAAGGTAAGGTCACGTTGACTCACGGTCCGACACAGAATCGTTGATAAAGACAGTGGCTTTGGCCGGTTCCCCCAGCGCCCCGTTCATCGGCATCCGGAGCACCAGATCAAAGCTCTCAGGACCCTCCAGCTCAGGACGTCCCAGGTCATCCAGGACGGTCACTTTGAAAGTCTGCATGCTCACGCCGGGCGCGAAGTCCAGGTTATGACTGATGCCCACATAGTCCACTCCAGCTGTAAATTCAACACAGTTTTATGAAGAAAGGACTAATTTTTGATTGACATTTGCATATTCTTGTATCATTGGACAATACGCCTCAACAATGTCAATCTGCCGGCATGCTTCAATAAGGGACATTTTGATTGGCTGGTGAACTTAGTGGAAAAATTCAACATGAAATTGATACAAGACAAAGTGTTGAACAAGGGGATGACTGGGATGACAGTGGTAAAATCCACCTGTAGGAGAGGTTTGAGATGGGATCGACCGCTCACCTTCTGCAGACACAGGCTCAGACTTGCAGGACCGGACGGTGACTGTCCCGGTTTTGGATAGGTCTGTTCCTGTCCTCCACACTTTGACCTCCACATGTCCAGCGCTCTCATCCACGCGGTACTCCACCTCGCCAAAGTAAAATACGGGAGCTGTAAAAAAAACAAAAAACTTTACCGTCAATTCAAAATCCTGATACAACACAGCTGAATTTACATCAACAGGTCTTCCAGCCAGTTCAATAGTAAAAGCACATTGTTGGGACTTTGGAGGAGTACAATGGAAGCATTATTGTGTTAAACGGTACTGGAGAGGCAAGCATTTATTTGCTTTCAGCTAGGTAGCTTGATATACTACTATTATACTACTTATAGTAATTATAAATGCTGTTCTGCTTAATACAGGACCGATTTAAATGTATATCTTAGCTACATAAAGGTACTCTGTGGAACATTCCAGGTTAAGTGTCGTTATACCTGAGAAGAACAATTAAAAGTTAAAACCTAAACCAACATGTCAGTGAGATATAACATGCTCCTAATGCTCAGCTATTGAGACCGAATGTCATTGGTGTAGTGTGTTAAGAAAAGAAGCAAAAGGAAGAGGACTTAAAGTATTTAAATCGTATGTAATGTCATCTCTATGGAGACGGGCTGGTGATGTCATACCAGAAAGTATCAGTCAGGTCTGAGTAGAGGGGAGCTCAGTATTGTTACAGTATATGGCTTTAAATGAAACTAGCTTTGGAGCCCTTGTGTGTCAACTCTTATAAAAGACCCAGAGAGCACCGTTATACAATCTGGGGTATAAGAGTATAAATTGTGTGAGAAAAAATAAAACAATTTGATAAGAAAAAAGGCATGGATGCATGTACAAAAGACAAACTGTAAGAGTAAAACTGACAGACTCATATTCTGAGAGTGAATTGTCCGCAAACTGCAGCATAGGAAAGTAAGCACTGTGTCCTTGCTTCTGTTAAGCTTTTGCTACTCTGAAGTGTGCTTATTCCTCTTTATGTTATAGAACTATAGTACATACCTAGTAGGGATGGGACGATACACTTAAACTCACGATACGATGCACCTCGATATGTCAGAGTCACGAAACGATGCGTCACGATACGATATCAAAAAAGAAAAAATATTACTGTATAATAACAACTTTTTTTGTTTCAGTTGCACACAGGGAAACACAAGGCCTAACAGGCCAAACACAAACAAGAACACTCCCTTAGTGCTGCTCTAACCCTACAGTAGGTTAAGTTATCTCAGGACTGGTTCTTCTTAAAAAAACTAACATATCAACATGTTCTGGTGTAATCAGTGATCTTTGAGCAGACACAGCGCTTTTTTGGACACTCAAAGACGCTTTACATGAAAAAAAATAAAAATAATAATTATTATTATTATTTTTTATTTCACGATCCATTTTTTCGAACTCGATGCGTTTCGTCACGTTTTGTATCGCGATATTTCGCCAACGATATTTCGTCCCATCCCTAATACCTAGTGTATCCATTATATCCATTGTATCCATTTGATGCACTAACAAACAACCTTCAGTCTTCTGTTGTCTGCCTGTCCTTATGTGCACCTGTGATAACACCAGACCTGCGCTCAACTTGGACAGCTCTCATTTGTACGAACAGTCACCACACACAGAGGTCAAAGCAAGACAGTCCATTAGTCTGAGTTAAACCACAGGGAGGAGGTGACCTTTAGCCTTTCGCTGCCCCCTCCTGGCCTCTGTCCCTCTTTCATTGTTATCATTCTTCAGGACTGAAACCTCTCTAAGTACCTGGGGAAGCAGTGGCAAAACAAGGCATGGCTGCAGCCTTTTTTCTAATTATTATTATCAGTTTGATATCAGATTATTATCAGCTCATTTTTAATGGTGAAAAATATAATCTGTACTGGTGATTACCCTTCATTACAGGGTTCTACAACCTGTTGGATCCAAAGCGCCAATTCCTCTCAAAAATATAAAACTCGTATCAGTGAACCAAGGCTACAATCCGGTGTGGCTTGTTCATTAACATGCACTGTCCCTACCAAATAAAGCAATGCAACCAATTTTGAATTAGTATGTGAATGCGGAGACAAACCAGTGATAAATTAGATCTAACTAACTCTAGTGAGACTCAATTACACCATGACTAAAACGTTTACAAACCTGAACTAAACAAGGCGTAAACTTTCCCAGTGAAAATAAGTATTAATAAGTATTCAGACAATATACAACTGCCTTTTACAAACTGAAAAGATCAATCCTCTCGGTCTCAATCGTTAGATTCATAAGCTTTTGTAAAAGTTTAGGTCTGTATTAAATCCCATTCATTGCCCATAGTGTAGAAAGGTACAGCCTCTATACAAAGCCTGAGTGAATATTCTTATTTACTGATTTATTTAAGAATAAAAATATACGAACATTTTCAGTATTACAACAAAGAAATAAATGGCGGGGAATGAATAGTTCCTGAGCCCACTATGTGTGTATAGTGAGAGAAAGCGGGCCCCCAAGACTGCTCAAAGGCTTGTTTGAACTGGCATTGTTTCCTGAGGCAGCAAAGAGGAGGCAGGCCAATGTGGATTTGACAACTTCATACTCTCACCGCCGAGCCCAAACAACAGACAGAAATGAAAGTTATCCCGCACCTGTTTTAAGCTCTTTGTATAAAGTGAGCGGTATAGTCCAGAAATAGCACATTACATTTAGATACAGAATAATAGACTTAATGGAGGCAACAAAGAGTGATATTTTTAGTTGAACGAATGCACATTTTTGAAGAAGGTATATAATTATTGGGGTTAACAAAGAAGATTGTTTCTACATTTTTATATACTTTTATTTTTAATTGTTGTAAAAAATCCAAAATCCAGTCCAACTTTATATATAGAGCACTTTGAAACAACAGCCGAGCAAAGTCCTGTAAACAAATTCCTAAATATTATAAAATATATGAAACAAGCAATTATAGACAATTTCATTAATGCTCTTAAGTTTGGTGTTTTTTCAGAATATATTTTACAGTTTAAAGATAATTTAATCCAATTTAGGTGTACAGTACTGCAAGGTCAAATGCTTTATGAAGCGGTGCATGGTGTGAAAAGTAGCTCGGAAAATAGAGAAAGTTCCGATTGTAAAACAACAAATAGAAACAGCTGCAAAAAGAACCTGCTCAGAATAAAAAGAAAAAGTTGCAGTCTAAAAAAAAACCCACAACAAAGCTATATCTCTGCACTTTTGTACTTTACAGTAAAGTGAAGTGAACTGTCTACTGAAGCCGTCCCCGTCCAGGCAAAGCACATGTTGGAGTTCATGTCACATGCGCAGAAAAACTATGAGGAATCACCGCACAATAGGAGAAAAAGAGGGAAAAGCCTGAAGGATAGACTTGTCGCATTAGTTAGACTTTGGCTGATTGACTGACACCCAAATGTACGGCATACATGTACGTCTGCACACTTCACCTGTGCCCTCCTGTTTCCATCTCAGACCAGCCGTTGTTCTCGTCCCACACACTTATGCTTCACAAACAGATGTAAAAGCCAGATTGTGATGCAAATGTGATATTAACATAGGCAAAAAACAAACAAACAGAGAACATACAGACTGTGTAGGAGGCGAAACATCCATGGGTGAACAATGTGTACGTAGGCTGTTCAGCAGTAATTGTTTTTGAGTGTAGATAGTTATTATTGTGCGCATTAATCGCATTTCTAGGTTTATGTATAGCATCAAGTACTGAACCTACTGTATTGTACTAGATGCGTTTGGAGTATATGATGGACTGCAGTGCCCTGACCAAAGTAGCCATAACACTAACATTATCTCACACAAAAAAAAACATTGTTATCCCCCTCTACTGCTACTAAAGCTAATTATTCCTTCCTTCCACAACCACCTACTGTTTAAGGCGTCAACAACTAAACTACACATTGTTACTAACTTCTTAAACCCGGCCTTAACCCAGTGCATTTTCTCCAGTTCAGCTTCACCACAGCCAGTGTTGGGCAGAATACTTTAAAATTGTATTTAGTTACACAATACTGAATACTTGCCTTAAAATGTATTTTGTAACGTATTCCGTTCTTTGTTTAATCAGAGTACTGTATTCTGAATACTTTTAGAATACTTTGATTGTCATTATATTTATGTATGAATATGGCGTATAATTATAAAAATGAAGACTACGATTGTTGGAACTCCTGTTATAAAGTCACTTACCATTAATAGGAACTCAGAAACTCTCTTTGTAAATGCACAGGAGCAGCAGATCAAAGCGTATCATGTGAAGAACATGTGCAGTGTTTGTATGAACTGTGGCATAAGGCGTTTTAAATCATAATTTTATTTTAGGAAGAAAATCATCATTAAAAGTTCTTAATAATGTTGAGCAATGTGGAGCTAAAATGTAATGACGGAGTACTGGGATGTATTCCCTTGAATACAGTTACTCAAAATGAGTATTCTAAATACATGTATTTAGTTACTCCCCAACACTGGTCACAGCCTACAGGCCAGTGTAACACCACTGGCTAAGACCTACAAAACTCATATCAATGGAACTTTTTCCTCACGTTGTCCCTTTTTGACATTTTTTCCCAACCGCTTTTTATTTTTGCCACATTTTTGTCACTTTTATTGTTGCTCTTTTTTGGCTTTTTTGTTGCATTTCATCCTAGTTTTTGTCTCATTTTTGTTGTTTTTGTTTTTTCAAGAAGCTTTGGGTGAAGCTAAACTGGATAAAATAATCATACACATAATTGTTTTCTGTTCCGTACTAAACAAAACCTTCTCAATCAAGAGCGGCATAATTCATACGGTCTTTTGTACAATCTTTAATAAAATCACAAAAGCACAACAGTAAATTATTGTTTGACTCGCGGATTTTATGAAAATATATTAATTTCTGTCCTACTAAATATAAACTTAAATCTAAGAAAATCTATTCTACAGTCCCCAGTTAGCGTAACAAAGGAGTAGACGTTGTCTATAATAAGTACTATGCCAAAGGATCCTGGACTTTAACCCTAAAACAGGAAACCACCACTGAGCAGCATGTTCACGCACGCCCTGACTGAATCTTTTGAGTGATGAGCGCGTCCCCTCTCCCTGCAGGGGCTGCGCAGCTTCAGCACTTTGCTTTAGCACTCAGCCTTGTGTGAGGGCTGCGAAGGTGTGAAGCCAAATTGGGATAATTACTGCGCGTGCGCTTGAATGTAGCATATTTGTGTGTGTGTCGTTAAATACCGTTTACAGAGCATTCTCAGCTGTCTGCGGAGTGCGGCTGGAGGAAGGATGTGACTAACAAGACCTAAGTGATGCTCCTTTCTGCAGCTTTTATCCTCCGCCTGGTAATTTCAGACCGCATATTTCTCTGTGTTATAGGCGAAGGTGCTCATTTGACACAAGTGGGATAAAAACAACATAAACGTTACATGTGTTTGGGGTAAAACAGGAGACTGCAGGTTGCACATGGTAAAGAATACATGCATTATAGACATCTCGGCTGATCATGAGTTTCCAACATAAATAGCACAAGTTATGTGCATATTTTATTGTAATTTTTCCTCTTTTTTTACTTAAGTTTGCCCCCCGGAGCACTTCACTTATTTGCCAAAACATTCTTGGATGTCCAAATAAAGTTAGACTGCAAGTTGGTAATTTCTCTCATTGATAAACATTGGGTTGCTCCCTCATGTTCTATGCACCTCCTCTAAGTAATTAATAAGTGAAGTCGTCTGTTCGTTCGCTCAATGTAAATAAGGCATACGAGACAGGCAGCACAGCAATACACAACTACACGGTAAACAATACAACAATAAGGGAGTTTACACAACGGACTCCTTTTTTTTAAGTATGGCATGCCAGAAAGTAAGACATTTTATACGTTTTTGAAATGTTAAAAATGGCATTCATGGTAGAAACCCAAACTAAATAAGAAATGGGTCACAGCTCTGGAACTGATCATTGTCCAGAGGTAATGCTGCCAAAATCCCATTGTTGGCAGAACCATCTTTGCTAACAGGAAGAAGCTTTAGCCAGTTTTCAAATGTTAAGATGATCACTAAAATCAATGCCTTAATTAAACAAGATATGGATATTATGCGCTACTCAATTTAAGTGTGTTTGTGATGGTTGTAAATACAGTGTGTGACTTAAGTTTCCTCGCAGTTATTTGTAGTAGTAATACATTCATTTATTCTAATAAATGCAAATTAGTTGCCTCACTTTATCCGCTGTATAGGAAGTATACATCGCTAATGTCTATTGTCAGACATGTATATGCATGAACCCGTGTAAATTACTGTATGTCTAGTGTGATTAAGCTATATCCTATATTTTGCATCTCATTCACAGCGAATGATAAAAAGATTAACACATCAAATTGAGGTAAGTATCGTTGATATGAAAGGAACCAATATGCAGACAAGCATTACAGTGTCGAACTAGAATAACCTGTCCACAGCACACGCTTAATGAAATTCATTTTATATATGTTCCAGCTGCTTTGGGATTTGGCCTTAAATCATTTTAAAAAGTACAGTATTTGACCAATGCACTATAGCAGGAGGCTGCATGTGTACTCTGTCCTTGATAGGGGGCAAGGAGATGTCACTCGGGCTCATGATGTGGGGTGCAGCCATGCAGAGCACAACTCCCAGGCAGACGGCTACTATACACCGTAATCTGATAAAGTACTAAATCTAGCGCTGACACCCCTGGGCCTTTTTTCAGCTAAAGTGAGAGAAGGGAAGGAGGAGATGGAGGAGAGCACAGGATGAACTTGACTTTGACCCCAGGGGAAGGGAAAACAGGGCCAGAGAGGACTGTAACGGGCACTCCTGGACTCTTCCAAGTGCACTTAACTTTGATGTCAAATTTAAAGTCCATCTACCGAGTTTGGGTAAACTGGCTGTGGTAACTGTAATGGGCCATTTTCCTCTGAGAGTCAGGGTCAGATGGAGACTTCTATAGAACTGTGTGAATGTGCGGCGTGGGTGCACTATTAACCTCCGAGTAGAAAAATGGCACGAAATCTTTGAAAACAGTATTTGTTGTATTCAGTAAACACACTTCAGTGATCTTCATTTATCTATTTAAAGGCAAACTGCGTAACACATTTTGGATTATACTGATGGCAACAATATAAACCATGCTCCCAATGACCAGCTCAACGCAGAAAATGCTGTTTTGCAGTGGGTCATCAAAGAATGGATTTGGATGAGGACCTAACCTGTTTCAATCTCATATTTGGCTTTCTTTAAACAACATCTCCATGGAGACGCTCCCAGAACAGATACCGTCAGGTCTTAGGAGAGGTGAGCCGCTCACAGCAAATACACATGTTTGTTAATAGGTCATTTCCATTGATGAAAATATGTATAATAAAAATAAATGCTTGTATTTTATTAATGTATTGGGTGAAATGTTACACAATCTGACTTTGAATAGGGACAGTACATATTGATAAACATGTATAAATATGTACATTTGTCAGATTTTAGCCATGGATAAATATCCGTTGTCCCTCGACAGGCTGATTCCCAGAACATATAGCAGTATAGCACATCGGGGTCAGAAAACAATACAGCCGGATGAAACACAGGACCGGGAATAGTGCAATCACAGAATACAGTAACTTCACATTTATATAGAACACTAGGGTCACAAGCAACTATAGTAACTTGAGACTGGACAGGATAGAGGACAAGGCAGGACAGGGGGGACAGAGGACAGACAGGGAGCATGTAAATATATTAAAAAAGGTAAATGTTATAGGTGGTCTCAGTTTATACAGTTCACTACAATGTAGTGCACCTCCACTAGGCACTAGGCACTAGGAAATAAGTATTTCACTTGTTTCGGCCATTGGGTGCAATACGAAGCTGGACTTTTACTCAAGAATTGAGCGACTCTTGGACATTGCAAATGTACTTAACTCTAGCTGTGAGCTGCATGTAAGTTTTGCCTTCACAGTTAGTAAACAGTTTGTGGCGGCCGTTTTTGAAACCATTCATCGTGAATGAGTCAGGGTCAGGAGCAGACTGCTGTGTGACTGTCTGGTGCAGGTATTAGAGCTGTATCCGGCGGCGCACTATCCTCCGGGAGGCTAAAAATGACACATCATCTCACTCTGGAGTTTCATAAACACATTTCCATCCCTTTGAACTTCGCACCACGACTGAAGCCTTCTGACAATTTACTAACTATGTGACAGCGTGTCATGTGGCTTGTTAACCAGCCTCTCGGTGCCTGCACACGCACTCTCCTATTTGACGTGGGACTATTGTTTGTAACCCTAAGTGAGTTTGCCTTAGTAAGTTGTCATTGTATTATTTATCAAGCTGCCTTCTCCAAATTCCTGCCCTATCTTTTCAGATAGGGGTGACAATTAGACAGAAGATGAAGAGAAAAGGAGATTTTACTGGAGCGGCGAGGGACTTCCTGCTCTTTGAGGCACAAATTAAGCTGGCAGACAGATATGCCGCGAGAAACTTCAACTGCAATTTCAAAGTGAGAAATTGATCACACTCAAGTAATGTCTTTCCAAGATGGAGGCAATCATTAACTTTCAGCGGGTAAGTTAATCATATCCATCTATCAATTGATCTTCATATGAAAAAAAAAAAAAGCACTAAAAGATGTTTGAGCGTTAATCGCAACTTTGTATAAGTGAGATTGAATGTCTCTCCTGACCTCTGGGATCATCACACTGCGTACTTTCTCAAGACGAAGTTCAGACATGTTGCGCAGTTCAGAGGCAGTGAGGAAAACAGATGCAGTATTACAGTGTGGACAACGTGAATGCGGTGAAACAATTGCACGTAATCCAGCTGTAACATATATGTGCACACAGGCGTCTAAAGTAAACTTATCATGCATGACGTGGCTGAAAACATTCTTCTGTGTACAGCATTAATATGTTGAATCATTTAAAGTAATGCCTATATAACAGAAGTGGGAATAACACAGTGAAAACAAGCTAATACACAAGAAAATCCATAGTGCCATGATGAACTTGCTTTAAAGGGGGGATATTATGTAAAATCGACTTTTTCAAGCTTTATATCATGTTATTATGTCATTCCCTCATTAAACACATGCCTGGAGTGTTGCCTTGGCTCATTCACATATTTTTGAGTAATCAGTAAAACCTTAGACGGCAGCCATTTTAGGTGTAGCTATGCCTCAGTCCTCCTAGGAACGCCCCCACCTTCTGGAGACGCCTCTGGACCTTTCGTCACCAGCCAAGCCACCAACCACTGCTCCTCAGCTCAGCAGAGGCCCCTCCCCGCACAGTGTTGTTGTTTAGATGCCACAGCAGTGTGCTGAAGGGGGCGTGTCGGAAAGCTTCTTAAAGAGACAGAGGCCTATTTCAAGACGTTCAGTACAGCCATTTTGAGAGAGCAATTTTATTCAAGGCAGTTATTTTAATTTACTGCATATACAGACCAACAGAAGGTTACGTCATCATTGTAGTATGCTATAGACTGGTGCTATGTGATTGAAAAAAGCATAATACCCCTCTTTAAGCGCAAAACTACTCAGTACAGGTCCGGTGATGACATGATTACTCAGACTGCATGAATGAAGCAAATAGCTGCTTTAGGTATGTTTTTGACGAGGGAGCAACACTATAACATGGTTAAAAGCTCAAAAGTTGATTTGAATAAAGTGATAAAACAGTAATTGGCACGTGATGATTTCTAATGGAGGTCATTTAAGTCCGGTGCAGCTGTCTGGACACCACTTTGTGACATCATTAGGTGAGGACGCAAGCATTTCTGAGCTCAAGATTGATTATGCGATAATAACACAATTAAAAACTAAATGAAAAACCAAGAGTGGATTGAAAAAAATATGAAAAGATAAGATCAATTTTTGGAGATCAGAAAGACCAGACTGTACAGAGGAAGGAAAGTGAATATACTGAAGGAGGCATATGTAAAACAAAGCAGTGGGTCTAGGAAAAGTCTAATGTGTAGATGTGTCGATATAGAGGAAATACTTGTGAGGATAGGGTTACACGTAGGCAGACAATTCACCGTGGCAACACTTGATAGTGGAGTTAAAGATGCACTGATGTTTCAAAGGGTAGTAACTTTCGTCGGAGTGATGGAGGACGAGCTCATGCAGAGGATGGAGTCAGACTGATGCGGTGCACCTGAAAGTGCGGGCGGACTTCGATAGGGTTTGCCGACATTTCTTTTTCGCCTCTAAAGTAAATCAATTGGGTATAGCGAGGTGTCGAGCGTGCCTGTAGATTGGAAGAAAGCTCCCTGCGGCCGTGATGTCCCAGAATTGATATCTCTACATATTCCTTTTAATCGAGTTTGTGATCTTGTCCATATGCGATGCAAACTTGGGACTCGTGCAATGATACACTAGTCCCCGACGGGGCCTAAATGTGAAGTATCCAGTATAATTAGGGAGTAAACAGACCTGACGATGTGCCAGAGGGATGCGCGCCGTGTCACGCTGCTTCAACCCTCATCTCGATCACTCAAATCGTGGTACGCAACGCTACTTTTGGACAACCCCGGGGAAGGAGAACTAGCTTTAAATACTCTCCACCGCATTAGGATTGAGGATTAAGTATAGATGTGCTATTAATGCCAATCAATGTACAACAAATGCCTGCTTTTCATAAGACAAGATAAGAGTGGATATTTACATGGTACTTAAGCACACACATGATGCGGCGCCAAGTAGGTTATATTTTTTTTCTGGTGTTAGTTTTGTTGTTTTTGTAAGGCAATTTGTAGAAAGACTTTAAAGTGTCTGGATTTTGGAGGGGTGAAATGAAGAAAGGGTAAATACATTTTGATAGATTTTCTGTACCAGGGCACAGATTTTATGATTGTTCATTGTGGTTATTCTTTTTCTGAAGTCACTTGCAGATTAGAATATAGATCTGGATGTTTTTACTTATTGGTGGTCTGCTATGGAGGGATAAGTGTTACCAGAGACTGTAATGTAAGAAAAGCTTCCCTTGGCCACATTGGGCTGCGACAGGAGCTCATGGTAAACGGGGGAGCATTGTATAAGCTGCAGCACTAAGAACATTCACTTGGAAAGAGTCAATGATTACTCAAACAGGATCAAAAACACAAGTCCAAGGATGTTTGTGACAAGGGAACACTATTGTAGCATGCTTAAAAGCTCTATAATAACCCCCTTTAAGGTTACTTTCTTCTTATTTTTTCATTAATATACTGTAACTAGTAACTACTCAGAATTATGGGTCAATCGTGAAGCGTAACATTATAAAGTCACTTACCATCATCTGCATCCTCCAGAATGGTGACTTTGCTGGTGGAGTAGTGCGTCCCTAGTCTGCCCCCTACAGGCAGTGACAGGGAGACGTTGAAGCTCTCCTCCGTCTCGTACAGAGAGTCGTCGATGATCACCACGCGACAGTGCCTCTCCCTTTCGCCCTTGTCAAAACGCACCATGCTGGCGTGCTCCTCGGGACGGGAGATGTAGTCAGAGTATGACAGCACTGTGGTCGGAATTGTCCCAGTGGCAGTGCCTATAGACGACAGACAATAACTTAAAATGTATTGATCACGAAGAGAAAATATGACAGTTGGACATGGACTAGGTTTGTTTGTTTTTTCACACTCAATCTTTCAAAATAGATTTACTTGACTTAAAGTGGACGTATCGTGTAAAAAAAACATAGGATCAGCGCCTATGGTAACAATGAATTAGAGCTCGAGAAGACCTTGACTGGGATCCTCCTGCTGGCAACTGTAGGAACAACTTATTTAAAAACTACCTTTCAGTTTTGATTTATGGTGTGGTTTAGCCCGGCGTCTTGAGCAGAGTGCAAGTACAAAACAGCGCAGAATCAATATAATGTTGGATTATGGCTTTAATAATGTGGAGAACACCTTTGGGTTTTAACAATGACACAATAGTATCCCGGAAATACAGAACGAAGAGCTGACACTGTAGAAGAAGAAACAGCTCATTTTAACAGGATTAACTCAAAACTGTATGAATGTAGTAAAATACTTCAGGTATGTCAAGGAAACACCGTTATAACATGGACTAATTCAGGGGTGTCCGAAGTGCTGGCTGGGGGCCAAATGCGGCCCTCACACCAATTGTTGGTGGTCCTCGACCTTCTTGCTGAATCTGTACACATCAACAGAGATGGTCCTTTTTATTTGAAATGTAATAATTCTACACAATTCTAACATAACAACTAACATTTTATTGTGAGAGAGCTGGCATGAAGGTTTTAAGCATAAATAAAGGTATGGGGCACAATTTAAACCTCTGCAAGTCAAAGGTTTCGCGGCACTGACCACCGATCTATGGCCCTTCACGCCGTGTACGCTTCAATATGCGGCCCTCCATGGAAAAAGTTTGTACACCCCTGGTCTAATTAAAGCTCAAAAAGTCGATTTTGCATGACATCCACTCTAAATGTTTGGGCTTTCATGTTCACACTAGTGTCATCAGAATAATTAAAATCTAGTCTAGTTTTTCATTGATAAAACATGCCAGGGTGACTGAGAGCTACCACAAACAATTGTCAATTCACGTCCTAAAAGCTCATTGACTGGAAATGCTGTTTTTGTTGCTATACTCTAGTCTACACATAATTAAACCCAACATTCTAACTTTCCAAATAATTTATGAACTTTATTATAAGACTAGTGAGTGACTTTAACAATAAAACCTTATGGCTCAGCTATGATTACAGATTTTAAGGCAGACTTTTACTATTATGTCTTTTTGTGACCTTTAAGAGCAGAGTGACTTTGAGGTGAGACTGTATTTCATTTAATGTCAGAACATGGTGTGAAATCACGTCCCCCCGCTGACTCTATGAAAACATTAACCTGCGCTGTCCTCTGTTGTCGCTTAACCTTAATCAGAGAAGAGCCATTATTTAGATCATCAGCGCACTTTCAAATATGATTTAGCGGGTGTATTGGAAATGGATATGACCACCGAATAGAAAACCAGATGATATTGATAAACTGGCGGGGGGGGGGGGCAGTAGCAGAAGTGTCACTCGAGCTATTGTCAAGGGGAGAAAGAATTACACCTCGTCCTTCTAACAATGATCTTCACTGTTCCAAGATGTTCTTGGCAATCCAAAAGAAAAGGCCAGAGAAATAGAAAAACCCTGATGAGATACGGTTCATCTGAAAAAGCTGGATTGCACCTGTGGGGTTTTAAAGGCATCATTTGTGCAAAAAAAAAAAAAAAAACGATGAATACATTTGAACGATATGAATAACAATTTTACACGCTCTGACTGGCAGCCAAAAAAAAATATGAGGGATAGAGGTATGCCAAGAGATATTACAAAAGCATGTGCGCAAACTGAATTATTCAACCAGACCTTACAGTGTTTTCAGACACATTTTGCAGAGGGAAGAGATTGATCCCCACCAATAAACGCTTCAAATTGTATTGTTTTCAAAGCCTGTTTTTGATGTGGTATAAAGACGTAAACAAGCCGTTATTTGTGAAGCAACTGTTTTTGGCTCCCCTCTCAGACAATATAAGAGTATATGGAGAGGCTTAGCGGGTGAGAGGAGGTGAGAAAGACTAGTCCATACCCTGCTGAGTGAAGCAGACCACCATAAGCTCCTGGCTGACGTCTCCGCTGCGGTGAACCGGGATGAAAAGCTCTCCAACATCCTCCTCCACTGCGAGGCTCCGCTCCGGAATGAACACCGTGGATTCTGCCAAAGAGAGTTAGAAGGGGGCAATCATTATTTAAAGCAGAAACATTAAAGATCCACAATATTATTCAGGCTTTATATAATACTTTTGGAAAGCGATATAGGTGTCATCATTTACTCATGTGGAACATACTCTTACTTGAGTAAATATTATACTTTATCCACTACGACTAAATCTGCAAAATCTGACAAAAATCTGACAAAAAGACAGATATTAGCTATAGATAGCCTTGTTTTAATCTTATTTTTTGTGGAGATGTGGGTGAGTTTTCTTTCCTTTGTTCATGCTTTATCAATGTTTTGTATGTTTTTTGTAATATAAAACTATAAATAAAAAAATATAAAAAGAACTACATTAATATACACTAATCTCTATCTCTGACAGATACAACATACTGACAACCGTCTTTTATGCTCAAACAGTTGTTCAATACTTGTAGTAGTGTGACTTTTAGTGTAACTACTAACATAATATTAAAGGAACAGGCCAATGTTTTTCCATACTGAGATATGTTCTTGCCTGAGCTTAGACAAGGTGATGCGCACCTGTCTGGTCTTTGTGCGTGTGCTCAGTCACGCCAAAAGACCAAAGATGTTGTTAGCCTTTAGCGTCGAAGTGCTCCTAAGGTGTTATTACACCTTACAATAGTATCCCTTTTTATCAGCTTAGAAAATCGATGTTTAATGTTTTTAATGTTTAATTTTGTGTAACTAGACTTGGATCGTGTAACGTTTCACGTAACCGTATTTAAATAGGGAAAACGTGGAAGAGCTTAGTCACTTCTAACTTCACCCCCATTTGGCCCCATAGAGGAGAGGAGGAGAGGCTAAATGCTAACAACGTCTTTGGTCTTTTTGCGTGACTGAGCGCACGCACAAAGACCAGACAGGTACGCATCAACTCATCTAAAATCTGGTAAGAACATATCTCAGTATGGAAAAACTGTGGCCTGTTCCTTTATGGCCAATAAATCATACACCACTCGATCAATCATTTAGCAACTCAACCCACCTCTAACGGTTTTGGACAGTTTAGCATTGCATTTCATACAATTAAAAACTTCAAATATTTAGTTGAGCCGTAATCCATGACCGCACACTGTCACAGACAACTTGATTCATCAGCCTCTGCTGTCACATGGAGTGAAGCACTTGAAATCAAGCTAAGGTCCACATCTGGCTGCTGTTATTAGCGTGAAATGATTATCAGAATGAGTCTGGCAAAGCAGCTGCCTAGGCTGTAAAGACACAGAGGAGCAGCACAATGTGACGTCAGTAGGAAGAGAGCCAGCGTTTTGAACAATTCAGACGGAGATGCAAGATCACGGAATAAAAACACGACTTCAGGTATTTTCTATTGAATGACGTTATAACATAAAAGCTCAAAAGACAGTACTGGCTCTTCAGGGCCATCGAGGACGCCTTTGTTCTGGTGTTGCATTAGTGTGTTTTGAGATAGACCTATTGAAGTTGTGCTCCCGCAGTTGGCTCATTCATATTCATAAATAACGGCATCACATTTTTTATTATGGTTTTATTCAGGTTTGATACAACTGTCTTCAAAGAGAGACCCCTCCGGAAGTTATTCAGGCGGCCCGGCATGTCGCGCTGTTACAGTTACATATGCAGCAGGTCCATCCACTCTCCTGCCCACGGAGCAGATCAGCCGGGAGCCCCGGCGCATCGCAAACGAGGTCCAGCCCTGGTGCGCCCCTGTCTCATTTTGGGCTGCTCTCCCTTCTCGCCTCGGCAAGAGAAAGGATGTGATTGAGAGAGAGACTCAGGGCCAGTGAAGGCATCATCTATCAACAAGAAGAACTTAGGGGTATTAGAGAAACAATAAATGTTGGGAGCTGTTTTTCCACCGACGCGCAGGGACCAATAAAAACACTAACAGGCTGCACATTCAGATTCAGATCGCCCCAGAACCTACACCATTATTCTTCTCCACTGTTTTCCAAGTGATGTATTTAGACAAGTTGCTCACTTTGTAGGCGATAGCCCATTCATTTTCACAAAGGTACTAACGTAGAATTACAGATATTACTTTAATTGGTTCAAAACACCTGATAATAAATTTGTTGTTCTACATTGTTTTTAAAATTTCCAAGGATAACCTATTTTTGTTTCTTTAATCATTAATACATTAGTGGTGCAGTGCCCAGGGACCATGTAATTACTAATTTAATATTTAGATTTTTGGTTGGTAATCAGTTGTATTGCCTTTTGCTATAGTCGATGAGCTTATTACACCATTCTATTTTCTTTAAACGCTGGAAGCCTGTCGAGTTCAAAACTTTTTTTTTTTTTTTTTTTTTGACAAAAGTGACAAAACGGCTGAGCACCAGACTGTGATAAATGATGGAAAAATATATAGAAGCGGATGAGTCTCCGGCGTAAAGAAGGGGATTGGGGCACCTGAGATGACTTTCTGCCAATGGAGCCATCAACATAAGAGTCTTACGCTTGGCAGGGGGTCAGCGCTGCACCAGACTCGAGCCTTAATTGTTGTCTCTGTGCTTCAATCTTCGCCTCTCGTCTGCGGCCGGGCTTTCTGTTACTGCCCACAATCTGTGGCTCCCCGGGGTGCTCCATGCTGCGTCCACTCCTTACTGAATCCACACACAGCAAAACTAAGACCGTTCAACATCTATCCCGAACACATTCTTAAACTATGTGGATTTAGATTAGGATTCATGATCACTACTGTGGTGTTGGCGGACATGGAAACTGACAAATGGAGCCTAAATGTAGAGGTGAACAATCTGATGAAAAAATACAATAAAACAATAATATTGCAATTTCCTTTGTTTGGTCCAAGTCTAGGAAACCATTTTGATTTTTATTGACATTTTTACACAGCCAGTAGTTTAAGGAAGATAAAGTCACACACGGCAAAAGACTCACAAAATGTGCTGGAAAAGCAACAATGACATAACAAAAAAGCAACAAAAGACTAAAGAGTGATGAAAACTAAACACGAAAGAGCGACAAAAGGTGACAAAATGCGATGAAAAAGTGACAAAAACTACGAAAACACGACACTCATAGAATTTTAGGCATAAGACTTCTTTCACGTTTTAAGTTGTATTTTTCTCTGTATACTACTAGGTAAAAAATAAATAATAATAATCTGTCTTCCCATCAGACAGCTGTGAATGAAAGTTACAATGACCTTTGAGAGAGTTAGACATTTATGCACATTAGCAACCAGGTATAAAAGCGGCAAGTGTCACATAACTGGCAAAAAGACTTTCAAAATGTTAAGATCTTTTCAGATTGACATGCCATCACAGGGTCATATCATGCTTCCATTTGCCCATCACCGTGTCGTGCATGTCTAATTAAATACAAATATTCACAAATAATGTTTGCCCTCTCACGTCTCAATTTACCTTGACTTGACATAGAAAGTGTTTCAAAGACCTTCTCTAAAAATGGCGTAGCTGCCAGAACACTGAAGGCAAATCTTTCAGACAGGTGGGTCAAGTTCTTAAAACATTTATGCTGCTTTAAAAAAAAAAAAACACATTCACCTGATCTACAGCAACAACTTTCAAGAAAACAAAATAAAAAAACTCATACATTATAGATCTATTCATAAATATTACAAGAGCCCAGGGCCAAGTTTGTTCCAGCACCTTTTGCAACAATGTCGGGAAGTCAACAAGCTGACTCCAGAGGAATCACTTCTTCATAAGGACGCAATTTGCAGGAATCACAGTCCGAGGGCAGCCTGGGAATACCCACACTGCTGCGTGCGCTCAAATCATTTTGAACTTCACAGCAGCCTGGGGACCATGGCCGAAATTTTCGCATGGATTTGGGGACCAATCACAGAATGAGGAGGGACGGCAAGACGATGACGCTATTCGACATACAGAAGCTTGTAGTTTGTTTACGGATAAAACCATTTTTTTATTTTTTTATTTACAGATCCAACATGACAGCAGCAGACGCGACGCCATCTTTCGATCAAGCTTTAGACCGTGTTCTAAATAGTTTAGCTCAAAAGTTTACAGCGGGTACGTCATACGTCATCTGATACGATGATACGATTGGCTATGGCTACGTGCAGACGCGTGAGAGACATTCGTAGCACCCAATAAACGGCTTTGAACAATCGTAAACCACACCTCTCATACGAGAAAATGAATTGGTGGTCACTTGTGATATTTTGTCTGGCGATTGCCAGGCTCGTCCAAGGAGGCAAAACTACTGCAAATGTGCTCCTGAAAAGAAATGCTAAAATTCCAGTTGGAATTGTTATAGTAATGAAAAAATTCTTGCTCATTGATAAGAGTCCTGTTGCGTTCAGTGGACTGAGATTAAAAGCGGCAAAACAATATTGCAGCAGGAGACAGTTATTACCTGAAATTATTATGTTTCTTGTGAAATGACAACTCAAATGACAGGCAGAGAGCTGAATATCTGGAAAAAAAAAAGTCCCTTCAATCATTGTCAGCTTTCCAATCTAACGTTGCAGAACATAAAGCCTGTATTATTAGAACTGAAATAACCTATCGACTGGAATAAGCAGATAAACAAAACGATTATAAAATTAGCCCACCGACACCGCTTCATAGTAAACAATTATTAGTGCAAGACAAACAAAACAAGCGACAGAATCCTTCTCCTCGTGATGAAGAGGAGTGACCCAGGCACATGATAGTGGGGTGCTATTTCACAAACTTGGTGCCGCGTGGTGCATCCTCGTCGTTGAGGAAACTACAAAAAGGGCTGGAGAGGCCGGGGCTGCTGCTAGCAAACAGCCACGCAGCGGGCTTTCCACCTTCATCTTGACTCAGCACAGTGCATGGATTATATATGAAAGAGAGTTTTTAGGAGAGAGTGGGCTATAACACGGTGTAATTAAAATGAGCTGGGTGGCTGCTGCTGCGTTGAGTGGGTGGAGAGATGCTGAAGGACAAAAATGCATTCTTGGTTATTAATCAAAAGCACAACAGGCTAATACAGAGGGGTTGAGCAATGGAGAGATCGTCTTTTCAATGGAGAGGCTTGGGGCGATGGTGCAGACACTAGAAAACTTGCCGTTACAACCAACTCCTGTTATGTTTTCCCTAATTTTAAGGCGCTTTTGCTCTTCCCCTCTCCGCTCTAAAGCTGGTCTTAGCTTTTTGACATGTCCTCTAGGGAGATGGATCCCGTAGGCTAAACCAGGAGAGCAGACAAAGGCAGTTTTCATCATTAGAGGAAGAGGCTAGAGCCATGGGCACAGCCAAGGCTTCACAGAGGGCCATTACGGAGCCGAGTGGCACATATCTGTCATGTTAGACCGTCCCGAGAGATAGCGCAAAACAAGACAGCCCCTGCCCCGCGTGACTCTATGTAATTAACACACAGGGGAGGGTGGGAAGATGAATGAGTGAATGTACCAGAGACAAATCAGATGTAGCGATGCTAATGATGCCGTCGCAGAGGCAGTGAAACAGCAATACCTCATTGCAACGGCAGCGTTATATAGCCAAGTCAATCATACCTTTGTGCTAGTCCCATGTGTGGATAAAAGGTTGCGTTCACAATGTTTTAGAAATGTATGTCATAAGTTTAGATGGATCACAAGGGCCTCAGGGGCAATTCGACAGAAAATCCACATCCTGTATTCTAAGTAACATACTTTTTTTCCATTATACAGTAAAGCTTCATTTTAGAGCCTTAATTAATAACAGGCTCCTGCATGCTGATCGTTTTCACTGTGAATCACAAGCGATAATTGTACATTCATAATACTCTCATTGCAATTACCGGTCATAACTTTCACAAAGTCAGCAGATCTGTAAATCCGTGCAAAACATATTAATTTGCAGGGTTTTTTCCACCCTATCGATCCTAATGATTCTTTTTGCTGCTATGAAAGCAATGTTATCTATTTGATTCTATTTTTGCCAATTGAGCATCTCTGTATCCCACTAAACAGGTGCCTGGCCACTGGGACAGGATGACAATAAATCATTTAGAGATCACTCCAACTATGTGTGTCCAGAACCTCTTGATCTCGGGGCAACGCCATAGCGTCCTCTTTGTTCACAACCTCCCCAGCACGGATCAGAGGACTGTGTTATTTTGAGTTTGGCTCTGTGCCATCCTAAATCTTACTGATTGGAGTTTTTGGAGTAGCTATATTCCCCGTGACTGCGATTGTGTTTGTTTATTCAAAGTATCATCTAAACTAATAAGCATTTTGTATAGACCAGAGACAGTCCTTCCATTAATAGTCAATGCTCTAAATTCGTTATCCACTTGTCTTTAGGTAGTTTGAGGCAAATTGATGCTAATTGGGCGTATTGTAATATTGTATTTAGTAAAGCTTTTTTTGTTGGACGAAGAGCCTTTTGCTACAAGGCTCCATCAGAGTGGAATAGGCTACCTGTCTCAATAAGATCCTTAACATCTTTTTCTAGGTTTAGAGCATCTTTATTTGTTTATCTTAAGACTCCTTGTCTCTGTTTCAAATAGCTTCTTTATTTATTTATTTGTTATTTATTAATTTTTATTATTTTCGTAATTGTAATTTTCATTCTTATTTTGTAATATGTATATACCTTATGCAAATCCCTAGCAAATGATCCTTTTTGTAAGGACTGCTGTATTTAGTGGTTCTCACCTGGCGAGAATATCTGTATTGTATATCTTTCTGTCTGTTAAATGTTGGAAATGAGATGCAGCATCTCAAGGGGCTTTCCATTAATAAATAAATAAAATATGGAGTGGCGCCGTAACAATGATGGTGAATTGGTTGAATTTTTTCCCCCCTCAATAATTGTTCCTCCAGCGAATCCCAACTCCCTTTCACCTGCACCTTCTAAGTCAAACCATACCTGACAGTGAATGCGATGCGGTGACACAGATAAATGTCCGGTAGGGAAGGCAAATCAAAGGCAAAGGAGAGAAAAGGGAGCAAAAGGATCAGGTGGTTGAGGCCTCTTCGCCCTCCCTCTAAATCACGTGTCTGAACATGTTCACTCTAAATCGCGCAATGGGAGAAACCGTGGGATGAGGATCTGTTCGGTGCCGCATTGTTATTTGCATCTTAGCACATGTATAATTAAAACTAAAAGAAAAAGGAGACAAGAGGGAGAACAAGCTGGGCAAATAATATCTCATAAAATTGCAAAAGCTACAGAGGAGAAAATGTAGCCTAAATGGAGGAGCGCCGCCACCACTCAATATTCCATTAACATTTCAATTTAAGGGGAAGACAGTGGTGGGAAGCGGCGAAAAGCAAAGTTTTTCAAAATGCTGCAAAGCGGCCTGGCTTCCTTGCTTGAGACTGATATTGACATTAATGGCGAAAGGAACATGGCTATTTAGGCTGTGATTCTTAGCGACCAGTTAAGCCGGGAGAAAATTCGTATAACTTCTGTAACTTCCAATACATGCCCTGAATGGCTCATGTCAAACAGGATTTTGTAGCTGGGGGCACATTGGCAGGGCTTTGATCTCCTATATTTATGTTGACATTCTCACTGTCGGCCTCTGCCGCGGTGAGTGACGGTTTGTTGATATAATGTTAAGGACATAAATATTTGCTAATGTTGAAAGACTTCTATCATTGCTTCCGTCTTGACATGTCATTATACAGTAAATGTCCTTTTAGAGAGATGCGGGGCGCCTCGGATGCATTTATTTTTTTAAGTTCTGTGATTAAGGTTGAAGAAATAAAGAAGTGATTTGGCGAGATAGATTTGGAATTGCCTTGGAAAATGTCTGAATTCTGAAAAGACTTTCTAAAGAATGAAAAATGTTGCAACACATCAAAAGCTTGAACAAAACAAAACAAAACTCAAAATGGTTCATACATTTGTTTTCAGCGTTTGATGGTCAAAAAATAATGACTTTTTTGTCAACGTTGAGGGGGAAAGCGTACGTGTATCAAATACTGTATGCCTGGCTGATGTGAGGATGTGGCCTTCGTTCTATGGGTGTTAAACCTAACACCATGGAACACCCTTGATTCGGTCTCTGTACTAAACTAATTTATTAGGATCACAATGTAAATGTAGTCATGAGTAAAATGATCAGGTAAATACTTTAGGGATAGCCATGGTGAATTCCCATCACATGCACCTTTCACAGAAAAACAGAGTCTGATCAATCCAGTTTCAAAGCCTTTCACAGAGGGACTTTTGAGGGCCCATATCTTATTTTTGGACAAGTGCTCGATAACTTAATCTTCCTGCTGACCGCCCCCGATTCACCACTCAGAGAGATCGGCCGAAGATGAAACTGCACTCACCGCTTCACATCACGAATCGCCTGTATTTTTGGCACAAATCTGGTCAGACTGAAGACTGATCATTTTTTGCAGAGGTGAAACAAGTCCAGAACATTGGCCATTAATAGATAATCAATTCGGCCTTCACTAATATCTATTCATAATCAGTCACATTGTACAGTCAAACTATATCATTTTGATTTGTATATAACATTCCACCAGTGGCTTATCTACGTGTCTACTGATAAGCGTATTGCCATTCCTACTTATCAATGTGACAACAACTGATTTGATTCTCTATATGTAAATTATTGCCAGACTCTGAATAATCAATGTGTTGTGTTGATTGTTCAAATGTCTCTATAAGCCTGTACTAAACTTCTTCTACTTGAGACTGTCTCTCGTCTTTTATACACAATCCAGGATTACTTGTTTCCCAAACAACTGTGTTAGTTATACAGTTAACAGATTATTGTGGACTTTTGAAGAGCGCCAGCATGCTCCTCTAACAATCAGTGCTGCAGTGGAGAGGGTGACCAGCACTAAGTTCCTGGGTGTGCACATCACAGAGAACCTTTCCTGGACCATGCACACTACATCACTGGTCAAGAAAAGTAATCAGCATCTTTACTTTCTCCGCAAGTTAAGAAGAGCCAGAGTCCCAGCCTCCGTTATGTGCAACTTCTACAGAGGGACTATAGAGAGCATCCTGACCAGCTCCATCACTGTGTGGCACGGCACCAGCACTGCCTCCTGCCGAAGGAGCCTCCAGGGCATCGTGAGAGCAGCGGAGAAGACCTGTGGAGCCCCTCTCCCACCATTAAGGACATGTACTCCACCCGTCTCACCCGCAAAGCCGTCAGAATCACCAGGGACCCTACACACACAGTCTCTTCAAGGTAATGCCTTCAGGGAGGAGACTGCGGAATCTACGGGCCAGGTCCAGTCGACTTAAGAACAGTTTCATACACCAGGCTATCAGGAAGCTGAACTCCCTCCCTTCCCTGCTCTCCCTATATGCTCCCACCCCTCTCCCCCCAATCCCCGCTCCACAACAAGGACGAGAGAATGAACTATTTCGATTCATTGTGAAATGAATCGACAAATAAATAAAATCTTTTGTCTACCCTACAGTTAATGTTAAGGAGCTTTATTTGTCATTATACAACAACTGTACTGCGCCCTTCTATTTATTACATTGCTTAAATTACACAAATACAATTACAGTAACTTATTAATAAATCAAATCCGCGAGAAAAAGATGTTCTTTTAACTCAAAATGCCGCGCACTCACCATCGTTCGGGTCCAGGATTTCCACCGTGGCGACGGAGGGGAACTCGAGGACTGCCATGACCGGCTCAGACAGAAGGATCTGGAAGGTCTCGGCCTGTTCGTACGTCCCGTCTGCGAGGATCCGCACCCTCCACGTGGCTGTGGTCTGACCCGGGTTGAACTGCACCTGCGTTTGGGACTTCCCTTTGAAATCCTGCTCTTTTACTGCTGTGCCATCTTGGGTCCCAATACCTGAGAGAGAGATGGAACACTTTAATGCAAGAGTGGATAAACCTTTGACCCAAATAGTGAGTGACTAGGTTCAAGATCTCTAGGTCCTCTTGACTGCGATGTCTAAACATGCTAATTTACTCCAGATTACACAAAGAATGGCTTTTTCTGACGAGAGCATTTAAATGTATCCAGACTCTATTGGATGGATTGTCAAAAAGATTGCAATAGCTGTTAATATCCTGTGGCTTATGAGTGATTACATTTATTTGGAAACACACATAGGCAAAAAGCAGGTGCAGTGAGGTGACAGACAGAGGAGCGAGGCGGGTGGGAAACAGATGAGATATTTGCAGTCTTTAAGGTTCACAGGGAAAACAACCGTCACATATATTGTATTTCTCTTCACTGATCACTTACACAGCCACGGGAATGTGTGAAATGAATTTGTGACAGGAGCGTTTAAATAAAGCGTATTTCACCTAAGCGAGATGGATTAGCTAAAATGCCTGGTTCCCAAAGCTAGATTTCTGAATGTACGTATATTATGTTTATTTTATTCATAATCACACTTTTGCAACATCTCACTGAATCTAATATTCAAGCTCATCTCATCATCTGCTTTCAAACCCTAAAAGACATAAATTAATTGCAGGTTGGATAAGCCAAGCTAAAAATGTGTTCCTATTGTTTAAAGTTTGTGTTAAAGCAGTACAGCAGGCTGATGCATGTGGGGTAAATAAAAGAAGTCTTTGTGTTTGCTATATTCAGATGTTTAAACAAAGAAAAGAGGTGATGACAGCCGCTAGTGGATAATGCATTATCATACACGATCTATTGTATGCAAAGCTAAAATTATTCACTTGCACCAGCACATATACAAGTTTATTGTTACCAATACAAGCAAATGTACACTGCTACTACAGAGGAAGGATGAGAATCTATAGAATAACGTTTTCTACCGAAGTACAAGAAATACAGTAAAATGTTACATGAGTATCTCTACATGAGTACTTTCACTCCTCTGGCACAGTTGACAGCCACATCTATAGTGGATTTACAGTGGACATTACCACAGCTCATCATGTGAGCTTCTAAACAACTGAAATTATACCTCGTCATCATCAACGACTTTCAGTGCAGATTACAACCCTGCTGTAGTACAACAATTTCCTAAACCAACAACAACTCAGCTCATCAAATGCTTAAGAAATCTCAAAAGCCTTGAAAGTAAAGCAGAGCATATTTTAATGCAGTCTGACACTGGCCAAATATCCTTAACTGAATGAGTTTGTATACATTTCTTGGCTCGTTATAGTGCACCCTCTTGACTGCAGGCGTATTACGCCTTATGTAGGCGTATGTTTTGACCATCCTTTCAGCCCAAACTCCATAGCGTCTTATATTCATGTGGGAGGAGTGTCTTCCCAGAGCCAATGTCCCAGACTTAGTATTTTTGCAAAAGCCACACAAAAAAGGAAAAAAGTTAAGAACAAGTAATTGCTTCACAGATGGCTACTACTACACTGAGAGCTCCGCAGCAGTATTTCATCTGGATAGAAGAACCTCTAAATAAGACACTTCAGTCAGCAATCTCAACACACCAAATAACTTCAACAGTTTGACTCAGGCAAACATTTTTTTTTTGGCTTTTGGGAAGGACTGCTTACATTATTACAAATCTACAAACAAACAGAAAATCCTGCTTCAAGTCAATTTGGGAATGTCTTGGATATTTATTAACCCTCACTGCTAAAATAGGTCAAGTTCAGATCATTTTAACATGCAAATACCCCGAAGGCTACAGTCAAATATATACATGGGCAATGACTAAGTGGCTGCACATCAGAGTACGTCCCCAGGGAGAGATTTGGCGGATGGAGTGTTAATGATGTACCAGGATTATAACATGTTCTGCACAACCACACACGCACATTAAAGGGAAATAATGAAATGTACTTCATTTCTGTGCCCCTATCATTAAACGGCATATATTATGCAAAATAAACTTTTTGAGCTTGCTACCATGTTCCAATGTGATATCCTCAGCAAAAAGATTAAAACAATTCTGAGAGTTTTTGTTTTAAAACAAATTACATCTATGGCCTCTATTAATATCCTCTGTTCTTATTCACAGTCAATTAAAACATCTCAAATGTGAATTGGCAGAATTGTGAAAAAGAATCTAAAGCACAATCTAAAGCAGAGGTCACACACGTCATATGGGTTAATTCACGGTTATACCAGGATTTTTAATATATTTTGAATCCTGTTATTGTTTTTTGCTCTAAAAATAAGTTTTGGCTCCTAAATAGCAGAGTGCATAGGCTACTGTAGCCTCTGTTATACACAGTGTGCACATAAAATATGACTGTGATGTGTTTCTTTGCTCAGTTCAACACACTGAGCCCAGTCCAGGTTTATTCCTGGTTCTGACCTGCTCGCTGCCGATCAGAGAGAGCGAGAGCGAGAGCGAGAGCGAGAGCGAGAGCGAGAGAGAGAGAGAGAGAGAGAGAGAGACAGAGAGAGAGAGAGAGATAGCATATTGAGACTATATAGCTGTAATCAAAGACAAAGATATTAGTGCATGTGACCTTTCTTTCTTTCTTCGACTAAATTAATTAAAGGTAAATTCAACCTGGATAGACTCAAACAGACGAAAGCAGCGATTAAAGCCCGGTGGTAGACATCGATGTATAAGTCAGTGTAGGTAAACAGCTTGGAGTTAGGGATGTCTTCCCCCGGAGCCTGGACACTGGTGGTGGTATGGGAGACCCGCAAAGATGCAGCAGGTAGAAGCCGTGACGGAAGAGGCGGAGATGGGGTGGAGGTGGGTCGCAGCGCAGCTGGGAAGCGAACGGACCATGATCGCTGGGGCTTAAAAGCGGGGACCGAGGGCGATGATTGGCTGCTACGGAGATGCGGCTCTTGCGCTGATGGCTGAGGAGGAGGTGTGGCCCTTTTGGGAGTGATCAATGGCTGGAGGTCGGTGATGCTGAAATGAGTCTACCAGGTTGAATTAACGCCTAGGCTTCGTTTCTCTAAAAAGGCTTCTGGTGCGGCGAGCTGGAACGTTCGAAGTACAAAGGTGGGATGAAAATGTTCATATTATCTCTCTATGGGGTCCTACACTGATGCTTATCCTCCTACAAAAACTCAAAAGCTGAAGGAGAAAGTACAGAAGTGAGCGGACAGGAAGAAATCCAAAACCAAATAGGAAACCGCAAATATATAGTGAAACAGGGAAATGGTAAAAAAATAGTAATTTCATACAGGGTTTATGTCTGTTTGTCTAAGACTGAATGGTTGGAGTGAGTAAAAAGACAAAGATAAATCGTGATAGTGGGCGGAGGAAGAGCCAGATACTACTTACTGTAACCTAAGGCTATAAGAGAAGGAAGCAAGGAGAGAGGAGGCGTCTTTGAACAGCGAGAAAAACAAAAACTTCAACTCACAATTATAAACCTGTCTACCAGGAGGCTATATTTGCACCTGCATTTCTTTGTTTATGCCAGCATTGTTTCTGTGAGAATAAATAGTAGAGATGCATGAAATTGCTGAAGAACTGAATGAGTGTATTCACAATATTTTTATTTTTTATTTTTTGGTTGTTTGTTTGTTAGCTGGATGTCCCAAGAACTAATCACCCAAGGAAGAAATCAGTTAAGGGACATAAAGACGTGTCACACTTTTCTGACGACGATGGTACTGTAGTGCGAGTGTGTGAGACCATCTTTACGACACAGTGCTGGAATGTTTTGTTCTGTGCTGTAAAATAAGCAAAAAATAAATAAAAAACGTAAGTACTGTGCGCCTGAAATTGGCACAAAATGTAAAGTTTAACTGGGGCTGAAGGCTTTGAATGTACTGTAATAATAGACCTACTGCTGCCTGCACATAATTTTCAGTTCAATTTTGTTCTGAGAGTATAACTTTATCTATTGTGAAACCCAGCAGCAAACATGTCCCAATTAACAGTTCACCAGAGACAATGAATAAATCTATTGTTTATATTGTGTACAGGATTATATTGGTTTGAACTCCAGGAGGTTAGTGATTTGACACGTTCAGTGGGACGGTGTAACATGCGGCAATAGTGACAGATGACAGAACTCAATTAAAATAGAGCAGAGACTGAGACAGAAGCCAGACAGCCATGAAGCGTCTTGGAAGAATTTGAGTGTGTGTGTACTCGCAGTAAAAGGAGCATGAAAAGTACAAGCACAGGTCTAATCCCATCTTTTTCCTGTGGTCTGATCAGTGCTAAGCGACACCGGGGCATCTTTGAACCTTGATCTTATCTCCGCAGTGCCCTTTCCCTGATCCTCCTGAGCGGGACGTCCTGTGGAGAGACTGTGGATGTGATACACTGCGTCTCTGCGCTCACGGGGCACAACACGCCTTTTATCGACCAATCTAGCAACAAAAGCCAATGACAATTGACATCCTCTTTGATACCTGCTCCTAGTGCGAAGTGCGATCAATTTTCATTTTTTGCTCTTTCTTTTTCAGACTATCTGTCAACGTAACTCTCGGATAGTGCTTGATCTACAAATACTAATGATTCTGATTCAGCAAAAATGTGTCCCAGAAGGCCAACTACACTTTCTAAGGTTTGAATCACAGGTTACCATTTAAATCAATAAAATGTACAAGAAAAAAGCGAATATAATAATAATATAATTACACTGCACCCACACATGTATATTTCTAGTATAGCAAATGCTTTTACAATGTCGTTTGAATCAACCGTTTAACACCCATATGTGCACAGTGATTTACTCTTGGTACTCAGTCGAATAAGTCAATAATAGCAGTTGATGTGCTTCTATTTGTTCAGCCTCTCCTTGGTGCAAGTGTGAAATTATGCTGCAATTGTCACGTTGGACCAAGATGAACCCACCGTATAAATGCATCGCTAAGTAACAAACACCCACAATGTTTAAAGTCGGCCGCATAGAACAACAAAGTTGATCAAATTAGTCTCACACAGCATCAAGTGTTATGCCTATTATGTATTTTTGACTCAAATACTTGTGCACAGATGTGAGCGATCATCAGTTGCATTTACTCAAGCACATTAAATTGGACAGGATTTTGTTGTCCACAATGGTACGAAAAGATATTAACATTTGTGTCTTGTAACATATCTTCAGGTCTATTTCTTTTATAATTTTCATGCCATATGCATTTTTTTATATACAGTTGTGCTCAAAAGTTTACATACTCTGGCAGAATTTTTGATATGGTAGATAGGGTGTACTTTTTATCATAGGCCATCATTGGCCTTTTTTGACAACAAAAAAATGCACCATACCTAATGTGAAATATGGAGGTGTTTCGCTGATGCCACTGGCTCCAGCAGAATAAAGTGAAGGTCCCGTTAGTATCCATCTCAGTCTCCTGACCTCAATATCATTGAACCACTGTCAGGAGACTCAAACACGCTGTTCATGCAAGACAGCCTAGGAATTTACAGGAACTCGAGGCTTTTTGCCAAGAAGAATATGCCGCTTTTACATCAGAAAAAATAAAGAACATCATCCACAACTACCACTAAAGACTCTAAGCTGTCATTGATGTTAAAGGGGACAATACACAGTATTAAAAACTGGGGTATGTACACTTTTGATCAGGGTCATTTTGGTACTTTCTTTTTTCAAATGATTTAAAAAAAAAACAGCACACACATTTGTTTCACCATAACTGGCTTCACACAAGCACTAAAAAACGTTTAAAAAACAAAAAAACGTTATAGTGTTATCTTTCATATTCTTTGAAAAATAATCAAAAAAATAAAAACGTCTTTGCTTCCATAAATTAAGTCTCTGTACAATGACAAGTAAAAGTGATGGTGAATAACAAGTACACACTCTTCAACACCGTCACACCGCATGTGAGAACGCCATCACACCTTTTGACATTATACTTTTACATACTTATTGTTCTATAATGTGGAAAATCAAAGTGAGCTTTCAGAATCATCTTTAAGCCATTTCTAATACCTCTAATATGGTGATAATCATGTGCCTTCTTCCTCCCATTGTCAACAATATAGAAACAACAAGTGACTCATGTTACAATGAATCGCAGTCAGTAAATGGTTGAAGACTTAATAGCTATCTGTCAGTCCTAATGCCTCTAAGTGAAGCTGCTCCCTGTGTTAATTGACTGAAAATTGTGCAAAGTGCATAGGGAAAAATGCAATTAATCAAAGCTAAATGTAGACAATTTAATAAGATGTTTTCTTTGGTACAATACAAATTATAGTTTTAATATTGACTGCTTTATTATCCGTCAATACAGCTTTGAATATATGGGAACTTTATCCTCTAACAGTTAGGACTATAGAGGTTTCATTGATTTCTGAGCTGCCCCAGTTTTTGGCCACCTTCTCCATATCGCCACTATTACGGACCAATTCGCTCCAGTCCCCAGTTCAGCAGCGCAGTAAATTGAAATCTATAAAACTTATCAGACTGTGATCAGTTTCACATGTTCAACCAGCATACATCTAACCTGATCTACACTATACTGTCTGCAGCCTCACTGAACACAATAGCCCATAGTAGATATAGACTTTTGGGGACACTGATCAGTGATGGCCCCAGGTTAAGTTTTGAATGAGGATGTCTATCTGTAACCAAGTGAAGCTCAAATTCATTTTAGCAATATGTGCTCTCTGAGTCCTTGATAATCCTACTTTTGATCGTGAAGTGAGTGATGATGTGAGACTGCATATCTGCCTTTGGAACGCCCACGGCTTTTATTATGGAACATTTTGTAGTAGGTGTAGTTAAATTAAGGGTACGTCAAAGTTTTTGCAACTGCACTGTATTTCATCTGTGCTTGTGCGCGGTGGTACAGCGGTTTAGCGCTCGTGCTTCACAGCTAGAAGGTCCTGGGTTCGATTCCCATCTGGAAGGGGCCTTTTTGTGTGGAGTTTGCATGTTCTCCCGGTGTCTGCGTAGGTTTCCTCCAGGTACTCTGGTTTCCCCTACCACTAAAAGCATGTACAATAGGCCATAATTAATGTAGTGTGTGAGTGAGTGGTTGGTTGGTGGTGATCAGAGGGGCTGATGGCACAGACTCACAGCCTCGCTCACGTCAGTCTACCCCCAAGTAAGTCGTAAATGCATCATTTTGTATTTGTATTTATTTATTTAAAAGGGACAATGCATTCACAAGAAGTACAATATACTAAAATGCATTTAGACTCAGTGTAGCGCTTTAAGAAACTTGGTAACACAGGCTCGTAAAGCCATTATTATTATTATTATTATTATTATTATTATTATTATTAAGTAAGTAGTAGTAAATAAGTAAGTGCTTTATTTGTCATAGTACAATTGTACAACAAAATTGCGTTCAGGTTTTGGGTTAGTCCTAAGCCCCTGCGACTGAGCGCGCCTCCATTGTGACCAGCATGTTTTTGGGGTTAGGATAAACCAGAGTGCAGCCTTCAGGGCTCCTCTTGGTGCCTTTTCAGAATTTCTGAAAAAGAAATGTGTAGGTCTCAAATGTCTTCAGCTCATAAGCTAAGTTTGTTCACTTTTAAAAAGCGGTTTCCTTCATGGCCATTATGGACTCTCTGCAGTAAAAAATCCACTGAACCTCACAAAAACACAGCAGAGATGTTCAAAAGTATCCAGTAAAACAATGTGAATCTAAAAATGTAGTTTTGCAGTTGTTGTATGTCAGGAGGCACGGTGGCGCAGCACCTCACAGAAAGAAGGTCTTTGGTCTGACTCTGTATATCCATATACAGTAGGGACTCCCCTTGAAAAAATAAGTATTACCTGACATGACAGTACTCCTTACATCTACAGCATCTGTGTGTTCAGAGCATTTAGACTTTTCATGTGTTATTTCTCCACACTTCCCATAAGGCTTTGCCATATACACAAGCCGACAGTGAACACAGTGTCTATGTTTACACCTGACTCAGCGATTAAAAAGGATCTGAATGGGAGACACGACACTACAGGTTGAAAAGCTGCTTAGCTGGAGCATAGCAAAGTGCAAAGCTAAGCGCCGCATTCAGGGACATTATTATCATCTTTACTTCAACCTTGGTGGATTCTCTTGCCCAAGCAAAAAAAAAAAAAAAAAAAACATGCTGGGGTGCCACTTCTAAAGGCTGTTGTATTGGCCTTATGTGATGGGCAAAGGCTTATTAAGGTTTCAGATATCGATTCTTGTCAAGCTGGCTGGATCCTCTGCTCAGGCCAGCTCAGAGCCAGCGGGCGTGTTGATTGGTCTGTATGTCTCGTACACTGACGGTTACTGCAGCATGACATGGAGCTGCTTTTAAAACTTTGATTCTGTGATGTGGAGTTGTAAAGAGAAGAGAGGAGAAGGTGCAGAGAGAACATGAAGTATCTCCTTAAGAGTATTTAGAGGTGCTGCAAAAGTTTGTAACAATATCTAAATGCAATTATGGCATTATGCACGTTAAACTAATACAAGAATTTGGGCTGAAAGATACACTCACCTAAAGGATCATTAGGAACGCCTGTTCAATTTCACATTAATGCAATTATCTAAACAACCAATCACATGGCAGTTGCTTCAATGCATTTAGGGGTGTGGTCCTGGTCAAGACAATCTCCTGAACTCCAAACTGAATGTCAGAATGGGAAAGAAAGGTGATTTAAGCAATTTTGAGCGTGGCATGGTTGTTGGTGCCAGACGGGCCGGTCTGAGTATTTCACAATCTGCTCAGTTACTGGGATTTTCACGCACAACCATTTCTAGGGTTTACAAAGAATGGTGTGAAAAGGGAAAAACATCCAGTATGCGGCAGTCCTGTGGGCGAAAATGCCTTGTTGATGCTAGAGGTTAGAGGAGAATGGGCCGACTGATTCAAGCTGATAGAAGAGCAACTTTGACTGAAATAACCACTCGTTACAACCGAGGTCTGGAGCAAAGCATTTGTGAAGCCACAACACGCACAACCTTGAGGCGGATGGGCTAAAACAGCAGAAGACCCCACCGTGTACCACTAATCTCCACTACAAATAGGAAAAAGAGGCTACAATTTGCACAAGCTCACCAAAATTGGACAGTTGAAGACTAGAAAAATGTTGCCTGGTCTGATGAGTCTCGATTTCTGTTGAGACATTCAGATGGTGGAGTCAGAATTTGGCGTAAACATAATGAGAACATGGATGCCTTGTTACCACTGTGCAGGCTGGTGGTGGTGGTGTAATGGTGTGGGGGATGTTTTCTTGGCACACTTTAGGCCCCTTAGTGCCAATTGGGCATCGTTTAAATGCCACGGACTACCTGAGCATTGTTTCTGACCATGTCCATCCCTTTATGACCACCATGTACCCATCCTCTGATGGCTACTTCCAGCAGGATAATGCACCATGTCACAAAGCTCGAATCATTTCAAATTGGTTTCTTGAACATGACAATGAGTTCACTGTACTACAATGGCCCCCACAGTCACCAGATCTCAACCCAATAGAGCATCTTTGGGATGTGGTGGAACGGGAGCTTCGTGCCCTGAATGTGCATCCCACAAATCTCCATCAACTGCAAGATGCTATCCTATCAATATGGGCCAACATTTCTAAAGAATGCTTTCAGCACCTTGTTGAATCAATGCCACGTAGAATTAAGGCAGTTCTGAAGGCGAAAGGGGGTCAAACACAGTATTAGTATGGTGTTCCTAATAATCCTTTAGGTGAGTGTATATCGTTATTGTACTGATAAATGAACATTCAAGATATTAAAATCAAAGAAAATCACAAGATATAAACGATATATATTCTCATCAATACACTGCAGTCTCTTGTTTTTATTTTTCTGAACAATGCTTGCTTTTCACCAAACCCGTTGTCATATCGTATCGTATCGCGATGTCTGGCATGAATATCGAGATATGAAATGTTGTCCATATCATTCAGCCCTAACAAGAATCAACATTTCAGGACATGTTTTTAGAGATCTACACAACAAAGTTAGCTGGTTCTATACATGATAAATACCTTTTTGGTTGGCTGGCTACAATAACTAAATAAACAATAAAAAAGAATCCACATTTGTGGTTTTGAGTAATAGTGTGTAATTTAGACTTGCTGCCCAACAAATGCAAACAAGTTAGCAAATGCTAGATTAAATCAGTACATAATAGTAATTAAGAAGTAGTGATAAACATTTATCTTAGTGTTATATAGGAAGCATTCATCAACAATGCCTTAGGGTGTCCCAAAGATACATGGGGTGTTCATCCAATGGACAACTATGTCTAATCGATATTGAATGCAGTCCACTGCAGCTGGCTTTTGTGACCCCAGAGTGGAAACGCACAAAGAAATGATCTGGAGTTTGTCCATTGTTTACAGAGATTGAATTGCAGACCTTGGGGTTATTTACCAAGCGTTTACTCATGTGCAAAATGAATAGCATTTTTCATGAATAGCATTGTCACTATTTGTAAAGAATGGGTGTTTTTTGTGCTTTTAAATTAACCACCGAATGTACATCAAAAATTCAATAAGTTCTGGTCTGATGAATGAAAAATAAATAAGTTATAAATAAACACTGGCAAGTTCCAGGTGCAGGATTCGATCTCTTATAAATCGGCTCTAATGCTGTAATTTACGCAGTTTCAAAAGCTAAATTAGGTGCAACATGCTCACAGATGCTATTTTCCAGGTTGCGCTCATTATTTAGCACCTGTAGATAAAAAGGCCTCCTTACCTTGAGTAATATTTTCTCTTCTTTATTTTTTGTATTTGTGTAAAATTAGCTACTTCATAGGCAAGTGCATAAGTTCTCATTACAATGTTTTGTTTTTGCAGAGCTGATGAAACGCTTCATATTTTTAAAAAACAAAATAGGGTCGCGGTTTAGTGCACATTATGCAATTCAATCACAGCTTTTAGGTTGCCCTTTGACTAGCCATTTGTTTTTGTTTTTTACATCAAGGTCATATTTGTTTGAACGGAATGTTAGTCAAGACTGTTGACTTTGTTTGTCCATTTGTAAATAAAGAGGTACTGACCTCATCGGCCCCCTCATACTCTCCATAAAGAACCTTTTACAGAATCTCTTAAGACGCCCAAGGCCGAACAGAACAACTTCAGGAGAAATCAATTTACAATGAAACGCTGCCCAAGTGCTGTAGCTGCGACGGTCCGAGACAATGGAAACCTGAAGACTATAACTTGTAGGCTATTTCGAAATGTTTATGTACAGTGTGCTCTTGAAAAAATAAAGCGGAAACAGGGGAAACAGAGAAATTAACTTGGATGAGACAACATAAAAACGGTTTAAATGCCACAGCCTGGGGGAGGTGCACTACTAAATCTGATCCAAAGTCAATGCACTGTCATCTACAAGCGACCAATTTGAAAAGCTATGCAGTTGTACACATTACTACATATATATGTAGTTTTATGGCTAGAATACACTGACAACAGGAGGGATAGAGAGCCAGGAGGATGGCAAAGACACAAAGACCATTTACTCTCACTCTTTGAAAACTTCGCTTTACCAACAGAACTCAGACAGACTGTGTATTGATCGGGTCAAGGATACAAAACGAAAAACATCCACTGAATAGTTCAATAGAATAGTTTACATGACAGTGGGCATGAATTTTAATTTTGAAATCATTTTAGTTGGGTATCAAATTGAGCTAAACTTCATGAAAAATGTGTCCTTGCTTTTCTCTATAGACATTGTGCACGGTATTCGAGGATGTCACAATGCAAAACAGCTAAATATGCTTTATGGACGGTGCTCGGTTTCTCTTCTTGTTGCCTGTTTTTATTTGAGTAATTATTCGGGTCACTACGTTTTATTCTACTCGAGTAAATTTAATCCAGCATCACGTTACTCATACTAGCGTAAATACTATGGCTACTCAATCCACCTCTGTTAATAGCGACCATTCAAACTGCAATTCCGATTCACAATCTTGCTGCCATACTGTTCACTCCTTCACTCCTGACTTACCAATGAATGAGGTCTCTCCCAGGTACCCTCTTCGTCTGAGCACCACCTCCAGGTACTTGTCCTCCTCGTCCACCACGTAGTACTCCTTCTCCAGAGAGATCCAGGCCCAGTCCAGACGGAACTGCTGCCCCTTCAGCTTATTTCTGCCTGCACAAAATACACTGTATGTCAGCGAATTTAGGCTTTAATATTACAGTGAAGTGAATACTGCTTACTAGCTGCAACTGTACACTTCCCAATCTGCCCTTCTTTCTTTCATTTGTGAGATTAAAAATTAAATCTGCTGTGACCCTCGAGAGCAATTAGTCCAACAGTGTAAATCGATTTTAATTAAATCAAACAAATGTGCTGTTTTTGACTTCTTTGGTCAAAAACAGCATCTCATCTCGAACTTTAAAGAGGTGTTGTTGGCACAGGAGCCAGTAGCGATAATATAATATGAATATGGGAGCAATCATTTCGGCCTGTCTTTTATTTAGAAGTCACAAGTTGTGCTTTTCCCACAATGATAGTGTTTATTTCATGCCAAAATAAAACCCAAATTCTAACAATTATCAGTGTAATCTTAGTCCTGGTTCAGTCCTAATGCAATTCAAAATGGATCATAGAACTGTCACTATTTGTAAAGAATAGATATTTTTTTGTGCTTTTAAATTAACCACCAAATGTACATCAACAAGTTCTGGTCTGATGAATGAAAAATAAACATTGTAAACACTTTATTTAAAAAATATAAAGTTTTCTTGCGCACAAACTTAAGTTTGTGCGCAAGAAAAGAACAAACTTAGGACAAATCACTTAAGTGCAAAATATAGTGTTTATGTTGGCACAAGGGTAAACAGCACAGGTAGAATACTGTGCAGGAAATCGCATTAGCTCCAATAAATATGGTTTCAGAGCTGTTTGTTGTTTAAGATATGGATGCCTGCAGTGCTGCACCCGGTAAAAGCAGCAGCCTTCATAAGCACTTCACCTCTGCCAGCTCTAGGTCACCTCTATAGACAGAGGAGGGAAGAGGGTCAAAGGAGTTCAAGCGGAGGAGCATTTACTCTCTGAAGTGTGGCTCCTATATAAGGTCAAATAGATTCAGGTTATGTTATTGTGATGTTATTAAAGACTCAGCAAGAAGAGGCAATAATGAAATACATATAATTATATAATTAAATATAGTAAAAATCAAATGCATTAATGACTTTCCGGTTATAGTCATAACATTCATTAGAAATGTTTACTTCACAAGTTGAATTAAAACACATTGGGGTCATTTACCAAGACTTTGCAAAAAAAAAATGGCTCCAAAGATCCCGTTCCAGTTATAACAGAATTTTTTTTTTTTTTTTTTAACTTCTCTTAGATGTTTAATGGTCCATGCATTTGTACCCATATCTACTTTTTAAAGTTCACTGGCACTTACTTCTCTGGCTAAAAATGCCACTGTTACGGAGGTTGATTCTAAAAATAACTTGTCCATGCAAACTCTGACCTTTCTGGCTCCTCACATTTGTTATCATCACATAATGTCACACATTGGTTACTTTTCCTCCACCTTCCGTTTCATGGGTTCCAAATTTCCAAATGTCAAGAAATCACCTTCCACATTTGCTTTCACGACACATCTATAAGAATTTTTTACCCATTTCAAAATCCACAGCATCCCCAGTGAAACCATAATTATCATTATTTTTCCAATGTATTGGCTGCACACCGCCTCCTTCTCACTTGTCTCTCAATTGAGTGCATATAATTGTAAATATGACTTTTAGATGTAGGATCAACCTCCTGGCTCACAGTTGCACATCCACCACTTCTACACTCTGAATGCTCCGTTTGAACCATGTTTGTGGACGTGCCACTGAAACACTACAGGGTGAAAAGTTCAGGTCGAGGTTGGACCTTGGGGAGAAAAACAGCCAATGTAATTTCATGATACAACAATTTATTTTCACCACACACACTTTCACACCTTGCAAGGTTTGCACTTTGCTATGTGCACATTTCGTCTCCCCAAAGCAAATATTCATTCATTCATTCATTCATTACTTCAACATTTGAAATGTTGAAGTAATATTGTAAGGAAGAGACAGCAATGAGTGAGAGACTTTCTTAGGGGGTGTCTTGTCCCAGAACACAGAGACAGTGTGACCGTGGATTCATGGATGAATACCCCGATTTTCTTCACTTCAAATCATTATACAAATAACGAGCTTTCAGACAAACTTAGGAGTGTGGCTAGTGAAGATAATCAAATACAACAAAATAATATGTTAACTTTCTTTCGGTAACTTTGGCATTTGCACTTGACCTTGTCGATCAGACCACCTAAGAATGCGTCCAGTTGAAATAGCCATTCCAGTTACTCAAGTAGGATAAGATGATACTAAATGTTTCTAAGGAAGGTCATTCAACATATACACTCATCCGTTGATTTAGCTAATTAAGAACTTTGAGCAAATGAACCTTGACTTTTATAGGAAGCCCTCCTCCTCGCGCTCTCTCTATGCCCACATGTGTGTGTGTCGCTGTGCAGTTTGTTTGCGAGAGTTGGTCCTTATGTCTGACCTTCCACTGCACACAGGAGATGGAGGAGACTGTGCTAGACAATAGGGATCCGAGTCCGTGGGCTGGAGACTGTCTCATCATGGCGGTATCTCATATGGGGATAAAAGACCTCTCGTGTGCTGACCATACAGAAAAGCAGCTTTGAAATCATCCTCAATAGAGCAAAAATCACTTTCAAAGGCTTCACAGACAAAAACTCAGCACAGGGTTTCTCTTTTTTTTTTTTTTTTTACCAATTAAGGATCATAGTTTCAGAATAAAGTACATTTCAAGGATCAATGCGGTGGGCGTAATTCTCAGAAAAACTTTGAAGCGGGAGTTTTGTGGCTCCGTGTGAAGTGGCTTTAGTTGGAGAATGCCCACTGACAGCTGTCCAGCTAAAAAACTCAAGTATCCCCTTAGTCTAGGTGGAATGTGGAGGTAAATGGTCAAAGTACATGAAGATCTCGCACAAAAGAAAAAGACAAATTATGTCTGTGATCTGACTGGCAGTTTTCCAGTACGACAAGTATTGTTGCTATTGTTGTAACCATTACTGCTGCTACTATTATTAAAACCAAAGAATTTGCCCTCGCAGCAAGAAGGTCACAGGTTCAATTCCCAGACTGTGAGCTCCCGTTTCCTCCATCAACCCAAAACGTTCATCCAGCTATAACTATTCTCTTTTATATAACTATTATATTATAGCTTTTATAGAACTATTTATATTACTATATACATGTTTGTAAGTCATTCAAATGGTTTAGTTATTGGTCTGTACATAAAATAAAGAATAGCTTTGCCTCCATTTACATACACACGTTATATTTCTGGTCCTCAATATTAGTTCATGGTTCTGCAATGTAATACCTTCAAACCTTTGAAAGTATTTTTTTTCCAGGGAGTAGGCTACTGCAGTTTGTGAAATCTATATTTCTTTGCGAGGTCTTTCTTTAGCTTTTCTAAAGGGCATGGATCTAAAGCAGGCCATAAAACACACACAGCCTCTGAGCCTCTGAGCTCCAATTGTTTAAAAACTGACAGCCTCCAGAGGTGCATGCGCCTCCGACCAATCCACTCTCAGCCCACATCTTTCCATTTCCTCTAAAAGTAATAGATGCTCAACACTGGGCCAGATTATTGTTTTACTAATGCTATATGAATACTGCATGAAAAATAAAGGCTGTGGACGAGTAGAGGCTGTTTTGGAAAGTGACAAAGTAAAAAACAAAAAGAATGAAGTTATTTTTCTGATATTTTTTTTACAAACTATTTTAGTGCCAGCATTGGTACTTTCTTCTCCCCTACATTTTGAAAAAGATTAAAAGTTAAAGTATTTTTTAAGTTTTAGTTTGAAAGCATTTATTTTTGTACTGCTGTTTACAATACAGTGCATTTGATAGTGTGTATATGATATCTGTACTTTTAGTTATGTTAAGATTAAGCACTTCATCCACCACTTAGAAGAAGAGAATAGTAGTAGTAGTAGTAGTAGTAGTAGTAGTAGTAGTAGTAGTAGTAGTAGTAGTAGTAGTAGTAGTAGTAGTAGACATAAATCTACACATCTACAAATAGTATAATTATTTCAACGATGCACTAGTAACAATAGCGCTCAGCGTATCCTCCCCAAGACAGTCATGAAGTCAGATATCAGATCCTTATTGTAAATTTACTGCTTGCAAACATAGTGTGCCTTGCAATTAATGACTTTACCCCAAAAAACATTGCGGAACTATTTTGCAAACCACATAAAGACAAACAAAAGTAAAAACAACCTTAACCTGTGTAAAACATGGGGCTTTCGACCGACACAGACCAGATTGTTTTTAAGCAAATGAATTTTCTCCACGTTTCCAGAATATGCCAAAGGTATTTCCAAAAGCTGCTTGTTTCTCTACAAAACAAACACAATGAGCCAACAGCAAAACAACGTGTCTATCTAATTATTATGCCACAGTGCCAACAACAGGATTGGCACATCACACAAACGCAAATGGTCAAGAGTAAAATATAGAGGGGATTGTGCGCTATGCAAAAGTCAGTTTGCTGAAAAGTGATAATGAAAAAGGAGAAAAAATGTCAACGGCAGAAGGAATTTGGTCGATGCTGTGGTTATTTGATCGTGGCTACATTTAGGTTCAGACTTAAGGATAAGCTACAGTTCAGTAAATACTTTTTCTTTGATCTACTTTAGAGAAGGACTACTGGGATTAAAATTAGTCAATTCTCTATTTAAGTGAGTGAAGTAAATGTATTGAGTCTCACAAAGGACCCAATTCAGAGCACTTATTTCAGCAACACATTTAATTATAATGTTTCTAATTTGCTACTGCTACAAGACCTTTTGGACGCTCAAATGGATTAGAATGAAACCCTGTTCCAAGTAATGATTAGCAGAGTGGGGTGTGAGAAAAATGTGTCCTGTGTATTCAGTATTCGCAGTTGCAGAATGTGGACCCAAGTCATTCATATATTTTAGTTTCATGTGAGTCATCTGAAGTTACACTAAAATATGTTAGATTTTAGACTTTAGATTTTAGGAGTTTCCAAAGTGGGGGTCACAAGGCTTTTAGTTGGATTTCCTAACTTGAAAAGTAGGAAATAAAATGTCACCGAATTTTAAATTACATACAGTTTAAAAAAAAAAAGAAGCACACTGGGGTTATATCACACGACCATCACAAAACCGTTATTCCTGAAATTCTTAGTCTAGAAGTTCTTAGCATCCTACCTCACAGACACTACATTCATGGTAAGTGTAGATACCTGCTCCTCTAAGGTCCATAAAATTACATGTGGTGTGCCCCAGTGTTCGATTTTAGGCCCAGTGCTTTTTAACCTGTATATGCTCCCTCTTGGTGATGTCATCAGGAGACATGGAGTCAACTTTCATAGTTACGCTGATGATACACAGTTGTTCATCTCCATGTCTCCTGATTACACCAGGCCAATGGACGCACTTTTTAACTGCATTTTATATCAAATCCTGGATGGCAGAAAACTTTCTCCAGCTTAACCAGGACAAAACTGAAGTTTTAGTCATCGGTCCTGAGGCCCAGAGAGAGAAACTTTTACCCAAACTACAGTCATTGTCTTTTAATCCTTCCTCACAGGTGAAGAACCTGGGCGTGATTTTTGACTCTGAGCTGATTTTAATTCCACACATTAAGAATATCACAAAGATAGGTTTTTACCATCTAAAGAACATAGCCAGAGTCCGCCCCATTCTCTCTCGGGCCAACACGGAGACGCTAATGCATGCTTTTATCATCAGTCGTATCGACTACTGTAATGCCCTGCTCTCTGGTCTTCCCAAAAAGAGTATCTCAGGTTTACAACTTTTACAAAATTCAGCAGCTCATGTCCTGACGAAGACCAGGAGGCGGGACCACATTACACCGGTTTTAGAGTCGCTGCATTGACTCCCCGTGTGTTTCAGGATCGATTTTAAAGTTCTTTTAATGGTTTTTAAATGTCTTAATGGTCTTGGTCCTTCTTATCTTTCAGAACTGCTTTTACCTTATGAACCTTCACAGCCCCTTCGCTCCTCTGGCAGGGGTCTCCTGGTTATTCCTAAAGTCAACAGAAAGGCTCACGGCGAGGCGTCGTTCCAATATTATGGCCCTCGCCTCTGGAACGACCTGCCGGAGGAGCTCAGGACCGCAGAGAACGTTCATGTTTTTAAGAGCAGGCTCAAGACCCACCTTTTTAGCTTCGCTTTTAACTGACATCTATTTATTTAGTCCTAATGATATATTGTATATATGTGTGTGTGTGTGTGTGTGTGTGTGTGTGTGTGTGTGTGTGTGTGTGTGTGTGTGTGTGTGTGTGTGTGTGTGTGTGTGTGTGTGTGTGTGTGTGTGTGTGTGTGTGTGTGTGTATATGGATACATATGATGATGTATGATGCGGGGCGTATTGTTTTAAATGTTGTAATCTGTAAAGCACTTTGTGATAAAAAGCGCTTTATAAATAAAGTTTTGATTGATTGATTGATTGAGGAAGGCCACAGTTGTAGCAGAAACATTCGGGTACAAAATAACATACAGGTCTGGCTATTAGAACAGGCCTAATGCACCTAATTGGACTATACTAAACCCTAAAAGAGTTAATTAAATAAGTTTTAAGCTATTTATTTTCACATGATCTTTTGATTCAACAGTGTGCCTGATACTTGAGCAACAAGGAGATTTTTTACACAGTGGTTTCCACAGCACAGTGTGGCTCTGTCTGCTGCTGCGGTGTCTGTCCCCTCTCTGTTAGGCCTCCATCTGCCTTATAGATTATACCCAAACATCACCAAACCATTACTGCAAAATATGAAAGCTGTGGTCTGCAACTACGGCATTAAGCCATACTAGCTCTAACCACATCGGACAAAATAGCCAACCAAAAAAGACCAAAACTGCATAGACATTGTATTGTCATCTGGGAAGTTGTTCAATTATCATTATGCACAACGCGGCTTCGACAGCAATAAATGTCGTCGTTTTCCATTTGCCAGCTGTTCTCACTTTGCATTCCAATATATTTACCAAATGTATTGGGCACAGTGATAAGTCGAGTTTTGTTATTTTCCTTGTTTTCTCAACAACAACAAATCAAAAAACTATTTCCAACGCAATCTCAGAATTTAACAAGACGGATGTAGTTACAAGCGAATTTAATCATTTAGTCAAAGTTCATCTCCATAGAAACTACCAGGGGTCACATCACTAAAGAGCAGGTTAAATTGAGTTTTAAAGATACATTATTAACCAATTACTATGCGGGTGTGGAGGTGGAAATGAGAGCGAGAGCAGGAGGTCAAAGCGGAGCTACAAGAGCTGCATTTGATTGGAAGGAAATTTAGAGCAACAGTTAAAGTAAATAAAACAAAATGTGTACGTATGATAATAGTGAAAAGTGACACATCCCTTTCAGCGAAGCAACAAGCAACAATTTCTCAATTTCACCGTTACGGAGTGACCAAAGACAGGAAACTGTAGAGCGGGTAAGTGGACTTGTATGTCCCAAATATCAATTATGCCTGGCTCAAGGCAATCCATTTCACTCCCAGTATGGTGGACGGGAACCTGTTGTGAATATCTAAATTACCCAGGAGCTAAATCAAAGTAAAAGCTCTGGCATAAATGTGAAGAAATGTCAAACCTTAACTTAAAGGACAAAGAAGAATGACAGCTACCGACACTACGCACTTGTTCGGCAATCAACTAATTAATGACAGGGCTTTTGCAGAATACATTTAAGAGAATCAGTCAGGACTTCAACGGCATGATATTTTATATTATTAGTTTATATGAACAAGGACAATGCACATTAATCAACATTTCTGTAAATGTGCCAGTTTTAGCTCTAAAGCTAGTTTTTTTGCCAGCAGCAAACAATGTTAGGGCCATATAGAGACAAACAAAAAGGCGAGTAGCGTGTACTGCTTTTCATTCAGATTATGTATAATTACCTCAGGACAATTGCATGTGAGCAGGATCTCGCGCTGAATAGATCTCTCCACAATACCAAAACAGACCAACTTAAGCTTTCCTGTTTCTACTTCTTTATTCAAATGTGCTCCTTTTTTGTGGCAAATGAACTTATTACATTTTTGATTTGACTATTTTATTTCGAGCTACATAACACTGGCACAAAGCGAGAGAAAAAATAAATTAAAAACAACAAAACAACACCCTAGCTCGAAAAGGAGTGGGAAGAAGACAAGCTTATTGACTCCCACCCCCGATTCATATACTTAAATAATAACAATGTGGTTGCAAAAATTAACTTCTGATATTTTTGCCATAAATGTATGTGTTTAAATAAAAAAATTAACCACTTTTGTAAACCATCTTTGTAAACGTATTATTCTGGAGCCCCGCATCTACTGTATCTTTCTGAGGTCCTCATGTACTGTTGATATCTCCAACTGACATCCATAAACCCACCAGTATTTTAAGTGTGTAAATGTGGCATTAGATAAAGCGCATTAGCAGGCTGCTAAAATAGCCCCAGATAAATATGAGTTCACATGTTAATAGCGGCCCACGCTGTATCTTTCCAGTGTAGTGCTGCGGTACATAAATCTGATGCTTGTCAAAATACACACATCCTCCGCCTCCACATGATTTTCATTTGACTCGCAGGCAACAACAAAAGCTGATGTTTGGCTGGGGAAGTCACTGCTCGTCACTTTGACACCCAGCATTGATATGTGAATGACTGTTTTTAGATATTTGAACAGTTGTGTTTACCAGGTGCGCGCTGCTGCTGCTATGCAGTGGTAAGGAGAGTCCATTCACGGGTCCAACCAATAACAAATAGCTGCTCATGTTTGCATGGGGTTTGTGTTGCTACCTTCTAAGCTTGCCTCAGGCACTCAGTGCAGAGTGGAGATCTGTCCAGAGTAAGTGATCAGAGGATTGACTAGGGATCCACCTTTACAAGCAGTAAGCATTAAAAACACTGCTCCATGCAGTCCAGGTGAAGGAGACAGCGGCTTATTGGGGGAGGGTGGTATTAGCACAAATTAACCTTTAAAGGTTAAGTTGTGCATTTGTCCAAGTGGGTGGAAGACAAATGGATTTAATTGCTTCAAATCAGATACAATAAACATCATTAGTACTAGTCTTTGTAAAGGATATGGAAAATTACCTCAAAAGCATTAAGTAATTACAAGTCATTAATTAAGTAGTTCTTGTTTTGCCCAAAGTATTAAAGCACTGAATCAATTTATGAGATACAGTCTGGGTTTAAAAAATAAGAAATTTTATTCCAGTTCTCCACTACTGAGAGCAACTGAGAGCCTATTCAAGCGTAAACACTTCATCACAGTGATAACAATCCCATCTGAAACTAATTCTTAGTGACAGTGACAACCTTTAGTCATTAGCTTTAGCACAGAATCTTCAACTCTATCTCGAAATGGCGCAAAAATATTTCAATATACTTTCTCAACTCTGTTGGCACACAAAGTTAATGGCTTTAATAAGAGTGTTGATGTTATGAAAATCGATATAAAAGTACTCTTTGGGTTCTCTAACAAACATTTCCAAACCAAAGAAACATATGAACACCTCAATACATACAAATAAGTAAATCACATTTGCTGATACTTAAGCAGGAGTCTAATATCAAGCTCCAGTGGCTTTTAAGACCTACACGTCACATTCTGTTTGACAAAATTGTTGTGTTTTCATTGTTGTTTCCCAATGACACCACATCATAACATTAAGCCTAAACCTGCTGTTTTTCCCTAAATAAGATGATTATATTTATCACTGCAGGGATATCTTTCCTTTGTAGTATTCGGTAGCCATTAGGCACGAGAGTGCACAGGAACACCTGAGGCGACCCACACAAGCCTTCACAAACTGACGTGTGAGGTGCTGGAGAGGCCCTTTGAAGTGACTGAGACTCTTAATAACCAGGAAGTTCCTATTGAAGTCTACAAAGAGTGGCACATACAACCGTGGGCAGCGCTTTTGGGCAAACGCTCCAGGACTTGGAAAAACTGCCTTCCTCAGTCTATAAGGCATGTCTTCTAAATGATTAGAATATTGCGGTTTGGCGTATCCAGAGGTGGAAAGCAACCAAGCCTCAATTTTCTTTGTCAAGTGAAAATGTGGAAGCTAAGGCTCACACTTTGGTCTGGGCAATAGTGTCAGAATTCCATTTGATCACAATTCATGATCTTCATTCTTTATGCTGGTACACAACTACAAGGCAGCAGGAAAGTCTCTCCATCCCTTTCTGTCGGTCGCATTGTTCTCTGTGTGATTATTATGATCCTTGACCTCAGCCTCCACTTTCTGCGTCCAGGCGGTCTTGGGGCATTATCTCTTGCGCATGCCTTCAGGAGTCCAGAAGAGGGCTGCTTTGGTGATAGAGTCAGGATCCTTCCTCCTTCTCACCGTTACGACAGGAGGCATGTCAGCTTGGTGAAATTTGGTGGTATAGAGCTTGATTGGATGTCTCTGGCCAAAATACTCTTTAGTATGACACAGCTCTTGACCCGCCCTCTGTGTCTCTTTCCTCCGAAGGGAATGATCTCCTCATATAACCCTGTGTGCCCCACCGCACGCATGTGCTTCAGTTTTCCCAGTGTGGTGATGGAGAGCGCTAGATCGAGGATGTTTGGTGAAAATATTTGCATTACTATCTCCATGACTGTGAAGAACTGTCTAATTTCTCTGGTTAGCCTTGAGTTGTTGTTGTTACCACCTTATTAAAGCGCCGTTCCCTGCACCTCTCACTCCCCTCGTAGCAAACGAAGGCGCTCCTCATTTGTTCAAATACAAAATACCGAAGATCCACTGGCTTGTTTGACTTGTGTTTACAACTTGGAGCAGAAGAATTGCGGTCTGCAGCAGCCACAGTCAATTGTGTGCACTCTTTGTGCAAAATGCTTCAGTGTGAAAGAGAGCTCGCTTTATATTGTCTCTATTAGGTAACTGCAATGATTTCTGTCATTTGAGAGTGCACTTCAGAGTATCTGGTTATCTCTGCCCATTACACGCTGAAAGCTTGACTGAAGCTTACCAATGGCAGTAAAGTAAATGTGTGTTAATGTAAAGAACTGCACTAAACAGAAAATACCTCACAAATGGATGTACCACAATCCAATTTTACATCATCACATTGTTCGTGCACCCTCCCTTGAACTGACATGGATATTGTATAGCTATAGCCGGAGCATAAACAGTCTCTGTGTCCCATCGTCCAATCCTGTGATTGTTTGTTCCAGGAAGAGCGTCTGTCATTAAAAAAGCAAAAAATCACTGTGGCAACCCCTGAACAGCAGTATGACCCCAAAATGTTTTATTATGGCAATCAATCATATCAATGGTAATAACAGACGTACTTGTCAATTCATTCATTTCACAATCATCTCAATATATTTTCAATAAGCCAAGTTCCTTCAACAACATAAAAATATCACAGCGCTATGGCTTGGGGAACGTTGAGAAACTATTTTGCCGTAAAGAGCAAACACGATACTTCAACACAAAGCAATAAAATACATTTTATTTCCTATTAATGGTCTTCTATTATGCTTTATTCAGACTTTTATAACTCCTCTACACATTTGTAGTGTTTTAACTTCACATTTGAAAAACATATTTATAATTTTAAGTTATACAAATACAGAGGGAGCATTTCTCTCTCTTGCTCTAGTGACCAGAGCAAAAATGAAACTTTGGAAATAATAAGCTACATGCAAACATCTGCGCAAGGAAAAAGAGAGTTTGATCATGGACCGGGTCAGTTTGGTGAAGGTGTCCGGACCTTAACCTCTTAACCTCCGCCATAACCGAGCACATTCCTTTTTGTCGCCTTTTTGTTGCATTTTCATTATCGTTATTTTGACGCTTCTTTTCAATAAGCTTTTAAATTTGTGTAAAGACAAACTGGAGAAAATGTGCTCTGTTCAGGCGGGGGTTAAGAGGTTAAAACTCAGCGGAGCTTCATGAAAATGGGAGTGTGGGGTGCCGTTTTGAGTGCAGAAGAAACTGAATATGGATAATTCCTGAAGCGTGCACGTTGATCTATAGGTTGGAGCAATAACTATGTCCTGTAGTAGTGCACAGAGATATGGACTCATTAGTGGCAGTGGTAGTACTTCTACTTACGCTGTTATTTTGAAGTTACGGCTGTTATATTGGAGCTGACTGACTTTGGATTTTGTGTCACTTTTATCTCTGAGTAAAACCCAATGACACTTCTGAGAGACAGCTGGAATTGCATTACATGAAATAACATTTGACACATTTTTTTTTTCTTACTTTTCTCACGTTCCCAAACTCATTAAAACAGAAATACATTTTGGCTCTTCTTTCTTGATGTCTGGAATGTTTACTTTAGATATATGGTTTTTAATAGGGTTTGGAGGCATCTGTAATAAAGATGCGCTTGATGGCTCCCCAGTGCACTGAGCTTCATACCCGACGCGTGAAGAGAAGTGTAAATTAATGTATCGCTTTATATGATTCGTCTCATAAAATTTCAATATGAACTGCGCAGCTATGTTCATCGAAAATTAAAACAGTGTAGAATACCGCGAGTACGTAGGGAATCATTTCAGAAGAAGAATTATAAGAGCCTTATAAACAAGATTTCCAGTTCAGAGATATACATAATCGGTCACTCTTTCATTCCACAGTGAAAGAAATGGTTTACAAAAGCCATCCATTTGTATCTTTACTTGTAGGTTTACTGACTTGTGGCTTGAGAACCCTTGACCCTGTCTTTCAAAGGCACCAACACCATTCAAACTCTTTCAGAGAGTGTCTGCTTCTTGCTATGTGTGCTGCTGAAGTTACGGCTGTTATAGTAGAATCCTTACTACTATCTAAGGCCAATTTCATTCTGGTTTAGCACGCACATTCACCGTGAACACACCAAACCAGGACAAATGCCAGTCTGAACCAGGTCTAGACCGGGTCTAAACAGGACAGAAGATGAAGACTTTTAAATGGAACTACAGTGGGAGGAAAATGTATGTGAACGCTTTGGAATTTCTCACATTTCTGCCTAAATTGGTGATAAATTATGGTCTGATCTTCATCAAAATCATAAGAATTAATAAAGAGTGTCTGCTTAAACTAATACCACCCAAACAATGACATGTCATCATTGTTTTAATGGCCATAACATGTAAACATTCACAGGAGAGGGAGGAAAAAGTAATGAACTCAGGAATCTTGCTGAACTGCAGCAGTTTTGTAAAGAGGAATGATCCAAGATTCATCCTGGATCTGCAACCACAGAAAACGCAGTTATTGCTGCAAAAGAAGGGTCAGCCAGCTATTTAATACAATGGTTCACTTACTTATTCCACGCTGTTGTGACTGTCTCCGATTATTCTGCTAAATATCTTGATAAATTTGTGAATTCATTTTTTTTTTATTGATGACATCACGTTGTCCAGGCCCTGAGGCAACAAAACAGACCCACACCATGATTCTCCCTGCCCTATACTTCACAGTGGGGATAGGGTTTTGATGTGCCGTTTCATTTTTTCCTCTACACGTTGTGTGTTCCTCCCAAACTATTCGACTTTGGTTTGTGAAAGAGCTCTTGGAAACTCCACAGCACTACAGGAAAAATATACTGTGGACTGATGAACCCAAGTCGGATTGTTTGGGTGGTATTAGTTTAAGGAGACACTGTTTACTCATTCTTGTGATTTTATTAAAGATCAGACCACATTTTATTATCAATTTAGGCAGAAATGTGAGAAATTCCAAATCGTTCACATACATTTTACTCCCACTGTATGCACAAGCTTTTGTTAATGTTAACATTGTGTCAACAGTTACAGCTCTTGTTTAAGGAATGGAATTTGTAATAAATCTAGGCCCTAAGTGTCCCTTTATCCTAGGGCAAGAAACAGCAACAGCTCTGACCAATTATAATACAGTATTTACAGTATCCTGATATACCTTTTCATACCTTAATTTAAAGGTAATTAAGAATTAAAAAAATCACTGTAGTGTGGACTTCCTTTGAGGCGGTGATCAATTTAAGTAAGAGTAATTACTGGTGACAAGATTTGGGATGTTTTGTTTTTTTTTTATCATTTGAGCAAAAAATAATTAAAAATCTAGTTTGCACAGTATTCTATCCACTGGTGCAAATATATATAAATAAACTGAAGTAGTTCTCATTATAAAGGACAGAGAACAATCAGAGGAGGTCATTTCATTTCAAGTGTTGATTCTGCTTTCATTTTGGTGTAGAAATAAAGAAGAAAGAAAGAAAAAAGGGTCCCACTCGAGAGTCGCACTCTGATAACAAAGTGTGACCCTCACGAAACCTATTCACATAAATACCCAGAGCCAGAAGTGCAGGAAGTTCTGAAAATGTGCTCATAAGCAAACAAACAAGTAATAGCGTTTCTACGCTATTACTTGTTGTGTAAAAGTACACATTGGTATTTAAAGTAAAGTAATTGATATTGCTATTGCTATAGTGTCTAATACAACACCTCCACAAGCCACAACTGAAGCAACTACAAACTAACTCATAAACTATCCCTTATTAGTTATTTTCCTTACAAAGACTCTAAGTAAAATGCCCACTGAAATCAGTTACTTTGCACTTCTGGATTCCACGCCAACAAGGGAAACGTGGTGAAGACAGTTTAGGTAAATCCATTGTTCCCGTAGGGTCATTTTGAGTCTGTGGTATGTCGGGAGCAGCGTGAAGAGGGCAGGTATCTGAAAGAGCCTATTGTTTAGAAGCAGCGTGCAGGAACTAGACGGAGACGAGGTGATGAGGGGAGAGGCGCAGGAGTGCAGGTAAGACAACTCAGTGGCTAAAAGGTTTCTTTGGCAGTACGGACGCTCAGATGCCAAACATGTCTGACTAAATCAATAAACATGGATTAAGAGCAGGGTTTAAGTGGCAACAATTCATGGTAATGACACTGCGGAGTGCAGACTATTGTTGTGAATGGCCAAATTGGTTTAGTTAGAACTGCTAGAAGACCTTGAATAAAACGGAGAATTAATTGATGTAGAGAAGAGGGCTTGATGTTAGTGTCTGTTTTTGTTTTTTTCAGGAGTTGATAAGGAATAATTGCAGGTTTTACCTGAATTAAAAAATTATTACACTTATTTTCTATAGAGTTGGGAAATTGCAACATCAAATGTAATTTTCTCAAAATGCAGCTTCTGCAATCTAATCTCATTCACAACATTAAAGGCACACTGTAACATTTTGGACTATACTGTTGCCATCAATCCAAAACATGTTCCTAATAATCAAATAATGGATTTGGATGTGAACTAGGGCTGAAGATATATCATTATCGTATTGATATCGAGATATGAACATTCAAGATATTAATATCGAAAAAACAAGATATAAACGATACATGTATAGATTTTCATCAATAAAACTGCATTCTTTTGTATTATGATGTTTTTGTTTTTCTGAAAAATGCTTGGTTTTCACCAAACCCGTAGTCATATCGTATCGTATTGATTTCGAGATATCTGGCATAAATATCGAGATATGAAATTTTGTCCACATCGGTCAGCCCTAATGTGAAGCGAACTGATATTGTCAAATTCTGCTGACTTTAGTCACAGCTCCATGGATACGAGCTGGAGACGTTATGGTTACAGTCATGTCTTAGGAGAGGTGCGCCGCTCACAGCAAAAGTATTTGTACATTTATGAGGAATTTTTCAATGATGAAAATATCTGTCATAAAATAAATGCTTATATTTAAATTTTATCTATTGAGTAAAATTCTGTGCAGAGTGGCTTTAAAGTAACACCTACAAACAACAACATTTTTGAAGGATTTTGTTTACATCTATTCTCTCTAGTCTAGTTTATTGAGCATTTTACCCCCATGAAGGAAAGTTAAAATAAAAGAATGTACAGACTTTTTGTAATAGCTTTCAACCTCTCTTTTTTCAGTGTGATTTTTGCACAAGATTAATTATGTGTTTTCTTGTGTCTACAGAGTTTTAAATTGAATTCTAATAATGGGACTGGGTGTATCAAGAGATGTTGCTGTTCAGTTTCAAACAAAAATAATAAGGAGACTGTATAGTCAAAAAGTAAAACGCCACACCGAAGCAAGAAGAAATGGAAAACATTTTGGGGTGAACTCAATTCCACCATAATGGAGGACTCAGGCCCAGGAAACTTGTGTCCCTCCATTAGCAGCCTACCTTTACATTGACTTATACTGGCCCTTGTTATGCTGATTTTATAGATAGTTGTGTCATTATCTCCTCTGCTGTGAGAGAAGGAGAGAGAGAGAGTAAGAGGATCCTGGGAAACAGCCCATTGCACTTAACTACTCGGATCCATCTGGACTTAACCTGTAACACCAGTTGTCTCCCTCCTCTGCCTCGCTCCTTCAGCCTGTAATAGGGTCACATAATCACCAGTGGCTGCCTTCAAGCACTGCCCACTTCCAACGCCCCGGGCCCTCATTACCAACAATGCACCTCAAGCTCTTAAATATCAAACGCTTTCTCTTGCTCGGAGGCTCTACCACAGCCCCTCAGCCTCTAGGCCAGCCCCGTCTCCAACTCCATGCTTGCAAGACAGCACATGTGAAGTGGTTTTATAAGTCATATTTAATACATAGTGTGGTGCCTGCATGTGTGCGAACCTAGCATTGAGGTGGTCATAAAGCAGTAGCCCCCAGGCAAACAGTGGCTGATTATAGGAGGCAACTCAGGAAGGCGCTTTTAATATTTTTTATCCGGAACTATAGGTTAGATTCATATTAAGCTTTGGGCAAAAAAGACCAAGCGGATTGAGGCACTAATTGTGGATTTGTCAGACTAAATGCACACACTATACAGGTATGCCTGGAGTGTGGATATTATAACTGGGTCTGGCCAAGAATAGACACGTGATGATTCATTGGCAGAGGTGGAGAAAGTCCACTCCAAATATTATTTATAGTAGAAGTTCTGTTGCCAACATCATTCAAGAGGAATTACTGCTGCGTCCACATGACATCAAAACACTTTAAAAGAATACAAGATTTATACTGAAGTCGTTAAAAGGTCAGGATCCGATGGTAAACTGTCAAAATGCAGATGTTTGGACCTGGTTTACAGTTAATATCTCTGTAACTACTGGGCTTACCACATGAAATATATATATAAGGGATGGGCCGAGATCTCGTGGCATGAGATTTCTCGTCACAATGTAAAATTATCTTGTAATATTTTTTTTCTTCTTTTATTCTTTTTATCGGCTGAAATTTAGATATAGACCTTCCTGTAGACTGCTTATAGGACTCATGGGAATATTTAGGCAATAGTTCTCTAATAATGTGTACTATATATTGATTGGAACTTAAAACGTTTTTAAATGGTCTCTCAGTCTGGTTCAGTAGAATTCACCATGATGGGGAAGACTGCTGACCTGACAGTTGTGCAGAAAACCATCATTGACTCCCTCCATAAGGAGGGAAAGGCTCAAAAGGTAATAGCAAAAGAAGTTGGATGTTCTCAAAGTGCTGTATCAAAGCATTTTGACGCTTGGAACCACCGCCTCGGTGTTCAAACCTGCAGACTGGAGCCGCTGCCGATTCACGCCTGCAGATCCACACACGCACCTCGTTACTTTCTCTTTCGTTTATGAACTAAAGGCTCTGCTGTTGGAAGCTACGTTTTACCACTCCACGCCGCGACGAGTTCGGGTGGATCCGTCGTCTATTTTGTGATTGTACACGCGCATTTACCGCGCACCGAAAAGCAAAACAACGCGGATGTGACATGCGCGCGCAGACAACGAGGGAGAGGGCAGGCCAGCACGCAGAATATGAAGGGATGATTACAGCGGGCCATTTAAGGAAGACAGAGGTCAGTCTAACTACAGTAGAATCACTCTCTGTTTAATGTTTAAAACCTCCTGTGCGTCAGTGTCTGGCACAGACTGTTTAGATACTAAATCTAAACCTGTCTCCTCCTCCTCCACCTGAAATCAACTTTTAAGCTTCAAATTATATCTAATTATTATTTATAATTTGGAAATGTAATCAGAATACACCTGTCAAAAGAGCCAAATGTATTAGCCTTGTTCTGATATTAAACTGTATGCACACAAATAGAGCCTGATGATATTGATTATGTTTCCTCCATACAAAGGAAACATAATTGCAAAATATGATTTATTATTGCAAATTATGTCAAAATCTCGTTCTCGTGGACTCAATCTTGTGTCTATATATGTATGTATTTATGTATGTATGTTTGTGTTTTTTTTTTTTTGTGTGTGTGTTGTGTGTGTGTGGTGTGTCCAGGAAAGTTCCACTCCCCCCCCTCCTGTCTGGGGTTATAGTTTTGATATTAGATATGCTTTAGTGGTGATCGATCTGGAGTCAATAGGTGGCGTAGAATGTGATAAAGTCATAGTGTCAGGTGGAGGGCAGGGGGTTAATACAACTCTATGGGAGAAATACAGTTTTTGTAAGAAATCTCCAAAACGAAAATTGTCAAATGTTTTTCCTGATGGGTATTTGACAGTGATTGGATTCACATTATCTTTTATGGCTGAAAGTCCTTTCTACTGACCAACATCATGCGCATGTTTTGGAATATTGTCTGCACTTTGGATGCCTTTCAGAGAAAATACCTGGACATTAGCTTATATAAGCTGACAGAAAAGACAATGAACTTTGGGACAGTTTTTGTTTCATGTGGAATCGCCTAGTAATGACTGAGATATTAACCAAAAAGAACAAGACAAAGAAATATGCAGTTCACCAGTTACCACAGTTACTATAGTTACCATCATGGAATTTTCAGCTGCTCCACCTCAATTTTAAACTATAGGCTCTTCAGAATGTCGTAATGTCACATGAACGCGACCTATTGTTAATTAGACTCGAATGGTTTCCTAATTTAGTACTGGTTGATACTGATTACAATTTTCAGGAAGAGTTGGCACTTTGGATCAGAACGGTTGTAAACCACTGATGTAAAGTTGATTTGAATAAACAACCACTAAGAAAATATGATGGGTTTTGAGATTCGTGAAATCTCTGTTAACAGATTTCTCAGGTTCCGAAATGCTGCTTTCATTCATGCGAGTTTGTGACAAAATTAAGCCTTTATTTCCATAATGTATTTTAATTCACTGCATTACCGTCCACTTGCCCTATAGAGCATATACGGCACAAACATCATCTGTAATTTGAAACATATTCAATTTAAATTAGCGTAATGAAGGCAGTGCGTGGAGGAAAGGTTTCACACTTTTCTCCAGAGTAATTCTTAAACATCTCTCTTCTGTGAAAATCAGCACATGAGACAAACCAATTACTCAGTCTCGCACCCATTTACCCTGCAAACGTACTGTATCTCTGTTCTTTTACATAACACACGCGACAATAAAACGCCACCGCCTTATCTGGAGCTAACATTAAGCCAGGAAACAATAAGCACAATTCATAGCCTATTAAATATGTGCATAAGTGGTAAAAGCAGAGGGTCCAAGCACCGAGCTCAAATCTGGACGATTACCACCATCTAGTAAAAACAGTTTTTTGAATTTCATGAATATTTTATCACCGCTTGACCTTTGTGTGACTTTCTGTTCTGCAAATATGTATTTTTTATGAGCGTCTTTTAACAGATTGAGTTCTGACGTTATTTTCTTTCTTATGTTGTCCGAAGGAATTAATTTCTACAGTATGGCTACAGAAAGCCGTGCCTTTTAATTCAATAGGAATGTTTTATGAATACAGTATTTCCCCAAAAAGTTATATAGTGTACTGTGCAAGGAAAGATGTTCTGGTAGGATTTTTCCGTCGTAATTAATAGGCTCCCAGCTTGTGTGTTGCTGAGTCTCATCTCGTCTCTGAGAAGAGAGGTAAAACTTCCTCAGCTCAAACAACCCAGTCCAGTCATCAGAATTTGAAAACTTCTACTACGATACAAGACACCGAAGGCTCCATTCAGGCGTAAATGTTCTACACAACGTTCACTTTCCTCTTCTACTTTGTTAGCAAAAGTTAGGGAGCGAAATCTATTTGTTTTTAATTCTGGAAGTTAGTTTCGTTGGTTTATTGTTTAAATTTAGGGCCGATATAGGCACATAGAATATATTGGTTATTGGCCAAAGGTTTGCAGATATCCGGCATGTCCAAGTTTGATATATTTGTATCAAGTCTTTTTACAGACAGAAGGAGCACATGAAAACACAGCATAAAAAATTTATGATAATACACAAAGGCCACAAACTGTAGATCATGTTAAACTTATCTATCTTATTTTTCCTGAGATATGTTCTGACCTGAGCTTAAACAATTGATGCGTACCTCTCTGGTCTTTGTGCGTGCACTCAGTCACGCAAAAAGACCACAGATGTTGTTAGCATTTAGCTTCTCCTCCTCCTCTATGGGGCCAAACGTGGTGAAGTGAGAAGTGACCAAGCTCTTCCACGTTTTCCCTATTTAAATACGGTTACGTGAGTAGTTATATGATCCAAGTGTAGTTACACAAAATCAATATCTTCACTCCACTCATTCAAGAATTCTGAAGATATTACTGCGCGGACGTCAAAGTGCTCCTAAGATGTTATTACGCCTTACAATATAGTACCCCTTTTTGTCCGCTTAGAAAATCAACATGTTTAATTTTGTGTAACTATACTTGGATCATGTAACTACCCATGTAACCGTATTTAAAGAGCTTGGGCGCTTCCAACTTCACCCCAGTTTGGATCCATAGGATTATGCTGGGAGAGGTTAAATGCTAACAACATCTTTGGTCTTTTTTGCGTGACTGAGGGCACGCACAAAGACCAGACAGGTACGTATCAACTCATCTAAGCTCAGGTAAGAACATATCTCCTGTTCATTTAAGGGATCCCTAAAAATTGGGTAAAATTGCCAAAACACACATAAATATTAATATTAAGATGTTGATATGTAACCATTATTAAGATTGTTTGAAAAAAATCTATAGAAATTAAAAAACTCATCATATTGGTTGAACGTGCAGTTACTTAAGCATGCATGTCTTCCAAAGTATCAGACTAAATAAAGCTTTTAAAATTGATTTTTTTTATCACCTTTGTCTGTTTAAACTGTAATATACATGGAATATCTCATCACTGACAGGGTCAAAATACTGTGGCCTCTGCCCTTGACAGCTCCTTGTATAACTGCTGTTCATATAAACAAAGCTAAAGCACAACACCCCATATAAGGACAACACGTATAACAGACTGGCAAAATGGCTAATTGGCCCCTGAAAAATGTAGACACAGAACTAAATCCACACCAAAGTAGCATCACCAAATTGCAAAATGAATAATGTGTCTTCACTTTTATAATAAGTGTGAAAAAGTAACCTCTTGATTCAAATCCTGGAGTTCGTAAATATGTGTGAATCTCATAATCAAAGCGTTCATCTGACTCTGAGAGGAATATAAACTAGGCTGGTATGATTTTGGAAAAATTGCAATATTTAAATATTAACATTTGAGACTGAAATATGTTTCTGCTAAACTGATACAAGAATCACATGCATTTCGAATATGTTTGTAGAGGTTGTAATTACAGGGTTTGCAGGTTGTGTGACCATGGAAACTGATATTGTGTTTTTTTGCAAATCATATTTGTAGCAATTTGTTAATTGCAACCATTCAAATTGCAATTTTAATTTGATTGCGATCCACTGTGCTGCCCTAAAACTGAAGTAAACAAAATATTACAAGTTCAAGCAATTAACAAGAATCCCGATGTGAATATATTAGCAGTAAGGGTCAGTGACTCACGGTCAGGAGAGGCAAGAGAGGCAGTGCCTCACCAGTCATCATGAAAGATAAAATATATTCAGTATATATGAATACAAATTAATAAACACAATAAACTTTATATAAACAAGTTATTTTTCTGATGAAGATGGTGATTGCGATTTCCAGTTTTATCAGTTGTCGAGATCATGTAAAAAGGCTGAGCCCGCGGCGAGCCTCCGGTGTCTCCACACACACGGACCTGGGCTCGTTCATTCAGCACACTTTCTCCCATTCTGTGCTGTTTTCATCCCCAAAATAATAAATACATTTGTAAATAGTATTTTTGTTGGGAGCTTTGGTTTTCTAATTGACTGCAATATGTATTGCAGTCAATTAATTTTGCAGGTCTTTCGGGGGTGCAGCTTGCCTCTAATGCACTGCCTGATGATCAGGGGGGCCTGTGTCTGGTCACACATTTGTCCAAAATTACAAGCTAAAACCAGTCAATTATATTTCTATGCACGGTTTAAGAGAGCCATTTTAAATGTAAAGGGATGATTAAAAGTGAAAACTTTATTGACTAGGAAATGCATTTTTAGTTGAAAATGTGCTTGTTAATGGAAAATGCTGTTGTTATTTCAATGTAAGGAACTGTAGGACATTTACACAGCTACCAGAGACTGCAAGTTGCATCTGCCTGCAGTTTTGTTGACTTTATACCGGAGTTAGCCTGGCCTCTGCCATCCGTAAACTCCGGTCAATTATCTTTTCCCTACATGTACGTCTGGGCTTAATCTCAGTTGCTGCGTTTCATCGGTTGAATTTCAACCTACCATTCAGCGAGTGGGGAGGCGGGTGTTGTAGGTGACGTCAAGCATTTGCTGGTTGAAGTTCGGTAATGGCGGCGGATACGAACGTAAAGGAAGCTCTTGAATCCGTTCTGGCTCGGCTCCCAAATATCCAGCAATTTAAATAAAAGCTTGGAATGTGCAAGGAATGCCCCCAAGAGTTATGATAGCTGCTTCACTCAACACGGGCGCATTACATACGTCACGACCAAACGCTATCGAAAATCTGATCCAATCGTTTCAAAGGAGGTCACCCCTCCCACATGATAACGGAGCTCAATTGTGAAATTCCAGACCCTCTGTACGAAACAAAATGAGTACGAGGGTATGGTAAAACCAGGCTATACCGGAGTCTATAACATGTGCCTTACCGGTATGCATGTTGTTCAAAGCCAATTCTACTGATCCAAGCAACTAAACATATCTTTGGACAGTGGGAGAAAGACCAAGTCCTTGTTGACACAACTCTTTCTTACTGACTGTGAACTAGCACAAGATAACTGGGATTTTTGGGCAGTGGATTCTATATGAACTTCAAAGGCATATGAACCTCAAAGACACGTAGACTAACCTTTTTATTGAACAGGGAGGTCAATTTTGCATTGCGCTGCAAGCTTGATTGCTACAGAATTTCCTCTCAGACTCCCCTCGCCAGATTATTCAACTACAGTATGTGAACAATTGCGCAGTCATAACTCAGAAAAAACTGGAATTACAAGGCCTAGCAACCGTTAATTCAAAAACGGTTTCCTTGTTTGTTCTGGGCCTCTGTCAAATACACTTGGGAAAAATATGAACTGTAATTTCATGGAAGGATATCAACAGGTTCTTGACAACGCTGTCATTGGGGGGGAAAAAACAAAATAAAAGGTTTTACAATTAAATAAAGACGGGGCACCTTTTTTTTTTTAATTTGTGAGCCATTCATAGATTGTTTGTTTGTTTTGTTTGTATACTTTATTGTCCCCAGGGAAATTTGTCCTCTGCATTTGACCCATCCTTTGATGCCACTGGGGCAACCTGTAAGGAGCAGTGGGCGACGGCTGTGCCATCTCCATGATGTGGAGCCAGGCTGATGGTCAGAAGCACCTGGCTGGAGGAGTCAACTATTGCACATGTTTTTAGTGGTAGGGGAAACCGGAGTACCCGGAGGAAACCTACGCAGACACAGGGAGAACATACAAACTCCACACAGAAAGGGCCCTGTCCAGGTGGGAATCAAACCCGGGACATTCAAGCTGTGAAGCACGAGTGCTAACCGCTGTCAAATCTTTCTTTCTTGAAAGAAAGATTTCGTACAGTCTATAGCTCTGGAGAGAGTGAGTTCCTTTGCCAGCTAAGAAAGATGTCTTTCTTTCAAGCTTCAAACATATAATTGTAGGGAATGGGATGTAGCCCCCTGCAGAATTGCCTTGTTTGTGTGTATTATACTTTTTATGTATGTGCGTTTTTTCCATTTTGGAGTTTTGTATTTAGTCTGTGCTCAGAAAAATAATGTAATAAATAACAAAAGTATTATAAGGCCTGTGTATGTAGTTTTGATCATAAATATACATGGCTGTGGCACTGCATTCATTATGTTTGTTGAACTGGGAAATGCATTCTGCACAACTGGTTATTCTCAATCGTGCACAAAACTCTTGATTGTGCCATGCCGTGCGATTAGGGCCAACTCACGCAAAGAGGTTTTCATTTTGCAAGGCTGTTTAAAATGAACGTACAGTCTACAGCTCCGGAGAGAGTGATTTCCTTTGCCAGCTAAGATATATTCACAACCTTGCCATATTCATAAAGAGGCCTACGCAGCTAAGTGTGTGTGCCTATACGGGTGAACATTAGACTCTTACCTTTATCTTCGACAGAGAAGTGAAAGAGGTCCGAGGTGGCGTTTTCATCACTACGCAGCACGTAGCAGATGCTGAGGTCGTCGATGTCAGCTGGGAGGGAAACATAGGCACAAACAACATCAGCACCGAGAGGACAGGTATAATGCCGTGCGCTGAATAACGTGATGTTTTTTTTTTTTTTCGAGGAAAAGGCAGGGTGCTAGAAGCTGTACGGGCAGATGTGGTGCTGTGATTAATGGTATAATGCAAATGGAGTCCGGATTTTGCTTGAAAGGTTATAATGGTGTTGGTATAACTGCGATGCATGCTGGGGAGAGTAAACAATAGCCAAAGGTGGAGGAAGTCATCAATGTATGTACTAAATAAGCCTGTGATACTGTAATATAATGTATGCACTGCAGCTGCTTTAGAAACGACTACAAAACACTACTTCCACTACTGTGGCTATGCCTATATTAAAGTAATGTAGAAACTCTTTTAATGGAGAGTTTAACAATATCACTATCTTATTCGTGATGCTACCACTATTACTAAGGCACAATGTGAGAACAAAATTGCAATATTCAACAACAGTCTTGAATATTGCAATAACAATATTATAGTTTTACAAAACCATACACAGGACATTTAGACACAAGGTCATAGGCAATTTGTTTTTCATCGAAGACTTACTGTAAAAAACATTTTAAATCAGGTCCAAAACAAGGCTAAAACTAAACACCAAACTCTGCACATATTTAAGGCTGTGTGTGTGAATAAGAAATGTGCAAATATCAGTCAAATGAAAGAACTACATCATTACGATCATATTGTGGCTTTATGTTATGGGGTATGGCCTAAAATTGAGATTACATAGATCACTAATATTATTATCAATACTACTACATAGAGATGCACCATCCAGCTTCTTTACTTCCGATACTGATACCGATACTGGGATTTGAGTATCTGCGGATATCCGATATTTACTGATACCAAGAGACTTTCTTAAAAGTGACTTTCTCTGAGTGAAAAATTAAATTGACTCTTTTCTCCATTTTAAGATCAATAAAGTCATATTTTATTGTCATGATGTTACAATTACATACAGTATCTATTGATAAACTCTTGGATAAACATTTAACAAGGATCACTGGACTTTTCTACACTAATTATCCAGACTTTAGGTTACATTAATATAAACAACTCACATGAAGTGATCTGATGATTACAAATATGTTAGATCAGTTATTTCTTCAACTAAAATACAAACACTTGGCCACAACAGTGGCCGATTTGTTAGGCTACTTTAGGGAATTCTATCATAGATTCTGTCCCTGCTTTGATTAGTTTTCATTAGCATTAGCACGCTCCCACTAGCTTTAGAATGGTAATGCTAACTGCAGCATATTGTGTGCGGTGATCAAAAATATATTTGTGGAGGCTAGATTTAGGTGGTAAAGTTCTGTTTTTAAGGCGTTGAGAGCCAAAAATGGTATTGGTTCAGTATCGGATATTTGCAGCCGATATCCGATATCGTATTTTTTTCCAGTATTGGCTCCGATATCCGATACCAGTATCGGATTGGTGCATCCCTACTACTACTACTACACTACTACTATAGCTAATCGTGCTACTGGTTCTGTATTGTTTCAAAAGAGAACTATTACTGGGTCTAATAACTACCGCTATTACATACTTTAATAACGCTATATTTTTAGAGAAGTAAATATTCCCTTTGGTGCCATTAGCTTCAGGAAAAACGACTCACGTCATGTGATTTACAAAGGCGCTCATGTAAAGTTCCATGCTGCTCTTAAAAATAGCCTCAAACACACTTTGAAGGCTGTTTATGACATCTTCTTAGCACACTTTATTTTCTGTCAAATCCTTGTTCAAAGATAGGAGATGTCCTGCTTCACTGGTGTATCACTCAGTGTAACAGCAGGTCTGAAAACAGCTCTGATCCTGCTTCTTATCAGCAAAAACCAACAGCACTTTTAAGCAGAGCACATTTTCAAAGTCATGCATCCATAACACAATGATAAGAGCTCCAACTAAAAAAATAAACAAAAAAGGCAAAGAGAATCTTAAAATGTCTGCTCACAATTGTCATGTATTTTTCACTGACAGTTTGGGTTAGAAATATTAAAAGAGCTCAACAGCAGTTAATATAAAGTAATGTTGTCCTCCATATTCAACCCTACCTTCAATGTCACTGGGGGAAGCTATCAGAAGCAGCGGGAAACCGCACAGTGCATTGCCTGGGAAACCTTCTCACAGCATTTGTACATTCACAAACACACAAGAATGTTTGGGCCAAATGTAAACTAATTAAAAACGCTGCTGCATACTGACAAACATAACAGTTTTATAAAACCAAATATTTCATGGGATTTGCAGTGTGTTTGATTCAATCGGCAGCAAATTCTGCTCCAAAAGTGCGTCCTCTCCCTGAATGATTTAAACCGGAGCGATCTCAGATTGATATCAGTGCTAATGTTGTTGGCACCGTAATCTCATCCTGGCTCTTGGTTAGTGTCCGGGGACCCGACTCCAGGTTGTGAGCTAGGTGTGGAAGTAGCCGTAGGAGGCCCATACAGTCACAGGATCACACAAAGTCGGCCCAGGAACCTAACATAGGACTGTGTTGGTTTGAGTGAGGAGTGCTAACCATAACCAAGCCACCTGAGCACGGATTATGAAGACTGCATTTTCACTGAGGTAATGCCTATGACATTCAGCGTAGCAACAGCATGGCAACAGAAGACCGGTGAGTGTCAAGTTTGAGTTCTTATAAATTGCTTGACACTGTATTTAGGCAGGTACAATCAAGGGTAGTGTAAAATAAAGTGTTACCGCGTTCAACTGGAAAAGCAATTACAACAACTACTACTACTACAACTACCGCTTCCTAAATGATATTATATGAATTTACTCTCTCCTCATGTTCACCTCAAAAAGAGAATAAGCATCAAATCTTGCTGCTCTTGATGCCACCGATTTCTGCGACAATGTGCATGCGACTCGACCTACAAAACCTTTTTTTTTTAACGCATCCGGAAACTGGAAAACTCTTAAACCCCAACAGTAGCGTTGACACATTTAAAAAGCAGGTGGATTTCTTTAAATGACAGACAGGAGAGAATGTTAAAAACAGGATTTGTGGCCAGGATCTACACTAACATCTGTTTTTTTGAATTACAGGGCTTTTCCACACTGCTCTACAAATGCCTATTACTCTGCAAGAAAGTGTATGTGGGGGGGGGGGGAAGAAAGGGCTTGGCCTCCGTGAACTAGCACCTCAATAATGGATGTCTGAGAGAGAGAGGTTCATAAAAGTATAAACCCTTGACTTGGGCACGAAAGCCTCTTTGGTGGCTTCCTGTCACCGCGCTGCTCCATTTAGCTCCAAAAGCGAGTGACAAATAAGCTACATCCCCCTTTGCATTCCCTACTTTGTGCTTTTCGTCTGCAGTTTCAAATGATATAAGCGTTTGTGGGTGTTTCATTGTGCAAATCTAAAGTCATCAGGGTCAACGAGTGGGCATGCTCCTTATCAAATATTTAGAGTTCTTCTGCGCCTGGTGGGATGTGCTGAAATGGGACGGTAAATACGAGCGGGGGCTGTCTCTTTCACCTGACTGACTCCTCTGACAAGACGCTGCGCCCTCTGTGTATCAAGCTCCTCAAAAGCGAGCTTTATTTCCAGCATGCAATTTTGATTTTTACGCAAAAGCATCTCTTCCTTTGTAGCTTTGTTTGAGATCAACAGGAAAAGAATAAGATCTGGTGATAATAATAGTTTTTTTAGGTTTTCACTAAAATGGGTCAAATAAGCCAAAATATGAGAATCTAGAATAATTATATAAGCGTAAGTAAAACCATTATGCAATAGAGCTTTAATGCACAAAATCCCAGATATCTATGTGCATGGACATTTAACATTCAGATTTTTTTTATTTTTTCTCTCTTAACATTTCAAAAGCAGTTAATGTGTTTTAATGCTGCTGTCAATATTGCTTAACAAGGAAATGAAAAAATGATTTACTGCGTGGCCATGTTAGAAATGGGGTTTGTGAGTTATAGACAGCAGACTCGTGATAGACGGCTTTGTATCTCGCTTCACTACAAAGCATTTTGGGGGCTATTATGACTCATTTCGCTGTGTCTTTGAGCCACGGCACCCTACCTTTACACTTGTTTCATACAAATTGTCCACCATCTCTGAAAAGTTTGCTTTCGCCTCCACCTCTACCTGCTTTGGTTCGATTGCGGAGCAGGTGGAGTCGCTCGCTTGTTCAGATAAGTGCCTCATCATGGTCTGAAATCGTGCATTGATTGCGGTGCTTTACATCTCAATCAGACACATTGTTGTGGCATTTTACACCACAATATCAATAAACAGCTCTGCCCACATTGGCACAATGTTTACACAGATTAGGGGCCATGGTTCAAAATGTTTTACGAGGCTGAAAGAATGCACTAAATGTGATCATAAATGAACATTTTGAATTGTTAGCTGTGGTCGATCTAAACTTATCTGAAACTTCCCCTCAAGCATTTCTAAATCGAACATCCCAATTTTTCACAGAGCAACTTTCTGGGAGCAAAGCAGTCACGGTAATGCAATCAATCATTCTTAGCTTGATTATGGGCCATCTCTTGTTGAATTCTATAACTCAGGTGTGTCCAAACTATGGCCCAGAGGCGTGAATGTGGTCTTTCGATCAATGTTTGTTGGCCCTCAAGACTCCGGCTGATTTGGCCCAAAATGCCAAAGGTGAACTTTTTAAATAAGCTTTTTTTTTAAGCGCAGTGACAGAAAGGAACACAGTAAAACCTCTGTTGCACCGATTTGAATAATTTATCGTCTTCTGAAACAAGAGAGCTGGAAAATGTGCCTTCCAGATGATGAGTCGAGACATCATCAGTGTGTGGCCCTCCACCTCAGATACAGTACTTATTCATTCATAGGCTGCTCTCAGTGAAACACACCCCTGCAACTATGTTACATCAAATGTTAATCTGATTCTAACCTAAATATGTGTGTTATATTTTGTACGTGATATATATTTTTATATGCATATGTTTTATGCTAATGCCGAACTTTACAGTTTGACCCCATTAACCTTTTTCGCCTCAGACTTAAATATATACCAATTAATACTCGAGCAATAAATGGTCAGAGCTCAGGATGTGCCGAGTGCCAGCGGAGTGACCTTTTGCGCATGATCCTTGTTTCTGTGTCTTACACTTCATTTAACAAAACCTCTACAGAGAGCATCAGATGTGAGCGTTTCCCCCGGAGATGGAGAAACGATAAATTATTCATCCCGAACCGTCTCCAAGACATTTGTGCAAAACATCAGCCTGTACTTTGGACTGCTAATTATGATTTGATGAGCAAGGCACATCTAAATCAGGCCCACAAATTAACTATTGAGACTCCCTCACCGACACTCGTCACACCAGCGAATAATTATTACTCCATAAATTAAAATCTCAGCTAAGAAGTGTGAATGATTAATCAAAACTTGCAGCAAAAAGCGACATTCTGAACACTTGGCAAACTTTAGGTGTTTTTGAAAAATGTTTCTCAAAGGTGAAATTAGGATGGATAATGGAGATGACCCAGGGCCGGGTAATGTGACCTCAAAAAGGTGCAGCAATTAAGGGATAGAATTAACAGCACCGTTTTGCCCTTAAATCTGAAATCTACAGTAAGCTTTTAATGAGAGGTGATTATACAACTACACTCATTTGCAAATCTTTTCAATTTCACATCAGATGCCCTTCCAGATGCAATCCTTTTAACTCATTGAAGCTTTAACTCATTGAGGATACTATTAGGGCTGGGCGATATATAAAGATATATCGATATATTTTTAAATGAGATATGGAATTAGACCATATCGCGTATATCGGGATATTTCAAATTCAGATATGCTATTAAGTTAACAAAAAGAAACGGGTAATCTCAAGCTGATTAAAAAAAAATGTTTATCTTAATCTTAAACTGAGGACTTAAACTGCTGCCCTATTTTATTTTCTAGGCTATTTTATTCAAGATGTTTTTTATTTAAATGTGCACCTTACGGAGCTTTCTGCAATGAGCTTTGTTATACAGTGTTTATGTTTACATTTATAGTCAGATTTCAATAGAATACTCGTATTTGGCTTTGACTTTTACTTAACATTTCATGTCACAGCTCTCACTTTGCGGAAAAAATATATATATCGTATATCGATATTCAACCAAAATATATCGGGATATGACTTTTGGTCCATATCGCCCAGCCCTAGATACTATACAACCTAAACAATTGCTGCATTTGCGATTTGCTAATTCTCACCAATATAATTGCAATTTAAATCAATCACAGTTAATTGTGCAACCCGACAAACAATGTCCAAGTCTGACAAACTCAAGCTCAGTTATGTTTGTGTGCACCTCCAGAATTGTTACATTGTGCCGCAGCTCTGACAGCGAAGGATAAGCAATTTTCCACTCTGACAAATTGAATATAATAGACAATGTAGTACCACGAAGCGCAGAAGTGTAAGTAACTCAAACAAATGATAATCTCAAGTAGATTTTAAGATTTTCTCCATTCACATTTTTCATACCACAGTTTTATTTTCTATTCATGTTGCTTTCAAGTGCAGTTCTGGAACTATAGTGTGTCAAAAATGATGTTTAAACTTGGCTTGAATTAATAGTGCAACACAGTAGTACAGTAACAATAATAGTAGTAGTTGTGTTTTTCCTAAATAGTAAAGTCTACACTACGTTTATGCTAATTTATATAATAACTTACATTGTATTATATTAATTGTGTTGTTTTTGTTGAGTGTACATTAAAATGTGGGAATTGTGTCTGCTCTTACCTTGGCTGAATGTATTGATGGAGTTGTTCCCTTGTCCCGTGTTGATGATGTAGCCATGTTTGGGTTGAGTGGTGATGCGAAACACCAGCGACACAGGGCTGCTGTCTCTATCCTTCGCCCTGAGCACTTTTGGACTCAACGGGAATCCTACATGTCCTGTCGGCAAAATTTTCAAAGTGGGCGCTCCTTTATTGACGACCAGTTGCGGCGCTCCATTGTCCGTACCAACTATTGTGATTTTGACCATTTGTGCTCTCCTCGTCTCAAAAACGGTATCGGGGAAAACGTAAAAATCGGCGTGTGTCCCATCTGTGATCGTAAATGAAAAGGAGTCTTCGGACGACTCTGTGCCATCGTGCTTGTAGCTTATTAGATTTTCATTCAGGTCTTGTTTGCTAAAGCTTGTCACAGGCGTAGAGTGGTTGTACAGTAACTTCCCATGAACCGGAAGTTGCGTTACTGTAAATTTCAACAGCTTTTCTGGCGTATCCTGATCTTCAGCCGTCAACTCGAATGGCGTAATGAGTTTGGCCTGGCCTTCGGTGACCAGCAGCGCGTTTATGGTAACTACTGGTTTCTTGTTATCAACGTCAACTATGGAGATCCTAAATGTCCTGAAGATTGGATTGTAGCCATCTGTAACTTCAAACTCAAAACTGTCCATTTTGACCTCATCGTCCGAAGTGTGGATGTAGTAGATTTTGCTGCCCGCTAACTGAAGTTGGGTAAAGGAACTATGGGCATCCCGGGACTGTCCGTGCACTCTAAATGTCCTCTTACAGGAGCTCTGATAATAGTAAAGACAAGGCTTTCATCTGGGCTGTTCATGTCAGTTGTACTAAGAAGATTTGTGGTCAAAGTCACCCTACCGCCTTCTTTAAGGGACACACCTTTGCTGACCACATCTGGGAACACCATATCGATACTGCCAATGGTGATATAGAAATAACGATCAATTAGCGGATTCATGCCATCCGTGACGTCGAATTTAACCAAATCTCTGATGCCTTCCTGTCCGTTGTGGGTATAGCCGATCAGACCCTCGTCAATATCGGCCTGTGTAAAATTCATCCCGACTGTGATATTTTCCAAAGAGCCAGAGGGCGTTTTTCTCTGCAGTAACCCCTGACCTGGGCCATATCTGATAATATACGCGAGCGCGCCATCATCTGAATCTAAATCTGTCGCTTTGAGCGCTCTGTTGTTGATTTCTTTTGTCTCCCCAATTTCCACTTCAAGTCCGTCGTTAATAAGCATTCTCGGGGTCTCGTCGTCAACGGATATGATCAAAACCATAGCCGTTTTCTGCACTGAGAACTTTCCATCTGTTAAAATAACTTCAAAACTGTCTTCTGTTGTTTCTGAGTCATCGTGCTCATAAATAATGCTTGATGCCTCTCTGATCTGCTCCAAAGTGAAATTTGTCACCAGTACGGACCCGGTAGAAAGCTGATTTAAGATAGCGCCATGTTTGGGGGGCTTGGCGATAGTGAAGACAAGATCTTGAGGGGGATGTCTCTGTCAGCGCCGTTTAAAAGTGGCGTGTCTATTACAATGTTCATGCCTCCATAACTACAATCTCGCGCAAGTAAATTTCAGGTTTTTCGTCATTTGCTGGAATAATCACAATTGGGAAGAAATGGTTTTCAGAAAAATTGATGCCATCTGAGCACATGAACATAAACCTATCTTCGACTGGCTCTACTCCTTGTGAATGCTTTGGCATAGTAAATATTACCTTCTCGAATGTCTCTTATTGTGAACGCGCTTATAGCTGTTCCCGATCTTGATTTTTCCGATCCTGAGGCGGGCGAAATATTCTCAACGTATCCCACATTAGGTTGGACAACAATAGTGCAGAGTATATCATCTGTGGGTGTGTCGCTGTCGTCTGCGTTGAGATGCTGAGGTCCTATAGCGTATTTTTCACCTTCTATGACGCTAAACTGCTCCACCACCCCAACTTCAGGAGGCTGGCTATCCACTGGAAGGATAGTTACTCTAACTTGAACTCCGTTTACTTTATTCCCCCAACTGTCCAATCCTCCGACATGTCTGTGAGGGTCAAATTGAAACCATCGTACTGCGACGTTAGCCCGACCTCTCCACCTGTGTGCGCGTACACTACTACCCCATTGATAATATCAGCCTGGGTAAATCTATTAGCAGGGACGCCTTTAACCAAGATTTCCCCCATAGCTGGTGGGGCTTCAACAATAAAAGTTAACTCCAAGTCATCCGTGTCGTCATCATGGCCTTGGATCACATTAGTAGTGATTTCCGTGGCGCCATTTTCCAAGACGTCCATATGTGAGCCTATTGTTCCCACCGGCAAGCTGACAGTCGGGATTTCGTCATCTATGGGCTTAACCGCGACTCTGACTGTCACCGGGAGAACATGTATGCCATCGCTGACATCAAGCTGGAACTCATCTGCCACCGTCTCCTCCCCGTTATGAACATATGATATCTTGCCTTGCAAAATATCATCAACCCTGAAAACCCCCTTTAAGCCGAGATCGGAGAAGGACAATTGAATTTGGCCGTGTTTTGGGAGACGGCTAAGTGTAAATGTAATGTGTTTGTGTTTAGTATCGGGGTCAACAGCGTCCAGTTCGGCTGCGGTGATGATGTGCATGCCCCTTTCGAGCGCTGTAAATCCGGTGTTAGTGATTTGCGGCGGTTTGTTGTTGACGGGCTGGAGGTAGATTGTAAAAGCGCCTTCCGCGGTGTTGCCGGCTGTATCCTCCACTAAATATCGAAATTGCACAACATGAGCGGTGATGCCCAGCTCTACATCGGGAGGTCCGTAGGAGATTTTGTGGTGATTAACTTGAGCCTGGGTGAACTCGCTGACTTCAGTCCCGGGGCTGTCGGTCAGGACTAAAGAACCGAACAAAACGGGATTATTTTCATCCATGTCCATGGGAGCCTGGGTGATTGTGTATTTGAGGTCACGGTCTTCGGAGTCCAAATCAGTGTAGCGCAAAACTTCCTTACTGAAATGGGTTAGCTTGTACTCTTGAACGGTCATTTGCAAAGTGGTGCCTGGGAATAGCTCCGGGGGCACGTCGTCTATGGGCAGGACTCTGATTAAAAACACACTTTGCCCAGATTCATTTGGTGGATCGTTATCGTCTTGAACTGTGAAAATAAACTGGTCCGTGATGGTTTCTGTGTTGTGCGGCCCTACGTGCTTATAAAACAACTTCCCATCCGTAATATCTTTCTGAAGCCACTCTTTCACCTCTTTCTCATACATTTCATCGTCTGAGTTGAACTTCCAAGAGGAGGGGTCTTCCGGGGCATCCGATTGCCTGAGAAGCACGGTCCCGATTGTGGAAAAGGGCGGCACAATAATGAATTTAACAGTTGACTCTTCAGAGTCTATATCCGCTGCACTTAGCATGAGGGGAGAAATAGGCATCATTTGATTTTTAAACAAAACCAAACCCGTATTGGCATTAATAATTGGGGGCTCATCATCTGTTGGCACAATTGTAATAGGAAACAAAAATTCGACTTCGTGTTTCCCATCTGTCATTTTGAATACAATATTGTCACTATATGTGTCGCTGCCATCGTGTTGATAAACCACTGCTCCGGTGGTGAGGTCGGTCGGTGTGAAAAACTTCCTGTCTGACCCCAGCACCATAAGGTCCCCATGCCGCAGCCCGTCCACTACTGTTATAATAACCAGATCTAAATTATCTTCATCGCTTATTTCTAAGTTATGGGCGCTGAAGAGAGGTCTGGACTGGCCCTCATATAGGAGCTGCCCTGTGTTGCGTGTAACAACGGGGGCCAGTGTATTCATGGGTTTCACTACTATCATAAACGCAAAGGGGTCTGAGATTGCTCCATCAGTGTCTACAATTTCAAACTCCAGCTGGAAGATCCTCTCTGTGTCTGAGTCTAAAGAGGGGGCTTGTATGCTATTTTCAAGTCACGCAGGTCTCTTTGGTAAAAAGATGTGATGGGCAGGTTTCTGTCATCTGTGCTGACAATATAGCCCTCCTCATAGGAAAGAGGGGAGGTAATATTAAAAATAAGCTCATCTGGATTGGACTCAGCGTCTTCCGCTGCCAGCATATCTGAAGTGAGCGCTGTCATTACAAATTGACTCACCTCCATCATCATCATAGATACAAAGCTGGGTTTAGGCGGCGTGTTTTGCTCGCCCTCTCTAATACGAATCATCAAGTGAAAGTATTCCTGTTTGACTAAATTGCCCTCCATGTCGTGCAGCTCGACAACCATGGGACGTAATCTCTATTTGGGGATTTGCGCTCAAACGTGTGCTCGTAGCGTATGTCAGCCTGCGTAAACTCTCACAGTCCATCATTGAAGAAAGTTTCCCTCCGTCTCGCAGACTTCCATACCTGGGCAAGCCGCTGCCGCCGGATAGAGACGTCACCTCACATTTGTACAGGGCTCTGTCGTACGTAAACTCAAGTGTCTTTTTGTCAATGGGGTTGCTGGTGCCTCTGAGGCGGTCAACCGTGAGCGGCATGTTTTTGGTGAGTAACTCCAGCTGAGTGAAAACCACCTCCACTTCCATCATGAAGGGGATGATAACGGACTCGGTTTGGGCATCGTACCTGAGCTGCAGCCTCACTCTGTCCCTGGCCGGACTCCGCGAGCCGTAGTGCGAGTAGGTCAAGTCGTTAGGGCCAAAATCACAAGGAAACTTTTTGGGCGAGAGGTGCCCGGGTCTTTGTGACAGCGGGTCATTATCCAGCACCGTGATGCTGCACCTGTCCCCCGGCTGCGTCTGGATGACCAAGTCGTTTATGGGATCAATGTAGACGGATCTCCCAAAAGGCACGCGTACTCCGTTGTTGGCCACGAGTATTGCATCCTCTGACAGTTCAGATCTGAGCGCGTAAAATAATCCCTCGCTGTCCGCTTGAGACGAGACGAGAGCTGTCACGGAGACGCACAAAAGATAAAGTCTGCAGTGCCACATGTTGGAAAAAGCACAAAACATCCAAAGCGCTGAAAATGTGTTTGCTCTGAGCGCGGAGTCAGAGGGACGGATCAAGCGGTGACTCCCATGTGCGCAGCCTCCACATTCTCCGGCGGAATAGCGCGGAGCAGTTTCAACTTCAGGTACTTGAGACGCTGAGGGGAGAGAGCTACCGCCCCTCTCCGCACATATTGGAGGATGTTCGAGGGTTTGTTGCCCCAGGCACGAGGCCAATAGGCGCGAGATCTTGCTGTCACGGCGGGGCGGGGCAAGAGGAAGTCCCTTATCATATCTAATGGAAATGAATGTATCACTTCCATCTAGATATGATATATGATAAGTGTGTAAAGTGTCTATGTCAGAATGTGTAGACTATGTCAGGACTTTGTTGGAATAAAATTTTAAAAAAAGTTTAGGTTAGGATAGGGTTTTTTGTTATGGTAAAGTAATTATTAGTTGTAGTTTTCTTTTTTTTTTCTTTCTTTTTTTATGGCATTCATCTTTTTCTGGATGCACACTGTGGCTTGTCTCCAGTGGCTTGTACTGAGTCAGTTACCAGTGAGTCACATCCTAATTCTGGCCCAGTATAGAGTGGGCTGGTGTGAGAATAAAAAAAGACAAATAGTGAATTTTGGCAGGTGAGATGTTTCAGATATCAGGTTAAGTTTATCTCATGTACTGCCACATACAGTACCAGACCACAATACTACTCTAACTCAACAAGGTTAATCTAAACAAAAAAACTGTTTATTGCTATATTTGAAATGACCGAATACCAGCTGGTGGACAGAGTATCTTGATTTGCCTGGGTGCATGGTCCTCTCCTTAAACCGCTGCTTCCATGACCCAGCCCTGGATAAGCAGAAGAAAATGGATGGATAAAACTCTTTCACTGACTATTGTCCCATTGAGAAATTAATTCTCTTCATTTGTAGCCTTCAACATGGCAGCTGAGCAACCGGTCATAAGCAGTGGTCGACCACATGTACAGTGTCTGGGGCCCATATCCAGATCTTCAAACATGCAGATGTGCCAGTTGTGGGCCATATAACACTATCCAAATAGATGGCTTGAATCCAAGTTGATTAATATCTAATTATTTTTGGTTTAATCTTTATAGACCTCTTTTATTGCTGGTGTCATTGCGGATCATGTTTATTGTTACATTTTAGCATAAAGATATTTTTAGTTTAGTTTATTTATTTGAAGGACAATGTGCAGTTGCAATAAAAAGATGGCTGCACCAGATTTAGCATTATGTTAATTTCCATCTGTTGTCCTTAATAAGGCACATTAGTCCTTAACAATGTACACTTTATGATGTGTATTTAATTGTATTTTGACCATTATATGGCGTGCAATAAAATTAATATATTTGAGCTTCAAATCAATCAATAAAATATAAATTATCCTGTCTTCTAAATTAGTTATTTGATGAGTGAGCATTTCGAATTTTATTTTGTGCTTTTAAAACTCCACATCATTCTCAGTTAATGTCAGAAAAACATTAATTGTTGCACATTTTCCAAACTGCCCTAACTCTGCTTTTGCCATTTCTGCAGTAGAGGTCGTCCCTCTCGACATTCCTGAAAGTCATTGCTCTTTATGAAAAGAAATGTCATTGATCATTCAGTCCTACTTTGAGCTATGACTACTGCATCTGCAAATGAGAAGTATCATTTTTATTTATTGGTTTATTTGGTCGGGACAGTGCATGTTAATGAACATGCATGCACATCTCATGCATGTAAACAAGCCACACCGGATTGTAGCCTTGGGCTAATTTCCATCCGTCATCCCCCATGCACACTCTCAAACACATCCTGGCCTATTGTACATGCTTTTAGTGGTAGGGGAAACCGGAGTACCTGGAGGAAACCTACGCAGACACGGGGAGAACATGCAAACTCCACACAGAAAGGCCCTGGTGGGAATCAAACCCAGACCTTCTAGCTGTGAAGCACGAGTGCTAACCACTGTACTACCGTGCCATCCATAATAATTTATGATTATTATGGCCGAGACAAGAGTAATGCAGTCACCCATATTGGTTAAATCCTATCGAGGTAGGACAGACGTATTTCTTTTGGGAGCTGTCACAAATTGCTGTACAAATATCTGTAAAAACAACATGGACACTTATTTATGTTTACTTCGATCGGCTAAACTCAGAAGAAATTGTCCTCCAAAAGCTTCTGACCTTCATCTGAGTAAAACGTAATGGCACCCACTCATAAAAAGGTGTGTACATTTGGCTGCAAGGAAAATGCTTGTTTGTTTTTTGGAGGATTTTCTCTCAACAGGAGCATGGCAGTGTGACCTTCGTGGCCAATACGGAAATAAAACAGAATACATTAGATAGTGCATAGGAAATTGTAACTCATGGTCAAACAATCCTTGAGGTTTTTTGGTAAAATGGCAATATGGCTATTTGTTTGCAACACATCTAATGAGAAGATGGACTTCCATCTGACCAATTTGAAGTCTTGTAATACAGTAGCAATGCTTCAGTGTTTTACTTGTGGGTTATGTCTTTTGGTTAGGCGATGTTACTGTAGCTTCAAGTTGCTTGTGCTTTTAGTGGTCAAGAAGGTCTTGCTAGTACTATTGTATGTTTTGCATTTGCATTTATAGAAGTAATGATAACCACATTTCCAGTCAATCTGTAAATTTTCTTACGAATATCGGAGCCTGACCCCAATGAGACATGTCCAGGAAGCATCTGAAACAGATGCCCGAGCCACCACAGCTGGCTCCTCTCAACATGGAGGAGCAAGGAACTTTACTCCCAGCTGACCGCGGGTGAGAGAGCTCCTCAACCTATTTTAAATGGAGAGCCCAGGATGGAGTATCATGACTCATGATGACCCAGATTTCCTCAGTTGATCAAAAGTTGATAATTTATCTAAATGTTATGGACATCATTGGTATATTTGATGAATGGGGCAGGTAAAAGATTGTGTTTAATTTTTCATCATCTTGATGCACACTATTGTCACCATTGATTTTATTTTTTTTAGTTCAATAATTGTGAGAGGTCATCGCTCGATAGTTGCTCTATTGTTTAGTGTAGTTTTGTCAGAGCAATAAATTCAAACCTGGATAAATATATTTCTATAAAAACAAGTCATGATTGAAGACATAACAAGATGTAGTTCAATTGAAGTTTTTTCACATTTTTTAAACTTTCAACAAAATATGGTTTTGATACTTCTCAAAGGAACAAATGGCTCCGAGGCACAATTAAACTGTTGCAAAGCTCTCCACAGGCTGTTCTTTCTGAGTTCACACTGGAAGAACATGGTGTCAGCATGCCATAACACCAAACTTCTCTGATGCCGTCATGTCGAGGGTGCAACCAAGTCTAATCCTCACTGTGCCAACTTTCTGATTCTCTCACGCTTTTACATGTTTGACTCATGAATATTTGAGCAGTTTCACGCTGCTCCTGTAAAACTGACAGTCCCCAAGTCGTTTAAAATACAAGTCTGGATTGAGCATCTTTCTGGGTCCTCTGCTGTGGCTGTTGTGATTACAGGGCATGGACACCTTGTCATTTTATACAACATTTTCAGCTGTCCCCACACCTTTTGCCTTTTCTCTGACAAAATACTGACTGTTCATGTATACCTGTGAATGAAAGACATTCACTCAAACTGAGGAGCTGGATTTTTCTGGTTAAGTACATTTCCGCTTTTTTTTTTTTTTTTTTTTTTTTTATAGTCCTGTGTTGTACATAGTTTAACGTATTGGTTTAGTTCTCCATTAATCCACTGATAATCCTGGTGTAATCTTAATTTTGTCTTTGTTATTTTTTTTTTACCAATGCTGGGCTGTAAGGGTCATTATTAGACGGTGCGAATGAGAGACTAGAGCGGTTTCACCTGGTCGTAAAATCTGGGTTTCTTTCCCACAAATACCATGCCATTATATTTGGCTATTTTCTGAAGTGATACTCGCAAGACTTGATTGTTCAAAACTTTTCGTTTGCTCTGAATATGGCAGTGATTTCGCAACAGTTTGTCTTCATATGAAAACAAAGCGGGACCTATAGGGGCCACGCTGCTCTTGTCTGGGGAATGAGGCAGTTTCTTTGTCCACCTAATAATAACTATGAATTAAAGATTGCTTGCATCTAGTTAATACTTACACAAAGATTACAGTATCTATAATTGTTCTTTTTTATCTTCACGTACCATATTTTCAAATGTATTATTTATCTGCGAACATGAGCAATTGCCAATGTTCTGATTCCACTGGCGTTTTTCAGGCTTTCATCCAACTCATTATCTCCTCCTGTTCTTGCAGACCATTGGCATCGCTGCCTGCAAAACACATTATGAAACTTATGGACAGTAGGTGGTCCGATTTTCTGACGTGTTCATTTTGTGTAGACTGTGTGGGGCTCGGCTGGCTCTTGGTGATAAGACAGATCCCACTGTTGAAGCTGTTTTAGGGGCACAGGACTTAGCCATTGACAGGTAACGTGGGGCGTAGGCAGCCATCAGATAGTTGTATTTGCATAAAATCTTGCCACATGTGCCAGAAAAGAAAGCAAATCTACTTACCATAAAATAAGATTAAGCATTAAAAGCCATATGAATATTTAGAGGACCAAGCCGTGATGAATATTCAACAGCAACGGAGGGAACGCAAAGCCGATTTCACCAAACAAACTCTTTGAAAGGGGAACGTATGGATAACACTGGTGGCATTGTTTTGTATAATTGCTAATTATCAAAAACATTAGTAAAATCCCAAATTACATTCCCAATTACAAGCAAGTATGTGTCTGTACTACAAAGGAGTACGCCTCCGCCTCCCACGGAGACCAAGTCTGTGTGTGAAATTTGAGGGGTTTTAGTCTCAGAGCAAACTCAGTACATACAGTATGTGTGTAGTGTGCAGCTTTTTCATAACATTTGACTTAAATTTCCTAACTTTTATCAGGAAGAAATTACTTAGTAATTGTTATTGCACTAAAACAGGTTACAAACTATCCCTAAAGAGCACTAACCAATGAGTATGATAATACTAACTTTTATCCAAGTGAACCAGGATCAAAGCATGTCCAAATCAGAACTGTACCAGAACTTTAGCAGATCACCTAAAACAATAGTATACTTCTACTGTGCTTGTTTACTTCTTTGTCTCAGAGTTGAAATCTGCCTTTTGGTTTTCATATCAAATCAGCCTGCCCAAGTGTTCATCCTTACTTATGAACACTTGGGCCTTACTTATGAACACTTGGCCCTTGCTTATGAAAACTTGGGCCTTACTTATGAACACTTGGCCCCTTGCACTCCTTATGAACACTTGGGCCTTACTTATGAACACTTGGCCTTGCTTATGAACACTTGGGCCTTACTTATGAACACTTGGGCCTTGCTTATGAACACTTGGGCCTTACTTATGAACACTTGGCCTTCTTATGAACACTTGGGCCTTACTTATGAACACTTGGCCTTGCTTATGAACACTTGGCCTTCTTATGAACACTTGGCCTTCTTATGAACTTGGCCTTGCTTATGAACACTTGGGCCTTACTTAGAACACTTGGCCTTGCTTATGAACACTTGGCCTTCTTTGAACATTGCCCTCTTATGAACACTTGGGCCTTACTTATGAACACTTGGCCCTTGCTTATGAACACTTGGGCCTTACTTATGAACACTTGGCCCTTGCTTGCACTGAACACTTGGGCCTTGCTTATGAACACTTGGCCTTACTTATGAACATTGGCCCTTGACCTTGGCCTTATGAACACTTGGCCTTCTTATGAACACTTGGCCTTACTATGAACACTTGGCCCTTGCTTATGAACACTTGGGCCTTACTTAAGAACACTTGGGCCTTGCTTATGAACACTTGGCCTTACTATGAACACTTGGCCTTGCTTATGAACACTTGGGCCTTACTTATGAACACTTGGGCCTTGCTTATGAAACTTGGGCCTACTTATAAACACTTGGCTTTACTTATGAACACTTGGCCTTGCTTATGAACACTTGGGCCTTGCTTACGAACACTTGGGCCTTACTGATAACACTTGGCCTTACTTATGAACACTTGGGCCCTACTTATGAACACTTGGGCTTTACTTATGAACACTTGGGCCTTGCTTACAACACTTGGGCCTTGCTTATGAACACTTGGGCCTGCTTTGAACACTTGGGCCTTACTTATGAACACTTGGGCTACTTTGAACACTTGGGCCTACTTATGAACACTTGGGCTTTTACTTATGAACACTTGGGGCATGCTTATGAACACTTGGGCCCTGCTTTTGAACACTTGGGCCTTACTTATGAACACTTGGGCTTTACTTATGAACACTTGGGCCCTGCTTTTGAACACTTGGGCCTTACTTATGAACACTTGGGCTTTACTTATGAACACTTGGGCCCTGCTTTTGAACACTTGGGCCTTACTTATGAACACTTGGGCCATGCTTATGAACACTTGGGCCTTGCTTACAAACACTTGGGCCTTGCTAATGAACACTTGGGCCCTGCTTTTGAACACTTGGGCTTTACTTATGAACACTTGGGCCTTGCTTACGAACACTTGGGCCCTGCTTTTGAACACTTGGGCTTTACTTATGAACACTTGGGCCTTGCTTACGAACACTTGGGCCCTGCTTTTGAACACTTGGGCTTTGCTTATGAACAAAAAAAAGTTGTAGAAAACCTTGTATACCTTTGAAGGAAATTATAGATCCCCATTTCACAAAACTGCTTAGTTTAGTTTACTCTCTAAATGCATGTGCTTTTTGTGTGTGTCTTTTTCTGCTTTGCACAAATGTATTCAATCGGAAGCCTATAACCCGTGTGAATAATGCATGTATGTAAATTGACAGAGGGAGGCAGCCGTTTGGTTGGAGGACCTGGATTTTGCACAGCTCCAAACTCACGGGCTACTACATTTCACTCAGAGAGGATAATTTTCCACTACACTGCGTCCCACTGGAGTGATGATAAACCATGAGAGATTTATTTGAAAATTTGCCAGCATTTTTGGACAATAGCCTACCTTTTCCACACGTTTTTTTATTTTATTATTATTTTACTTTTCTTATTTGTTGCCCTTAAAACTTTGCCATGTATGATGTTATGAATTGTTGAAAACAATTACCAGAAAAAATCTAAATGGCTTTTCCTTTGGAGCTATAAGAGCACAAAGTTTATACCTTTGATGGCTTCACTGAAAATTAAGCTTGCATTGTTAGTGACTGAATCCTAGAATTATATAAACTTTAAAATATACATCTGAACAAAAGTCACATATAAATGACAGAGTGGAGCTACTGGGATCCTGCATACTCCACTTATGAGCCTACACTTAGTGAAACACAAGTAATGTTTACATTATGTTCAGTGGGAGAGATTTTTGTGAACTTTTACTTAAGTTATGGACTGAACTCCTCCTTTTCCCAGCAGAGAACACACATACACAGGTGTTTCTCCGCAGCCTTTTCAACAGGTAACGCCAATGACAGGACACTTCTGCTCTGTCCTCACCATCTCCATCTCCATCCCCACCTCCACAAACCTGGAATCATGCAAACATGCAAAACTACTGATTTTAAACAAACGGTTATTACTCCTAGGCCTGAAGTCTAATGGGAAAGCCGCCGCTCCCTCCTCCTGACCCCCGTCTTCTGTCTGGACGCACAGAGTGTACAAACTTGGACACATCAACATCTGGTCTGCCTTTGTGGCTACATTACAGTTGTTAAAAATCTCCATTGAAGGGGACACAAGAGGAGTGCGCCTCTCAAAACACGCATGACTCTCTGTAATCATGCGCTCAATGAGCCCGTTTACTGCTGTTCTTCTGGTAAACGTTTACTGTCTGAGGGAGAAACTGCAGTGTGTCTTTCTCACGGTTATTGGACGTACACGCACACATTACATTGGGGGCTTTTGGAATCATTACAAGAAATGATAGATACATATTTGAAAGTCTGGTTGAAAATTCCTGCCTTAAAAATGTAAACCAGTTTCCTAATTTTCTCACATTGCTAACCAAAGTGTAAAGGTCGAAGCACCCTGGTCAGTGGCTTTTCAATTTCATGCTAAAAGCAAGAATCTAAGTGTTCTTACAGTCCAGGGAGTTATATTTGTTTGTTTTTTATTTGTCAGTCAAATTAGCATGAGATGGTTTAGAGGACAATCAGCAAATTGTCAGAGCCAAGACTTGAACTTGAACAAGACACTGAAGCAGGCACTTATAATTTGGGGCAGAACATTTATACTTGTACTTGTAGATGTACAGTACTGTGAAAAGCTTAATAAATAGTCCATATAAGCTAAAGTCAGTTAATTGAAACTACACACAGTAGGCCTATATTTTGTTCATTAGAGTAGGTTATAAGTAAAACCTCGTGGTCATTAAATGCAGCACTAACGTGTGTAAAATGTGTGCTAGATGTATCAATTAACGGGACTATCCTCAGACTACCCCCCTCCCTTCCCAGTGACCGGGGTCTGACAGCCCCATTATTCACTGAGGGGAGGAAACAGTGTTTACTGCTGTTAGCCTGAATAATCAAACATTTACAAGAGCACAACATGACCTGAGTGAGTGGTCTTTCATTTAGCTCAGCTTGAAGGATCTTGACTTCATCTAAAAGCTTTTCACATTAAAGAAGACAGGCCCGTGTGTCGCCACAGCCAAAGTTTGACTGGATACTATCGACAAAAGATATTCCAGATAGAGTTTAAACCTGATTCAGCCCAAGTTTAGAGCTGAAGCACTCCTGTTATGAACCTGGTTTGGATCTGGTGGACCTAAGGAAGCATACATTTGTTTAAAATTGGACACTTGGTGTTAAAGGTTTGAGAACAATTGGCATAGATTAGTGATTCGGTCCACTTTAAATAATATATTATTATTACTAGGCTATAATTATCATTTTCTTCAAATAACAATAACCACTTTTATGTTACTTGTAGTAGCATTTTGACCAAGCTACATCTCTGCACTAAGGACACAGTCTTTCTCCCTCTTTTCTTTCTGTAACAATGCTTTTAATGACAAGGAATAAATCACACAATTTAAACCACAAATTAACAATCTGATTGACATTTGGACAATCAGTGCTGCCTGAATGAGAACTGCAGCTGTGGGGTATGGGCACAGAAGTTTTGTCTAAAAGCTCCTTTCTTTCCCGTGCGTTTTTCAGGACACTTTTGTAATTGTTTCGTATTTTTAAAAGAAACCTTTTGAAGCTTAAGTGCAGACGAATAAATTCCTCAGACAGGCAGTAATTAACGGGAGAACAAAGAAAGTTCCCACCACGTTAGTTACACCGCTCAAGTACAGGGCTGACTGAACCAACTGCACTCTCTTACAAGATCATCCTTTGAAATGTGTTTGGGCATAAATACAACAGAGATTACACGGACGTCAATGCGTAAAGCTATACATTTGGGTGGCACGTAAGCCATGCATTATGTATGATTATTGGACACGGTTTTTAGGTAATAGTTTATTGCCCTCTGGTGGTTCAAAAATGAGTGCGTAGAGAAGAGGGTAATTGGACTGGGGAATGTGATGGAAGCCTTAACCTCTTAACCCCGGCCTTAACCGAGGACATGTTTCCAGTTCGGCTTTACTCAAATCTAAACGCTTCTTGGAAAAAAAAGTGACGAAAACGAGACGTAAACAAGGATGAAAACACGACAAAAATGTGACAAAAAGTGATAAAAGGTGATGAAAAAGTAATGAAAAACAACAAAAAGTGATGAAAAAGTGATAAAATAAGCAACAAAAATGTAGCGAAAAAGTCATGAAAAAACAAAAACGGATGAAAAAAAAAAAGTCATGAAAAAGTGACAAAAACGCAACATTATTATTATTATTTTTTTTACAAAAACGTGACAAAAAGTGTCAAAATTAGGACAAAAAAATTAACAACAACATGGCAACAACATGAGGAAAAATCTTTCGTCACTTTGTTGGTCTTAGCTTTCAATTGAATCATTACACTGGCCTATAGGCTGTAAGCTCCAGTGGAGAAAATGTACTGGAGAAAATGTGTTCAGTTATAGTTGAATTGCAAAACGACAGAGTGACAATCATTAACAAAATAAATAAAAAAAAATAGTAGGCCTATGTTGTAATAATGCTAACAAGGAAAAAGCATTTAAATCGCAACATCATATCCACATCTAAACAAACTGAAGTACATACTACGTCGTCCACACACCACCACCATATCCTTTTACCATTTCCAGTTTCCCCTTTTGTTCCAATTAGCCGCCCCAATGTCTGCAAACTCGCTCTCTCGTCTCAGCAATGCTCAGTGACATTTAACATCTGAAAGAGGAGAGAAAATGTTCGGTGTCAACTTTCACATTGTGAGTGTGGAGTGAGTGAGACAGTGGATTCACTGACGTAATATCATTAATATATGAGGAGGCTTTGACACAGAGACACTACTAATGTTTCTTTGTGATTTTTCAATTAGATACTTTACTGTAACACCTGCATGTAGCACCTACAGTATCTTAAATTGGCACAAAAGTAACAAGATGAGAAAACAAGTACTTTTTGGAGGAAATTATATATAGGCTCAGTCAAATATTCTTTTAAATATCAATGGTCAGGATTAGTATGCTGAAGGTTATTTGCCTGCTGTGCATGTTTTGAAGGGGGGGGTTGTATAATACTGTATAGTAATACCACTATACGGTATTATACACAACATAATTATTGTACAAACCAAGGCTCAAATCATTTACACGAAATAATTGATAACATTTCTGTGTGAGTCTCAAATTTACCAATATTCAACATATAAAGATGGATAGCTATTCCCAGTTAGTACAATCTTCATCTGGTAAGCCTTTATAGGAAGTGACCACCTCACAAGAAATAATAACATTTTAGATGGATCTCACGAAGAACATACCATAGCAACCTCGGGAAATAAGCTCAGGAGGTAATTACCCATAGTCCATTGTACGCCAACAACAAAACAAAATTGCCCTTTGTTTGTCATTATAATACCACTTTTCGTACACACAGCATGTTGTCTGAATCAGCAGTAAATCTCAGACTGAGTTTCAGGAAAATCTACAAACAATATATTCTCTATCCGTTGTACTGTGTCCTCAAAATACTCTCATACTACTCATTAAGACTCGCTCGGTAGCAGCTGCAGCAGCCTTTTAAAGACATGTAGCAGGAAGTAAGTGAACATAAGAACGGATCCACACACAAAAAAAGAGAGGAACATAACAGTTTGGCTCTATAGACTGCAACTACTTTCAGATACAACAGTGTACAGCATAGAGAATGATAGAGCATGATGGTTTAGTCTGCCTGTCAATAATTGTGACTCATGTATCTATGTCCAGGTTCATTAAACTCCATCTCGTGCCTAAATCAGGAGAGAGAGCGCCAGTAGCCACTCAACACAGGACTAAGCTCTGTAGAACAGAGGAGAGGATCCACTCGGACTCACAAAACAAGGTCCTTTATTAGGCTATTGGGAAATGCCAATGCGTTTCAACACAGGAGTGGTCTCCTTCAGGACATACAAGACAGGATAAGACCTGCATGTGCTGTACCAATATGAATGATTGTTATCATATAAAGAATGTTCATATTTTATCAATCAATAACTTGTTTGACACAATAGGGAGTTTTATATCACTATATAAATGTTTTCCACTCTGTGGCCAGGACTCCCCTGAAATAGAGATTCTTAATCTTAGTGGGACTTTCCTGGTTAAATAAAGGTCAAATAAAAAATAAGATAATTTGGTGTACATGTACACATACAACTAGCTGCAAATTGCTTTTTCTCAAAGTGGAAAGTCGAGTCATAGTAATCACAGCATGGATTGGTTATAAATACAACACCTAAATGTCCTGGGGTTTTATAAATGTTTGTCATGGGAATGTCTAGGCCTAATTTCTTCCCAAACAACAATTTCACATCCATTATGTTCATAAAATCTAGTCTACAAATTAGATTTAATTTTTATGCCATTTTATCATTTAATAAAGCCTCTTGTAAAAAAAAGAAAAGAAAAGAAACATCCTTTTAGGTTGTTAGGAACATGCATAAGTGCAGAGCCGGGCTAATTTGGTGCCCAAAACATGTGTTTGGTGGTACTCAGCTTCACGGTGTCTTACATGGGATGGACAATACCAGTGATTATGGTTTAGATCCATAGCAACATGTTTACGTTCAAATGAAGCCTAGGTGTTAATTCAACCTGGTAGACTAATTTCAGCATCACCTCCAGCCAATGATGCTTCCGTGAGGGCCACACGTCCACCTCAGCCAACAGTGTAAGGGCCACACCTCCGTAGCAGCCAATCATCGCCATCGGTTCCGCTTTTAAGCCCCAGCAATCATGGTTCTTTGCTTCCCAGCTGTGCTGCGACCCACCTCCGCCCAGTCTCCACCTCTTCTGCCCACAGCTGCTGCATCCTTCACGGGTCTCCTATACCACCACCAGTGGCCAGGCTCCGGGGGAAGACATCCCTAAAACCAAGCTGTTCATCCACATGCATACATCGATGTCTACCACCGGGGTCTGATCGCCAAAACTATACATGTCAATAAATCTTGTAAAATTGCTGCTTTTGTCTGTTTGAGTCTATCCAGGTTGAAATGCAGTGAAATTACAGAAGCCATAATCTCTGCTGCTCACTTAAACTGATTGCACAAAACTCTAATAGGCCTTGCCCTTTAACATTTAAAAATGAGAAGAAAAACAATAATGTAATCTGTCAATTTAATACATTTGATATAAAACATAATTTTAAAGACATTTAAGGAGGCTATATCGATATTTAGACGTATCACTAAATATCAGTATTTTGGTAAGGAATTGGAAGGAAACTGCCTAAGTGCAAAATGTGTTCAGTCCAATGTATGTTGTTCCGATATTCTCTACGTTCCTTTTTAAAAGCATACTACGAACTAAAAAAAGTGCCAACTCCTAGTACTATTTCAACTGACAGGCCTAGGCTCATATGGGTTAATGTGTGAGTGCTGCACTAAAGTTGGAAAAGTGTGGATGGCGGATATAGGTCGGAGGGGCCGTTTCTATCACGCTTTCCTGTGGAGTTCTGTGCGCTTCAGTGACCCTGCGATGCTTTATCTGCGCCACGTCTGAGGAGAGCCATCAGATTTCATTTGAGATGGGCGCCGATTCCTAATGGGGGCCAAATGTGTGATAAGGATGTGTGAAAGTGTACAGGGATAGGAAGGGAAGATATACATGGTGGTGTGGAAGTTAACTTTTGAATGATTTATTTATTCATTTTACCTTCACAAGGACAGTCGGCAATCTTGCACAAAAGGAGTCAAACTCATAATTACCTGGCCACACTGCGACTCTGTCAGTCAGTCAACAAACTGTAGCTCAAAATGACACAACACTGTCATTGCAACCAATAAAAGTCTGCGGAATGTCTGGAACCTTTACTATTTCTATGTGTTCGATATTGTATCAATCTATAATTAAAATTCATATGTTCACAAAAACAGAAATGTAATGGAATTTGCCCTTTTATTATGTTGTGATCCTCAACTTGTTTTAAGTTGTTAGGGAGGAGTGCATTTAATGATCAGAAAATTCCTGTACACTCTACTTTGGGCAGCCAAACTTCTGTTGGTCTACCCTAAAGGGCATATGTGATTACATACATAGCTTAACACCACTGTGTGTGGAGTGACTGAATGAAATAGATGAGAAAATCCATAGATGAGAAAAATCCAATAGGATCTAACTCTGCGGCAGGCTGCACGCATCATTACCCTCACTGCCATATACTGTAAACCATACGTTTTCCTGTTTAAAGCCAAACAAATAGACAGTGATTTAGTATACCATGAATCAGAAAAGCAACATTGCAAGAAAGAGATACTGCAAGTCATGATTTTAATTAAAAATATGTAACTTAAAATAAATCAAGCAACAGTCTTGACAATAACATATGGCAAAAGACAAGTCATCAGACACCTTCGACTGAATTATTTCCCAAATGAAACGCATGTTTTTTTGACCATTTTGACCTCACTGACAGTTTCTGAATCCCTTTAGTTTCATTATTACCATTTTAGAATCTAGACACGTTTTCACCTGCATCCTTGCCCCCAATTAAGCTGGTAGCGGCGGAAAACATGTTTTTAGATATTACACTTTGAGGCAATCGAGCAAGTCACAATGGACGGCTATAGGGGGCAGTAGAGATCCATGTCATTCACTTAATATTATTTTCTACAATCTCTCCATAACTGGTCACTGAACGTTTTGAGAAAATGAAATTGTTAAACACTTTTCTCAGAAAATGAATTTGAAAGGTTGAAATGCGCAGCACTAATCATTACATTTTTAAAAGCCCAAGGACGTTGGTCATTTCGGTAGAAAAGCTACAGCGTTCCTTCTATGGTATTTTGAGTAAGTACACAGATATAATGCATCTTAGTATCTGTATACCATTGCACTTATTACACTTTGTTGATGTGTAAATATTTCAGATACAGATTTATGGGTCCGAGAATCTCCAAAACTGCGGCTTTTGGGGAGTGTTCCTGGTTTGCAGCAGTCAGTATATAAGAGTACTTCACATAGTACAAGGTAGTTTGATGGGAGCTGTGTGGGCATAACACGTAAGATGAATAAGTGATGCTGCGCCCGTCAGTCTATTTGCACAAATTACGTAATTTGGCTGGAGGTTAATTTGCATATCACACTAGTTAAAGGGTCCAATCCTCTTCCCTCAAAAAATACCCCACACAGGATGTTGTATGTATTGCTCCACTCATGTTGGAGTAGTTCTGCATGTAGTCTGTTCCCCTTCAAAACTCAGACCACTTGGCCCATACTCACTGATGTCGTGAGCTGCTGCTCCTCTGTGTTCATAATCCATACACTTGAGATGGGCAATACAAGATTACAGAAATGGTTGCTAGTAGATCTGTGGAATTATCAATACAAGCAAAAAAAGAAAGAAAAACCTTAACTAAAATACTTGGGCATAAAAACTCTGGTATTAGGTATGATTTCTGCACTTGTGTGGCTATGAGGTTAATTCGCACATTTCTGATATTTGCCAAAAAAATATCTCTTGACTGAAAAAAAGCATAATGTAGGACCTTTTGGACATCCACACTCTCTCGTCTCTCACAGCACGGGTCTAAATCAAATAAATACACGGTGTTAGTGTGAGGAGTTCCCTGGTCTCTGTGGGCTGCAGTGAGTCAGTCCATCAGTCTCCTCGTCCTCCCACTCTGTCTCTGGGAATAAGTCGTAGCTCCGAACCGTGCTTCAGGAACACGTTTCCTGCAACAAAGGATCAGAGGGACATGAGCAACAGTTCAGGGAAAAACACTGAAAACCAGACGCAGGGCCAGCCACCACGACCAGTGCAGCAATTAGGGCTCGAACCCAGTGAAAAAAGGCACGCTCAAAAAACCCATGGTAATCTATGCACTGCTTTAAACGAGGGAATGGGTTTTGAGGGGAGTACTTTGAGTTCACAATTTTGTGTTACACCCCTGATCAGAGGACATATTGAGGCTAAATGTAAAGATAGTGCTTCATGTATGTGGAATTGCATTATCCTATAAAAAATTAAAAGATAAACTTAATGTAGTCATAGCTATTGATAAATCAGTCTGTCAGGCAGGCTTATGATCAATGCTTGAAGCTTGAATACGCATAATACTGTGGAGAAATGTATTTGGATGTGTTTACTGTAAGAAGAGATCATTCATATTTTTATTTGGGCTGCTTGTCAGGAAAGACTGAAAGTGGGTTCTGAAGCTACAACTTTACATAAAGCCATAATCAAACACAAAGGGTTTTTTGTTGTTGTCTGCACCCCTGGACCTTTGGGTCTCTGGATGAATGCTTTGATTAACTGAGTCAATGTCACCTCGTGTATAGTCTGCAACTTAATTTGCACATAGAACTTTGAAGAGTTTTAAGTTAGAAGATGCGTCTTTTGGGGCACATCCACAATGTTGTAGATTATATTTTTTTCTTCAGATATTGTTTCAACAACTGATATGAATGTACCGCACTAATTTATAATGAATAATACAATTCATGGTCGTCTCTGGCTATTTGGAATTTGGACTACGGTATGCAAAAGCCGCCTTCCCTACACTCTAAGGATCTGAGTCATGCAATGCGATCATGACAGGAAACTGCAGAGGGGCATGCTAAGGTGAAGTGGGAAATTGGGAGGGCAATTACTCTTCACTATTGGTGACAGGGGACCCAGGCACCACTGTGACGATCCAGACCAATTACTGTACGCCACCTCACTTTAGCTCATATATTTAAATGACTTTACTTGAATATAACTGAATCAGATTATATACAGTATGATATTGAATAAAGCAATAAGGCCATAAAGCATTGTGTGTGCATGTACATCCCTAATCCAAGGTCCATTGCGTGACCACAGCTGAGGGCGGCTGCGGAGACTTAAAGAATTGACAGAGGTGTCTGGGCTGCGGCTATTCTTGGCCCACACAGTGTGAACAGATAAGTGCAGCTGTGAAAGCCCCTCGCCAACTCTGCACCGAGCGGAGAGGACCTCATCTGAATCTCGCCTTTGGTCAAAACTGCCATTACCATACTCTCTTCTCAGCTAAAACCCAGTGGAGTGTTACGCATATTTGTCCAAGTCATAACACAACAAAACAAGCAAATATAGGCAAGAGTTTCAAGGATGTGCAAGTATAATGGGAAAATAAATGATGAATACATAGAACAGCTTGCAGCGCAGACTGTCTGGGGTCACTTTTAATTGAATGTTACATTAAGAACAGATTCTCGGGGCAATACATTTATATTCATGATTCAGTTATCACCATTTCCATACAAACAGCTCCGAGACCAGCTCTGGCACAGATGCATTTAGGGTTCAAAAAAGCAAAACGCCTCTTAATGTATAGCTCAGAGAATCTGCAAGGAAGATAATAAAGCAAACAAAGTAAGACCTACTACCCCGAACATTATCATAACAACTTGTACAATATGCAGCCCTTTTTTCAGAACTTCTTTAGTTTACATGTCAGTGTATGTAATTGTATGGCTAATCTCCATTATGCTGCTCCTTTCTACTAGCATAACCTTTTGGTTAAAGTAAATTTCATTTCAGTGAAATTAGGCACAAATGTCATTACCATTTAAACTTCAAACACAAAAGGCCCCAAACCAAAGCCCATTATGTGGTCCGCTTTTTCAGCCCTATATCAAAGCTTAAACCATTACAAAAAGCTTTTCAGATTTAGCAAACAGCGCACACTTACGCCGAAGCACTGCGTCATTAAGCTTTCAAGCACTTAACACAACAGAATAAAAGAGAAAACATTAAGCAACAATCTAGTTTTTAAGGATGTACAAATGTATTATGTCATTATTTCCATTAGAGGCAGCTCTCAGAAGTTTTTCTAAAGGCTCAGACTTTTCCCCTCACCTGCCGTCTGTGCGGGATTAATTCCTATTCCGTCTGCAAAGAAAGATAAAAAATACAGTTGTAATGCAAATGAACGTTGTTATTTGGAAAAACATGTAGCGCAATGTGATAGTCAACACAAAATATATGTTTTTTACATCTTTCAACTGCTAAGCATAAGTAACATTGAATAAAACAAATTCTATTATACCTTTTAGTGTATCAATCCCATTACTTACTAGTACTACTTAAAAACAAACTGAATGAAAAATGCATACAAGGCACAATGTTTTGCTCCGTCTCCATTTTGCATTGGTAAAATGTGTTGACATTTCATTGCTTGTATTTTTTCTATAAAATGCCAGTGTAAAAGAATAATTGATGATGAAGCCTATATCACGTCCTAATGTATGCTAATGTACGGGTAATACAGTATGTTATATATTAAGATTAAACACTTTGACAATATTGATCAAAGAACAAAAAGTCAGGTAGCTTGCAAACATGAGGAACCAAATTAGACTATGCTGCAAATGTTGGTGCCTACATGCAGTTTAATTAAAAAAAAAAAAGAACAAAAAATTACTATCATTTATCATAACGTTCAACAATGTGTGGATGTGTGTGCTAGGGCTGTACAATATGAGAAATTGTCAAATTTCTCATATTGTCAATGAGAAATTTGTCAAAACTGTCAAAACATGTACAATGTTTTGACAGTAGGAAAGCAATGAGGAAAGTAATGACTCAAACTGAACCTTTGCACATTTTTAAGTTACTATTTTGTTTAAGGCTGACATGGCAAGGACGTTAGTTTGACAATGTAATGTGTAGCCCTAGTATGGGGTTAACAATGGTTATTTGTGCATTAAACTTACCATTTGTGATAATCGCGCTAGTAGCTGCAGGCACTTTGAACTGCAACAAAGGAAAGGAGGGTTAATTAACCCAAATTCACAAACTGACTGAAAAATTGCAAAGGCTTTTAAAGACATGCTGCTTTCAAATTCAATGTAGCCTGAGGACATTGTGAAAGGGAGACTGTAATGACTGTTGACAATTTACATTCAAGCTGTGAGTATGTTTCGTTGGATCTTTGTTGTCCAAGTCACACAGCTGTCAAACAGTCGGGCGTATGAGCCTGAGGGAAAGATCGCCACACGCAGCAAAATATCTACAAAAAACATTGAGTGCAGCTGCCACACAGTAAATTACAGTACATGTCTTACTTCAGTGGAAACGGAGTATAAAGGAGAGCGCAGCTGGAACTCAGAGTGAGCTCAGGGGAAGCAGGCTGTCTCTCAGGATATATGCAAGTTGAAACTACTGTACAGAAGTGAAGCTACAGTCATGTACAGCAGAATGAATGGACAGCAACCAAAGAAAGGGAGATTACACTGGTTGTCATGAAGCTTGGGCAACCCATGCAAAAATGATGTTCCGATCTCCATTCTGATCTGATACTGAGGCTGAGTGTAATTCACAGTAGCACGTACCACTCCGATATCCAGGGGCGTGGACAAAAACAACAGAGCGGCAAAAGACTGTACACCTAACAGCACATGGCTACTTAATACTTGCAAATATGCGAGTGTAGTGTATGAGTGACGTAGTGCATTACGTCACTTCACTACTCGATTCTGCCAAAGTTCTGCTTCCACTATAAAGACTAAAGGAAGATATCAAAAAGTAGTATGAACACTTTCTCTGTGATTTTCAGAGATCCTACAAAGTCTGCAACGCAATTCTTGATTTTGCATTTTCCTTTCAAAATGGAAAATACAATGAACACAAAAGTCCACGGATCGTTAAGTGTAACTGAAGACATGTCCATGGTTACAAGGCAAAAATGACTTAATTTTGTTCTTGCAGCTCTCTGTGTAAGAACAAAGTTTGTCTTGAATGAATGGAGAATGAATGAGCCTTAAAGGAGCTATATCATGCAAAATCGACTTTTTGGAGCTTTTAGCCATGTTGTTATGCTATGTCCTTATCAAAAACACCCCCAGAGCGGTTTTTGGCTTCATTCACGCAGTTCTAAGTAATCCTCCTGAATCCTGCTCTCTGAGCAGCTGCTCCGCCCTCTCCCGGTAAACGACTGAGCTGTTCAGGTTGTTCAGTTGTGTCGTCACAGCGGAACGGAAGTGCTCTACGTCTGTAATGTAATGCCTTACGGCCTGATTTTAATTTGTAAAACAGCTTTTTTCTTTATTTCTGTCTTAAGAAAGAAATAATAATAAAAAAAAAAAGAGGAAGTGCCTGACGTCCGCGCTGCCCCTGCAGTGAAAGCAAACGCACCCTCTGAGCGTCTGAACAGATGTCATGTCATGTTTGCACCGAAAGTTGTGAAGAAGGAGCTCTTTCTAACCTACTCTGGAGTTTGGACACCTGTTCTTTTTTTCTTACCTCACGATAATGTCACGGAGAAAAGCGCGTTTGGCTGCGAGAGGTGCAGGACTTTATTCAACCTTTCTAAAGAAAAGGCCACTCGCCAGAAGTTGGAATTTCCCTCCGGGATTCAGCGACTGTCAGCCAAAATAGTGTCTGTGACTCTCACTGATGGATGTTTGGTGAACCTTGGCCAGAATCAAAGTGGATTAACTTTTATAACCAACGCAGTCCCATAATGGAACATCAGAGTGGTGAGTCAATCAAAACCTGTGTTAGCATGTGTGTTAGCGTGTGTGTTAGCCATTCATGAAGCTGTGTTGCACATGTCAACTCCTTATAACTGCATCATGAAGTAACTTCACTTTTTGCTGTGATATATATATATATATTTCTACTACTGCTAAAGTTGTATGAGCTGAGGGAGGGGGCGGAGTTAACTGAATCCAAGCGTTTTGTCTTCCGGGTAGGAAAAATACCTCCAGAAAATACAAAAATGAGTACTCCATAGTGGTAGAGGTACAATATATCATATACATGCCTATACTTTACTTTGGAATGGCTAAAATAGCATGATACAGATCCTTTAAGGGTCACATAACAAACCAGCGGTAACCGTATAAAATGTGACAGCAGTATTTGTACCGGAACAATCCTATTATGTTGTCCACAGTTTACTCATGTGGCTCTAAAATGTTCTGTTCATTTAATTAGGAAGGTCTGTCTTAGTTAAATTGTAATTTAGACAGAAAATGTGATGCAATAATTGCTCTGTGACTCATGAACTGATGATTTTTCCTAACTTTTAATGGAAAATGATATGAATAAAAGAAATGTACCTCTTCGGCTGCAAATTTTAACACTGCCGTGAATGGTGTGCTCTCTGGGACACTTAATCTGTAAATCAAAACATAGACAACAAACATTAAACAATGAATTATTATACCTATATTACAGGGCACAGTACACATATTAACAAGTTGGTATTTTGACAAAATTTGAAATACAAAAATTGGCAATGCAAGAGTCCGCTTGAAAAAAAAAGAAAACAACAAAAAATCTTAAGGTTTCAATGTGGCTGGCAACACATTTGATTAAAGTGAACTAAACTGGCTGGTACCTGAACTCAAACGCCCAAATGTTCCCGAGCGGCTACGTAAGAGCACTTCTACAGCGGACTATCATCCTGACTTGAGAAGAAAAGGGGGACGTTTCCTCCTAGGGCCAAATTGAATGGAACATTATTTCTGTCAGCGATGTTTCTATTGGAGGATTGGAGACCATTTATGGAGCAAATGGTGATACGGTTCCAGGCGAGCGCCGCACAGAAAGTATTCAGAGGCAGCAGTTTTCAGCAGGGAGCAAAGCACTCTCCAAAGACGGGATGCACGGAACAGCACGCCTCATTCATGTTAAAATAAATCACACAATAGAGATGTTAGAGCCAAGTAAGGCGTGCAGAAGGTGAAAGCAAGTGAACAGATGAGTGTTACCATTTGAGACTGGCGTTATAGGCCTTTGATACAATATGCATTTTATTTAGTTTCCAACCTCCTCACTTTCACTGTTTATATCAAGGAGTGCTGGGGCGTCTCGGCATGCATGATATAAGAAAAAATTTCAACCTTCCACATGTTGAAATTTGCAACATTATTGCAATATTTTACAAAACCTATTTCATCACTGTACGTCAAATACAATGATTTCTGTCATAACAAGACCAAAAGAAGCCAAAATAGAACTGAATGATAAAAAATCATTCATAAAATGTAGCTTTTTCCACAGTTTATATTATGGCTTCTTGCGAAGCTACACAATATTGTGAAAGTTATCATGATAATCATGATTGATTGTACAGCCCTACTAATGCCACACACCAATGAAGAAAACTGCAGTTCGAGGACATTTTCTGATATTCTTAAACCAACAGGCTTTTTAGTTCAAAGTCAACCATTGATCTCTGATGTAGATGAAAATATTTCTGTATAAAAACATATTGGTGAGCATGATTCAAGCTCTCTCTCTTTCTTTATTAAAAAAGCTCTCGGTTCTTCTACTTTTGCATTGTACTGCAGAAGTAAATTAGAATCTTCAGAAATAGTATAACTTATCCAAAGCTGTCAGAGCCCCACTGTGCTTGAAGTGAATGTTGACTTGTTTGAATGTAGCTGTTGATTATGAAAAGAGCGGATGGAGCGTGTCCTGACTCTCTGCTGCCAGAACCAATGTAATTTCTCATTTACTCATTATCTCTTCACAGTTCATGGAGAGAATTAGCAGCAGCAGGGGCCTGACTTCTTCTTCCTGACTACATTTTTTCATTGTGTTTGTTATTGCTGTGAGGTACATTGAGTTGTCATGTACATGAAATGTGCCAAACAAATAAACTTGCGCCTTGCCTTACATTAAAGAAATGGTTCCCTCTCGGGCATTATGAGGACAGAAATGGTTTTATTGCCTACAAGATGAAGGCAGTTACCAAAATTACTGTCTGACAGTGAATCTATAATGAGAAACAGAACCAGCAGAGCACATAAACAACAGGTTGCTGTCCCTGTGCATAACTGACAGTTTCCGTTAACACGAGTCATTCACACAAGGCGGAATATCACATAACAAATGTGCTGCTATCGCAAAATCAGCAAACCACTTACATACAAATCGCAAGAAAGGTACTGACACTGAAATGTCAATTTAGGCCCGGTTTTGGTCACAATTAACTTTTTTGAAACAGAGGGATTTACTTTATTTTACCTTTTAAATCTTTTTAAATCTACATTTTATATAAAGAATAGAGCTTGGTACTGTGCCTTCAAAACAGTTTGAAATAAAGGGATTAGTTGCAGAATGCAGATTGCATGTAATGAACCAATGGAGATTTTAATGTAAAACACTGGAGTTATCATCCACATAAAAGTATTTGGACACTATGGTATGCTAGATGTATTCGTTAGTAGGGGCACGGAACTTAAACAAGTTGTTCCATTTCTCGATTGCATTTACATCATTTTGCCTGATGTGAATTTATGAACAGAGTTACCTGCTGTCAAAGAAATGGTGGATTTTCCCATAATGTTCAATTTGTAATATTCTATTCAATCTCTACTTTGAACAAAGCATCAAAAAACATTATCACTATATAATCTGATCATATATAAATAAATTAAGTTTTATATTGCAATACAGTAGTGGCATTTATTCGCGAGAAAATGCATTAAAAATAATCTATTCACATAGAAGACAGAGGGGTGAGTTGGGTCACATAAAATATTTCTTAGCTTTACTGTCAAGGCTTTCAACATTTTGCCAAGATACTAAGCATGCACACTCTTCAGAACAATGAGTAGATACCACTAAATCATGAGTCTTTAATATTCAACAGAAATATAATAATACCAATTTTTATTACTGCAACCCAGTGTCTCCAGTCACGGGGAGGGTTGGGTCACTATTCTGAAGGGATGAAACTAACACTGATCTATGATAGGCTGCCATCATAGAATTGTTTTGTTTATTTAGTAAAACCTAGAATAGTAAAACATGAAAAAGGTCCTTCACATGGTAAACTTTTTTTTTTTTTTTTTTTTACAAAAGAACAGTTAACCGTTGTGTTCGAGTTTGTCACTACTACAACTTGAATTACTGAACATGCATAACCACTATGATCTAGCGGTGGGCTGAGATGAGACACAAGACTGGGTTCACAAGAATGAGACAAGATTTTGACATCATTTGTAATAATAAATAAAGATGAAATATTTCCTTTTACTGAACAGTTTAACAAAATGAAAATCTATTTAAAAGTGCAAACCAATAGGAAATATTGGTGGGTAACTATTAACTAAATATTTATTTTAGTACCTTTAAGCGGTCTACAATGACTATATTGGATGCAGTAAAATAAAAGGAAAAATCCACAATATTTATCTGCCAAAGCATCTTGTGGCATTTGATCTTGCGAGATCTTGTAGCTTTTTAATATCACAAGATCTTGGGCAAGAGATCTTGGCCCATCCTTATTAAGATCTACAGGAAACATAATAAATGGGCAGACCTGTCGGTATCTCCTACAGATAAAGGGGTACCTCGCATTAGAACAATAGGATTAATAAAGTCGAATAACATCATCCTTGTCTGGGACTGCAAACAAAACAGAAGATCCACAATAACAGACCATCCACCACTTCTTCAATCACTCCTCAGAGTTGGGTACTTCACGGAAACATGTTTACCAGGTGTCAAAGATGAAATGCTTGGGACATCAATGTCTTGTGCCAACCAGCTAATTTAGATATTTTCACCTCAGCCAAAGAACACATGGCATTTAGTCAGTGATTGAGATGCCTATTGCCTACTTAGTCTTTATATTAATACTATACACACTGGAAATTATGATCAATGAAAGTCAAGCTCTTCAGTGTGAAAGCTGACTCGCACGTGACAACCAAAGTACAAAAGTTGGTAAATTACACTCTGTGACCATGACCTCTCAGTTAAAACTGGTCTCTCTTAGTAGCTCTAACATATGCTGGTGATTTTTCAATAAGTGGCAAGGGAGTATTGTCAAAAGGACATGTGTACAGACATTTTAAAACAATACACAAGTATATACACAATGAATAATCATTGACTTTATCTAAATCCAAGCTGTGTAAGAAGAGAAACAAAAATACAGTGATACGTTTATCGTTTGTAAAAGTATTTAGTGCCATTACAAGCCCGATAGGGGAAACACACATGTCACAGGTCATTTAATTTGGAGGATCTTTCCCATAATCCAACTCTAGCGATAACTATAAGATTAAACATAAATGTGTGTGGAGTAATGCTGTGAATGCTGAGCTGTCACTGTACTTACACTTTAAATGGCAGCCGGGGATCCGACGTTAAAGTGATTTTAAACGTTACTTTTGACCTAATGAAGGAGACAAACGGCATAAACACAAGCACGATTATCAATTACGAGGAAACTTAAAAAGAACTTGCATAAAATAAAGGTAAAACTCACATCTTTCAGACGAGCCGACAGCACTGGCAGTCTGTTTATCCAAACCCGGAAGTGCGAAGGACCCAACGTACACGTCATCAGTAGCTTCATGATTTATTATTTATTTGTTAGAGACGACAGAATTTATTGGGTGCACAATGTACTTATTTTACAGGCTAAAAATATAAAATAATATAAACAAATGCATTTATTGGTATTTTTAAGAGAAATTTGCTTCACTTTCATTTAGGCGTTTTCATAGAGAACCAAAACGCTCTGCACCGTAAGTTTAGGAAAATAGCGCAGCAGCGAGATTTTCAAGGCGCTTCTATCGACACGTGGATATGTGGATATGTGGGCATGTGGACCATTGAGGTGTGGAGAGAGCATCGACCGTGAGGAAGCTTTGGTGGTCTGGCAGAGAGGAGAGGGAGCGCTTTTGTAAGAACTGTTTTAATGACTATAATGTATCAGTAGAGTTACAAGTTGCAGGAAATCTATGTTGTTGTTTTTTTAATTAATAAAGTAAAAGAACTCCAAAACAACACAGAAGAGTCAAATTAAAGTAAAATTTAACTTTACAGAGCCAGTGTTCACAAAAACGAATCTGCTAAAAATCAAAGATTTAGGGGCTGCTAACGTCATGGCAACAGGACCTGCCCTCCGAGCAAGCATACATCTGTATAATTATGTTGCAGCGTGTTCGACAGCACGCAATCACCTTGGCCTATGTGCAATCTGCTGCTACTCCCACTCACTGAGCTCTCCACAGTTCTTCAAGGACTGTAAAATCGCAAAACCTGAAGAAAAATGTCTAAAGTCATGTTGTAAGACAGCGTACATCTATAACCACTAAAAGGTGATGTAAACAACAAAGATCATCTTTTGATTAGGGCACTTGCTTATAGGAGTGTTGGGTTCAAAATAGATGAACTGAGAGCAGGACAGTACCGTGTAAGAATTAGACTGAGTCTGCCATTTTATGCCAAATAGGCCTACATATTTCGGCTTTGATGGAGATCAAAAGTGGTCCAAGAGGAAAAACACTGCAAAACTAGCAACAGGTGATACGCAGAGGTAGTAGAGACTTATCTAACAGTCTAATTATTAAGTTACTGGTTCAGATAGAAAGGTACTCAGTGGTTTGCTTCATAATGTGTTCATGATGCTGCATATTCAGAAGATGGATAGAATGTTATTGTCTCTGCTAAATTTTCTGTGGGTATGGGTGAGTTGTTACCATTGAAACATAAACATGAGCTCTCTCCGGGATAAATAAGAGCTGCAATGCCCAAGTCATGTTCCTGTTTGGAAATGTTCCTTTTTCATTGCGTTGATAAAGAGTTATCTCCTCCGAACGCACTGCTGCAGTTTTCTTGCTGCTGCACTTAGGCAGGATTTAGGGCCCTGGCTCCACCTTAAATCAGACTGAGCGCCGGGGTCAGCCAGTTAGAGACAGTTCATGGAGACAGCTTGTTAGAGAAATCACAGCTCTTATTACTCTGCCATAAAGTTGTCAAATTGTCACCCACACTTTTACCACTTTTACAGCTAATAGCACTCTGGATGCTAATTACCAGCTAATCACAAGGCTGTAATGTTGTGTCAAGAGCATATGTGACAAGTCTGAACTATGTAATTGCTCTTATGAAAGTCTACATGTATTAGTGGTTTTGCTGCTGTGAAGTAAAAATAATCAAATGAAAAGAGAAGCAGTGTCTACGGATTGTTACTTTTGTCCTACTGTTAATAATTAAAGATTGTAATAAACTGGATGACATTATTGTTAAACAATAATCCTCAAAATTACACTATTTCACTTGGAGCAATATGCACTTTTTTTATTTCAAGTTGTATTGTGAGTTGGTAACATTTGACTACTCCAATGGGTTCAATAGTTCCTTTAATGTTATATTTTTCACCTTTCCAAAGTATAGTAATTAATGTCTCAGCAAAATAAGTTATTTAAAGTTTGTTAAGACACTATTATTCCTACAGGAAAGTCCTTCAGTGTCAATGGAGTGACTATCAGGAGCAATGTGGATGGTTATAAAGCACTAAGGAAAACTTTTCTTCAGCAACGATCCTGGCAAGGATTGTTTTTTAAATTATCAAGTTGTACAGTTAGAGATGGCAGGACAGTGTTGCACCAATATAAAGGCCTAAGGCAAGGTAAACATACATATCCCATTGGCTGGTGCAGAGCTGACACAGTCCAGGCAATATATATCACCTTTCTTCATTGTATGCTACTTGGAGTGACCAATTTACTAAATGCATTTCTTTTGTGGGAATACTCACTACTGCTGCTTAATATGGGGCAGACATACTCCATATAGACTGTGTGTTGATAAACCCCACAAACGTCTTCTGCTAAGAGCCCTAAGATGTTCTAACTTGACAAACTGAAATTTGCAGTTGTATTTTGCATGGATCATAAACATTAACAATATGTGCCCCCATGGACTGCATGCAACTCAAAGGGAAACAGACACGAGACCTAAGGGACCAGCCCTAGTGTCAGTCTCCTCTATTTACCTCTTTTACATAATCCTCAGCAGCAGCTTGTGGCGGTAATTAAATCTGCTTTTGCAGACTTTCGACATGAAGAGGGAATGATATATATATCATATATGATAAACAGCAAAGTGTGGCTCAACTTAAATGCGATAAGGACTTTGTGTACCACTGTGCAACAAATGTGGCATATAGAAAAAAATACAAACACATGTTAAGGGGCATTACCTCATAAAATCATAAGTCTGTATGTATGGCAATTAACTACGAAGTAGACGTTTCTGCCATTGGGATTTGACTGGGATGAATGAATTTGCATACATGTGTTTTTCAATATATTTCATTCTACGATGTACACACTGCCTACTACCTTTCTTACTAAGGGCTCCTGCGAGGGGTCTGGCGTACCCTACCCATGTGTTGAGCCGACCAGGTGAACCGGCAGCTCTGCATCCTCTGCAGCGACTCCTTGTTGTCACCTGCAATGACTGGTCGTCTCCATCCTGCAGCGCTGGGATTGACTTGGAGGATGGCCTTCATTGGATGGTCAGGAGGTAAGCGAAGAACATGATCAAACTAGCAGGTGCAATACTGTGCAGCCATTTTTACCCTTCATGCACTGAATGTTCACCCAATGCCCTTCCTGATGCTGTTCTCAATTTTGTGTGTGAAGTGAAACATTAAAATGGACGATATAAAAAAATCAATTAAATGTCTGCCAGTCCAGAGAGAGAGAGAGATTTTTAGTAATTCAGTGTTTTTGTGTTTAAAAACTCCATATCCGTGCCCTGATTGCCCAAGTGCCAGCAATTACAGTACTTATGGCTTTAACGGGGAAGACTGAAATATAACTGCTTTATTGATACAAACTAAACTACAGGGTTAACATGTTTTATACACAGGTCCATGGAGACGATATATTTTTATAACAATAAAAATCTTAAATCATCTCATCAATTAATAGAATCGATTAAATATAAACGTGGCAATGTGTCTTTAAAGAGTTCTCATCACTGAGGTTTTTTTTATTTTAAATTACTAATATTCTATTTTGCTCTGCACAATCAGTTACTTCATCACCCACATTATCGACACTTTTCTAGTTGCTATACCCCTCCAAGCAGCAATATACCCGTGCCACTAATGCAGGCCAAATTTGGTTTGCCCTACATTACAAATTCAGAATTGAATATTTACCAGCACCGAGCATCATGTTTGTGTCACGCACCACCGCAGTTAGAGAGGCCTTGAGAAATAGTGACAGGCATGAAATTAGATATACCCCGGACAACATATGGGGGTAATTTCTTGGCCTAATGATGCTAATGTGGGGGTCTGCGCAAGTGTGGAGAAGCCATATTGTGTTCACTGGCTGCTGTTTACGTGACACTGACAGACGTTATCGCCAGATGGATTAGGGCAATACGCTGCGAAACACAATCGCAATTCATCACCGTAACTTGGACTGAGAATCAATATGGCACAAAGCTGATGCTTTCAATATAAATAAATAAGACTTTGCATCAATTAAAAAGCTTGTTTCATCAAATGAGATCAATCTGACAGGTGTCATTACTAATGTTATCTTTGTAACACAGATCCTGTCACACATAATCATATCACCCCACAGTAATATGAACGGCCGGTGATGAGCAATTGGACATTAGAAGAATGCTTATGAATACCCAACATAACTTTTGTGGTCGTTGTAGTAGTACTATAAAGCCCTATGCAACACTAATGAACACTGAATTAACTCACATAGATCTTCAGGAAGGTCAGAGACGTCCAAATTGTCTAAAATCAGTATTCTGGACTTTTCTCTCCACTCACTCCACAATGCGCTGCGCAGCTGCAAGAGCGCATTCAGCAACAGACTGTTACTACCACGCTCCAAAACGTGGTCCACTGAGAGGCACAGGGAATCAATCCTGCAAGTTCCCATCTAACTTCTAGACTTTTACAAGACTGCAGTTTGCACATCCTCCATCCACTGTAAATATTTGAAGAGTTAGACGTTGCCAGTTCAGTTGTGCATGTTAATTTTATAGGGTTGGTACAAAGACTATTATTAGAATTTAGCTTGAACAAGGCAGTCCCAGTCATATCTAATAATGTTTCAAGTGTCTGCAAGCATGTGGCTCTATTTATGCGGCATCACAGCCCACAGTAAGAAAGACAGGGCTGCAAGCACCAATTAGTGTGTCTATGATTGAATGTCTGCTCTCCTACAGGTCCTATATATAAAGTGCTATAATTAGACGACAGAGACCAATGTACTGTGATGATCAGCCTGAGCTGGAGCTCCTTCCAAAACAAAACGTATTAAAGACCTTTAATACATTTTCAGCCTCCTGTCACCTGTCGAGTCTCACTAGATTTACTTAAAAGTGCAATGTCTCTGATCAATTGCAACCCGATTACTGTGTCTTATGCTAAGCAAATGTTACACAGTGTCTAACATGTGGTCGTGTTGGCTAAAGATACAGTAACCACCATAATTGTAGTTATAACTGTAGTCTTTACTGGAGAACGTTTGATCAGATGTCTTGAGAGACAGATGGGGTGAGCAACGAGCTCATGCTGTGTGGTATGAAAGTATAAAATATGTTGACATGTTTAGTGCATTATAAGCATCTGTTTTCAGATATATAAGGTGTGTGATGTGTTAGCATAGCAACAGCATGGCAGATAGCATTCTATCACAACAACAACAACATAACAACTGAGAAAAATGAGTGGTGCAAGTGCATATTTGTCAGGTCTTTGGGTGGTTCCAGTCTGTACAGTTTGTAGAAAGTGTGTTGCATCTAAGTATCAGAAAATGAAGTGGCTACTCAAAGTGTATGGTAATAATTATCAAATAGGATTTGAATAAACTAAACTAAACCATTACTCAAATTAAAGTAAAAAGAAAAAGAAAAAAAACATCCTCAGATGATCTAACATTTCAGAATCAATATCAGAATGACTTTGGTTTGTTGTTTTGTTACAGACATTGCAGTATCTTCACCAAGAAAGAAGAAACTTTGAATCAAAATGAAAATAAGATAATTTTGCAGTTTAAGAAATAAAGAATAAAAAGATAAATAAATATCAATTATACAATTACAATAACTAATGGCTTAAAAAAAATCAATAACACATGCAGGAAAAAATAGACATTTTAAACTATTGTACATGCGACATTTTCAAAGCCTTAGTTTGTTGACAACACACAACACAAACACAGATTACAGGTCTGCTGTTAAGCATCATTCAGTAAATTTCTATGTGAAACATAAATTGCAAGAAATGTCTATGCCTTAAAAATCAATCTCCTCCGATTATTTTGGAACCACTGCCTTTTGCAAACAAGAGCCCTGACAGATTGTTTTGTAAAACCAGCAACTTGCAGTACTTAGCAGCTCACACAGCAACATGTTTGAAAAGGAAGAAAAAAAAACAATCTCACATCAAACGATTCCTATTGATTCTGAAATACAATCATAACAATTCCTTTGCTTGACATTTCAGTTCAAACTTTTTTCGGGCCCTGTGACTTCAGCGAGATTTCATTTCCAAAAATGTCAGATCATTGCAGAGTTGGACAAGAGGACAGGTGCAGTGTAAATGATGAATTGCATAGGGCTAATTTTGGTGTCTGTAGATCTCAGTCATGCAATAAATCTGTCCATCTGGTTTTTTTTTTGTAAGTCCGCTGCCATCATTTCCTCCCGCACCAGACTCTTGCTCCCTCTTTACATCTTGCCGCCTTCACGACCTTTAATTTCACTCCTCCCTGCACATCAATTGACCTGGTTCCAGGGCCCCTCAACTCACCCACACCTTCTGCACAAAGTAAGATGCATTCCTGCTTCCACAGCTTTATACACTTTTAACACCTTAAGCCACTCTTGTATGGTGCAAACGATAGTATGACCCCGGATTATAAATACAATTCAAAAAAGCTCCTTCATAGCTAGAGATAAGGCATTTTGCTCAGTAATGTCAGAGCAGTATATTATATTGAGCGATGTTTGTAAAAGGGTTATTTTCTCCATTTCCTAAACCATAGACCGTGCTTCGTACTAATTTATTCTTTCACGCTTCATTACGTTCCGGTAACTGCGTGTGCATTTGAATGTGGTTAGTGATAAATGTGTGTTTTTCCTGCTGCTATTTGTGATGGATACTTGGATGTGGTGCAGTATGACAAATAATCCCAGAGTTCTGAAATGCATTAAAAACAACATTATTATAAACAGACGAGAACTGGTCAATATTGTGCATTAAAAGTCATTAAAAAGTAGTACGTTTTTCTTTGAATTAGTTAAGAAAACTAATGATATTTGTTGATTTTAGACAAGTTGGTGGACATTACAATGAGGAAAAATGTGGTATATGATCACAAGTGCATTTGTCGTCACATACGTACATGATACATGGCTTGTTTGCATTTGACCATGGGAGTACTTTATGGTACAGGATTTTTGGCCCGTAGGCTTTACTGGAAAGAACAAGGTGACAGGGTGAAGAAAATAGTAGGAGCTGGGACTCAAACACACTACGCTGAGGCTGGAGCAGTGCTGTATGTTCATGCGCAGTCTTACACACTAGGCCAGGGGTTTGGAACTTTGTAGATCCAAAGAGCCTCTATTCCAGAAAATACAAAATTCTCATCTGTAAAGAGCCATTATCACTTTTCATTTGCTTGTCCAGTGAGAATGCGCAAATGAACCCGAGTTAGACCAGCAAAAACCAGGACAATATCAAGTTTAAAGTATGGCATGAATGAACAATACAATGTAAAGCATCTTTGAGTGTCCAGCGCTATATAAAACCAATGCATTTTTCATTATTATTAAACAAGCGCGGACAAGAGATTAGATCAGGACTAGAGCACATCTCAACCAGGACTAAAGCTGGATTTAACCAGGACTTTATCACTCCACAATAACCAGAGAGTCGCTAGAGTAGGGCCAAGAGCGTGTGGCTTTTCTAGATGTGTTTAAAATGTGCACTATAAACTCCATCTTGATTTTACAACATCAACAGCAAAAATTGTAATTGGATATCGCCTTGCAAGTTGCATGGCTTGAGCTGTCATTTCCTTGACCAACATTTTAGAGTTGACACATACAGCCCGTGCTTCTCTTTCTGATTGAAACCCTCCCATTTATCCACGCCTGGGACTGACTGGATCACTGCAACATGCATTCAAGTGTATTCTTTTTTCTTTTTTTTTTGTTGCAATTTCATAATGAGGTCTAAGAAGTTGTTCAAATTTAACAGATCAAATGAGCACAACTTAAAAGCTTTGCCGCTCTGCGATGCTGCTCATGCGGGCGATGACACAGACATGAAAGAGCAGATCAGGTTGTGAGACACGCGTCAACACATGGGGTAAACACCGCCGCTACAGTTGACAACCAACTCCACAAACTCCTAAAAGTGAGGGCTGGCAAGGTCTGCGAGTGCACATTAAAATTAAGTCTCATGGAAGACTTTCATGAGGTGTCAAACTGGAGCACTTTCCCTCCAAACTGTTCGAACAACTATCTAACAACCTATCATTTGATCCACTACAATAAAATAGTGAAAGAAACAGCATAAAGCATTACTCAAAGGGCAAACGGTTTATTTCACAACCATATTACACAGTTTAATTTGCAAATCACAAGCGTTGCATTTATTTAGGCAATACAATGTCTTCTGAAAACTAAAAAAAAAAAAGTGTCCATGGGGTATAAAACCTGCAGCCCTGTATTTTAGACCTCGACAAACATTTTCTGACATGTATGGGATTCTTGCATTAATTTAGCAGTTAATATTTCCCCACAGCAGTAGGTGAGATTGCTAAACAAAAGCCACGTTCCAACTGTTGCCTTATCCCATCATCAGCTACTGGTTTAGACATGCATGTGAGTAAGGATGCAATACTGCGGTGGAGCATGTTCCATAAACATGAGGATTTCAACAGGACATTATACCCTTGTCATATTGTCCTGACAGGCTGTATTGGCCAGCAACAACGGCTTGTTAGTGCGGACTTGGACAGGCTTGTTGACAGAAGGAACATGTTGTTAGGTTTCTATGGTGAACCCAAAGCCTATATGGTATTTTTTCCCAACTGTAGTGTGTACATGCCATTAAGACACACATGTGTAGTTGAAATACCAAACATATTCAGAATGACTGGGTACATTGCAAGTGCATCGGTATTTTTCTAATTCTTTTATTTTTTCCAAATTATCACTTTTGCTCACTGTGTGTTTCCTTTCTTTTCCGTTTGCCTGAAGGGATCAAGTTGAATGTATTGCTGAGTTGTGTAGGTTATGCTGTCCCAAAATAATACAAATGAATATACAAATGCTTATTTTTTTTACGACATGGTAAAAGTGGAGTGGAAGTGGAGTTGTGGGTTCTGCCGGTAACGACAGGCTTTTAGCTCAAAATGCAACAATGGCTCAGATGGTAGAGCAGGTTGCCCAATAACCGAGAGGTTGGGGGTCCGAATCCCAGCTCCCGCCTGTATGAATGCAGTGTGTGAGTGGTCGGAATGGCCGATGGTGCAGACTGGCTGCCTCACTCCAGTCACTCGAAGGTTAAGGTGTACTTTATGTACTTTTATTTGTCCTAGATGCATTTGACCCATTTTCGATGCCGCCGGGGCGACCAGTAAGGAGCAGTGGGCGACCGCAGTTCAAACTGGAGCACCCGGAGGAAACCCATCCAGACACAGGGAGAACATGCAAAGGCCCCATGTGACTCTGGAATGGATCATCTTGCTGTGAGCCAGTTCCCAAGAGCCGCTCAAGAGTGAAATATGTCCCACAAATATTTGTATCCCAGATACCAGAACTACATGGCAAAAGTTCATCTTGTTGCCTGTAATCTTTCCTAATGAGCACATGGGCGTCACAAGCACAAACGAACACCCTCCCACTGAAAACATGTAACACAGCGGGCATAGATCCACACTGGCAGCACTACACTCGTCCCTGCGCCATGTGTTGGGCCAAACTGGTGCCTGATTGTCTCTGAATGATCCAATTTTCCTGTGGCTCAGAGGCGGAGAATACAGACGAGAGGCCCGAGCGTGCATGTGTGTGTGTGTGTGTGTGAATAAACCAGTGCATGTCCATCAGTGCTACAATATGTCTGCACTTTCACAGGCCAACTCTCGATTACGGTCTGATTGCTGAAGGAGACCCTGGCCACACTCGCACACGGTCTGGACGAAAACATTGATTTGTTCATCAACGTCACACACACACGCTGCTGCTGTTCACCGCCCACCATAGATGCTACAAGAGGGTCGAGATGCAGGGCAGACCCAAAAAATGCACTGAATTGCAATTTAGTACACACTCTTTTGTTGACTTGTACTGAAGTGAATGTAAGGCAATGGAAGAAATTCACATGGTCAGAACCAAGAGATTTTTCATTCATCAGTAACCGGGAATCAGTGCGGTGTATTTCTATGGCTGTCCACCCTAGCTGTACATGCAATTTATTTATTTAGACTGTGGAGATTGTGTGGGAGGGAAACTGAGAGAGAGAAAAGAGTAGGGGGCAGCAGCCAACATTTGATTCTCAACAACTGTCTCCGTTCACGGCTTTAATGCGTTGCAGCGGGAGAACTTCTGTACTACTTCATTACTTTTATGAAGACAATATTGCTGAAATTAGAGATGTTTGTTTTGCCTAATCCACTATAGCTAAGATCTGACTTTGGACAAGCTCCTGTAACCAGATAAACTCATGTGTTAGCTTTCTCCCATTCAAACTAATTGGATTCTGGCCCTTGTATGTTGGCTCCTGCTGTTTGTGCTCATATATATCACAGAGATATCAGATTCCTTATTTCTGTATCACAAATATCCACCAAAACAAAACTATTTGCTATTCAAGTCACAATTCACTGCTGCCACAAAGATCTTTTATCTTTTAATCATGGCACCAACGCCCAAATAGAACGTCCTGTTCCTGTGTGATTAGTGCAAAATAGGTTTTTATTTATTTATTTACTGATAACAATCTGTGTCTCTGAACATGGGAAAACAAGTCAATAGAGGAGGGGCCGTATGGAGATATTAACAGACTGAGCTGTAGGTACTGTACATCAGACATTACATTTTGACAGGTGAAATTAATAACACTATTTCTAATGCTTCTTCAAGATAGGCGGTGTTTTTGAGCAGCAAGTGAATATGCTATCCTTTATATTATGTGTGAGAAGCAGAATAAATGGGCAAGTGTAGTTTTTTTTATAGAGTGTTTGGCAAAATGGTGACGCGAGGACAGGACTGAATTTGTAAAACTGCTGCTATACTATTGTCCTGCAGCGGTCCATATCTATCAAACAAAAGGACTCTGCTCTGGGGACAGCTATGAGTATTATGGGCAAAACAATAATAAATATTTTTAGATGCGCTTCTTTGGCTCTGAATCATACCTGAAATTCTGAGACACTTATTTTCCCACCTCTATTTAAGACACGAGGCAGTCAAGGGAAAAATGATGCCGGCGGTGCTGATAAATACATAGTGTATTAGTTTGATATTTTAGCTGACATCAAATTCATGTTGCGTTAGCTCTCAGTAAAACCTCTCTAAACCTATTTGAATTAAGCTCTTTCATATTAACTCACTCATGTCAAATGACTTTGGTGGTGATTGTCTCGTCGTGCATGGGAAACAGCCGCTTGTCCAAACAGGAGATAGGTGCTGTGTCATTCATTGATAGATAGAGATTAGAGTTCCCCATTTGCAGCAGGTGGTGTTGTCCCTTTGCCTGTTGACCACAGATTTTTCATCTGTTTCATTTACTGGAGATTAGCCTTTTGACCTGTTATTGACCTTGAGTTTTATGCACTTTTTGCTAAACTGGCTTCATTATGATTCTGTTCTGATAACCACTTGGCAGCTACTTCGTAAGTGCTACATTGTGCATAATACAAATCCAAGCTTTCTGCCAATTCCATTACATTAAAGGTGATTTATTTTAGCCTTTTTCTCAAGACATATTTTGCACACTTATTATTCCTCCCGAGTCCTAACATTGTTCCCTTGTATTCTTTAAGGCCTTGGTCCTTTGGTTAAAAATGTAAAATGTTTATATCTAAGTTTACTCAGTGGAGGGTGGTCTGTGTAAGCTCTCGGTCGTCCTGGCATGTTCCATAGTAACACAAGTATATAAATATGAATTAAACTTTATCTTTCAAGTATAAGACAAAAAAAATTCACCCAACACATGATGTCAATCAGCTTTTTAAAGTTCTGATCTTTGCTAATTGCCAAAGTTAAGGCTGCAACACATATACAGTATGCAGGGCACTACTGATCATAATCATTATAATGTCTCTACGCACTGAACTAAATTGGCTAAAACCATAACTACATTTTATCTTAAAAAATACTCATTATTCTGAGTATTTTGCACTTTCAGTTTTTTATCAGTGATTTGTTATTTCACTTCTGTCCGTGGTCCCGTGGGGAGACTAATAAGCACTTTAGAGAGCTCGATGGTCCGCTGCCGCATGCGTGTGTGGAGGTTAATGGATAATGCAGTGGATCTCTAAAGGCTCAGGGAAGGGAAGCTCCAGATGCAATTATTTACCGCTCCAAATCCTTTTTATTGACTTACTCATTTCATAGGACTACAGCTCTGCAGAGGAATATGTCATGTCGAGGAGGCTGCGCAGTAGTACAGTAAGCAAAGGTCAGCGCTGAGTAGTTTAATCTGCATGCCTCGAGGAAAATGAGCTCAGATGTAGAGGTAAAGTAGTTGTCCTCAAGCATCTAGGCTGGTGTGCTCGAGGGTTATATACTGAAGTAAGCAATGTGAACATTATTGGCAGCTTGGTGGCAAGATTGTTAGCATTCCTGACTCACAGCAAGGTGTGAAGTTTGTGAATTCTGCCTTTGTCTTGCTGAGTCCATCCTGTTTCTCCCGTCAACTCAATAGGCACCTCTTCAGGGGTCCCCAACCCTTTTCACCCCGTGAGCTACCTGTGTGTGTATGTGTTGGGGGTACTTGTTGTTTTATCCCAACATTTTGATAAAACATAAAACCTGTTGTTCTATCAAAACAACAGGTGCAAAATAGGGTCCCAAATCTGATAATTCAATGAGAGAGAGAATTCTGCATGAGTAAAAAATATGCATAAAAGATTCTGCTACTGATCCATGTTTTGCACATGAGCAAATGTTTAGTAAAAGGAGCTAGTAGAGGGCTGTAGAACTACTTGTAGCTCACAAGCTGCTGGGTCCCTGATCCTGAGCTGTTGCTTGCATTACCTTACTACTGCAACTTGAGTTGCACCGCTCCAGATATCTTGCTTTTGATACCGATACTGGGGGTTTGAGTATCTGCCGATATTAACCGATACCAACAAACTTTCTGAAAAGTGGCTTTCTCTGAGTGAAAAAGTGAATGTTCCTCTTTTCTCCTTAAGATCTTGTCCTATCGTTTCTTATGATGTTGCAGATCAATTATCAGTTATATCTATTAATAAACTAATGGAAAACATTCAACAAGGATCACTTTTTTGGCTACATGACTGGCTTTTAGGTTGCATTAATGTAACCAACTCACATAAAGTAGGGTAATCTGATCATTATAACTTTATTAAACTTTATTTATTTCATTAAAATTATGTTAGATCAGTTATTCTTTAACAGCATTTCATGAAGTAATATACAAACACTTATTCTATTAGGCTTCTTTAGGACTTTCTATCTTAGTTTCTGACCCAGCCTTGATTGGTTCTTGTTAGCGTTAGCATGCTAACACTAGCTTTGCTTGCTGTGGCTGGGGTCTACCCTTCATTCTGACACTCCTCCATTGCGACGTCCCGCCAATCCGACACTTCTTGATACCCCCATTTGATATCCGTGATCGTAAACTCCACTATCCTTAAGGCATAGGGCTAAGGTAAGTTTAGGGTTAGTTCTAGTAGGGGAAATGGCCCCCACTCCGACAATGTCAATGTCAAGACCTCACTGTCAATGAGTGGGGTGGTCGGAATGGCGGTGTGTAAGCGCTGTTGCTAGCCGCGGCTTTTTGAGCAGTGATCAAAAATACATTCGCGGGGGTTAAAACTGACTCAGTGATTGAATTCTCCAGGTTTTCCCTTCAAAATGGCATACAGCATGCCCATATTCACTTAGATTTAGTTGGTGATAGTTGTGTTTTCAAAACAGTGAGAGCCAAAACAGGTATTGGTTCAGTATTGTTTATTTGTAGCCGATACCCGATATCGTATTTTCCAGTATCGGCTCCAAAATCCGTGACCAGTATCGGATCAGTACTTCCCTATGCAAAACCATTTCTACTACTGCTACAAAACCTTTCACTGTACATCTCTTAATAATGCATCGGGTTTATATAGTGCATTTCTGGACACTACAAGACGCTTTACATTGCACTATTCATGGACTCCATACCTAGTGGTAGTAAGCTACTATTGTAGCCACAGCTGCCTTGGGGTAGACTGATCTCTTGTATCATGTTTTAATATTATTTTAACCATAAATTCATCAAAACCTATTCTCTTGCAGCTGACATTTTTGAAAACCTTTATTTTTAGGTTCAGATGTGCAAAAAGCTGTGCATACTCTGACATTTGAAGTTCTAATGTTGCTCACTGATATTTTGAGAAGCAATTGTCTTCAGCTGTTTAATTCAAAGGGCACCGTGCATGTTTATAAAGCTCAATATTAAAGCAGCCATGACTCAAAACTGTTTTTTTTTTTGCAATTCATATGGCAAACTATTTGTTTGTTAGTCGTCAATGTTATTTTTAATATGCAATGTTTTCATTCATACTAATGCATACCGCTGGGGAGGTGGGAGTCACAAAGTTATGACCTTCTTTGGCATTTCTGCTGTTGTGCTCCTTTTTAGTGAAATAATGATGCACTGGTGAGCACACAGAGCTGATTGACAGGCGGAGGGAACAGACCCGATTATCCAAACGCAGGTGTGAAGGTGGGGGTAGATATGCAAAAGTTTACGAAATGGTTTGCCCACGGATCAGATGCTAATTTTGTTTGTCGCCGCTGAGGCCAGTTGAAATGAGTTTGACCTTTTACCTCATTGTTTTGTTACTGTGTTTCTTCCGGGACATTTTGAGGAGTTTCATGAACTGTATCTGAAACATTTATAATATCTTGTAGTGTGCAAGGACGGGAGTCGGAGGCGGAGTGTCAAATGACAGGGCTGATGCTTCTTTTAATGACATTTACACGTCAACAACAATGGAGCAGACTAGTCCTAACACAACTACCAACTAGGAAAATTCCCACCGTCTAAACTGTCCCCCGGAACTCCGTAACGCAACTTAGGTTCCGTGGGTGAATTATGTAACCCCACTACACAAGCCCCCCAGAATTCACCCATAGTCAAAGTCCCCGCGTCGGAAAGGGATGATAGCCCGACCACGGCGTGTACAGGTGGCAGGGGCCGAGGGGTGGAAAGGGGTGTCGGGTGCAGCCGGACAGACCACTGGGCTGGGCGGTAACGGAGCTGACAGGGCAGCAGGGAGCCCAGCCACGGCAGTGGGGCGAGGCGCAGGGGGGCGTCCACGGCGAGGGGCCTGGGCCAATTCCAAAGGCCTGGAAACGTCCACGTGGGCAGGCTTAATCCTATCAACGGAGATAGTCTCAGGCCTACCACCAATGTCCACGACCAGGTTCTTATCCCCGTGCTGCAAGACCTTAAAGGGCCCGTCGTATGGTGGACGCAACGGTCCGCGGTGGGCGTCATGGCGGATGAACACAAACTCTGCCGTGCGCAGGTTGGGGGGCACCCTAGAAACAGGGGTGCCGTGCTGTGACGTGGGAACGGGTGCGAATGCCCTGGCGACCTCCAGCAGGGAGGACCGCTGCCTGGCCGCAGACCAGGGTGTGGTAGCATCAGGAATGAAGTCCCAGGAACCCGCAGCACCTGGCCGTAGACGAGCTCGGCAGACGAGGACTGCAGGTCCTCTTTCGGGGCGGTCCTGAGGCCTAGCATGACCCAGGGAAGTTTATCCACCCAGTTGCCGTCCGTCAGGCTAGCACGTAGGGCCGCCTTCATGGAACGGTGGAACCGCTCGCACAACCCGTTAGCCTGGGGGTGATATGCGGTGGTGCGGTGCAGCTTGACCCCCAGGTCCTTGGCGACCACGTTCCAGATCTCCGAAGTAAACTGTGCACCTCGGTCGGAGGAGAGGTCTGAAGGCGTTCCGAAGCGCGCGACCCACGTGCCGATGAACGCCCGGGCCACGTCGGCAGACGATGTTGAGGCAAGGGAACGGCTTCAGGCCAACGGGTTGTCCTGTCCACCATCGTGAGGAGGTACGAGAAACCCTGCGAAGGGGGGAGTGGGCCCACCAGGTCGATGTTGACGTGGTCAAACCTCCTCTCGGGGACAGCAAATGGCTCCAATGGGGCTTTGGTGTGGCGGTGCACCTTTGCGCGCTGACAGGCTACACATGAGTCGACCCAGGCCCGCACGTCTCTCTTTAGTCCTTTCCAGACAAACTTCTGAGCCACCAGCCTCGCGGACGCCTTTCTGCCGGGATGGGAGAGGCCGTGTATTGCCTCAAAAACGGCCCGCTGCCAACCAACAGGGACCAGTGGCCTAGGCTGGCCGGTAGAGAGGTCGCACCACAACCTGACCCCCGAGCTGCCGACCGTGACCTCCTCCAGGCGCAGACCGGTGTCCGAATCTTTGAGCGATTGAATCCCGTGGTCCGAGGCCTGTTCCACAGACATACGCGAGTAGTCAAGATCCAGCTGCACAGTGCTGACGATCGCTCTGGAAAGGCAATCCGCGACTACGTTGGACTTGCCGGCGATGTGTCGGATGTCAGTGGTGTACTCCGAGATGAAAGACAGCTGGCGTTGCTGGCGGGCGGACCAGGGCTCAGCCACCTTGGACATACAGAACGTGAGGGGTTTGTGGTCGACGAAAACCGTAAACTCGCGGCCTTCCAGGACGAAGCGGAAGTGGCGGATTGCCAACCAGACACCGAGCAGCTCCCTGTCAAAGGCGCTGTATTTACGCTCCCTGGGGACGAGTTGGCGGCTGAACAATGCGAGCGGTTGCCAGGCGCCGTCGACCCACTGCTCAAACACAGCACCAACCGCGTAGTCAGACGCATCGGTTGTGAGGGCGACTGGAGCTCCGGGCGACGGGTGGACCAACATGGTGGCCTGGCACAACGCAGCCTTAGTGTCCTCAAACGCCTTGACCCTCTCGGCGGTCCAGTCGATGTCCTGGTTAGGGGTCTTGCCCTTGAGGGCTTCGTACAGCGGACGCATGATGTGGGCTGCTCGGTGGATGAATCGGTGGTAGAATGTAACCATCCCGAGGAACTCCCGGAGCCCCCGGGCCGAGCGCGGGCAGGGAAAAGCGGAGACGGCTTCCACCTTTGACGGGAGGGGGGAAGCCCCATCACAGCTGATGAGATGCCCAAGAAACTGGATGGATGGCACGCCAAAGACACACTTCGCCGGGTTAATGATCAGGCCGTGCTGGTCGAGCCTTGTGAACAGGGCCCGGAGGTGCGTCAGGTGCTCCTCCTCCGAGGAACTGGCGACGAGGACGTCATCCAAGTAGACAAAGATGAAGGGCATGTCCCTAAGTGTCGAGTCCATCAGTCGCTGGAAGGACTGGGCCGCGTTCTTCAGGCCGAATGGCATCCTAAGGAACTCAAACAACCCGAACGGAGTCACCACCGCCGTCTTAGGGATGTCTGCAGGGTGCACCGGAACTTGGTGGTAACCTCGCACCAGGTCCACTTTTGAGAACAGGCGCTTCCCTGCCAAATGCACAGAGAAGTCCTGAATGTGGGGGACCGGGTAGCGGTCGGCGTGGTGGCATCGTTGAGGCGGCGGTAATCTCCACACGGACGCCAACCACCGTCTGGCTTCGGAACCATGTGGAGCGGCGAGGCCCACGGGCTGTCAGAACGGCGAATGATGCCAAGGCGTTCCATGTTGGCGAATTCGGCCTGGCAGTCACCAGTCTCTCTGGGTTGAGCCGTCGGGCCCTGGCATGGATGGGGGGTCCCTTGGTCTCGATGTGGTGCTCGACTCCGTGTTTAGCCGTGGTGGCCGAGAAGGTGGGCTGCGTCAGGCTGGGGAATTCTCCGAGGAGCTGTTGGTACTTGTCGCCCTCAGAGAGTGAGCTGGAGAGACCGTCGTATGACCCCTCGTCACATACACACGCGAACGAGGAGAAGGTCAAAGCGTCCACCAGGCGGCCATTCTTGACATCCACAAGCAGCCCGTGGGCGCACAAAAAATCTGCGCCGAGGAGGGGGAAGGAGATGTCGGCTGTGACAAAGTCCCATGTAAAGCGCTGTCCCCCGAAACATACGTCCACAGTCTTTGTGCCATACGTCCGGATGGGGTGTCGTTGGCGGACGTCAATGGCGGGCCGTGCAACCCCCCAGCGGCGTCGTCCACTGTAGCTGGCAAGACGCTCCTCTGGGCGCCGGTGTCACAGAGAAATTTGCGCCCAGAGAGGGCGTCTTCGATGAATAGCAGCCGGCCCTTTGTGCCTGCGCTCACGGCCACTACTGAGCGCAGGCCTTGGCGTTTCCCGTCGCGTTGAAGTTGCAAGGGGAGCGGCACCTTTTAGCTTTGGCACCAAAACGTGCATGGAAGTAGCACAATCCTGGGCTGGCACGGCTGTCGGTGGCTGTGCGTCCTTTGCCAGTGTCAGGAGGCGTGTAGCTGCGCGTCGGGGCCAGCACGTCAGGGGCGAAACGCTGGGTGGCCAGGAAGAATCGGTCCGCCTCCTCTGCCAGGGCGCGTGGCTCAGCAATAGATGTATTTGCGAGCGCAGTCTGGACGTGCGGCGGCATGTGTCGCAGAAAGAGTTCTATGAAGAGGAAATTCGGCTCCTCAGTACCCAGCAGGTTCAACATCATGTCCATGTGTTCAGAGGGTTTGCTGTCCCCTAGGCCCTGAATAGCAAGGAGGCGTCGGGCTCGTTCGGATCGCGACAGGTCGAAAAGTTTGAGAAGGTAAGCCTTGAACCCCGCATATTTATCCCGGGCCGGAGGAGATGTGATAAAACTCACTGTTCTGGCTGCAGTAGAGCTCCCGAGCGCTGAGACGACGTGGTAATAGCGTGTGGCATCGTCAGTAATCCCACGGAGGGCGAACTGAGCCTCTGCTTGCGCGAACCACGTTGCCGCGGACGTCTCCCAAAACTCAGGCAATTTGAGGACGGCAGGATTAGCCATGTCGTTTTGGTCGGTATTCTGTTCAGTCTCGGAATCTTCAGCGGAACTGATGTCGGGGTCACCACTGTAGTGTGCAAGGACGGGAGTCGGAGGCGGAGTGTCAAATGACAGGGCTGATGCTTCTTTTAATGACATTTACACGTCAACAACAATGGAGCAGACTAGTCCTAACACAACTACCAAACTAGGAAAATTCCCACCGTCTAAACTGTCCCCCGGAACTCCGTAACGCAACTTAGGTTCCGTGGGTGAATTATGTAACCCCACTACAATCTAAATGTTGTTTGACGAACATTTAACAGCACTAGGTCTTTTGTTAGGAAATCTTTTGTTACTGATTGGTGAGATGAGAAAAGAAATGCTCACCTTGCTGTAGAAAAGTGAGCAACTTGATAATTATACTCTTCTGAGAAATTCTGACTGGCTAATTTAGTACATTAAAGATTCAAGTATTATAGCGTTATAGTATATCTCTCAGAACACAATAGAAAATTTGATTTCTTAAAGGTGCATTATACAACATTTTATGTGAAAAAAAGTTGATATTACAGTATGTATGTTTTTGACCTTGTCGTAACCTAGTGGGTGCTAGTGGTCAGCATGGCACCTTTCCTTTCCATCACAGTGGTCTCCAGGATGCTCCAGGATCAATTGTTTGGAAGGTTTTAACTGATGACTGAGCCTCTCGCCAGAAAACCTACAAAACATGTGATCCTGGAGTGTTGTAGAGACCACTGTAATCAAAAGTGTAGGCGCCATGCTGACCACTAATACAGCCACTAGGTCACTACAAGATCAAACACGCACAAATATCAACTTTTTTGTTTGCATAAAAAGTTGCATAATGCACTTTTAAGGTCGTAATGTACTTGGCAGTTACTCTGTTAAACATACTACCAAAGCAAGTCGGCACACAGGTCCAAAGCACAGTGACCGCCTTGATGTATATTTTCCTGTAAAGACCGAACTCCATAAAAATACACACGGTTGTCAAATGCATCATACAGTAGAGCAGAGGTATGGTCTGCAGGGAGAACATTTCTTACACGTGTGAAGTGTTGTGCTTAGCAGAAGATGAATGTTCTAGCAGCCTTTCTGGTGTCACTATTATTTACCCCCCGTGATCTGTCAGAGTGTGGGGCTGTGGACCGTGGAGAGGGTTGTGTCTCTGCCGCAGTCAGGATGATCAAGCAATGACTATCCTACGATGCTAGAAACACCCCTATGGTGCCTTTCTGAGTGAATATTTAATTCAAATATTATTCGGGCACTCAGCTGCACGGAAATGTCACTGTCTGAATATTTATAACTGGTGTGGGACATTCTTAAAAGTGAATTCCCTTTTGGGTAACACACTGCAGTGAGCGAAGGATTGGGCAGTTGATGTTTGCTCTGTAAAGGTCACTTGAGAAATGAAATAAGGTAAAAAAAACATCTCTGTCAATAATGGAATAAAGTGGGGCTTTATATCGTGGCTTTATAGGGAAACAATGACATGCGCCTCTGCATCTTCTTTAATGTACGCACCTCACCGTAAATCATAGTCCCTATTATGCAAATGGTACTGTAGATCTCTCAAACTGCCTTATGCCTGTTACTGACAGGTAAAACTGCAAATGTAAGTTTAAGGTATTCTGATGCAACCCCAAGGTGCAATTTTAATTTGTCAAACACTGCAAGAATGCATTGCCCGTGTTTATGAAATCCATGTTTATCTACTCCATTTCCTGTGTTCGTTTTACTATTTTTGGTCATTTACAGTATATACACTTAAATCAGGACTCCAGACTCAGATAATCATGGGCACATGCACCCCAGAATTTATTGCAAGTAAATATTTTCCTTGGTTACACTGGTACATTGAGTCCAGTCCTCATCATATAAGTAGTAAAGAGCTCTGACTTAAATCAGATAATTTGCCCATTTTTGAAAGCTAAAGGGTTTCCACATAAAGACGAAAGGAAGTAAATTCGGGCAATAGAATGACCAATTATCCTAAAAATATTCTGTTTTCAAGCACAGTTCTGTATTTTATTTAATTTTTTTAATCATAATACACCATTAATTTTATGACAATATGCTATTCTCAAAAACTGCATGTGCTTTCATCCAGACTATGCTGGTAAATTGGTCGAGACATCTATAACTCACTTCCTTGAAAACTACCTGCAGACACAAATGTATTGTCCGACTGCTCTTGACGTAAAACATTTCAGCAAAACATCCTAAGTAGATTCATATCCTAAAAGTTTTGCCGAGGTAAACAGTCGGCTTTTTGTGCTGACTCCAAGCAACATTCACTTCACCTGTCACGTATCTCGAGGCAAACTCTAACGATATGCTTTAGTTTATGTAACATGTAATTTGATTGAGTGCAATAAAAAAGACAAACGCCTTGTGCAAAACAGACTCTGTAGTGGTTAATTTTGCCTTCACAGCAGAGACTGGGCCAATTAGAGGCAGCAGCTGCACAGACACTGTTAAAATGGTGGAGTATTGTATGTTCTGTCAGATCACATCAGCTCCGTGTGTCCCTGAAGGCCCTCCTCTCTCCTCACTGCTTTTTCAAATTCATGAGCTTTTGGGCCAATACCTTTTAGCTACATGGTAGGCAGTGTTACAGGGAAGAGAAACACGATTTAAGCAACTGAAAGGGGTTTTATTTGTTGGTGTGTATGTGTCAATGATGTAGTATATGGAATGCTATAAATTCAATGTTACCATGGCAATCCACTATGTTAGGGTAATGGGCACACATTGTCCTTGACTCACATCGGCTAAAAAACAAGGGAGGAAAAAGTAAGGAGCAGCATGCTGTGGGTAAATACATCTAACACTGTGTCAGAACGCTTTTATATAAACAATAGCCCCACTGTTTTTTAGTTTAAAATCTACATTGACTTGTCAAGTGGAGTAAATGTCCTGAATGGAGGGGAGAGGTCAGGATACTCTCTTTGGTCCACATTATGGGAGCTGGGACTCTACTGTACTGCTTTCAATAATTACTGAAGTCACAACCATGACGTTATAGTCAAATTCATTTATTCGCCCTCTTCAGTAATCACCTGGATTTGGAAAATATCTGCGGACATCATCCTGACCATATCCTGACAATGTCATGTGTAAATCTGGCTAAAGTTTCCTGAAAAAACAAATAAACAAAAAGTGTTTATTGAAAGTTGTGAAACCTTAGTATTTTCAAGACACCTCCGTTTTGGTGCATTATTCATTCTCTGATCAACCTTAAATACTCACCTTTACACTGATAAGTTAAGAGTCTTGCCCAAGTCAGTGAATGTCACTAAAACTGCATCAACTGCTTTTGTTGTTTTTCTGATCACTTGCTCATAGTATTGAATCATGGCCAATGAGCAGAATTTCAAGTTAATCTGCTCTTTTTGAAGTGGGCGTCCGATTTCCTGTTGTTCTGGACAATAGGACTCCACGGTGAAATGTGTTTAAGATGCAGTGATCCAGTGAGGACATCATCTAATTTTCTGTAAGAGGTGCTTTCTGAATGCCTGGTCTCGGATTACACTGTAATCTGATAATACAGTTAGAAGACAATAGATAAGGAAAAGACTATGCGGACACACATCTTTATAGAGCGTTTTATCCTGCTATCTCACACTGCAGCCTCTCCCCTCTGTGGCTCTGCGGTCTTCACTCAGACACCAGTGGCTGCACAGGGGAGGGGAGACCTTTGCTTTGAATTAAAATGGTCGCTCAGTATTTCACTGAAGGGTAGCTCTGCCTTTTTCTTGATATAGCCCTTTCTTTGTGTCACTCACGGTGGCACAAAAACAGAGAACTCTTGTGGTATCTCAAGCATCTTTTATTAAGCTGCGGCCTATCTCTATAGGTTATTTCAGGTGTAGGACTGCAGAATTTAGAAGTTCTATACCTGACTTTTTCTTTTTTTTCTCGAGTTTCTGATTAGATTTGTGAATTATGTTTTAAAAACAAGATTCAAATCCGAGTGCACAGGTTACATGTTTCACCAATAAAGGTTTTCCTAAACTGTGTACATAATATTATAATTACTCCAGGTTTTACATTGATCAGCAAAGCTTTGTTCTTTCACAGCAGCTATCAAATTTTGATTGGTGATGGCATTATCTCATGCTTAACTACAGTGACCGTGATGAATGGGGAGCTGCTGCTGCGGTGGTATTGATAGAAATATTACAGCGGTTTAAAAAGAACGTAAATTACAGTCTGTGTTTGATGAATGGCACTGTGGTGATGTGTGATGTAAATGAGTGGGTGAATAGAAACAGTTTGCATTGTGAGCACAGCTAAAATGATTGAAAAGGCCCTTTAAGATTAGTGGCAGTTAGATTTACAAAGTTCACTGTCTATTTTACTGTGGCCGGGACCACCATGTATGCCGTGAAGTTTTCTCCCATATTTCTTTGCATTTTTTAATTTTTGAATTGTGTACAGTAATATTGTTATAGATACTTATTTGTGGGAGGAGTAAAAGAAAGGACTACATCGTATTTTTAAGCAAGATATTCTCAAATTAACTTGAAGTGAAAAATTCAGACCATGAATCATATGATAAAAAGTAATTTAGGGATTGTACATTTACTGCAAAAGTAGCATCTGGCATCAAGCTCACAGCAACTTACTGCCACAAATTTTGTGTCGATTCAGTCACGGATGGAATAGGTAACACATCTTACCTGACCTCATGAAGATTGCCAAGGTTGCTCCAATTTATAAAAGTGGGGATAATCATCAGTTCACAAATTATAGACCAATCTCTATACTTCCTCAACTATCTAAGATTCTGGAAAAACTTTTTGCTGCCCACCTGGACAGCTTTGTGAATAAACATAATTTACTTATTGACTGTCAGTATGGGTTCAGAAACAATAGGCCAACTACACATGCTCTAATCAATCTAAGCGAAGAAGTCACCAACAATATTGACAATTATTTGTACTGTTTGGGTATATTCATAGACCTCCAGAAAGCTTTTGATACTATAGATCATGAAATACTTTTAAATAAACTAAATAACAATGGGATCAGAGGGATCGCTAACAATTGGTTGAAGTCATATTTGATTGAAAGAAAACAGTATGTACAAACTGATGAACATGTATCAGAATGGAGGAATATAATATGTTGGGTTCTCTAGGGGTCGATTTTAGGACCTAAATTGTTTCTGCTCTACAATGATTTGTGTGAAGTCTCAACAAAGCTAAAATGTATATTATTTGTTGATGACACAACTATACTAGGTTCTAGCAAAGACCTACAACTGCTCATATCAGAGGTCACAACAGAATTATACAAACTCAAAGAATGGTTTAATAGAAGTAAACTATCGCTGAACTTACTGAAACCAAAAATGATTTTATTTGGCAGACGGTATAGTGACATTCAGATTCAAATCAATATTGATAATGTTCAAATTGAACAAGTCAAGGAATATAAATTTCTGGGTGTGATTTTCAATCATAAGGTTAGCTGGAGACCACAAATAAACAATATTCGTGGTAAAGTGGCGAAAAATGTGGCCATAATGGGCAAGTGTAGATATTTTCTGGACCAAAAGGCTCTCTTCACCCTGTACTGTTCCTTAATCCTACCGTACATAAACTACTGCTCAGAGGTCTGGGGAAATACCTACAATAGTCATGTAGAGGTTTGAAATCTTGAGATATGCGATGGCACTACTACACACTACTACTACAGCACTCCAAGCATTTAGTTCAATTTGCAGAAGTCCAGTAACAGAACACCACTCGGGTTCCGATCGGGGAAGCGGTTCTTCCCAATCACCCCCATCCAGCTCTCACTGTCGTTACCCACGTGGGCATTGAAGTCCCCCAGTAGAACAATGGAGTCCCCAGTCGGAGCACCATCTAGTACCCCTCCCAGGTACTCCAAGAAGGCCGGGTACTCTGCACTGATGTTGGGCCCGTAGGCCGAGACAACGGTGAGAGACCTGTCCCTGACCCGAAGGCGTAGGGACGCGACCCTCTCATTCACCGGAGTGAACTCCAACACGTGGCGGCTGAGCTGGGGGACTATGAGCAAACCCAACCCGGCCCGCCGTCTCTCCCCGCAGGCCACTCCAGAAAAATTGAGCGTCCAGCCTCCCTCCAGGAATTGGGTTCCGGAACCCAAGCTGTGCGTGGAGGTGAGCCAGACTATATCTAGCCGGTATCTCTCAACCTCCCGCACAAGCTCAGGCTCTTTCCCCCCCAGCGAGGTGACGTTCCATGTCCCGAACGCCAGAAACTGTGCACGCGGACCAGGTCGTCGAGGCACCTGCCTTTGACTGCCACCCAGTCCTCTCTGCACCTGACCCCTACGGATCCCTCTGCGGGTGGTGGGTCCACAGGAGGGCGGGCCCACGTCATCCTTTCGGGCTGTGCCCGGCCGGGCCCTGTGGGCAGAGGCCCGACCACCAGGCCTGGCTCCAGGGTGGGGCCCCGGTTGTGCCATACCGGGCGACGTCACAGTCCTTGATCTAATACTGTCCATAGAAGTCTTCTGAACTGCTCTCTGTCTGACCCGTCACCTAAGACCTGTTTGCCATGGGAGACCCTACCAGGAGCATAATGCCCCAGATAACATAGCTCCTAGGATCATTCGGGCACTCAAACAACCCCACCACGTTAAGGTAGCAGTTCACGGGTTCCTAACTAATTGCCCAATGTCATTACTGTGTATACTCATTGTAGTTTTATACATCTGATCACGATTTTTACCACAATAACAAAAAAGGGCTAGTTCTGATTAGTCCCGAGAACACACATGAATATGACAGTGATCGACAGATGGCAGTGCTGCAGGTCAAGAGGGTTAGACAGACACACACATCCCAGGTCAGTTGAGTAGCGTGCAAGAGTTCAATAGTACGTGAGATAAAAGGATAAAACTCTGCACCGCTGTTGCGCTCCCAAGGATTTTATTTAGGCACCACAAGGTCCCACCTCCAGCGCATACACACACACACACACACACACACTTGGCTCTGGGACTGAGCTGGATTTAGCCCCGGACCCAATCACAGAGCACGCACACCACGCTGAAGACTCCTGATTGGTCACTTTCACTGCATGGTGCACGCGGTCTCTGTAAACACTATGAAGAACTAGCTACCGGTGGATTATTCGGCTATTCTTCGGTTTTTGGACGACTCCTCGCAACGGGCCTTTTTGCTGGCAACACAAGATGAAGTGGGGAAGCTGCTGTGCGTTTATGTACGTAAGGAGGACGCGATGCTCCTCAACGCGGGTGAGTCCATGTTTACACCACGGTTCACGTCTGTCCTAGCCTGGCCTAAACTCCGGTCAATTATATTTACCCTGCATGTACGTCTAGGTTTGATCTCAGTGGCTGCGTTTCATCGGTTGAATTTCAACCTACCACTCGGCGAGCGGGGGAGGCGGGTGTTGTCGGTGACGTCAAGCATTTGCGCCGCATTTGCTTTGCCTGGCCTGCCAAACAACATGCCTTTTCATAGGTATTTCAAAGACATATAGTCTGGGAGCGAGCATGATCTCAACAATTTCCCGGTGGGCGTGATTGACAGACGGCATCAACAAATTAGAGCAACGCTAGATACGTTGCAGTAACAAGCGGCAGGAAGCCTTTCCAAAACGTCCTTTTTACGAGGAACGCTTCGAACGCTGTTCCTTGCTCCGGTTTTAGGGATTTAATATTTTCCAAATGATTAAAAAAGACGAAAGAGCAGAAGAAAACAATGTATCGGCGCCATCTTTAATGTTTTGGAAGAGTGCGTGGTGGTGACAGGTGATGGCTTCCGTCTCTTGGTGCGTGATTGGACCGATGTGGGTCAAATTGTGAAATGGTTGGCTGCGAGCAGCCGCCCAGACGGTTCTTCTTTTGAACAGAAAGGAGGAGTGTCTGGCAGGCCAGGCAAGCATTTGCTTGTAGTTCGGCAATGGCGGCGGATACGAACGTAAAGGAAGCTCTTCAATCTGTTCTGGCTCGGCTCCCAAATATCCAGAAATGATAACTGAAGCCTTAGAATGCGTAAGGAATGCTCCCAAGAGTTATGATAGCTTGCTTCACTCAACACGGGCGCACTACATACGTCACGACCACACGCTAGCGAAAATCAGATCCAATCGTTTCAAAGGAGTTCACCCCTCCCACCTGTTAACGGAGCTCAATTGAGAAAGTCCAGACCCTCTGTACGAAACGAGTATGAGAGTATGGTAAAAATATAGCCGCAAAGCGGCGATTATCGGCCCTCGCCGACCACCCTGCCTAAAGCAAGGGGGCGCTTCACGCCTTTTTGTCTCCCTCAATCTAAAATTATGGTATTGCTACTGCCTTTATGTTTGTTTTTTACTTTTTTTCCCAAGGGTCTTAGTTTTAGGATTTTTGGAATGCGCTAACGCGCACTCCGCGCTCAATTTTGACATTATACAGAGAAAAATTAGTATGAATTTGTATCACACTATATCTGCAAACTGAAGCATATTTTTACATTTTACTTAGGGCTGCGGCTGCGCCGCAGAAAATCCACAAAGGTTATCCAAGTACTTTGGATAACCTTTGGTTCCTCACTTCTCGACAGTTTAACATTTTTCCATCAGAATAAAATGGGACGTTCTGGTCATCGCTACGGCAACACCGTGAAAAATATGGCATGGGTGTAATTGACCTTTCTGATCGGAACGACCAAATAGAATTTTGTGCCAAATTATTTAAATTTTCGTAAAACTAAAATGTGTACTCTCCATATAATTTCTATAGGGGGCGCTATCGCGCCCAATTTGAATTTTGCCAAATGAAAGTGTGTAGGACTGAGACTTTAACAACTGATAACAAAATGAGCGAAATCGGGCTTCATATGTGCGAATGGGAGCCATTTTTTGTTTGCGAAAAATCTCAAAATACTTCGTACAGTTTGCGGCTCGCCGCATAAAAACCGTAAAACTTAGAAAAGTAATTTGTATAACTTTTAAAGTTCTACTTCAAGATAATTTTCCACCCAAAATTAGGTCGTTCCGATAAACGCTCTAGGAGGAGATAGATTTTGTACGAAGTGAAAAATAAAGGCGGATTCCCGCTTCGCGGGCTGTCATCCAAAATGGCCGACACCCAATATGGTGGACGGCGTTGCCGTAATAATATTTTTTATCATGATGCACGTCTGTACCGATTTTTATGATTCTACGACAAACTTCATTTTTGCGCTCGTCCTATCTCGCAATGTTAAAAAAAACGGAGGTGGCAATATCGCACCACTATTTTGAAATTCAAAATTTGGAAATAGTCAAAAGTTGCGTCGGATCGGGTTTGAATTTTGGGCCAAAATCTGTGACTTTTCGTCGATGTTCACTGGGTGAAAATTGCGACGGTGCGAAAGAAGAAAGAAAGAAAGAAAGAAAGAAAGAAAGAAAGAAAGAAAGAAAGAAAGAATAATATTCCCATACGAAAACAATGTTCCCGCTTACGCGGGTACCATAAACTATATATTTTCGGAAAGTGCTCGCGCATTCCTACAGTACCTCATGGTAGAGGTCCTGGTGCCCGTCAGTGACCCAGGGCTCTTATTCGCCCATTGACTTTTATGGGCTCTGTACAATTACAATGTTGATTTTTGCATTATATATGTACTGTATGTGCACGGGACGTGCACGACAAGAGGAGTGTGTTAGTGAGTGTTTGAGAGGAGGGGAGCGCTTCGCGCTCGTTTTGTGCGTTTTGTTCGCACTTTGGGGGAGTGCGCTCTGCTTCGCTCTGTGCACCGTCCAATTACAATGTTCATTTTCTGATACATGTGCACGTGCACGAAACGTGCACGACGAGAGGAGTGCGTTAGTGCATGTTTGAGAGGAGGCAAGCGCTTTGTGTTCGTTTTGTGCGCTCCGCGCACTTTGGGGGAGTGCGCTTCGCTTCGCGCACTCTATACGATTACAAGAGCCCTTCGCAGCCCTGATGGCGCTCGGCCAACCAGGCTACGTCTGTCCGAGTTCAGCTGTTGTTATTAGCAGACAAAAACTCCTTCATCCTCTCATATCATTTGGGTGAATGCATTGTTAGGTAGTCTGCTGTTTCGTAGTATGTTGTTTAGATCATGTTTTGGAGCTGTTTGACTGCTTTTGCCTTGTTATTGGTCTGATGCTCTGGGAGTTGTTTGTAATGCGTGTTCCATGGGTATTTGCTGATATGTGGTTACATGCTTCTTTTTAGTCTGACAAGTGGTGGTAAATGCGTTTAGTAGATCTGATAGTAAAAATAAAAAGCACGACCACCTTGTGCAACAGCCCCACCTAGAGTTTACATCACCAGCCACCACTGGTAGTATTGATCCCGTAGGAAATTTGTCCTTTGCTTTTGACCCATACTTCAATGCCACTGGGGAAAACCCGTAAAGATCAGTCGCCCACCACTGCTCTCTATCTGCTCACTATCTCTCTCTCTGCGTAACCTACTGTGTGTCTTGTGTTAGTAACAAAGCACGTTTTAATGTGATTTTGAGCCTCGTAATGGGTTTCAGTCTTTTATCATAAGGAGACCATTTTTCTTTGTTGCAGTGCTCTTTTTTTTCCAAAGTTCTGGTGACATTGTGCTACTTACGTTGCCTTACTCCTGTGTATCAAAATTCAATTATGTTTCATATTTTGTGGTACATTAAACTTAACCAGAGCTGGATTGATTCAGTGGACACAATCAGATGGGTCAGTTAAGTGCATTCATCAATCACTGCATAGACTCCACTTTTATGGTACACTTTTATGGTACACTCCACTTTTATGGTACAATTACGCTGGCTGCACTATGAAGCAAATCATGAACTGTCGAGTTCTGGAGTAAGTTCTCAGTCTGTTGTTCACTAAACTATTAAAATTCTCGTGCATTTATGTGTATTTCCTTATTCAGGCCTTTGTCAGGTTGAGTTAATTTGTTTCAATGAAATAGAAGAAATAATATAATAATAAATAAATAATATAATATTGAAATAATAAGCCTACTTTTGGCCATTGTGTTTTCTTTTCTTTTTTTCTCAATAACTGGTAACCTGGCTTGCTTGAAAACCCAACTACTCAAATAAATGAATCAAATAGGTTTTGGAAACATTTACATATAATTTTTTCCTATTGCTGTTCATGAATAAAGTCACTCTCCACACTTGATGGCAGAGACTATTATAGCTACTATCGTAGACACAACTGCCCTCCGGTAGGGTAATGGAAACAAGACTATACACAATTGTCCCCTTTGACCACTCAATCACCACATTCACACTCAGACAAGGTGTTTAAAGTGTCTTGCTCAAAGACAGCTGAAATTTGAGAGAATGACCTTTAAACCCGTGAACAGAAGCGCTGAGGCTCTTTTGTCCTCATTCAGCAAATCAGAGATGGAAGGAACATTCCTACACTGAGGCACAATGTTCAACATACTGTGCCCTGGTCTTAATCCCAAGACTATTGTACACACCGGATTACTAACTTTGGAATGATTTAGCCAAACCAATTAGGAAACTGTCATCAACACATCATAACCTCCCTGGTGGTGGTAATGAATAGGCCTTCATGTTAATGGGCCTATTTTGGATGCTGCACTGAGTTTAATATCAGTGTGAGAGCTTCACTCACACCTCGTCCACAACAAAAACGCCATGGTAACGCTCCAGACGGTGCTCCAAAAACAGTGAATTTAACACAACTCCGATAGTGTTTGAAATAAAAGCAAAACATATGATTTAATGCATGCTATTTTCGACTCTGCACGCCAGACCAAATGTCGCCAGACTGGCCTTTACAGCAGAACGCTCACGCACATAAATCCAAGACAAGTCAAGTCAAGAGTCAAGATTTTTTATTTGTCAAACCATGTGAATGATTTGAAATTATATTTCTCACAGCCTTGATTGTGGAGCAGGGGGAGGGGGAAGAGGGGTGGGAGGGAGGCATGGAGGTCAGGGAGTTCAGCTTCCCGTTGGCCTTGTGTATGTAACTGTTCTTAAGTCGACTGGACCTGGCCCGTAGATTCCGCAGTCTCCTCCCTGAAGGCATTACCTTGAGAGACTGTGTGATGGGTGCGTAGGGTCCCTGGTGATTCTGACGGCTTTGCGGGTGAGACGGGTGAGTGCATGTCCTTACATGTCCATTGGTACTAGATTCAGATGCAGAACCATTTGCTGGGTCCCTTTCATGAGTTAACATTTGTCACTTTTCCAGGGGCTTGCTGTTCTCAGGGAGCAAGCTGACCTCGTACGTACCTTACACAGAGATTTCCCCCATTTTTTTCCAATTGTGATTGACCTTGATCATTTTGAGGCGAGTTATGAGCTGCTGTAGGTTTACATGTTAAATCAGTTGTGTGTCTCCGGCAAAAAAGAAAGAAAGAAAGTTTAGAGCAGTGTTAATTGTCATGGTAACCAACTAACCTGCTTCAAGTTTTACATCTCGTTGAGAGAGAGAGACCGACATGGACATATTAGCTGTGAAAAAGTCATTATTTCACCAGATGAAACGTGTTGTATTCAATAGTTTGCAGCTGTTGTCAAAGTTGTAATGTTTCCTCACCTCAATCACATGTTTTTATACTCTCACCTCTATGTCAGACTCATCCATCCGCGTAATGACAGTTCAGTGGTGCCAGCTCCACTTTGTGATCAATGACCATGTGTTACTTTGACACAGACCGCCATCATTTCTGTCACCTTATAATCTTCGGAAATCAAAAGTGAACGCTGATGTAAGAGCAAAGATAAAGCATGTGAATGGCAGAAATCTCTCTAAATCAATCTCAAACTTTTCTTGATTGTTTTTTAATAAGACACACCAAAGGATTTAACAAAAAAGATGTCCTGACAAGAGTACTAAGACATGTTGGGAAAGGTGTTAAGAACTATTGTCTTTTTGAAGAAGTTTCATAACCTATGTTTTGTTCCAATGAAGATGCAAAACCTGGTGATCAAAAACGTGTGAATAAAGCAATCAATCATTACTGCTTCAAAGGAATTAGGAACATTATTTTTTTTTTTTCCAAACGTGCAGTTGTAGGTAGTGTGTTTACAAGATACTGGGATTGGATGGCTGACTCTGTTTAGTCAAATGTTAGTGAACCCATTATATTCTGTTTATGGACAAAGCAATGTTTCTATTTACTGTGAAGCACGATTCGGACTCGAGGCAGTTCAGTTGAGATGGGGCAATGGAGCTGTTTGCGGGCTGGTCAAATGTTTGAATATGTCCAGCTGACCTCACATGCATTTGCTGTGCATCTCTTAAAACCACGTGCTCGTGCCTCACTTCTCTCTGTGTGCTGCAGGAATGCATGAGCTCAAAGGACCATAGAGAAAATACAGTGTTTATATCGTTGACGGACCATTTGTCTGTTATCTTTGAGTTGTCATCTTCTCTTATGTTCATATGCAAAGTGCTGATACTGTATATCCCAAACAGTGTATGTACTGTACAAAGCAGGAGAAGATAAGGGAGCATTTAAAGCCTTATGCCAATTCCAATTCAAGTTTAGAGGCTAATGATCTCATGGACTTTAGGTGGCGTGAGAAAAGTACAGCGATAACTCACAAATACAGAACATAATGCTCATTAGTTACTCATTTGCTTTTAAATTATTCAACAATGAGAAATCACATTCAAGTATTCAGGATTTTTTTTTACATTGAAGACCCAGACTTTAATTCCTACCAACCCGAAAATGTATGTGTTATTTCTTCTGACCCGCAAATTCATGGCTTTTCGAAAGAAGCTCAAGGACAAACAAATTGCAGAGCTCATGTTCCTACACTTATAATCACAGCGCTGCGATAATTTGGGTAATCTTCTTTACCGAGCGGTCATTTCCATGGAGATCGGGTCCCGCGAGAGCCTGGAAAGGACACCCTCTCCTTTCTTCAAGATGCTACAATTTTGAACAGTTTGTTTGTGCAGTAATTACATGCTACATCCTCAGCACCACTATTCTGAAAGATGTAAAAGGAGATAGGAGGAGCTGGTGGGAACTCAAGCTGGGGAATGAGCAAAAATGCACACATTTAGTTCCCGCGATCGATGAAACTCATAACGTTTCTCAATTGGAAATACTTTACGATCCACCAATACGTGCAATTTCCATTTACTCCTGAGTATCTCTTGGTAGCTTTCTTTTTCTGCAGAATCCACTTTTGAATCATTATCATTTGGTAGTTATTAAGTGTTCTATCAGGCTTTGCACTTCACGCTCAATACAATCGCTACTGTACTGTGGGTTATCGACTGTATTGTGGAGAAATTACTGCAAATTACATAGGGAGAATGTGCGGACTGATATTGTGTAGAATCAGATGCTGTATATGGGCCATCCATCCATCCATTTTCTTCCACTTGTCCGTTGCCGGGTTGTGGGGGCAGACGTTGGAGCCGCCCAAATCACATTGCTCCAGCCCCTATGGCTCCTCTGCAGCTGGTGGGTCCACAGAAGGACGGCCTCATGGTTCTAACCGGGCCTGTTGGTCTCTCATAAGGGGCTTCTGAACCGCTCTTAGGACCTGTTTGCCATGGGAGACCCTACCAGGGGCATCAAGCCCCCGACAACAGAGATCCCAGGATCATTCGGGCACTCAAACCCCTCCACCACATTAAGGTGGCGGTTCCAGGAGGGGATATGATATGTATATGGGTAATGCAGTTAAATAATTCAATAGCTAAATCGATTGATGACATTCTACTACCAGAGGCCGTCACACACTTTTCATCCTTAATAGAGCATTGAGTCATTTTCACTAGAGCAGAAAATTACATTAAAAAAGTGCTCCTGGAGAAGATAAAGGTGACACGATAATGTGCCTAAAATCTAAATTATACTATTTAATAGCGCAGAGAAGGAGCATAGTTGACGCGTCTAAAATGATTCCCTATTCCTTAAATGTGTTTGTTTATAAGTATGCATGGCAGAATACAATTATCATTGGTTCTTGAATGGATTATGTTTGTCCTTCCAATGTTTCAAAGCCTTTCAAGAATCCACAGTCTAGAAATACCACACTAATACTGTGATGAATTGGGTTCCCACAGTTTTGTTTTCATTATCGACTGTATGTCAAATAAATCAAATGTTTATGTGCGCTGCTGTACCTCTGTGGCCCTCCTGGGGGCCACGCTCCCCACATTGACAACCTTCGCTCTTCTGTATGACAAATCAAAAGTGCTCACCACAAATGTGACCATGAATGGGTGTCAGATTATGTGCCTATAGGTCCCAAGAATAAGAAAACATTACCGGCCTCATTTACTACAAGCGACATAAACAGCATAACTTTGATAAGACAATGTAGTTTCTCAGTCATCCAGGCAATTAATTAAACTCAAAAAAGGGGATAACTTTGATGTTTTCTTCCTTCTCACAGAGACATCTAAAGACCTGTGACTTTCGGCGTTGCCAGAATATCACACTCTCGCCTTTTATATAACTACTAGGATGATTTATGTAGTCTCTATGTATCGGCTCCCCATGTTCTGTCACCATCTAATCTTCAATGGACCTACATATCAAAGCCTGTTTGATTTGCCTGTTCATAAGCTCCCATGCGTGGCTGAATTCTGTTTCGTGTTCATTTGAATTCTTGTCCGGTCGTGCGTTTGATGCGGGTGGTCAGCGCAAGCTTTTAATCTGTTGCATAGGGCCATTTCTGCTCCATACACTATTATTACAAGTAGTACGGTAGAGTGAGCCAGTGATTTATGTCATTTTAATGTATGTGACGTGTAATTGCACAGATTGTTGCATCTGAACAATGATGATCGGTCAGCCATGAAATGACTACCTGTTTATTACCTCTTAACCCCCATCTGAACCCAGCACATTTTCTCCAGTTTAGCTTTACCCAAATCTAAAAGCTTAAAAAAAAGCATCAGACCAGCGACCAAAACGAGGATGAAAACAAAAATGAAAAAGCAACAAAAAGAGACAAAAAGACAAACATGGGTTGCTGTACAGTACGTTCTGGTATTACCGGCGATATCAGACAATAGCGATATCCACAGAACTGACTTTGAAATATCTGCCCAGGGACGACCGATGAAAATCCCTCCAGAAGATGCCCGTATGCACAGTTTCTAAACACACAGGGCAGGATGTCACGGTGTTTTAACGGATTGCCATGTAGCGCCAGACTGAATCAATCTCTCACTGTGCGATAATCGGATTGATCTTTTTCTAATGCAAACAGCTATCGGACATGGCTAACCAGGTTTACCGCGCCTCTCTCTGTGCTGTGGGGCCCTTGTGTGGCTTCTGTACACCTCTCAGTGTAGAGGTCGCTGAGGGTAATGTCTAGAGCTTCCAGAGGCATTAGTGTAGACTTGACCAGAGCTAGATCACGGTTAATAGTGCTGGAGCGTGTCGCGTAACATAAATATAGATCTCTCAAATCAAATTAAGGAGAGGGATAAAAGTATGGCGAGCAGATGGATAGTGTTTTTACTTGGATGAGCATAAGCCTGTCAGTATTTTAGATAAGGGATTGATATGCCTATGACCTTTTTTTTTATCTTGGTGCATCAACATAGATTAAGTTTTAGGAAAGTGATGAGAAAACTGTGCTTTTTTTAATTTTATTAAAGACGGATCTGAGCCTAAGTGTAATCCCCACTTTACCCGAGCACATGTTCAACTGCTCTCCCTGGTTGAACCTTTTTTTTACAACATTTACAATGTAAAATACTGCAATACGAACTTCCTATAAAACTTTAAATCACACATAAACCATACAGCACATCGACAAAACCACAGGCCAGTGCTATTTAAAATGGGGACAGCGTTGGTCTGAGACTTACCCTCAGAGGTGAACATTTTGAACTCGGATATGGTCTATTGATAATGTGACCCACAACTTTGCTCTTTTGTAAAAAAAACAACAACAAAAACAAAAGAAAAAAAGGCGTATTGACCAAATGAAGTCCTGCAGTGTAGGATCAAACAGTTGCGATTTTTGGATTGTCTGGTAACTCTGTTGTTGTTTTATCTCTGAATAAATGAACTGAGCGGCTCAGGTGCTTTATTATTGATACATTTGAGAATCACTTTTAGTAAGCTTTAATTACTAAAGCTTGTCAAGTTCAGCAGTTTATGCTTCTCAATTGCAGTGATGGTAGTGGATTGTTATTGCTCGATAACAACCCTTTGTGGCTGGGGCTTGAGCCAGGGGTTTGAACCATTAAACATCAGAAGAGCCGCTCCGTTTCAAAACAAATGAAATCCAGAAAGAGCTGTAGTAGTTATTCAAATCACAAACAAGATTTAGATACTATGATAAAGTACATTTCTGTTTAATGAATTGCATTACCTTAATAGATCACGCGATTATGATGTGAAATCTTTGATCAGAAGAGATCTAGGGGAAGGGAAATTAGAACATATGACACTTCTAACGTTCTGATGTATTTTTAATGTAAAATTTTGACATCTCATTACACTAAGAGATCTCAAGAAATTGTTGTTCTTTATCCTTTATTCTTGATCAGGATCCTCCTAGTGCCACACTATGACTCAAGTCTCGCTGGGGTAAAGATGACATGTTTCAAAACAGTTAAAAAAAAACAATACATTCATTTAATTTAATTTACACAATAACCAGTGGAACATAGTATACGCATTTCATTCTTGAGTTAATTTTTGAGTTACTGTACCTATGTGTGTATGAGAGAGTAATTACCCAGGAACTAAGAGATCTTGCATTTACAGGCCTGCTGTTTGGCTAAATACGTTTCTATACCTAAAGCTGTTGAAGAAAAACATGAGCAGAGCCGCTAAAATCAGTGCTGTCCGAAGTGATTAGAATCCATGGACCCTAATAGTTTTGGACACTTTTTCTGAAGTGTAACACTTGGCTCCGCACCTGTAGATGAAAGTAGCGGTTATTATAGTGATTCATTTTACTCCAAGATGAAAAGGTCAATGGAAAGTCAACCCGTTCCTTCTTAAGTTTAACAATGTGCAATTTCACTCTTATTCAGTTAAATTGGGAGACGTCAGATGTTAAAAAGCCCCGAGATACAAAAAAGTAACTTGCCGTCACCTCTCCATCTACAAATCTGGTGATAGTCAGAGTCTATTTCATGGAGAATATAAAAATGTCTTCCTGTAAATGGGCACTGCTTTGCGCTGTCTTTCCCCTGCTTGTGTGTAAACAGTAGAAAAATCTTGCGACATGTGAAACAGTCCGATCATGTTAGCTCGGAGTTTGAAGTTTTCAGAGACAAATCCAATGTGTACAAAGGCAGTGTCAGAGTCACCCAGGATTGGACAGCCTGCTTGCGTGTTTGTAAATCCACACAAATATGGCCAAGCTTTCAGGAGCCTTTGTGGATTTTGTTGAGGATTTCTAAAAGGTAAATTGGAGCTGGAATGAATGTGGCATAATCCAGACTCTGAACTGGCAAATGCAGCTTGTGCAGGGCCAGATACCTTTTGAGTAAATACATTTGGCATAATGTTAAATTACAGTATAAAGACAGACAATACTGTATTATGAGAAATAATGATTTATATTCTCAGATATCCAATATTAGTAGCTTCACCGTAAACACCTTGCCACCTGATTCCATATAATTGTGCCCAAGCATGTTAATGTTTAAGGATATAATTGTAAATGTTCTTTTCAAGGGTGACCACATATGCAACAGATATGCAGACCAAAGAATTAAGGGGCTTGAAAATGCCAATCACTGTATCAGTCGATGTCATTTGTGATTTCACAGTCATTTACAGCAGTTATTTCTATGCGAACAGTGGGTTTATACAGTCAAAATGTATTACTATGTTGTACATACACTTTTAAGATTGCACTCAAAGGTTAGATTCATTTCAAGTGCTTTTATTGCTGTGTGGTGAGGAACAAACTGGATTCATATTAATCTGGCATCAATCTGCAAACCTTTGGCCAATCGTCAATAGTCGGCTTGTACAATGACAAACAAAGCACTTACTTACTTACTTACTTACTTACTATAGAGTTCCAATACATTGTGTACTTGCAAAAGTGTAATTTGACAAGTTCTTCCTGAATTTGGCTCAATGTGATGCTTATCTTTGAGGGAAAAGGCTGTAGTTTTAATCCACAGTCTTTCGAGAGAGAGCAGTCGGAAAGTTAAATATTTTTGGGCAGTGTAAAAAGTGAAGAGAAAATTGAACTTTGCTGTGTCTCTCAGAAAAAAACATCACTGACAGATGAGATGTGGTTTCTAAAGTTCAGATGAAAAGTGACAGGCAAAAAAACGATTTCTGTGTTGTGGAGATATAACGAGCACTTTGGTCGAAAACACGAGAAAAATGTCCTTTTATGTTCGTCAGGGCAAGATGAACACCAAGTGTCACATTCACAGAACAAAACATACTCAGTGTTTCAAAATTTGCTTTTGTAAAACGTCGTCGAATCCTGCACATTTATTTGAGCACAATCTGTCTATTCAGAAAATGATGATGAACAATATCAAATTAACCTCAAAGGGGCTCGTCATTGAAGTCATCTGTGACCAATTCATGCCCCACAATATAAGGTCATTTAACCCGAAATAATACCCAAGTGCACTGGTCTTTGTCACGCTTGGTTTTCTTCCCCAGCTGACCTCCCAAACACCGCTGCAGATTTACTTCAAGGACGCAGTAAGGACGGCATGAGGTCTACGGCAAATCAATATGCAAACTGCCCTTACAGTATGAGGGAAACACAAAGAGCACATTTCTTCAGTTCTTGCATCTTTGCACGGACTACGATTTGCTTTTCTTGTTTCGAAAGCTTTAAATGAACTGCCCTCGCAAGACTCACAGACCTTGTCCGTTTGTTTCCAGCTTGTGCATTGGCGTCTGAGGGCTTTGTTTTATTTAATTGGCTTTTGAGGTAAATGAATTGGACTGGAGCAAATAAAAAATGAAGCTTACGGGGTAGTGCAATGCTAAAAACCTTGTTCTTCTTTTACAAAAAATTGCAAACTTGCCTGGGCTATTTGGTCAGTTATTTTATCAGTGACTGCATCCTTACAAAGGGCAGACCTGACCCTGTGGATAGGCTGAATGTGAAGTCAGACCAGGGCAAATGCATGAATCAATACTGACACAAGGAGTGACATGTTCCGCTCAGAAAGTTTTAAGGAAAGATGCTAAGTTCCTTAAACCTTACTTTCAGAGCAGTTAAAACGGCGTGTACTTGCACTGAGACATGATGGTCCCATTTGGATGTTCACTCCATTTGTGTCAACACCCACTCACTCAGGCAGACAAGGAGGTTTGGGGCCATGTTTCTCCGAGACTGTGTTCGGAGGTGCTATTCCTAAAATGGGCTGCTGGACACACTTACAGTGCATCTCGTCAGTTTATGTGAGCGTCCGCTTTGGAAAAGGGGTCATTCAGAGGTCTGTACCTGCTCGAAACAATGATCCCTTGGGTGTTTTTACTACTTCAGGTGTGAAGCGAAATATTATTTAGTGTGTGTTTTGGTTCCCAGACGGTGTGTTTGCTCATATTGGTATAGCAGTAAAAATCTGTTGTGTATAAGATGCAATACAATGATTATTGGTTGAATTGAGGCCCACTGCTCCACACACGTATAATTAAAACATGAATACCACTGTTCTTGGCCTCCTGGGAACAGCACAGCGCTTACAGCTCATGCTCGATTGTACATCTCGCTCATACTAGTAATACATTGTATTCCCTGAGCCAATGGGCAATAGCAATGCACCCATTCTCTCACTCGCACTATATAGCATTCATTTCAAATAGCAGTATAGTTCTTGGCATATTTAATATCGCATAGTTCTTTAGTCGCATGGTTTTATCCCTAGAGTAAAAGTTTAGATCATCACTGCAGCAGGAGAAGTAGAAGAAGCTTACTAAATTAGGTCTAATGGGGTTTGATAAGGGGAAATGGAGAGTGTCTTTGCCATAATGTGTCTTGATAAGCCGCTGCCTGTATAATTCACTCATATGTAAATGACCGCAGCACAGCAGCGGATTAAAGATTAAGCAAGAAATTGGATTTGAGTTGGAACAGGACCTAGCAAAGGTCAAATGAGAAATGCACAGCTTTGGTAATAAATCAAAACGAGAAACTATGAACAGTGATTCTAAATTTGTGGCACACTGACCTTTCGCTAATGGTGCTCAGAAGTCGTGATTTCGATCTGCTAATTGTGACAGTCATTTGTGCCGTGCTCGTGGTGAAGACTGAATCCGTGGTTAGACTTCAAACAGCTTTCAGATTTGATTTGAAGAGTTTTATCTGATTTAGTCAATCCTGCTTCGGCTCGGGCTTGGTTTAACCCTGATCTGCTTTATGTGATTCAGCGAACAAAGTCTGTAATAGTAAACACTGGTACTGCTGGATTGATATTAAAAAAACGCAGCACAAAAGACTCAGCCCGACAGAGATGGGCTTTTCTGAGCTACTGTATAAATAAGAAGTCCGATCGCTACAAATGCTGGCAACAAACTGTCCAAAGTGGGTGGATTAGTCATTGTGAGGTTACTCTGGGGGTGTAATCTACGTGGTGTATTGTTTTAAATAATCCAGCATTATATAAAGGAGACATAATAATAAGAACAATTAGATGTTGCTGCTATACTTGTAGGTATATGGGTATTGCAAAGTTCATCCATTATGGTTTTCTCATGATGTTTTAGAAGATTAAACAAAAATGTTGGGTTTTGGAGGAAGACGTTTTGAAACAAGAATCAATACAAGTTAAATGTGTGGATGACTCAACTGAAAGGTTTCCTTAAAAGCTTAATGGAGATGATGTAATTCACTATCTGTTAGACTGAATCGATACTGCCTAAAGAAAATAATAAACAAGGAATAAAAGAATAAACAAGGTACACTGATCATGATTCTCTTTACATTTTCTGCACAGAAAAAAAAAGAATAACTCCACACTGTAGGATAATAGATAAACTAGCCCTGTCAGAATAAAGGCTTTTTTAAATGTCATTCTTTTGTTCCTCAGTCACAAAGAACTATCTTGAAGTTCTGCATCAGCATATGTTTTTTTCTTGTATAAGTTGCAGCCAGCATCTTGACTCTTTATTAATGGGACAATTTGAATGAAATACTATTTTTTTTTGTCTACACAAGCTTGCTGCTCTGGTTGTTTCTCATTTTGTCTTGAACGATTCGGCCGATTTCACAGTAATGTTTATCATTACAAAATACAAATAACTGATTTGTAAAATGGTCTCACTGTTAATAACTTAGCCAAATAACAGTTTTTAGTAAACGCTGAACTGAATCTTGTTCCCTTCATTTTAATTGCTTCTTTGGGTCCTGTGACTTTTGTATTCGAACAGAGAATCCAATTAAAGCAGACGCATTGTTCTTCCTCTTATTATAGTCCATTTGAATAACAAGGAGAAAACGCATCAAAGTAAAGCTTTGTTTATTGTGTCTAATGCATTCGCTTAATGCAAGTGTAGGATTTTTGCCCTCACATAGTTTAAAGGCAGAATTGGATGTTCAATTTGGCAGAGATGCCTTCCTCATAATCAAAGATTGATTGTGTAAATTAAAATGGAAATAATGGCCTTTTATGAATAATGCATGAGTTTAAAGCGGCGCTGATGGCAAAGGCAGGATCCAATAACGACAGTTTTATCACTACATGGGAGAAAACAGTAAGTATACTCTGCCCCAACATGTTTCTATACGAATGAAAGTCAGTGGAGCCTTACTCAACTGTAGGCTGTCAGCCGCTGAACAGAGGTTCTGTAGAACACATCATTGTGACATCTGCTATACTCAGTGGCGTGTATTAGATATTGGAAAGTGCTCATTTTGTCCACAAGTGGAGGTTTTAGAAACTACTCTCACATTAATGCATCGTACAACAAACCCACTTCCATTTTGATGAGAGGTTGCCTTGCCCTTTTCACTTTCTCTTTTAGCCCCAAACCAAAGTCAGCATGGTCTTTCCGAAAATACATGTTAAACCAAGTATGCACCCCTCTGGAAACATTTCTCTTTTACCAGCGACGTTGCATAATGCAGATAGAAGCCCCTGTCCTTGGTGCCTTTGTGATAAGGTCAACATCATTGAGCTCCCACAGGAGATCTCCAGCTTGTGTCGTTTGAATGGACATAATGTGCGCGCGAGTTTGTGTGTGTGTATAGAAAGAGCCTGTTTATTCTCTTTGTGCAGCCAGAGCCAGCGCTCGCTCTTGTCCGAGATCCAGCGCTTACTTGTCCTTGGCATCGCTCATATGGTTAAACAAATATTGTGCCTCAGCGTCGAACAGGAAAAGACTCACCACAACAGGATATTTATAATTCATTTAATATTTAATAATTTAATTCATTTAATAAATCATTTCTAGCGTGCTTAAAGGAGCAGCTGATGTCCCATGGAGAGAATGGAAGGGTAACAGAAGACAATGTTTTATTCACTCCATATCCATTGTGGTAAGCCACGTGTAGCCACAGCTGCCTAAAGACTGACTGAAGCGCCGCTGCACCATCAAACCCTGCGACCACCATCATCCAGTCACTCACGCCACTCACCCAAGCAACTTAGTATTATCACACCCGGCCTCCCATCCTAATACCAACCAGGCCCATTCCTGCTACCGAGATCAGACGAGATCGGGCTCTCTCACTGCGGTAAACTATGGCACCGCTGTAATTGGAAAACAAAACAAAAACAGGTGGTTGAAAACTGGTCTCTGGTATGAATAGCGACGCTAAACTGAAATCCTGTGAAATGCTCTTCCTCCCGTTTGCTGCCTTTGGACACAGAGTCGTTCACGTCTTGTCCATCACAATCGTTCTTTATTAGATTTGGTCTTGAGCCTTGCCCCTGAGCAAAAGCCTACACAACCGTATTACGCTGTAGCAATCCTTAGCTCGATTCGATTCCCTCCAGAGGAGTTCGGTGACTATGATGTTTGTAATGACTTTACTTTTGCTCAAATGTCAACCGTGTGAATTCAATTTACGCATGTGTGCTTTGTGGTGCATGAATGAAAGATATAAATAACAGAGTCTATGTACAGGCTATTCTATTATTACTATCCCACTTGTAACTTACAAATATAAAAGTTCACATTTAATAATAATTTAGTTCCATTAGATTCTGTTGTTGAGTTGTTTAAATGTTATGCTACAAACTGTGTTAAATTTACCACAATAGTGTAATTTATTTTGTCATATTATGCAGCTTAGCGTGAAGTTTCCTGCCGACGGGTTAGAACTGGAATTAATTGCCAAACTGACATCTTCAACGTATCATTGAAGCAAACTGAATAAAGAATGTGACAAGTGCATTAAAACAAGACATCTAGTTTCCAATAGTTTCCCTTACGTTTAGATATTATCCATTTTTTTTTTTTTTTTATTTCTTCTTTATTTTGAACATGTGAGCAACACAAGCACCTTTACAAAATTTTTGACATAAAGGCTGTTACAATCAAAAAGACAAAAGCAAACTTGTCAGATCTCTTGAACAAAGCCAAAATATACAAGTGCACAATGTCCAAAAAGGAGTGAGGAAAGTTAAACTTATTTAACCCCACCCCTGTTCCAAACACAGTTAATAGCATAGTTTTCCTGTTCCTATATAGTTTCTCAAAACTCAAAGGGAATAATAAATAGTAATAACAAGATAAACTGATTTTTTTTTTTTTTTTTTTTTTTAATTAAAAGGAAAGCACACACGAGACGAATCACTTACAATCTTTAAATTCTGTTGTCTCATATTTCAAAAAATGTTTTCTCTATATTTCTTCTTGAACTGAATCATACTTGAGCATTGTTTTAGATCTGAGCTTAATCATTCCATAATTAAATCATTCCATTGGCTACAGTCACAAGTTTCTACTGTTTTGTATGAGCTTTTAAGAACTTTAGCCTGTAAAAACACAGAACATTTAACCCTGATTTTATTACATAACAGATAATGTGCTATGCCGCTTAACTTAACTCATCTCGGTGCATCTGATTTGAATTGTGAGCTGGGGAACGGATCTCACTGCAGTGAGTCCGTGGGGAGGACAAAGCCAGATCAATTTTAATTACCCCAGTCGCCTTTGAATGAGCACCAGAGTAATGGGCATTTAAACTTCTCCGGTGACCACTATAACCTGCGGTGGACCTGTGAAATGCACTCACAAAACGGCTCCCCACTCCCACGTTTGGACCTGGGAGAGCACAGTAGAGGGCTAAGAATCTGTGTGTTACATAACAGTGAAGGGACTGGGGTTCCGTCTGAAAAGAGGCGACAATCTTTCTGAGCTTTTTATATATAGAGATAAAAGCCAAGTCTAGGTCAGCTTGGTACAAAAAGGGATTTAACTATGCTATTGAGAAGGGTAAGTGCGGGGAGGTGATATGGAGCGCAGACACTCTAGTCACAGGCAGAAAAGACACAAACTAAGCACCAGGGATGTTTCAATACGTCTCGCCCTCTCTTCTCTATATTTGTTCATTTATTTAACATTATGTGAACAACTCTGGCCTGACATCTGTCAACTTTTAAATCTCTTTTAAAGATGTTAATAATTAATTCTAGTCTGCAGTTTTAGGCTTGTGAGGAACAACTTCCAAAGTCTATCTCCCTTAAAAGAGAAGCTGGGCTGTCCAAAGTTGCCCTGAATCTCACAGTAATTCTGCATGCCATTATTCATTCATTATAACAAGAATATCATATACAGCGTGACACAGTCAGTTACATAGAATTTTAAGGAAATTATGTTTGTCTTGTTTATGGTTATAGTCTCAGAATCAGAATTGTTTTTTATTGACGTGGTTATGAACAGGTTCACGACTAGGATTTTTTTTCTGATCGACCGTGCAACATAAAAAATATACTGTAACACATAACTTTGATAAATCATAAACTATAAAAACTTTAAAACTATGAGACTATAAGGGCATGCGTAAGAAGGTTAGAATTTTAAACTATGGTAAAGACAACAACAATTTGACATAGAACAACAGCGTGTGTATTCACAGATGTGCATTAAAGGCACACCACGTAACATTTTGGACTGTACTGTTGCCATCAACACAAAACATGCTCTTAATGACCAGCTCGACACAGAAAATGGGGTAATCAAAGAATGGATTTGGATGAGAACTTAACCTGTTTAAATCGCAAATTCTGCTAACTTAAGTTACATCTCCATGGAAACGAGTTGGAGACGTACCCACTCCCGGTCAAGTTGCAGTCATGTCTCAGCAAAAGTACATGTTTGTTTGTACATTTATGAGGTATTTTTCAATGATGAAAATATCTGTTGTAAAATAATTGTATGTATTTCAATATTATTTATTGGGTAAAATGTTACGCGGTGTGGCTTTAAGTGTTAGCAGCAGATATGAGTGACACATAATGCAATAGAGCAATGCAAATGGCTGGAACAGGTTATTTCGTTCATGAGTCTGATAAAGAGATATTGGATTTTGTTATCACTGATGAGTCTGACCGCGGAGGGGAAAAAACTGTTCATGTGGCTGTAGGTATATGTCTGAATGGACTGTAGCCTCCTGCCTGAGGGAGAGGGGTGAATAGTCCATGTCCAGGGTGAGAAGGGTCAGCTGTGATCCGACCCCACACGCCTCTGGGTCCTGGAGTTGCACAGGTCCTCGAGAGATGGGAGCCTATCACCTTCTCAGCAGCACGCACAATGTGCTGCAGTCGATGCTTGTCCCGGTCTGTAGCGCCGGGGTACCACATGGTGATGGAGGAGGTGAGGATGGACTCAATGATGGCCGTGCAGAACTGCACCAGCATCTTGGTCGGCAGCTTAAGTTTCCTCAGCTGCCGCAGGAAGAGCATCTTCTGTTGGGCCTTCTTGATGAGGGAGCTGATGGTTAGGTTATAAGAGAGGGACTCTTATACTCTGTAGACCAGATATATACTTACTCAACACAAAGATACCTGTAAATCTTTCAAATGTTCACAATATACAAATAGTTCACAAATACAAATGCTCCTAATAGATTGCACCAGTGGCTTTGAAGGATGGGTCAAATGCAGAGGAATTCCAATTCCCTTATGGACAAAGGATACCTTATTATCGGATACCTCATAGGATACCTCAGTAGTTGAGACTTCAACTACTGAGTACAGAAGATGATTCAAGTACCTTCATTGAAGATGGACAACTCCTGTACGACTGAGAACTTACACAGACATACCTTATTATAGTATTAGTTTACTACAAAACAGTTGTCAATGCTTTATTTCATAATCAGCTGTGAAAGTTAAGCAAGGTTTCACCTGAAAATGTTCCCGAGCACAATCAGAATCAGAATCAGAATAGTATTTATTTCCATTGTTTGAGAACAGGTTCACAAACTAGGAATTTTTCTCGGTACAATCGTGCAACTTAAAACATAACACAGAATGTAGATAAAAATAAGAGATAAAAACTTTAAAACTATAAGGCTATAAGGGCATGCATATGGGATCTGTTGCTTGAATATTACTGGAGTGTGAGTCTACTTTCAGTCTCACTGTGGCAGTCATAGATGGGCCACTAAAGCCTATGTTCACAGGGAAATGTGTTTGTGAAAACGGTTCCTGTTGCTTTGAAGCTGGAGAAAACATGCTGCCCAAATCCTCCCGAGCTTCCTCGTTCACCTTGATGAGAAGACACCATCTGTGGATATGATGACTATCCACTTAAAGGAGCTGCTGTTTGTGGAGTTTTAACAGTGCTGGCGAGGCTGAAAAGTTTGCGAAATAAAGTCCCCCAGCACTGACGCTGCAACATGTCTCGATGATTGCGACAACACTGCTTTGTGATAAGGGGATTGGCTATTAAACATTAGCCAGTGATTTTCAAACTTTTTACACCAAGTATCACATTATAATATCAGTCTGAATGAGAGATTCTGGATCTCAGTGGGACTTTCCGGATGAAATAAATGTATAAAACAAACTCAAACTAACAAAAATTGGCAGCCTAACCCTCATTCTGTTTTTTGTTTCTTTTGATTGGATAGTCTTCTAAGAACTCAAACAAACAAAAAGTAAACACAACTTTTGCATCATATAGAATATAAAAAATAAATACAAATCTTACATACCCTACCTTACCTACAGAATAAGCTACATTAAGAGCGTCTAGAACAAATTAGAACAGACGCTTAATGATTACTCATTTAATTCACTTACTTGATTTGTTGTTGTTGCAGCTCTAGCATGTGTTGTTTTACAGTGTGTGTACCCCCAAACCTCAGAGTGACCAACTTAGCCCAGTGCATCATGCTCTTACGCAAAGCCTTTATCTTATCAAAGTCTTCCGCTGACAAAGCAGGTTCACAAACAATGGCTCATATTTTTTGCCCTTTGAACACATCTGGGCAGTTGTTTGAGGTGACCGTGTTCAAAAAGCCTTTTAAGGCAACGGAATCAGCGGCAAGACTATTTTAGCATCAATGATATTTTTTGATGTTTGTCCTGTCAGCTATGCAGGCTCTGTTTCTGCATTGTAAATATACAGTATGTTACAACTACAAATGTCCAAGGCATCCAGACCAAATACTACATCATTATTATTCTAGAACCAGAAATGTACACACCTTATTTATATCCAACTCTATTATAGAAAACTAGGAAATTCCAAAATCCACATCAATGCTTCAGTGGATATAATACTCCCCAGTGTTTGAGTCAACTACTTGGGCTTAAAGGAGCTATACCTGAATTGTTTTCTTTTTGTAAGGTAAAATTATTTTTGCCCCATAAAAGTATGTTGTAATAGTAGTCATTTGTGAAAAAATCAGCCTGATGCGTGGCATTTGCGCCGTATTATGATTCATTGATGTTGTGGTCAACCCAAATATAGTCGCCGAAGGACGGCCGTGACGGTAAAAATACCCATTTCATCACATTTTGACGAAAAAGGATCAAAATTAGGTATAGTCCCTTTAATGGATTACAAAAAATACTAACATGAATTGTTGTGCTGTAGAAGATACAGTTAGTTAAGTATACCAGAACTTGTATACGTTTATATAGTAGTTTACCGACTATATTGTACACCATATTGTTTTTATAAAGGCCACACAAAGAGAAGGCTAAAATACAGGGACATAAGTATGCTATAAAGTCAAATAACTTTCATTTCACTATGGCCCAACATTTTTTTCAAAAAACATCACAGCAACCCAGATGTTTTTACAGGACGGTTTAGGTCGACGTCAAGTATATTTATATTGCACATTTACAAACAGATAAACTGCCCCAAAGTGCTGTACACACACTCAACAACAACAAATATAAAACATTCATGTTACTAAAATATCTCGCTCAATTTGAATTAAAGCAGTACTAAGTAACTCATGCCCCAAGAGGCCATAAGCGCCACTGCGAGTGGTGTAGCATGTTGCGTTTTTTTACTCATTAATTGTCCATGAGAGTAATACTACACTGACAGAAAAGACAAAGTGAGAGAGGGATATTGTACATCCAATTACACAATGGAGATCATTGGCTGTAAATACTGTTTTAACTGGCGCTAGTGCGCAGTTAGCTTTGCCTGTTAACCTGTTAGCTTCTTTTTCATGTTCCCATTAGTGTGTATTGTGCCTCCGACCTGGAGGCAGGATGTTGCAATTGTGGTTTTCTGGCCAGAGACACCAGGGGGAGATGAAATACCCCCAACACTTGTATTACCCACAGAGGGACTAAGAAAAGGATTTATTAAGGCAAACAAGTTATTTAGTTCTTCTTTAAAACCCAAAAAAGTGGGTTTTAAGCTGCGACATGAAACTCTCCACTGAAGTAGCCGCTCGAATGTGAGTTCCACAATTTGGGACCGGTGACTGCAATAGCTCAGTCTCTTTTACTGTTTAATTTAGACCTGTCTATCTAAGAACAGCTGAGGACCTTACCGCACCGTCCGGAGTGTATAAAGTCAGACTTTTCAGATCAATAGGAAGGTGCTAGATTATTAAGAGACTTAAAACATACAACAACATCTTAAACTGAATTCTAAAAGCAACAGGTAACCATTGCAGAGAGGAAAGCACTGGGGTGATGTGATCTCTGTGTCAGGTCCTTGTAAGAATACGTGCAGCTGCATTTTGGACCAGCTGTAACCGGTGAACTGAAGACTGATCAAGGCCATAGGACAGAGAGTTACAGTAGTCCAAGCGAGATGTTATTTACAGAACCTGTAAAAAAAACCTGTTTGAAGTTGCTACTACAGAGGGAAACCCTGGATCAAACACTTAAATTGATTATAGTCCTTTTATATAATTCATATTTTGCATCCATTTTTTTGATCTTTTGGAATTTTATTTTGTTTTTTGGTGTGATATCGCTAATACGTCCTCATGCCACTTCCATGCCAAGGTAAAGGAAGAGCTGGAATTCACTCCCTCATAAAGGCTGCACCCAGCGCGGAATGAAAGACATTTTAAAATTGATGAGTTTCTCGATATAAATGCTTTTTACAGTAAGTTTTCCATTACTTGTTATTGCCACTTTTTGATGATGCTTATTTCATAGTTCAAGATTTTCAGGATTGCCTCAAACAGAAATGCTCCACACCGGCTGCCACATTAAAAAATAAACCCACCATACTAATACATGTCAGCACAAAACCAGCCTTTGTGTCCATGTTTGGCTTTCAGTCATTATAGTACAACCACGATTGCGATTCAGCATCTTCCTGCGGTGCGTTGTGGATATCCATGTTACTCCATAAATGAGGCTGCAGCTCTGTCTCGGTGCACCCTACACACTCCACTACATCAAAGAATCACTGCCGTCTTGGCCTTAAATTAGCAAGGCCTCCCGGGGCAGCCAAAAAGTGCAAAAACAAAAAACAGCTTTCATGTTTCCTGTGTAATGAGTAAGAAGTGCTTTAAATAGAAGCATGTGTCAGTGATTACATGGATGGATCAATTTCAGAGCACAGCGGGTGAGCAGCACTATTTCATACAGTTTAGTTTAAAATAAAAAAAGGTTTCGCATTGAGTGGAGATGAGTTTGTACAGTATAAAATATGAATATACTCAAATAGGATGGACATGACCTACAGTATGTTAAACTCTTAAAGATCAAACACTTCATATGTAGTGTTTCAGCATTCTTTTAAATATTAATGCTCACTGATAATGTCCGTGTGAATTAAATTTTAAACAAAAATTGCTAAACATAATCCCCATTCTTTTCAGATATTTTTCCCAAATCATGCTGTCCTACAGTATACTCACAACCCAACGTGCTGCTTAATTTCTTGCTTTTTGCTTTAGCATTCAGACAAAAGCATCTTGTCATAGGCAGGGGTTATCAAAGAGCCTCTCCAGTCAGAAATAAGTCCCCGGTGACTCCTTATTGTGACTGAGGCTGCAGTATTTTCACATAAACCCACACACGCACAGACTCACAAACCTGAAGAATGACTGGAGTGGCAGACTGTACCTCTACACACTATAAGGGGAATTCACATTGTTATGGCAGTGCTGGTTAGAGAAGGCAAATTGAATGGAACAATATCTGCTCTTATTTTCTATTTAGAAATCATCACTGCATTTTGGAATGAAGAACTATAATGCATGGCAAAAGTTCTTAAGCCATCACCTGTACTGGGTTGTTTTAGAGTTGCAGACTCACCTCATGAGAGGCTTTGTTGTAGCAAAAGGCAGACAATACAAACCTCACAGGGAGGGGTTTACCTTGTTGTTGGTACCACCCATTTCTATTCTAAATAGATTCTGATAGATTTGAGAGATAAGACTGAACTGCTGGTCCATCTCAAGAAAGAAAAAGAAAATGTTATTACTGGTTCTGAGAAATGGACTATAGCGCAGGCCTCCAGACTAACATTGTATGTTGGTGCCGTCGGTGCACCCAAGTATTTTCATTTAGGCAGGATTCACTTCCAGTATTTATTATTTAATATCTTTTGCTTGCTCAATTAAATTCCATAGTCATACGTGTTACACTAAGTGCATCAGTTTGTGTGTGAAGCTGTAAGATGAAGAAAAAGCTTTACAATTGGTCATTATGTTATACCATAATATAAAATGGTTGTCCTTAGCTTTAAACCCTTTCAAAAGTCCTTTCAAAAGTACATTTCATTTTTGTAACAATATGCCTGTCCTTAAGTGGTTTTGGAACAATAGAAATATTTGTTTCTTTTTTTCTTTTCTTTTTTTGAGAAAGTTATAATTCAGTCCACGGCCTCAGAGGTTTTGAATCACCAGACCTGAATAAACAGGTAAACAGGATTATGTACATCCGTTTTCTGATGGCGATATATTCAATTCTCGTGCAGTGCGCCTGGTGTGAACGCGTGTTTCGGTGATTTCCCTCTCGCTGGAACATTGTACAGTACTTAATGCGTCTCCCAGTGCACACGACCAAACTGCAGTAGCGCGCCACAGACCGCCTGCCAGGCATCTGGCAGCTCTGTGGTTATTCCCGGAGGCGCTGCTTTTTCGCTTCATCAGCCCCAACAGGTGGATAAGTGAAGCGGGCATGAGCAAACAACACATACTTCTTGACGAGCTGCAGACCCTGGTGCTATCCGCCAATCAAACTTCAGCTTTTCCCTCGATCCTCGCGCCTTAATGCGGTACGCCCCCCCCCCCCTCTCTCTCTCTCTCTCTCTCTCTCTCTCTCTCTCTCTCTCTCTCTCTCTCTCTCTCTCTCTCTCTCTCTCTCTCTCTCTCTCTCTCTCTCTCTCTCTCTCACAAGAAGCGAATGGAAGTCGTGATGAAAACTGACCAAAGCTGGATATAAGAGTCCTCACTGCTGGAAATAAGAGTCCTCACAGCTCTGAAAAGGTAAAACAGGAGCGCGCAGTAGACCGTAAACAAGAAAAGAAAGACACCGGCTGCTGTGTCAGTAAATTGTGGTATTCCCGTTGAACCACGCTGTGCTTTGCACCTTTGGGAATGCTCAATTCCAGAAGTTGCGGAGGATGTTTCTACGCATTTGGCACATTATTTTCTTTTCGTGCAGTCTTGGATTATCTTCAGAGGAACCACTCTTGTCTCCATGAGCGAACTTCCAATGCGCATCCCGCCAAAGGTTGGTTATTTTTCTGTAGCTTGTACAAGGCATAGCTTACATCTATGATTTACGCATTTGTTTTACGGATTTCCCAATCCGTAACACAGAGTCTGCAACTGTTTCACTTTTAAACAATTCACCCGTAAAAAGAAATAAAATGTCAAAATCTTTATCTGAGGAAATCCAGGCGCACGGAGCCAACAGCGTGCGTCCGTGCAAACAGACCTGCAGTCATTAATTAGTAACTACAGACAATTTTAAGATGGTGTTACTATCGCCCGCAGCTCTATTTGGATGCATTGCTTCTGTTGGAGACCTTTGCGATGTTTGTGAACGTCAATACGACTTCCAAAGTAAAACGTATTTTGTTCAACATATTTCAATTTCTCCACTGGCTGTATGTGTAGTTTGAACTCTACTTTTTCATTTCTATTGATTGGAGAAAGCTGGAAGACAACTACGCAGACACAATGCGTATAGAGATTTCCGTTATCGTGCCAAACACCAGGGGCCATGCTGTAGCTGTTGCTGTTTAGATTGGCAGATGCAGATGATGCCATGAAGTGCATGGAGTTATGCAGAACACAAAGCTGTTCATCATATTAGCCTACTTGACTCAGGCCACTCAATATTTTTAGATGATTAAAGATGTAACACATAGTTTATGACACTGTTGGAAATAGTTATCAGCTTTTTCTGAGAACAAAAGGCAATCTACTATTCACAGACTTTTAGGCTACAATCTCATAAAACTTCTGTCTGATGCAAAGAAGAAATATAGCTTTGCTAATTGAAGAACATTGTCTAAGACTGTCATGCAGCACTTCATGAGCTTACAACAAAAATGTTTGGTTTGTTGTTTTTTGGCGAGCAACATGTAAAAAGTGATTGTATCTAATTTGGTAAAGGAACAATCATTCTCTTTTTGATATCATTAAAACATTCTGGTTGTTACCAAATTGTGAAGTTAATGATGTAGTGTAAAGGGAAATAATAGCTGACTGCTGAAGTAAATTATGACAAAAATATATGCTTGCTTTACAATAGACAGCCCCACTTCTTTTTTAAGGAACCAGGCCAGAATGCTGTTCATGATTCCGGGTATTATACGTGGACACAAAATCAATTCTCCTCTTATGATCACTCATGGTGGTCACTGCCTTAGGAAAGATATAGGTCCTTAAAGGTATGTGCCACAAAAAAAACAGTATTTGAAATGTTGCCACCTTGAAGCAGGGGAGAAGATTATACAGTATATAATATATATATATTTCTAAGGCATCAGTACAGTTCATACTTCACGCAATACTCTTGCCATGTGATTCATTCAGTATTGGTGAATTGAGCTTTTCCCTTGAGGCCATTCCTCATGTGATTCCAAGAAAATTATTTCACCAAGGCGCAATATAGTAAACCATAAACCAATGTATAAAGGTGTGTGTAATCTCTCTGACTGGATCATTGCTTTACAGTGAGTCTTGTTGGTGGAATGATAAATGGTCCATTGGACACACTTGATGGCCGTGAAGTGACACCTGCGGGGAAAGAATGGCAGCTTACATAATGTGTAAAAACCATCCTTAAGAAAAAGTAGTTTCAACTAACGGGTGGCATCTAAGTGCACTTTGTGGGACGTCTTCCTGCAGCAGTTAGAGGGTTTGGGGGGTCATAACAATTAATTAGATTTAAAAGTCAGCGGTTAAGTCAACCCAGTGAGGAAGGAAATGCTGAAGAATTTTATTTTAAGGAAAATAAAACAAATAAAATAAATATGTACACAGATTAATATTGTGTTGAGCATGGTAATGACAATTGGAGCAACAAGATCACGGAGTATATATATATTTTTTTTTTTTTTATTGTGGCCCTCATGTCATAAAACAAGTGATTATGGGTGATTTTGGCATTGGTAACAATCTGAAAGAAATATATTAATGGTCGCCTTTTGTTACTTGCTTTTAGGGATCTTACATGAAACAAGACCGTTCTTGTAATAGTGTTTCGTTCTGTTAATTATATGAACAGGTCAAACAGTGGTTGTGAGTTTGGTCTGTGTTAATAAGCTGTTCTGAAAGGTAACTTCTTCTTTTCAGTTAATGAGACTAATCACAAAATGATGCGGCTAAATGTATGACTGAACATGTAAACTTATTTTCTTATTATTGCTGTGGAAACTGAAGCTTCAGGGGTCGAGAGTGGTCACGATTTCATTTCATAGAATTATCATTGTTGTTGTTGTAATTAGTATTACCTGTTTGCAGACATTTAATCTTCCCTAACGTCCTTTTTTGCTATTGTTCCTTGTTGTTGTTTTTGTTCCCTTTTACACTGATTGTACTATTGTGAAATGAAATGTTTTATCATATTGAGTTGGGGGGTAGGCGCTCATAAGCTTCTTGCTTCGGCCCACTCCTTTTGAGCAAAATGTATGCTCAAATAAATAAATAAAATACGGCGGCCTTTAAATGAAGTAGAATTGCAAAACCTCTACTTCATTTAAAGGCCAAAACGGTCAAAGTTGCTGAGGCAGTGCAATGGTCGAGTGTTTGGGGCTGCTGCTGTGTGCATGAAGCACCTCGTCGTTGTGGGTCCTGGTCCCAGCTCCAGTGGTGCCAGCCAAGGATCCCTTAAAAAACAGTTGCTCTTGCTACCCCCATGACATAAAAAGGGAGCAGTCAAATTGCAAAAATGAATGGGCTCACCAGTCACAAAGTCAATGTAGGACACATTTAATTCTGTCATTCATAGTTTTTATTAAAATGTTTTAGCTTAAGTGTTGCTTTAATGTCATGTTTTAGAGTAATCTGTATGTTATTCTTATTCAGTGTTGCCGGGTTACTGAGGTCAAACGCAGTAACTATTGGCCTGAAGCAAAGAATGGAACACGCACACGGAGAACCATGCACTCTCAAATTCATTGTTTTGGAGAAGTTAGATGCTGCAATTCTCCACATTTATCCAAGCAGTGTGGAAAGGAGTTCTGAGTGTCTGAAGAAATGGTTGCCTGCTAAACCCATGGCCTCTTTCTCCCACTGTCTCCTGCAGACAGTCCCCCACGGGCCCGGGATCAGCTGCACCCCTTTAAGCCCTGTTAGCAGGTTAGTGCAGAAGAGCTGAAGCCTGGGGAGATGTCACAGCTGTACTATCGGCGGACGGACAGCTCGTCATACCGGGACCGTATCCCGCTGAGGATCGTGAGGGCCGAGTCCGAGTTGTCCCCGCTGGAGAAGACCTACCTCGGGGCAGTGGAGAAGGGGGACTATGCCAGTGTCAAGCAGGCGCTGGAGGTGAGTGTGTGTGTGTGTTTTCAATTAGATTTGGCCACTCAGATGAATCTATTTAAAGTGTGATGAGAAAATAGACGAATGCTAAAGCTACAAGGTAATTGGGCTTATGTGGAGGAGATGAGCAGAGCTTAGGAGTGGAGCCAGGATGATTTGATCAGTTTCAGGAACATCTGGGGCCCAGGTTTAGTTTCGCTACACAAAAGAACAATCTCTGTTAAGCATGGGCAGCAAACTCCTCTTGTCAAGTGTATAAATAGGAAGAATAGACTGACTCTGTCTAAGAAAGTTAAAAGTTGTGAGCTTCAAGCAAACCGAGAGGTAAGAGCCCACGCCTCTCAGCAAAGGCATTGGATTGTCTGCAATGTTTTTATGGACATTTTCCTATATGTAATCCTCCTAAGGTCCATACTTGCAAGAATAGTTATTTGTTACTGTTTACATAAGACAGAAATACAAATGGCATAAAGCTAACTGTTCTTCCCTAAATAAGAATTATACTCCCAAAACACATTGGCTTGTGATGTCCAAACTGTTCTACTTTTTCTTCGCAAATCAATATTCACAAGCTTGCTGTGTAATCAATCCACATCTTAAATGTCAGTGTCACCAATCCCCCGGGGAAGCTTTCAAACATAACGTCTGACTTCTGTTCACTTTGTCAGGAAGCTGAGATCTACTTCAAAATCAACATCAACTGCATCGACCCGCTCGGCCGCACCGCGCTCCTGATCGCAATCGAGAACGAGAACTTGGAGATTATCGAACTGCTGCTGAGCTTTAATGTGTATGTCGGGGACGCCCTGCTGCACGCCATACGCAAAGAGGTGGTGGGCGCCGTGGAGTTGCTGCTAAACCACAAGAAGCCCAGTGGTGGCATGCAGGTATGAACGGGGGCGGGAAGGGGCAGGCATAGAGGAGACTGGGAATGAGTGGATGTTTGAGTGTAAAGATGAAGCTCACTGCCCACACATGAGCCGGGAGAGCATGAGATTATGTTACTGGTGTGGCCAACATGTTCATGATTCACATTTGTGTGCCGCTATTTTTTAAACAGGACTGGATTATGAACTGTAGGATCAAGTGGGCGAGTTTATTTGTAGATCACAATTTGTACACAAAGCAATTCAAAGTGCTTTTCAGAACAAGGAAGTTAAAGTACACCTCCTGAACCGCCACCTTATAACCTTAACATGGTGGAGCGGTTTGAGCACCCAAATGATCCTGGGAGCTCTGTCGGGGGCTTCGTGCCCCTGGTAGGGTCTCTCATGGCAAACAGGTCCTAAGTCACGGGTCAGACAACTGCGGGCCAACCTGACCAGCATGTTTTTGGAGTTTGGGGAAACCGTAGCACACGGGAGAAACCTGACAAGGCTGGCTGCCTTGTCCTGCACTGGTCAGCTCCTCCACCTCCTCCTTCCTCTTCCTCCTTGCGCAGCTCCCTCCGCTGCACAGTCTTTCACCATCTTCTGGGAAGAGCGTAGCAGTTAATCTGTTTTATTCTCCAGTGAACGTCCATTAGCCAGAACAATAGAAGACATGTGTGTGTGTCTTCGCTGTGAGTCTTGACCGTATACCTCTTTGTGTGTCCCTACCTTGTTTCCTGTAGCGCGACTTGTGACGCCTCCCTGTGCTGCAGGTGTGGGGGGAACTTGGTACTTCTTCAGTAAAGAAGAAATGTGTAGGTCTCAAATGGGTTTAGCTGATAAGCTAGCTGTTTACTTTTAAAAGCTGCTTTCTTCAGGACCATTTTTGACTATCTGCAGTAAAAAAAATCTACCGAGCCCTACAAAACACGGCAAAGACGTGCATAAGAATACAGTAAAACAATGTTGAGCACAGAAACCACAAATGCAGTTCGCATAAAAAGGGGGAAAAAAGCAGCCATACCAAGAGAGAGGGAGGTTGCTGTCAGACAATCTCTAAAATGTCAGAGATTGTCTGGGGCTATGCCATAAAGAAACTTGTACAAGGCCTCTCTTTAAAATTAGAATACTGTGCACCATCTCATTATTGATTATTTCACTGTCTTTCTCTCAATTTGCTGCTTTCCACACAGCGTGGTGAGGGATCCCTTAGAGATAGAGATTGGAGCTTAGTCCTACAGGAGGAGCTTGAAGTAGAGCTGCTGATCCCTTAAACAATATCGTTATCATCATTCCATTTCCATCACAGCGAGTGGGTTATCAGCCATATGTTTTGTCCATGACTAATCCCAGAAGGATAAGTGAATGGTCTAGTTTGGTGCCCGTCTGTAACTATACGGGTATTGCAGAGCTTGTAAGCCTCATGTTCCTGCCTACATCAAAATAATGGCCCAGTGTTATCTTCTGCAACAAAAGCTGACACTTCAAAAAGCCGACGGAATTAGCTTTCTTCTGTCTTTTGGAGAGACACAGTTGTTCCACAAAAAAGGATATAACGAGCTCTGTCAAAAATAGAAGCAACTGCTTGTTGAGAGTCTTTGAGATTTGGAGCTAAAACTTGTGAGTTTGATGATTCAGAAATAAATCCTGTCCTTGTGTTTATGAGAGATGAGTATATAGTCACTTAATTATAGTAATCAGAAATAAACTGCATCATTACTTTGGATTGGTGCCCATTAGTGCTTGGTACTCATGGAGCATTTATTCAACATTGATGTGTCTTATTGAGGCGCATAGAAAACAGTTTTACAGTAAGGTTAACATACTTTGAATTTCTGTACCATTGTAAAAGGGATTGAGGATAGAGTTGACAGACAAGAGGCCGGAAGGAAGACCAAGAGTGAGATTTATGGATGCAGAAGTGTGCAGAGGACATATTAACACTTAGGATGAGGTAATTCACTTGTGTGTCGACCCCTGAAAAGTGAACTGCTGTAATGAAAAGAAGAAAAGCAGGATTCTTTCATCGCAACACCTGTCCGTGGGAGTGTTATAGAAGCAGGAAAAATGAGCAGATCTAAGTGAGTTTGACAAGGCTAAATTAATGAACAGACAACATGGGTTACATCAAGGACTGCAAGAGTATTAGGAAACTTGCAACACACAGTAACCAGCTGAATATGTGTCCGAGGATTATGAGGTTTTGATCATAAACTATTCGAAAGAAAGTGAGGCGGGAGAACGGGACAGCAGGAACAGCAGGAACTGCATGTACTACTTGCAAACAACCTGAGATGGAAGGAACAGGTGAACAACGAAACATATGGAACGTGCCTCCTCATGTATCATCACGCTGTGCACAGACCCCACAGTCTTTATAAGGACTTTAATTGATGTGGGACAGACTCCTGAAGCAGTTTTGTGGACAGCTGCTGTGAACCGTTCCAATTCAATGGTATACGGATGAGAGCCAAGGAAAATGAGATGGAAAATGTTTGTATCTGAGCCAGATACAAACATTTCAAAACATTTTGAATGCCACGTTGGTGCGCAAACTGCATTATACTGCCCTGCACTCAAGTTTATACCTCCTTCTCAAATGTAATAATTTCTTGCGCTGCAGCCGTTTAACGTTTACTGCAGAAGCAAATCTCAACTGCACTTGTTTCTTGCTACACTTTGTACACACTACTGTGTTTGCACGTGTGCAAATGCTTAATAAATCAGGCCCTAATATCGTATCTTAATTTGTGCTAAATTGATAAACACAGAAATTTCAAACTTGATTACTTTGATTACTTTGATTACTGACATAGTGAACCCCTGTCTCAGACCATATTGATATTAGCGCATTAATTGTACATGATTATCTTATACTATGTAGTGTGTGTCAGCAGCATAAGAAAACAATATGAAGTATCTGTTCAATATGTTTAGATACTGGCTTTCGTATTTGTTAGTGTCTGAGTGACCATTTTAATTCAAGTATAGTGTCATGTTATATGTAAAGGAAGAACAGGGCTTATTACGTGACAAATAAAGGCTGTTATTAGTTGTTGTAAGTACCACCTGATCAGTGCATTGTTTATGAAACCATTTGAGACCTATGGCTTTGTACTGTCATGTCTTTCACATCTTAAAACATTGATACTTGTGAAAGGGGGAAAAGAGGAAATAAACAGAACCAGGACAGCATGTTTGGGACTATGAGTCGTGTCCAGGTGTTTGATTGTACAATGAGGAACAGTTCTGCTTGTTTATCTGCTGTGGATGTGCAGGAGCCAGATATTTGTAAGTCCAAAGCACTTGGCTGCATCATCTATCTGCTTGCACATTTCCTAATGTGCTTGTAAGATAGTGCCTCGAGCCTTCACATGCACACATTGATGAAATAGATCACTCTTTTGCAACTGAAGAGGAAAATGGCATTGATTTTATTAAAAGGGTGGCCTGGAAAAGCACATTATATTAGCTTTTGGTTTACGGTTAGGGAAGAGATGTATTTCATAAGGGATAGCATTGTGCGTTTTCTCTTTTGTAGTCGGCCTCTAAGATGTATTTGTTATAAGGTTGCAACAGCTTTGCCCTATTTGTTTTTAGCTTGAGGCCAAACAGCTCAGTGGAAGATGGGCTGAGCGCAGATATGCATCTGCGAGAGCTCCCCGTGCTTCACAAACAAAAAGTGCTTTTGGGTTACGCTTCTGCCTACATACGGAGCGCATACCAAGGCAGTTATGTAAGGGATTCCCTCCTAGATTTATATATAACACAGACACAGTAGACGTAATAATGCGCACAGTGGATGTTTGCAAATCTGTGCTTATTTTGTGCTGTGTCATTCAAATGTGACCCATTTTATCATTGTTCAGAAAGACAAGTGGGGTCCGGTGGGAGCGCATGCAAAATGAATGCGTGCAAACAAAATCGAATATCTCTGTCAACTCTCAAATCTGCCAGATGCAAATGCTGCATTTTTAATTATTGTTATGCTAATGAGGAGAATGTGCCATTATGCCACATGAAACAAATTTAAACCTGAGCGAGTGAGCTGCACTGATCAGGCATTTCCACCACCTGTTTATTATGCAAGCCCCAAGGCAAAATAATGTATTTAAAGAAGGATTTACATCACACAGAGTGATGGACAATGTGCCTAGCCCATAATATTGTCATTGAAAATCTGTTAAGAGGAAATCCCTTGTGCATCATCTGATGATTTCTTCTGTCACTGGAGACACATCGCTGCTCAGTTCTGCCTATCTTATTTCTTCATCTATTAACTACATGTGTGTGTATTTTTTTTAATTTATATTTACAGACTTTTTTTGTGTAAGCCCAGTCGTACTGGAGTTTTCCATCATACACAATGATTCTCAAGCCTCCTTCTGCACTCACTTTATTGAATTTCCATAGTCATTATTTGATTTCTATCTTTTTGGTTTGTTTTTTTGAGTTGAAGAAATGTACTTTTTTATTGTGAAAGTCAGCCTTTACTGTCCAGGGCGCTATAAACTCTGGAACTCCTCGTCTCCTGAGCTGAAACAGGACTTAGATCAGGGGGCTTTTAAGAATGAACTAAAGCGTGTTTTAAAAAGAGGCCAAGTGTGCAATCCCTTTTAGACTGCATCGAAATGCACTTCCTTTGTTTAATGTCAGGATCAATGTGTCAGTGTATGTTTCTGTTTGCATTTGAAAAGCCTTTCAAGGGACGTACATTGCAAATTAGCCATGGCTATATTTGTTGTAATGTGGTACATGTTGATTGTTCACCTATCAAATAAATAAATACATTTCACTTAATGCTTAAAGATTGAGCTACAGAAACATATTGGATTGGATTAAACTAGGCGGCCTACCACTAACAAGCACCGTGAGCCGCAGGGCAGTAGTCATGAAGTTCTGTCTGATCCATGTAGTTTTGAAGGTTTTCTCCAACACTGTTATCAAAGGCAAGCACACATAGAGCCTACAGTCCTTCGGCTGGATGCCTGAGCAGTGGCTAAGCGTGTTTGATCTATGTTGTGTGATATCCCTCCATTTCTCGCTTACTAGATAATCCCTTTTTAGGCAAAATGTGACAAATGGCTCAGTGCCACTTCTCAGTTCTCAGAGGCCAAACCACTCACATAATTAGTGTCCAAATAATAAACCAGTGCTGGGTTAAATATTAATGCTGAACTGAACGAGTCTTGATAGCCCAGTATATCATGGGGATCGAGTTTTTCAGAGAGAAATGCTGACATCGTTTCTCCAAGTGGCTATTTTTGTAACAGCTTATAATAGACTCACACTTCTTTAATCCTTACTTTGCTGATACCGATGTAGGTCATTGACAGTTCACTTTATTTGATTAATGAGAGAATAAAGCACTTGTATCCTTTGAATATTTCGAGCAATGTGAATACATGCGGCATGCAGTAATAACAGTGACAGTCTTGGACAAAATGTAATGTCAAATAATTTACATTTACCTGCTGTATCAAATAAAAGTAGACATTCACACATGCTATAAGATTAATGTTCTCTAAAACTCCATTGCTTTGTACTACTTGTTTTTATTTTCTGTTTTATCACCTACGTTCCCAAAACTCACTCCTGTTTGCACATTGTGATCAAGTTCCTATAGGACCATTACCTTAGCCCTTCACATCAATCGCAAGTCCCAAAGTCCTTAGAAAGCAACAATTAAACAGCTGTAGCCCTCTTCTTTTCTCCCATGCCCCTTTGTCTGCTGGACGGTGTTTTGTGCCGTATTTCTGGCTTATTGCATCCCTAGCCAATCGCCTTTTCATGATACCGCTCTCACTCCTTCTTCCCTTTGCACCAAATCAGATAATGTCTCTTCAATTAAAAGCAGCAAATACCACAGGGTTTTTCTCAAGATCTGCGTCTAGCGCCGTGTGACGTTGACTGACATGGGAATGGTGAGGGAGCTTAAGCTGGAGTGGGTGATAAGATCCTATGGCAGAATGAGTTTCCGTTCCTTGCATAGTGATTGTCAGTGAACCTATGGCGCATTGTATTGGGCACATACTATATAGGTGATGGTTCGCTGCCGTGCTGCGCTCTCAACGATGTCAATTTGTTTCAGGATTTTTGTAGCACAGCTGTCAAATATGGCATGACGACAATTGATTCGTTTAGATTTGTTCCATTGTAAAACTCGGATGTGAGGAGAGCCGTTGGACCGAATCCAATTACTTCCTCTGAACTTTGCACCTGTCACTGAAACGTGGCGAATAGAAGAGACAAAATGGACATTCTAGGTCCCACTCTGTTTGATGGTTCCACAAAAGGCATGTCATGTAAGAATATGTGCCAGAATACTGTGAACAATTATCCTACAATAATACACTGGAAGTCTAAATTGATTAAGGATTTTGAAATGAATTAAAATGTAAAAATAGTTAGAGGTAAGAGGTGGACAACAGGTGAGCCAAAGAATAAAGTACTTACTTTAGACTAAAAAAAAGCTCCCACACATTTTCTCACTCTTTTTGATCATTTATTTGTGCAACGTTTTGGTCCCACTGACCTTTATCCGGGTTGTGCCACAAGTATACTGAACTTACACAAAAACTGCAGAGCCATTCCATTGCTTTCCATCCATGTGCAGCTCAAGAGTGCAAACCTGTTTCAATTCCTGTCATTATGTTCTATGATACAGAACGCCTTTCGTACAGTATCAGACTTTAACATGAATAAATAGAGGGGTATGACTACTTCCCATTCCCAAATACACTGTATTTAACTCTTTGAGAGTCTTTCTCACTCCTCTATCTTCTTTGGCAGGTTCCTCCGATCTTACTGGACAAACAATTCTCCGACTTCACCCCTGACATCACGCCCATCATCCTGGCGGCGCACACCAACAACTATGAGATTATTAAGCTATTGGTGCAGAAAGGCGTGTCCATGCCCCAGCCGCACGAGGTGAGAGAGCCCTGTACTTTTACTCTATCATTAAAATGTGTACAGCTCACACAGAGCCTCAGGAATTTGATTTTGTAGTAGGTCTGTGAGGTTAAAGTAACTGTGTGCCGCATGGTGGCATAGTGGGAAAGGGTGCAGGCTGCAGCACATTTACGGGGAACTTTGCTGGACAGCCTCAGCACCAAGAGTTCACCTCCCGGCTCTGACACTACACTAAATGTCTCCACTCTTCATGCTGAACTGACCTGTCTAATAAAGCCAACAGCACCACAGAAATCAGAATTACTCAACATTTGTGAAGAACATCTTTTAAAGATGGATCTACCTTATAACATCACAGACAAAACACAAAAAATGAGTAATACCTCTGTAACCGTAGGGGAAGGCAGGGGTCTCCCTTTTTAGATGTTAGTACGCTCACAAGTAAGTCTGGCAAAATAAGAACCAAGGCAGATGTAGTAAAAAAATATAAATCTTTTTATTTTACAAGGTAGTTCAACTTTATTAACATTTCTTATATTGCTCCTTTCCCAACAACCAAAATAACACTTAGGGGGAAAAAACTTAGCTAAGGTAAATGTGGAATTACAACAAATAGAAAATATTCACAAAACAAATGGCAAACTTAAGGTTAATAAATCAACTCAAATGAAAACTGTTAATAGAAAATGAACACCAAACAAATCCCACATAAACCAGCTAAGGTACTGGGGTGCTTTAAGTTCTTTGAGTTAAGGTGCTATCTATCTGGCAAGGAGCTTAATTGAGCAGCTTTGGCATAGCTGAAATACAACAAACACACCAACATCAGTTCACCGTCGATGAGGCAAACCTGAGCTATATGACGGACATATTCACCTTAGGCAGACACAGAACGGCGCACAACAGGGGGGCTCAGGGCACCTCCGAGGAGCAGCATGAGCCCAGCAAACTCCTCACAAAACCCTAGCCAGACAGTTCAAAGTCAATAAAACAGACCAATAGTACTTTTTAAAAGAACACAAGGTGGAGAGATTACTCACGAGTAGACGCCCGCACAACCAGCCCCGACACTAATCAACTCCCCGGGTGCACACTTTTTTGTAATTGCGCTATCAGAGGGAGTGGTGCGACGGAGAGTGACGGTGCGTTCACGGGCGGGTAGGAACTTTGAAACTCATAACAAAAACAACAACGTTTAACCACCTGGTTACACCTCACTTATTTACACTAGCAGTTTTTAGCAGTGTAAGCAAATAATTCTATTCAGCTTTGTCATACACATATGAAAATGTGAGCCATTAATTATTTTCTAAACAATCTACTGTCACATAATTGATTTGCTGCACACGGCAGCAGCGATGATTAGAACACGCTGTGCTTGTTTGATGTGGCAGGTGCGCTGTAACTGTGTGGAGTGCGTCTCCAGCTCAGACGTGGACAGCCTGCGGCACTCGCGCTCTCGCCTCAACATCTACAGAGCTCTCTCCAGTCCCTCTCTAATTGCTCTCTCCAGTGAAGACCCTTTCCTCACGGCGTTCAGACTGAGCTGGGAGCTGCAGGAGCTCAGTAAGGTGAGGACGCATACACCATGCTTACAAAGATACGGCCTTTAATGAGGGTTATATTGTATGATGCTCAGAGCCATAGTGAGCCAGGTTATAAACACTCCTTACTATACACGAATATAAAAGAATATGTAAAAATGCCAGGCCTTTGAATAATACAGAACAATGTGTTATGGTAGTGAGTAGCTATTTGGTCGTGACTAAAAGGGACAGTTTGAATCCAGCTCCAGTGCATTCTGCAGTTGTTTCCTTGGGCAAGATACTTCACCAGCTTTGCCTTTCATTTACACTTATGGATGAAAGTGCAAACAGATGTGTGCACCAATAAGGCTTTTCACTGATAAAGTTATTTCATTAAAGTATATAATATTTTACTACAGCTGAGCCACACTTAACTGAACTATGACATAATGTAGGGTGACCACATGACATAGTCTGATGGGGTCCAGGTCCGAGGGAGGACTCGTTGTTGGCGCACATCTACACAGACCGAGCCGCTTTACGGCTCTTTTAAAGCCTTTAACACAAGCAGAGGAGTGTTTTAAGTGTTATTTATTTAATGTGGTGAGTAAGTAATGCAACACAGGGAGAAACTGAGAGAGCGCGGCTTTTTATAAGAGAGATAAAGACAGGTAGAAGTTCCAGAACTGCCGTATTTGGAGTTCTTCTTTGCCTCTTTACTGCAGTTCTTGTCTATAAAGTTTACAGGGATCCCTGTGTCAGTCACAGTCCCAGACCCGGACCGACGGATTGTCTACAGAAATGACCTGTGCTGCTGCGTCCGTAGCCTACCTCGTTCTGTAAAATGTATTTTAATTTATGTTTATATAAATTATAATAATTTAAGGTTTAAATTAACATAACTAACATAACTAATGATGTTAGTTTGGATGCTGTGTTTTGATGTTTGATAAAAATTAACAAAACTATGCTGTTTTCAATCAAAAATCCATCCATACAAGTCCATACAAGAAATGTAAAAGTTTATTGGCTCAAAATCAAATAACTTGCCTTAAAGGAACAGGCCACCATTTTTACATACGGAGATATGTTCTTACCTGAGCTTAGATGAGTTGGTGCGTACCTGTCTGGTCTTTGTGCGTGCGCTCAGTCACACAAATGTTGTTAGCCTTTAGCCTCTCCCAGCAAAGGTATAGCCACAAACTGGGGTCAAGTTAGAAGCTAGTAAGCTGTTCCACCTTTTCCCTATTTAAATACAGTTAAGTGAAAAGTTACACGATCCAAGTTTAGTCACACAAAATTAAACATGTCGATTTTCTAAGCGGATAAAAAGGGGCACTATATTGTGAGGCGTAATAACACCTGGAGTACTTCGACGTCTGCGCAGTAATATCGTCAAAGTACTCCAGGCCTATTCCTTTAAAAGAGGCTTTTGGTGCATGTTGGTCTTTAGTTACTGCTGCTGATCCGACAGTTTTGGTTAGATTTGAGGAAAAAGCCTAGATTTCAGAATTATGGTCACACTAATATAATGTACAATTACATCCAAAAGTTACCAAAGTTTAATCAAGTTAATGAAAGTACAACACAGTCTACCACACACTTTTCCCACACTTTTCCTAAGCCTGTTTGATATGTGACCGCATGTGTTTTAAGGTGGAGAATGAGTTCAAGTCGGAGTACGAGGAGCTGTCCCATCAGTGTAAGCAGTTTGCCAAAGACCTGTTGGACCAAACGCGCAGCTCCCGGGAACTGGAGATGATTCTGAACTACAAAGACGACGCCAACCTGCTCGACGAGGAGGGCACCAACGACCTTGCGCGGCTCAAACTGGCCATCAAGTACCACCAGAAGGAGGTCAGTACCAATCAATTAGATGTGAAAAGTCCTACACAAATAAATGTCCCTTCCCGACCTGATGGTCATTACAAAACATAGTGGCATAATTTTTGCAGTGGCCAAGGACCTTCAAATCCTAGACCGACTGGTGGTCTTTCTGTGTGGAGTTTTGCATCCTGTCTCTTCAACTCGTATGTTTTTTGTAAAGGGGTTGAAGCCCATGTAGCAGCACACATGTTTGCAGCTGATCTACATGGAGAAGTCTTATATATTTATAAATACAATATACAGTAATGTTCTTTTTTGGATCTCCTGTTTAAGCATCTTCTTGATCAATTATTGACGTGAAATATGGCTGTTTTCAGGTTTGAGGCCTGATGCATAACTGTGGCAGCATCTGTTTGTATGCGCCATAGTAATCCAGCTAATACATTCAGGTTTAACTCTGCACTTCCTTCCCACTTATTCACTTATTACTATGGACTACTGGGAATCCCAAAGGTTTGACAACAAGGCTTAATTATGTGAGCTACTCATCGGCTAATTAAAGGCTTGCAATTATTCTTTGGATGATGGTTTGCGCTGCATCTGTTGCATATGAAAGACTGTTCCCTTAAATACACTGGCTGCTGTTTGAAGCATGGCCTTTCCACAGGAACATAGATATGATCACATTATGTATGATGCATGAGTATGGCTCTTGTCACCTATTCCCTGGTCTTGGTGATAGCTAAAAGCACCTTTAGGGATAAGCAGTGGGGGTTAAGAAGATATTGCGCCTTTGAATGTGACGGTGAGACAGGAAGAGTGTGGAAATGTGTGCGCTGTTCCCAGGAGAGGTTTATAATTCATCTGCGTGTCTTTTGCTGCAAGCGCTCTTTGCCTGGGCACATGCACTTCAGCACCAGCAATGCAATTTATTGGACTGGATTTTCATTCTTTATCTCTTTAGCCGTGTGTGGCCCCGGTTTGCTCATATCAGTCACAACTGGAGGGGCTGGAGTGTGGAGAGTGCTCTTCAATATATGAACAATTGTGTAATTTATGTTTAGTCACTTATTCCAATGTTAAATTTGCCATCAGGTGTGTCTTGCCATTAGGGTTGGGAACCTCTGGGTACCTCACGATTCGATACGCGATACATGGCTTACGATAACGATAATCTCACGATACGCCAATACTGCGATAATCGATATATTGCACAAAAATAATCTACGATACATCCTGATTTTTTTAAACATGCAACTTTTAACAGTTATTTTAACATACTACATATTATTCATCATATACATTACATACATTGTCACACTCCTACTTGCCGTTAGGTGCACCTATTGTTTTTGTCTTACCTACGTATATTACACACATAATACATATTGTTTTAATACACAGCTTGCTTATGTTTAATTTATCTCTTTAGTGTCAGTAGTTAATCCATTGTGCACCGACTTGAACACACTCCCCTCAGCCCGCAGCCGCTCCTCAGGCTTAGCCCAGGGCTGCCTTCATTATCCGCTCTCCTCATTCATTACACGGCGGCCTTCGATCACACACAGACAGAGATGGAAGGCTGAGTGTCTGATGGGGCTAAAAACCCCTCCAGCTGCCCTTTCAAAGACAAATGGCCCTGGTTAAGACCGTGGGACTTGGTGGCAGTCCAGAAAAAGCTCCAGACCTGCTCCTGTCGTGGAGGAGTTGGGAAAAACACACCAGGATGAATCACGGGGCGCTGTAGGTCCACGTCTTCTCACTGTGTTGAAGAGTGCGGTGCCGAGTAACAGCATAGATCTGTGTATAAAAGTAAAACTACTACGTATTTCCGGTTTACCAGGAGTACAGTTAACAACAAACCCCACAGATGTTGCAGTGATCTACCTTGACAGTTAACATTTAAGTTTCACATTGATGAATTGGATGACAGAATAGAGGAGACAATTCTGAGGCACAAAGAGCACCTCTTGGTTTAGAACGAAATCAAACATCCAGGAAATGGCACGCAACGCTGGATTTTAAAACTGCACAATGTGAGTTCTTATTTACGGTCAAAACGGTGTTGTTCCTCACAAACAAAATATAGATCAGGTTAAATGGTTAAAGGTAAAATCTCAAGTTTAATTTACATAACAAAAATATGTATCTCCACACACAAACACGTAATGCTTTAAAGGTTTAACTACAGTACATACATTTTGAAGCCACAAAGGAACGGAAAGAAATGCTAAAACGCACAATAGCAGACCACCAGTGCTTCCTATAGAGTCGACATGAGTGCGTAGTGTAATTGCAGAGTGCCACAGTGCTATTCCCTGCGATTGCTTTGTGTTGTGCGTGTGGCAGACTGGCTTCATCACAGACTGGGTCCAGCTCTTGTGCAGCGTTCGGGGATTAAGTGGACATTTATCTGTTGGAAAAATGCATGTTGTGAGGTTTTTGCACAGAGCTATTATTGTGGGGTGTTTTGGAGCGAGGCGGGGGTCGACCTGCTGTCAGACTGTGAAGTGCAGGTAATTATTGTGACTCAAAGGCATTGGCCTCGGCGCTGATAAAGTCTGTGTTTTTAACCTTCTCTATTGTCTGCACTGCTGCACAGCTTAATACTCTTTGTGTCCAATATGAGAAAGAGCATGTATATATTTAGTTGCACAGCCCTGACACAGTTGTGATATAACAAAGCCACCGTGCTCTTTGTGTGAATTCCAGGTATAATAAAGAGAGAGATTTTCAGTGCATTTAAACAGTGATTTTTGACCCTTCATCAAAATATATTTTTAAGCTGCTTATGAAGTCTGAATGTCCGTAAGTGTAAAGTGGTAAAATGTTTGCCAACAAATTCGAAGGATGGCGAATCGATCCGAGCTTAACTTGCCACCAGTGCCTCTGTGTGCGGATGAGGTTAGTGTCTTTGAACAGGGATCAATGGGATAATGTATGAAACTTTGAGACGGGACTTTTTTTGATTAATTAATTACATGAGGTTTAATGCGATTAAAAATCCATCCATCCATTTTCTTCCACTTTTCCGTTGCCGGGTCGTGGGGGCAGCCGTTGGAGCTGCCCAAATCACATTGCACCAGCCCCTATGGCTCCTCCTGCAGGTGGTGGGTCCACGGAAGGACGGCCTCATTGAAATTAATCACACTTTACTTCAGCAACACTTTTTCACTTATCTTTTTCCGGCAGATGTTGATTAGGGTTGAACACGGTGTAAAGCCACAAACAATTTTACTGTCAAACTTGTTTATTCACACAGTCAAGTTTTTAAAAATGAATCAAACTGCTATTGCCTTTGAAGTGTTTGAAATGATCACCCAGGCCTCACATCTCCCCTTATAATAAGTTAAAATGTAGGAAAATACAAAGAAGCATCTAAAATATACCTCTGAAAAAGAAATACAACCCCGAAATAAATTATGCTTTAATGCAATTATTGTGATCAATAACAAAGGCCATAATTAACTCGGATAAACATTTTAATAGAGTCCTGCTCATCTTTAAAATGTATTATTCACAGCGTCTCATATGGTTCAGGGATTTAGCCGGAGTGATGACACTTGAGGACATCTATATTGAGAGTAAACTTGTGTATGTACTTTGTTTATCTAGAGCAGTGGTTCCCAAAGTGGGGTCCGGGGCCCCCTGGGGGCCTCAGAGGCACTACAAGGGGGCCTCCAAAGCTTGTCTGCAAAACAAGTACAATGAAAAAGTTCATTTTGAAAGGAAAAATACATTTATCTGGACAAATGCACCAGTTTAAACCAGTATTTAGCCTACTGTCATAGCTAGATGTTACTTTTAATGTCATTTTAGCTGTAAAATTATAACAAATTCTTTTGAATGGAGTAAATTATTATGATTTGGGCGGCCCCGAGAGATTTTCTGATCTATAAGGGGGCCGCGATGTCCCGGACTTTGGGAATGGCTGATCTAGAGTACTAGATAGTTACTTAGTATACAACATTTTAGCTACATTTTGATGCAATTCTTGGTCTTTCTGAATGCTGAAACGTCTGCTTAGTTCAAGCTCAGAATTGTGGTGCTCTGAAGTCAGGCAGAGGTAAGCTGATTTATTTGTCATTATACAATTATATCATTGTACAACAAAATTGCATAGATCAGATGGATGGCAAGTCCTGACAAGTTTTCATTATGTATAGGAATGGTGGGGAATATCATGCACCATATCACCCTTCAAGGCATTCCTGTGTATACTCTTCACAGGTGTGCGTTTTTTCTGTGTGTTTTAGTCTGTTTTGCTCCCTGAGTGTGGAAAAACAATAAAGGATAGTGTGAATGGAAATCTCCACTGGCATTTACCCAAAGCGCCACCTCGCTCGCACAGAGATGGGGCTTTGATGCAGCGTGAACCAAATCAGATAAAGCTGATCAGCGCACACACAGTCCAGCATTATCCTCCCAAAGGCCTTAGTGGCGAAGAATGAGGCGTAAGCTAAAGTCACGGAGAATGCTTCAGAGACACAGCCCTAATCCTGAGGGGTCCAGGGATGATCTGAATATGATAAATGTAGTTTCACATTGCCCCCTTGTGATACTCATCAAAACTACATCTGCACTCAAATGTGATTTTATATCCTCGTTAAGGGTTTGGAAATGGCATAGATATTTGTGTTATGTAGCAGTCACGCTAAACTCACAGCTGTGAGTGTATTAGCAAACAGAATTAAACTGAAAATATGTGTATTTGTTTTTTCACATCTCATATCAAGATAAAGACTTTGATGAATTCAATCCAACTACAGCTGAGAAACACTGATTGCAGACACACGCACACACACCAAAAAACAAACTGAAAGAAAGGAAACAGGTTTTTCCACTTTTACTTGAAGCGAACTTCCCTGCTTATCACATTGCTCTTGAAAAAATGCTTGCGAAATAATTTGAATAATACTTAGACATTATTTCCTTGGATTCAATATACAATTTCCTCCCCTTGCCACTTTGCAACTGTGCGCCCTCACAGGAAAAAATGTGCTTTCTTTTCTTTGATGTCTTCTATGCTGTTCTACTGGCATAAAGTAATTTTAATGCTGTAATGTATTCCAGCAAGTTCTACAGTATTCTTCCAGTGAGTATATCTGGTTGATTTCGGAGTCTGTCTGTTGTGCAGCTTTAAGCAGGTCATTTATGTTGGTAAAGCTGCAGGGCAGACTTGGATCCACAGGCAGCAGTGAGCTGCCCCAGGCCCCTCAGTCACAGATAAGCACTTCTCTGTCCATTTAGGACAGTTTAAAGTAGACGGAGGCAGGAACATTGTGCAGACACTTATCCAAGCTCGACCAGAAAGAGAGAAACGGAGGGAGAGAAAGAGAGAGGAGGGGTTATATAAACAAACACCTCGGGCAGGTCTGGTCTGTCACTGCTGCAGCCATTTGTAAAAAACAGAGTGACAAAACTGAGGCTTTTTTTTTTTTTTTTTTTTTTTTTCATTATAGTAACAACAAGACTACCCTGTACAAACTGAAACAAACTGCGGCAAATCAAGTCCAAGTGGCTTTGTATTGACATAGAGCAAAAAACAACAACGCACAACTTCAAGAAGCTTCAATCTTTTTGTTTTAATTACTAGCATGCAGAATTTTTACCTTGCAATCAGCTGACTATTGTTGACAATATAAAGTTGTTTTTAACAGGATTTGCATATTGACATAGTTACATGTTGCAAGTGTAAATATATTGTGGCTTTTTTTTTGCGTTTGCATTTGAAACTATGGTAAGATCAACATTCAACATCTGTGTTGGTAATGTGTTTGTGCTGTTTTGTTTATGGTTCAGCAAGAGAACATTTTGTCATTCAAGCGTTAGAAATTATAAAAAGGTACGGAGTTTGAGGGACTTTGCTATGATTGGAAAGGCCAAGTGAGGGCTCATTTGCTTGGGTGGACGTAGTTTTGTTGACATTTTGTAGGTAAGGATTGTTATTGGTTTTTTTTGTGATATTGGTTAAATAAATGAAACTGGATTTAACTTTACAGAGATTTAACGTTACACATTTAAGATCTATATTTTATATGAAGTTCTTCTTAGTTCTTCTCTCGAGTTGCTACTGTTGTTTAAGTTCATGTAAATTTTAGCTGTCGACTCCAGACTGACGCAGACACATCCAGGGTTTCCATGGTGACAGGGCTGTGGAGCCGCTGTAACCAGTCAATACCGCAATTTTAAAAAGATCTCATTGTGAGATTTCACACCATTTTGGGGCTTGCTCAAGAGGTTTTAAATAGGAACATCATCTTAATCAACACCACTTCATCATCTTCACTACTTGGCACACTGGATATATTTGAAAAAGCTTGTCGGAGATCAAGGCATGGGAGCAATGTCTCCTTCAATGTTTCCCAGGGCTGATGTGATAGCAGAGGTTACCAGTGTGTGACCACGGAGTCAATGGACTACGGTAAAATGTGTAAAAATACACTATATTTTTGCAATCTAGTAATATACCTTTGTCACCTCGCTCCTGGCATTTATTTAGTTTGAAAAATTGCTGTATTTTCTCAACCTAGTGTTTTTGTGTGCCCTTGGCCTTGGGCCATGTGCATTGTCAGTTTTGGTCTGTTTGCAATTGCATCGCCTTGAGAAGAAATCGATGCATAGTTCTCTCAGACTGCTTACTAATATGGGGAGGAGTCTGACTGTGCCTTTCTTCTAAAATTTGAAGAATCTTGCAGAGTTCAAATGCTGTTAAACAAACCTGTTAATGTACTCTAGGGTGATATATCTTGCCAAGAAAAATAAAACAGACAAGGGAGTCCATTACCAAAATATTTACCTCTGAACAAATCATATAAGTAATGCCTAAATGGGTTGAGATTAATTCTATATTATGGCACATCATTTCTGTGTATTCTGTCATTACTGCTTCAGAGAAACTAATCCCCCTTGTCTGTCTCTCTCCTTCCTATAGTTTGTGGCTCAGCCGAACTGTCAGCAGCTCCTGGCCTCTCGTTGGTACGATGAGTTTCCAGGCTGGAGGCGTCGTCACTGGGCGGGAAAGTTCGTCACATGTGTCTTCATTGGTTTGCTGTTCCCGCTGTTTGCCCTGTGCTACCTCATCGCTCCCAAGAGCCGCTATGGACTGTTCATCAGAAAACCCTTCATCAAGTTCATCTGCCACACCTCCTCATACCTGACCTTTCTGTTCCTGCTGCTCCTGGCCTCACAGCACATCGTGACCACAGAGCAGGACAGGCAGGACCGTCAAGGACCGCCCCCGACCACAGTGGAGTGGATGATTCTGCCCTGGGTTGTCGGTCAGTATTTGGGTAGAAATTGAAAGATATTACACATAAAGCGGTACAATATAGTGTCAAATTAAAGTAATAGTAATATTGTAATACTGACACAATTTTAAAATCAGAAGAAACCACAATACCTCTGAGGTCGTCCATATGATTTGGAAAAATCTCAAATTGTAAGATCCCATGGAGACAGGATATTCTATAGTTTACAGAGGACATTTTCTTAGTTTGAAAATTGTCGCCATTGCAATTTGCTAATTGTAACCATGGCCATGAATATGTTTGTTCAATGAAGATTTGTCTTGCAACTCCCTTAAAAAAATATCTGAATAAATTGACTTTGACAGTACTAAGGACCTATATTTAAAAAGCTTCTTTTACAGAGGAAATAAGACCATGTACTGACTAATTGGATCAACCAGCTGCTTACAACAAATAAAGGAGGTGTATCAGGCACTGATCACTACATAAGGGAGACTCTTCATGGGTTGAACCAGAATCTTTCCATGAACTTATCCGCCTTGCATCAGAAACTGCATCACATTAAATGCTAGAGTGCAAACCTGACATTAAATGAAATGAAGCGTAGACCGTTCCAAGTGGGACTTACAAACTCCAAGAATATTTCATGCGGATAACTCAGAAATGATGACTTCCAAGAACAACAAAGAATGCTCTTTTTGTGCAAAAAATGTTCATGTCAAGCTTGGCTATAACGATTTGGATTTCAGGATTCATTTGGGCAGAGATCAAGCAGATGTGGGACGGGGGATTTCAGGACTACATCCATGACTGGTGGAACCTTATGGACTTTGTTATGAATTCTCTGTATTTAGCTACAATATCCCTCAAGATTGTAGCCTACACCAAGGTAGGCCATGCCACTAATACTGTATGAATGGGAGAGACAGCAGGCCAAACGCTTTGTTCCCCCTCACTATTGAGATTTTGGACCAGACTGATGTGATAAATATGATCATTTTATAATGAGTATGTAATGTATAGGCCTATGTAATTCTGTAACTGTATCTTTTGCTGCCTCTTGGCCAGGACTCCCTTGAAAAGAGGTTTTTAATCTCAATGGGACTTTCCTGGTTAAATGACGGTTAAATAAAATAAAAATTTAAATTAAGAAGCAGTCAACAATTTCCCGTTATATATTTATATGGGACGTTGTAATTCCAAAGGCCATTATCCAGCCTTGTTAATATAATATAATATTTTTTGCGGAGGATCTAAATAAGACGCCCAAAAATACCCATTTGTGTCAAAGATGTCCATGAAGTAAACTATACATTCTGATTCAGTCAAAAGGAATAACATTTTGACCAATATTACTCAAAATAGGCCTTATTTCCCTATGAAGATATTGTTTTAAATGACAAAAAATTCACAATATATTTTCTATCAGTAATATATAGCAAACGTTTCAAATTGATATCTCTCAATACATCTTCCTATTTTGTTTTAAATATTTTTTACCTGCAGTGTCTCGCCTTTAAGTGTAGCAGTAACAGGATGATTTCATATATTCATCACACGTTTTATCTTTTAGTACAGTGGCAGCAAACCCAGAAACCAGTGGGAGATGTGGCACCCGACGCTGGTGGCGGAGGCAGTGTTTGCGATTGCGAACATTTTCAGCTCCCTCCGACTCATCTCGCTGTTCACAGCCAACTCACACCTGGGACCTCTGCAGATCTCATTGGGCAGGATGCTGTTGGACATCCTCAAGTTCCTCTTCATTTATTGCCTGGTAAACAGCACATACAGAGGCCAAAAAACACCTGACTGGCAGATCTCGAAATACTAAAGTGACACGTCTTGCCTGCTCTGCACTGACTTCATTTATACATTGATTGTACCAAGACCATCTGTTATGAAGTGCGTGGATGAACTTTAATATTCATAATGATTTGTTGCAAAGTAAAGGTGGGGGAATGAAAACCCCCTTGAATTGTGTGAAGCTGTTTGGGTGACTTGTGTCATGTGAAAAGCACTATACATTATAAGTCTTCCTTCCCTTGTGTGCGTCGGTTTCCTCTAGATGCTTTGGTTTCCTTACCACTAATAACATGTACAATAGGTTCCCAGAACATGTAATGCAATAGCGTCTCCTGAAAAGAGTTTTCTGAATCTCAGAGGATCTTTGCCGTGGAAATATGGGTTGCATCAATAACATTGAGGTTACTTGAATGTATGTTTGGTATTGGCACAGCTTGTTTTTAATGAGCAAATACCTAAACTTCTTTATAATGTCAATATTTCACTACATAACATTTTGTCTCATAGGTATTTAGTGGCAAAGCCTAACCTCAAATGATTTGATGTAAAATAAGATTTCCATAAAAAGCACTGTGCTGTTTTTATAATGACACGGCTTAACACACTTAATTGGGTCTTCTCTGCAGGTTTTGCTGGCCTTTGCCAACGGGCTGAATCAGCTGTACTTTTACTATGAGACCAAGGCAGAAGATGAGAAGGGGAAGTGTAAAGGAATCCGCTGTGTGCAGCAGAACAATGCCTTCTCCACGTGAGTTCACTTTCAATTTACACAGCATCGGAGCGAATCACATTTGACTTTTATCTCATGTTTGAATAAAATATTTCGAGTCAGCGAACGTTCAGAATGTGATGTGGGGAAAATGGGTGGAACATGGGCTTTTTTTAAGGCCTTTACCTCTTACCCCCCACATTTTCTCCACTTCGGCTTTACCCAAATCTAAAAGCTTCTCGATGTCTATAGGCCAGAGTAACGCCTCATTTGAAAGCTAAGACCTGCATAACTGATTTTTTGTCAACGTTATCCCCGTGTTTTTAATCAAATTATTGAAGCATTTTTGTCATGTTTCGTCTCTTATTTATCGTGTTTTTGTTGCGTTTTTGTTGCTTTTTCATTGCTTTATTTCGTTGCTTTTTTGATGCATTTTTGTTGTGTTTCCATCAGTTTTTCCATCACATTTTAGTCGCTCTTTGGCAGCTTTTATGTTGCTTTTTCATCACTTTTAATCGTGTTTTTGTCACTTTATTGTCACTTTGTTGTTGTATTTTTATCCTTGTTTTCGTCTCCATTTTGCTTTTTTCAAGAGCAGGCAAATGATAATTCTCGGTTGAACTCGATGAGCTCTAACTTTAAAAGCAACAGCACGCTAACTAAATCGTTTCAAAATGTTCTTTTTGCAGGTTATTTGAGACTCTCCAATCCCTCTTCTGGTCCATTTTTGGCCTCATAAACCTCTATGTGACCAACGTGGACCCGGACCACCAGTTCACCGAGTTTGTCGGTGCCACCATGTTCGGGACGTACAACGTCATTTCCCTGGTGGTGCTTCTCACATGCTGATCGCCATGATGAACAACTCGTACCAGCACATCGCCGTGAGCCCGCATCAAACATCCAAACATGAAACGAAATGCAATGAATAGATAAAGGCTCTATGCAAATCCGCGTTGTTGGCAGAAGCGCTTTTTTTTTTTAACCCTCTAATCTCGATTTCAGGACCATGCAGATATCGAGTGGAAGTTTGCCAGGACAAAGCTGTGGATGAGCTACTTTGAAGAAGGAGCCACTCTGCCAGCGCCTTTTAACATCATCCCCAGCCCCAAAACATTCTGGTACCTCATGTGCTGGATCAAGAGGCAAATATGCAAGAGGGCGAACGCCAGGCGACCAGAAACACTTGGATCCATGGGAGTAGGTTTCACACATCCTGCTTTATTTCGCCACGTAACAAGATAAGAGAGTGACGGGCTAGAGGAAGTCTAAAGCGGTGGTTCGCAAACTCTAGTCCCAATTTAGTCTTGAGTTGGTTCAGCTTTAATACTTGTTTAACCTCTTAACCCCCACCTAAACCGAGCATGTTTTCTCCAGTTTGGCTTTACCCAATCTAAAAGCTTTTGAAACAAGCGTTAAACTAAGATGAAAACGAGGATGAAAATGCAACAAAAAGCTACAAAACGCACCAAGAAGGCCACAAAAGAGCCACAGAAAAATGTAGGAAACGCGACAAAAAGTGACAAAAAGCGATGAAAATGTGGCAAAAATGTGACAAAAACACATCAAAAAAGCGTTGAAAAAAAGTCTAAATAGTGACAACGCACCAACAACGCGAGGAAAAAGATCCATTTAGATGACAGTTGTAGGTCTTAGCTTTCAAATGAGCCGTTACATTGGCCCATAGGCTTGTAACCTTTTAGATTTGGGTAAAGCTGTTACGAAGATCAGAGAGAAAATGCTCTTGGTGAAGGCGGGGGTTAAGAGGTTAATACTGAATTAGTCCTGCAATGTCCTGTTTATTCCTGTTTGACCTTTTTTATTATGCAAAAAAAAGAATCAAGGTTGCACAACATTTGCAATTTAGAGTAGTAAAAGTCTTAAAAACTGAGATAGATCAATATCAGTATTGTTCTGCTTGATTGTTTGTTCTCTGCCATATCGCCCAGCTCCACAAAGTGAACACACACAGATATATCAAAGTTGGTGTGTGAATGATTTGCAGTGGCTTTGTTGCTGTGACTCCCAAAAGAACAAAAAGACACGTTAGTAGAAATTGCTTTTTAAATCTTATATTCCTTTTTTGTGCAGAGACGAGCGGCGGAGAATGTGCGGATTAACCATCAGTATCAGGTAAGCGTCGCATTGCACTGATCCCTCTCCTCTGCTGGAGACTGCGTTTCTGTTCGTGAGCGACACTAAGTCACAGATCAATGTTCCTGTCTTTTGGTTGTCACTCCGCGTTTGAAATCCCTGACAGTCAATACAAAGCCTTAGCACTGTACCGCGCAATTGGCCTAAAATTACACTCAGTGGGATATTTTTTGCACATTCTTGCTGCGAAGAAATCTATTTGTCCCGACCAGTGGGGGTTGTCAAAGAGGCTTTAGAAGGAATCAGACTTTTCCGTTGTAAGTGGATTGCTGTTCTGACTCATTGACTTCCGCTTTAGCAGGAGGACTTTGTCAGTATTAGGCGATATTTTGCATGGGTCGTGCTGACTGTTGTTTGTTTTTTGTTTTTTGTTTTTCCCACTGGCTGATGCAGGAGGTTCTGAGGAATCTTGTGAAACGCTATGTGGCTGCAATGATCAGAGACGCCAAGACAGAAGAAGGTCTGACTGAGGAGAACTTCAAGGTACGCTCGGTTTGCACACAACAAAGACACATTATGTAAGCATTCTCTGGCACCGAGTTTACAGTTACAAATATAGCAGATAGTGCGCTACTGAAATATGAATGCCTTTTTTGCAAACTCACATGACATGAAATAAACCTACACAAGCTAAATAATACCGTGCTTTTAATATGGATGTACGTGATGCATCTTCTCAGTGACGGTGATGGGCCCAGGCGACAATGGGTGAAGGATAAAATGAGTATGAATGATTAGGGTAAGGTGTATGGTGATAAGTATACATCTTAACCACGCAATGTTAAAGAAATAAAGATATCGTAGGATATATCACAAAATCTCTAGTAAAAACAAAAAAGATTTCACAGACAATTGAAATCGTAGGGGGCAAACAAAGGCCAGGGGACCGCATGCAGTCCATTTAGCTTTAACCTAACCCTTCAGAACAGTTATAATAATAAGTGCACAGACAAGAGTAAAGGATATAGATAACTGCCACTGTTTTATTGTCTTACATGTAGTTTAGACTATTTGAAAACTGGGGGTCTTGGGTCAAAAAGTTTTGCACACCAGCTTTAAATCATTTGTTCCTTTAGTCCATAGACATAACAAACACAACACAGCTTCTCCTCATTCCTCCCCATTTACCATATCCATGGCGGATTTACAGACTCCTCCTATCCAGCTCTGACGGGGCATGTTCCTAAAAAGGGCATAAGGGCGGGGTCTTCACTGTAGACTCTGCCCTTGCGTAGTTCGTCTAATGCTAACGGCCAATCAAAGTCCGGCCCTCATTAGAAAACAAGATTTCTAAAATGTAGCTTACGAAAACCAGCCTGGTTTCTTTTATTGTAACTAACCCAGCGTTATCACAGGAGCAATATCTAGCTGTAGAAAGTTTTTGAAAATTAGGCAACAGGCTTTACAGTAACGTGTGGAAAGTGCAATGCTAATGGAAAACTAGCTTGTTTTGCCGCCCACATAGGTACTGCAGCAATGTCGGCCCCAAGCGTCGCGGTCATAAAGCAGTGCAACCAATGGCCATTGCTTTAGTCTTTTGTGGTTGAACATAAAAGATTTTTGACATTCTTACCTTTTATTCTGTTTGTTTGTTGGAGTTCCTGATCCCCACTGAAAATGAACACTTAAATCGTTGTCTCATTGTCAAGAGACTTCAAATGAACAGTCCAGCATTGACGAACTGCCTGGTTATAAAATGGGATAAATTATCCATTCATTCATGCCTGTCATGTGTTTGACTGTTGACTTCTGCAGGAGCTGAAGCAGGACATCTCCAGTTTCCGTTATGAAGTGATGGGGATGGTGAAGGTCGGCAAACCCGCTCTCCCTGTGGCTATGGCCGGCTGCAGCTCCATGGACTCCAGTCTGGCTTACCCCAACGCCTCTCTCAAAGTCTCCTCCTGTCCGGCCGCCTCCCAGACCAAGCCCAAAATAAACCGCTTCAAAATGGCCGCTTCTATCCTAAAACAGTGCTGCTCCTCTTCCCCGAGGCCTCCTGAAGCCTCCAACGGCCTGCCCAATGGACTGCTGCCTCTCACCGCTGCTGATGAAAGCTCCGACGACAATGCAACCCAGAGGAAAAACTCCCCCAAAGACACCACTGACTTGAACCTGTTCCAAAAGCGGCGCAAGGGCTGTGGGACGGAGGACACAGCAAGTTCAGGAGGAGAAACTTCCAGGAAAATGTACTCTTTGTCAGAAGAGGATGGAGAGTCCGGGAGTTCGGATATAGAGGAGACTAGCTCAAAGATTTTGGACAATTATAGCAGTGTGAGCAGACCACTCCTGCAGCACAGACAGGAGGAAGAGACAGACACGCATGCACATTTAACTGAAAGCGTAGAAGAAGAGGATTATGGGAAAAGTGAGGACTCAGAGGAGACTATGGAAACCACTATAATGTAATGAAGCATGATCTAAAACTGGCCGAGCTGGTTTACTTAAGGTTTTCTTTTCATTACTGCGTTTACATGTAGCACCAACAATGCTTAGGTTTAAATGAGCCAATAATTAACATATTGTTAAGTTTGAAATATATACAGTGGGAGGAAAAAGTGAGTACTTACATTTCTGCCTAAATTGGTCAAAATCAGAAGGCAAGGCAAGGCAAGGCAATTTTATTTATACCGCGCATTTCATACACAAGGCAACTCAATGCGAGAAGAATGAGTAAACAGTGTCTGCTTAAACTAATACCACCAAAACATTTACATGTTATCATAATTTGTATCGGCCATAACATGTAAACATTCACAGCACAGCGTGGAAAAAGTAAGTGAACCCAGGAATCTCGCTGAACTGCAACAGTTTTGTAAAGAGGAATGGTCCAAGATTCATCTTGATCGTTTTGAGCGTCTAATCTGCAACTACAGAAAACACAGTTATTGCTGCAGAAGAAGGATCAGCCAACTATTAAATACAAGGGTTCACTTATTCAAAGAAGGTACTTGAGTCATCTTCTGTACTCGGTAGTTGAGGTCTCCAAACGTTTCGCCTCTCATCCAAAAGGCTTCGTCAGTGAACAAGGTTACGCTCAGCACGCAGCGTAGATAAAGACCAGTTGGGAGGAGTTGGGGTTGACCCGGCTCCTCCCCTCTAATCACAGCTACTCTCACCTGTGGGTAAACACCTTTGAAGTAGAGCGTCTGTATCGACCTGCTCCCCCCCGGTCAGTCCTGTCCTATTCATAGATGATCACTGCTAATTACCTGCCTATTGTTCTTTTGTTAGCTGAGGTATCGTCTTCTTGGACTGGGCGTGTCCTGTCGGTTTTCCCCGAAGCAGATTGGAGTAAAAAGAAGAAAGATTAAATCTTAGCCCACCATTTCGGTTCATGGAGGGATTTTCTTTCTTGACAAAAATAGCTTCTTTTACTCCTCTTTCAAACCAACGTTCTTCTTTAGCTAGAATTTTGACCTCCCCGTCCTCAAAGGAGTGGTTGGAGGCATTAAGGTGAAGGTGCACAGCCGACTGGGGGCCGCTTGTGCTTTCTCTTTGGTGTTGATAAAGTCTCTTCTGTAAGATTTGTATTGTTTCTCCAATATAATGTTCTTTACAATCTAAAAAGGCAAGTTATCATAGGGGAAAACGGACAACTTAAGACAGAGGTTTACAGGAAGGCAACTCATACTGACCAGTATTTGATGTTTGACTCTAACCATCCACTCCAACACAAAATAGGGGTCATTAGGACACTCAGACATAGAGCTAAAGAGGTGCCTACCAGTGCAGAAGGAAAGACCAAAGAGGAACAACATGTCCAGAGAGCCCTCTCAGACTGTGGCTATCCTAACTGGTCCTTCACTAAAGCACAAAGGGCAGGAAGACCCAAAGAGCAGGACAGACAGACTACAGAACCCAGAAGAAAGGGAGTTGCAGTGCCGTATGTAGCCGGGGTATCAGAGAAACTTCAGAGAATCTTTAGCAGCACAGGATTCCAGTGTACCACAAACCTGTGAACACACTAAGACAAAAATTTGTTCATCCCAAAGACAAAACTCATAGCCACAAACAAAGCAATTTGGTTTATTCTATTCGATGCAAAGAAGAAGAATGCAAAGAACATTATATTGGAGAAACCAAACAAGTCTTACAGAAGAGACTTTATCAACACCGAAGAGAAAGCACAAGCGGCCCTCAGTCGGCTGTGCACCTTCACCTTAAAGCCTCCAACCACTCCTTTGAGGACGGGGAGGTCAAAATTCTAGCTAAAGAAGAACGTTGGTTTGAAAGAGGAGTAAAAGAAGCTATTTTTGTCAGAAAAGAAAATCCCTCCATGAACCGAAATGGTGGGCTAAGATTTAATCTTTCTTCTTTTTACTCCAATCTGCTTCGGGGAAAACCGACAGAGCACGGCCAGTCCAAGAAGACGATACCTCAGCTAACAAAAGAACAAAAGGCAGGTAATTAGCAGTGATCATCTATGAATAGGACAGGACTGACCGATACTGGGGGGAGCAGGTCGATACAGACGCTCTACTTCAAAGGTGTTTACCCACAGGTGAGAGTAGCTGTGATTAGAGGGGAGGAGCCGGGTCAATCCCAACTCCTCCCAACTGGTCTTTATCTACGCTGCGTGCTGAGCGTAACCTTGTTCACTGACGAAGCCTTTTGGATGAGAGGCGAAACGTTTGGAGACCTCAACTACCGAGTACAGAAGATGACTCAAGTACCTTCTTTGAAGATAGACAACTCCTGTACGACTGAGAACTTACACAGACAAGGGTTCACTTACTTATTCCATGCTGTCCTGTGAATGTTTACATGTTACAGCCAATAAAAATATAATTCAATGTAATTGTTTGGGTGGTATTAGTTTAAGCAGACAATGTTCACACATTTTTGTGATTTTAATAAAGATCAGAGCACATTTTATGGCCAGTTTAGGCAGAAATGTGCATAAAATGTAATACATTTTTCCTGCCACTGTACGTTGGAGAGTTTGGGAAACGAAGGCAATGTTTTTAAATGTCACAAAGCTACATTTTATTCACAATAGACAATGAGCAAAATAAGCTGAAGAACTATATTTTAACTCTCAAGAAAACGACAGAAGTTGCTCATCTTATTGCGATGGCAACTTAAAAGACTAATTGGATTAATTGTGACTACTTAACAAAAATAGTTGATGATTAATTTAGGTTTTTTAATATAAGTTTAATCACTAAGAAAAGGTTGTTATTAAATCAAAACAGCGCAACAATACGACAGCTTACAGTTTTATGGAAAATACTTTCTAAATATTCCTAAATATTTCAAATAACACCTCAAAAGAAAAGAGAGAATTGTTGACCAGTCGACAACAGTAATGTGAATTACTGCAAAACCAATCGACATCTCAGTAAAGATTTGGCTACATAGTTTTCCTTTGTTTATAGAATGTTGTTTTATGAGATTTGGAAGAAACATTGCTTTCTTTTATAACAATACTTTACACATTGTACAGTTTTTAATACTTTTGCAGTACTGGGAACATTTCTGCAGTACTTTTCTTTCCCACTGATCAACACATCATTTAATTCCTATTTATAACTTTAATATATGTGAAACAGAGGCTGCCAAGATCTGTCTATGTTTCAGTTTAAAAACAAGGCTGTGGAGAGACTGACAATCACCACCTGGCTAAGATAAGACAACTTAAGACGACTTAAGAGTCTTCTAGTATTAAACTAATGGTCTACTTTGATCTTTAGAGACTCAGGGAGGCCTTGGTGTTAGACCTACTGTATGAGTGATTCAATGCTATTCTTGGACAAATGAAGCTCTGTGAACAGCAACGATTTATGATAATGAGTTTTTAGTTTCCTCCTAAAACGTTTGTGCTGACCATTGAAGACAGAACAATGCAAAGTTAATGAACTAGGTGTGACGGTCAGACCAGTGGTTCTTAAACTAACCCTAACCCTAAATATTCAGCCAGTACACCCAGATATAAACCGGTCAGCAACAGGACTATATCAGGTCAAACCTCATGCTGACACAGGCCTTAACTATGATTATTTATTTATTCGTGGAATAACATTTGTTTTTATGTGGTAAAAGCTGATAGTGTATTTGTGGAGGAAAAAATAACACTATGCTCTGTGCATCTAATTATAAAGCTTTTCTTTTTATCAATCTTGAACTATTACGGGATAGTTGTCGTTTGCATTACTGTGACGGTAAATGGGCCAGAGCATCGGAGAACTGAAGCTTTTGTGCAAGTGGTCATAATCTTATCCCTAACTGCTGTACATGTTAAATTGATTCGACATTGGCCTCTCTACCTCTTTTTAGTGTCTATTTTCAGTCCCTGTTTTGAGTAATAGATGTTTTGTTTTAGTCAACTCTGCCTTACTCTGTCTGTCTCTGCACTTTACACTTTGCGTCGGCATGCAGTCCTCGAAGACAAAACACAACCCGTTTTTCTATGCAAAAACCTAGGATTGTGATCGCTACTGTTACGTCTATAGGGAAACTATTAAGATTAAACTCAAGGCATTATATTTAAATGTAGAGCAGCCTGCCTAGAACATATTATTCATGGTTTATCTACTTCTCAGCTAAACAATAAAATGGTATTTTGATCAGAATTTGATTATTTCTTCTGTATTTTTTTAAGGCATTGTTAATGATTTGTATGTTGTGGACTATTACTAACTGATAAATATAAAGTAATTACGACACACAGTATCAATGGTGGGTTGAGTAGCCAAGATATTTTCTCAGATGACAGTAATGTCACTTCAAAGATTTTTACTTGCATAGAAGTAAAATGCAGTGACCCAGAAGAATTGTTCCATAAAACTACCGGTAGGCCTACAGTACTATAAAAACTGTTTCTTTAAAAAGTTACACAAGTACATGTACTTCAAATGTAACCGAGTACTACCGCGTCTGCACACAGAAGATTTGTATTGTGATTATTCATGATAATCCTTCAGATGACGTAGAAAGTATTTATTAATGTGTTCAATGTTCAAGGTGAAACTGGGAAAATTAGAATATCGTTCAAAAGTTCATTTATTTCTGTAATTCAACTTCAAATGTGAAACTAATATATAATATAGACTCATGACATGCAAAGTGACGTATGTATGTCAAGCCTTTGTTTGTTATAATTTTGATGATTATGGCTTACAGTCCATTTTCAAAATGTTCTAATTTTATGAGATTTTTAATTTGGGGTTTTTACAAACTGAGCCATGATAATCAAAATAACAATATAACAAATAAAGGCTATACATATCTCACTTTGCATGTAATAAGTCTATCATATATTAGTTTCACAGTTTAAGTTGGATAACAGAAATTAATGCACTTTTTAACGATATTCTAATTTTCCAAGTTTCACCTGTATAAGTTAAATACTGAGTCAAACCTTGTCAAAAGTTTAGATTGATATTAAGTTAACAGTCTGTGCTGTTTTTGAATGTAGACTTCACTTTTTGCAAAATGTAGAAATATGGAGCATGATAAATGACTAAAACTGCAGTTGCAAGCCCATGTCTTTGAGACATAAATGTTGAATTTGAATGTCTGATTTCTGTGGAGGGGGGGCATCCTCTTGAGTCTGTTTTGTCTGAGCTCTTCAGACAGATGAAACCTTTACCTTTATTTTCTTTGAAGCCATGTGGAGGTTTTCTCTTTGTCAATTGCCTCCGCAGCAGCAGTAAGCAGTTTTAATGCAATGAACGAGTGACCGAGTGTCTGACGCAGATGAAATATTCAGCACATGATGAAACTGAGTGTGATCAAAAGACTGCGCCGGGTGCTCCTGGGGTGAGCGCATATCGCTTTTTAACTACTGCGTCGGAATGTCGCAGGGAAAAGGAAAAACAAGTTTGAAAATATGTATGCACTCACGAAACAAAACAAAAAAGTAGGCAATGAAAACGCACGGGGTCATTTCTAGGCTATTTGATTAGGTGATGCGGAAGTGTATCGAGACAGACACCAAATAATCCTTCCATCCTTAATTAGGTTTTGGTTTTACACATAGACATCAAACGTGGTAATGGCATTTTGTGTCCACTAGGGAGAGACGCTGCAACAGGAAGCATATGCTCCGCCACAGCTCCGCGTGGGATGTAGAAATGTAATGTCACAGAGGTAAAGTACTATTTACTATAATAATGTAAAATTGGACATTTTAGTTTGAATACTGTTAAAACTTGGCTATGACTTGCACCATCTTTGGTTTTATAGGATTTGTGGTGATAGCGCACTTTACTGTAATAGCCTTGTCTTGTAGAGGCTTATATCAATAAAAACGTTAAAGGGGGCCTTGACAATAAATAATATTCATATCCTTACTTGTGTGTATTTAAGCTATGTAATAAATAATAATGAATAACAATTACATTATCTATTACCAACTGTCTTTTATTAAAGCAGACGTTTCTTTTTAACGGTCTATGGTTTAACCTCTTAACCCCCGCCTTAACCGAGCACATTTTCTCCAGTTTGGCTTTACCCAAATCTAAACGCGTCTTGAAAAAAAGTGTAAAAACAGCAACAACAATGAGAGGAAAACAGGGATGACGAGTGACAAAAATGTGTGACGAAAATGCAACAAAAAAGCCATAAAAAGAGCAACAGAAAAATGACAAAAAGCAACAAAAAAATGACAAAAAGGATAAAGGATAAAGATACATTTAGATGAGTTTTGTAGGTCTTAGCTTGGCCTGTTGGCTGTGACCTTATGGATTTGGGTAAAGCTGAACTGGAGAGAATGCACTTGGTTAAGGCGGAGGTTTAGAGGTTAAGAAACGTGATAAATGCATAGTGTTTTGTTTGTTAGCAGAGTTGTAGGTTGCCTTTTGCGTTCCTTAAAGTGAAACTATAATTTTTGAATGGATTTGTTTCCTTTCACTTGTATCAGCTTTGGCCAAAGTCGGGAGCTGGGATTCGTTCGGGAGTTGATAAACGGTGAACATGACAGTGAGAGGAAGAGGCCCAGGAGGATTGCGCTCTAACAGGTTACAAAAGGGGAGGACAGACAGGAGATCTAAAATAATCTCTGTTGTGAAAGCCGAGAGCAGAGGAGACCTGTCCTGGGACTTACTCCGTGCGCCATATTCCTGCTGACTATAGGGATGAGAGAGGACACAATCAAGATAGCCTACCCAAACCAACCTGACCCTCAGATACTAGGCCTATACGTATATGTGGTGGAGACAAATAACGCACACACAAACAAATCTAAAACTTGAGAAGTTGGTGAATAGGCAATCCACTCAAAGATTCTAAAAAACAAGTATGGAGGGAATGAATAGACTTTTCTGAATATTACATACCAAAATGCGCCACACTGCTAGAAGTACAGTGATGGGTCATTGGAAAAACTGGTCCATCCTACAGGCTACAGCCCAAGGAAAGCAGTGATTCAGCCCTTGACAAACATTTCTTATTCATTGGCATAGATTTGACACCAGGGCACTCCCCTTGAGCTTGGAACTCCCAAAAAGACCTCACTGGTGTGTGCGATGTTTCAGTCAATTTTTTTCCACAATTATTCCCTGAAATGATGATGGATGATATCCCCTGACAGTATAATCCAACCGGAGATGGGCACGAGCACACTTTGGGCCTGTCCTAAATTTGTTTAAAAACACTTTGCCAAATCAAGCGATGCTTTTGTGCATTTATGTCTTCAAAATGCTTCACTGAAACTAAAAAGTAGTACCTTCACTTCATGTATATTCCTTTAAATGAAATGATCAGGACTCTGTATTGGACAGTTTTATGACTTAGCCTAATACGGCCTGCAATTGAGTATAGGGTAATACGTGGCTTCTGGGACACATTTAAAGCTTTATGGAAGTCTGGCTGAGTAGTAGCAGACATCCCATATTTAAATACTACTGTGTGATGTAAACCATAATTTATAGGGAGTCCTCGGTGTTCTGGGATGAGATGGTGCGAAGAAAAGTCATGACAGAAACACGTGCAGGGCTGTGTGTAGGAGGAGAGGGGTGTGTGATGCTGCTGGGACGTATAGAGCAGACAGTGGGTGGGTGCAAGGACCTATTGCTATAAAGCCTCCCTCCCCTCTTGTTGTCTATGTGATTTCAGTGGAGGGCACCCCTGTGTACAAGCCTGTACTGGACTGTGTATCTGCGGACAGGGCAGGATGCAGCTGCTGCTCGGGACCTCGGTGCTGGTGCTGGGGGCACTCTGCCTTTGGGGAAGTGTGGAGTCTTCGGCCTACGACAAGATAGTGACCCACAGCCGCATCCGGGCCAGGAGCCAGGGGTAAGGGAGTCTAAGCTGAGGATGGAGGCTTGAAAAAGTGGTATAGAGTTGTAAAGTAAGATTATGTACAGGCTATATGAAAAGTGAAATCAAATGCTTCTGATGTTTGAACATGTATCGGACTGATAAATTAACTGACTGATTAAATGCAAATGGGATAATACATATGTATTGTCTTTTTTAAACATAGAAAGATATACATTTTCTAAACAAATTGATTTTTATACAAATTTAACTGTGCAACATTTTTAAAGAGACCACTTTGTATCACCCCTAAGCCTGGATAAATGGTGTAAGCTCATCCCACATGATTTCTGAGCTTGATGCTAAGAGAAATGAGAAAAACAATATGTGGGCATAAATATTGAATTTCGTCATACTGATTATTATTTTATTTTATTTTTTCAAATTATATTTTTTTGCCTTGCTGTGCATTTTACTGTCCAAATCATTAATCATTATCATTAAATAATATATGGTCAATATTGACATTCCTCAGTAGTTAAATGTATCAAAAATGCGTGCTTTGATATGATCAATAAAACTGGCGCCTAAAATAAATGTTTGTATTTTGTGTTTTTATCATCAGCCACATTTTTCATAAAAAGAATGTGTCTACTGAAGGATATTTTATTACCTTTAAGAATCTAGCATTGTTACTTTTTGTTGTTCAAGTCTTTATAGCTAGTTACAGCAAGCATCCCTTTTATTCTTGACATTACTCCCTCAACTCTCCCTCTTCTTCAAAGCACATCCACCCCGCCCTCACTGCCCTCCGTTTGTCTCCTGTTTCAGGCCTAATATGTGCGCCCTGCAGCAGGTCCTGGGGACAAAGAAGAAGTACTTCAGCACGTGTCGAAACTGGTACAAAGGTTCAATCTGCGGCAAGAAGGCGTAAGTCCCGACGAAACCCACAAATCATGATCTCCGACACCTCTCAGTTTAAATGCCCGATCTAGTTACACTTAAATAGGTTCACACGGGTCTCTAGGTGTTCACAACAGCCCCTTTACCTCTAAACAGGCCTGGAGAGGATCCTGTGGTTTTAGGCCATTGTGTTTTTTTAGTCAGTGAGATGGATGGGATGGATATGTTTCCCTTTAGTTTGAAGAATATGGTTTGTGTCCTCTGGGCACTTGTGTATTTGGCTACAGCAGTTGAGCGTTAAGCTTATAAATATTTGTCGTGTTGGAAACCAGTGGAAATCGATTATTTACAGTATGTGAACTGTGAGCCTGGGAGTTTGAGGTCTTTTATTCGGCAGAAGAATGTGTCCATAGAGAGTAGGATTGCTTCTATGTACTCACATTTGGAAAATACAAAGTACATATGATGCATTTGTTATTTCATATATCATCATATATTTACCCATATATGTGTGATTCATGTTAAGTTGAGTAGCATATTGTCCCACATTGTTGCTTATTACTATTCATAGTAACAAACACATTTTTTGATTTATTTTTAATTTTGGTAGTCTGGAAGTTGACAAAGTTCACATTTATTAATTCTTAAGTTATCATTTTGTGGAGCACATTAAGTTTTACAGCTTTACAACTTATTCAATTACCTGAGCGTTTATTGCACAAAACCTGTAACCTATAATTAAAAAAAAAACACCTTATTACACCATACACACAGCTTAATATTTCATGTATTCAAAGAAATCCATCACAATTCAATACAATATTCAGATTACGCTGGACGATAAATCAATGTACAGGGACGTATTCAAACAAAACTCAGCTCATTGGTGACAGCGCGATGACAGATCCCGGTGCAGTTGTGTGGATGGAGTGTAAGGCTCACATGGTGCACTCTGTTTATCATTCAGTAGTTTGCATTCATGATTTCAGATGGAGAGAAGGGGCCCATATAATAATTTAGTGGTGGCTCACTGTCTTTGAAAGAAATAACCAAAGAGAAAATCCACAAATGTTAACCATTACCATTTTTGTTAAGAGGTTGAGTCCATAAATTTGACGTCTTATTGTAATTTTGTGATTTAGATTACAGTTAATTCATCTGACAGCAAACACGCGCCTGTGTGATTGCCACCACTTTTTAATAGTACTGTGAACAATAATATTTCAGCTTAGTTAATATGTGCTGACAAAGATGCTTAACTTCTCGCTAGTAGACAGGCCAAGTGAACATTAAGCAAAAAACATCTGTATTTTAATTTCTAGGCCTGTCCTCAATCGCAGTAATAAACTACAGGCTCTTTAGGGCGCTATGATCATGTCACGCGAGTGCAACGTACCCTCAGTGTTAGTTCAGTAACACCTGTGGTGGCTCTACTGTACAAACCTACTGCGATATGATGAGTGAGGGAAAGCTGTGTCTAAGGTACAGGAATCTTTATAAAGACTTTGGTATGTTAGACCCCTTCAGTCACATGTTCTACTGAGTGCCAATAAAAACTCAATGTGCCAATGAAATATATAGGCACACCTGCTGTCAAGAAAGAAAAGGAATACAAGGGGGTGACCGAATTAAATTGAACTCATGTTAGGGCGACTGCAGGACTACACTGAGCATTGTTTTTTGTAGAGGTTTTTTTTTACCTTTAGACAGTGTCTAGTAGTTATTTGATGAACTTCTGCTTCTCGCTGGAGAGCAACAGTTTACTCATTTGGCTCATTTGAAAGCTAAGGCCTACAAAACTGATCCTAGCCTTTTTGTTGCGTTGTCGCCGTGTATTTGGCACATTTTTGTGTTTTTTCCATAATTTTTACGTCGCTTTTTGTCTTGGTTTTGCCACATCTTTTTTTGCGTTAACCTCATGTTTGTCACCTTTTTTTTGCTCGAATGTCACTTTTTTGTTGTATTATTGTTGCTTTTCTGGCACAGGTTTTATCGCTCTTTTATTGCTTCTTTGTCACTTCTTTGTGGCTTTTTTGTAGCTTTTTTTTTTTTTTTGTGTGGCTTTTTGTTGTGTTTTCTTCCTCGTTTCGTTGCTACATTTACGCTTTTTTCCGAGAAGCTTTTAGATTTGGTTAAAGCCAAGCCTGGAGAAAATGTGCCTGGTTCAGTATAGTTGTAAAAGTCATAATAATACAAGTACTTTGAAGAAGGCAAACTATCTAAATGTACTCACAATTATTGTGTGGGCAATGTCATTTTAATTTGAAAAGAAATCAAGATTTATTTATCTTTTGAAAGTAGTAGCTCTGAATGTTTAATAGCAAAGTGAGGCAAAAAAATTGACACTTAGAAGTAACTAATTGTGAACCACAGAATAAGCTTAATGATGGAGTTCTCATATGTTTGACCACCAAATAATGGATAGAAAGGTCATTTTTCCCTGTCTTCGTCATCTGTTGTAGAGATTGTTGAAGGTCAGTGGAGTGGAGCCAGGCGTCCAGCTGCTGTCTGGACTGTCTATCAGAGATCAGGGCTGAGGGACCACTTAACTACTCTCAAGGCGTGTTCATTAGTGAGATACGCCATAAAGTTATGTGCTTCTGGTGCAGTCAATTCAAACTAGGGAAAGGTTTACAGAATGCTCATAATACATACAAATTCATTCAAATTCATTCAAAGCTTGTAATATCTATATATATATATTTTGTTGACCCCCAATGATCTTCTGTTCTCTATTAGACCTATCTGCTAACGCCACCAAGTACCAAGCAGGAGGATAGACCTATTGTGCATGTTTTGGGTTGATGGGTCGAACCCCAGATGTTCTTTTTGTGAGTCAGGGTTCTTTTATCCAACATGTCTTACGAGCACTGGAGCTACTAAAAGGCTCTTGATAGTTTTACTGGCTACAGTTATCAGCTTTTGTGCTTTCATTGTGTTGGGTCACGCCAAAAAGTGTCATTCATTTTTTTCATTCATTTCCTATCAATATAAATAAAACAGGTTCAGTTAATTGCCTGTTCTGCGGTAATTGATGTCATGAGATTTTCAGTTTTAATTAACAAGACGCGTCTACTATAGGGGTCTACTATCCAGGTGGAAGCAATTACATTGAAGGCTGGGGGTGACAGACTGAGAACAGGCGGTGATGCTGAAAACACACCACTGATTTTAGAAGAAAAACAAATAACTAAATAATTACCGCCAGTGTGTGAAATCTATAATGGTAAAAACATTATATACATTGAATAATAATTGGAAAAAGTGAGGTTTTCCCCTGTGTCATTACTGTACGATTGGGGCCACATCTGTCTGGCAGCCATGTTGGGGTTTCTCCAGTGGGACTGAGCCCATGCCTGGCAGTGACCTCATCCTCACTGACAGCCAGCTGCTCAAACACATTCATTCACACCGTAATACCTCCATGTGGGAAACTGTTGCGCTGTAGGCAAGCAGCGCTCATCAAAATAGTGCTTGTTTTTCTCTATATTCTAAAGAAGCACTAATTTTTACACCTCAGTGGTATTTGCACTGCAGGTGATTCAGAGCTGAAGAGTAACTTTTCTGTTTGCCCTCAGGCCATCTTGGATAATCCTTTAGGCACTATCAATATCTGAAATGTTCCTGAATAGATTTATTTAATTTTTTCCCCACAAAAGATTCACTGATTCATCCAAATAATGTAAGAGGATTAGAGACAAAACATATGATTAATTTCAGGGAGTTAAGGATCGACTGACAGCGGCTGCAAACACAAAGGGAGTGATCCATCATTTACTATTACTTCTTAGACAGGCGTTATTTGCTTTGGCCTTAACTGTGTAAATAGCACAAAGTTCATGTTTCAATACTTTTTCCATGAGCAAACACAAAGCCTCAAGACTCACTGTAGTGAGTCTAATGAGGACTAGGCAAAACCTTGGGGTGAAACCTGCCAACTAATTTCAGTAAAACCCCAATTAAACCGGATCCAGATCCGAGCTCTCTGGTGGATTACTGTGATACTGGAATATGTGCGCTCACAGTGGGACAAATCCCAAAAGTGGCTTTGAACACAATGATCGACTTGAAAGGATAATTTATTGCTTTATTAGGCCACGTTTTTTATGAAGTTCTGACTTGTGTCAGCAGGCACCTCATTCTGTCGTTTGTAACATGACTATAAAGTGAGGTTTCATTTCCCATATAGGTTAACGGCAGTCCTTATGTGAACTTGTATGGGTATTAGACAGATTTGATAAAATGTTATCGCTGTTTTTATTGGATGTGTATTCATGCTTGGGGATATTTTCATTTATGATATCAGTGGAATCGTATCTAATCTATCAAAACTTTATCTTCAGGGTAAGATTTTGTAACTTAGACACTCTTTGATTTGTTTCTATAGTTACATAGCTGGATATGTCGGACCACACAAGAAGAGACGTCTTGATGTCGTATGTTGGGGATGAGACTAAAGTTTTATCAGTCACAGACAGTTCATCACCTTCTATACAAATATGCTCTTCTAGGCTGTGTGAGTGCTCTCATCCACTTGTGTGGATGTGTGCATATCTTGGAAAAACATTTGGTTACAGTACTTTTTGTTTGTTTCAGTACAATAAAATGAAACAAATATATACATTGTTTTTCTTTTGTAAGAGGATTAAATTTGTGATGTTGTGTAGGCCTATATATATATTTGAGTTGAGTATTTTCCTTCCTTAGTTGAAAGCAGGAATCTTCAGTCTTCTAATTTGTTGACTATAAAAACTCAAGCTGCTTGTTAAAAGCAAAACCTTCTTGGCCTAATCTTGCATATTTACACTCTGCTCAAGATTTTTTCATATCATCCTTTTGGGAGCTCTTCCTCTTTCTCTCTGGGTTTCTGTGGAAGTGTGAACTTTTATGGCGTTACCTCATTTGCCTTTTCACATTTATAAGGTCAGTGAAGTTTTGTTTTTGCCCAATTATGGCTGAGGGCAACATTTCTTTTTCCCTTGATTGACTGTACTTCATACAGTCTCTCATCGCTAAACACTCAGCCACAGTCCCAATTAGTGTCTTTATTTTCTTAACCTGTTCCACATTTACGGTGCACATGATACAGTAGTCATATGTGCGTTGTTTTTCTTCACAGGATGGTTGTGTATGAATGCTGTCCTGGATACATGCAGCTGGAGGGCATGAAGGGCTGTCCTGCAGGTGGGATATGCACACGATACCCTCTCTTTGAATACTGTTTCCTAGCGGTTCCCAAACTATGGGAAATTGACTCATTTTAAACTATCTTTTTTATAGCTTTAGTTCTGGTTATATTGTTAAATCTTAGTTCAGATATGACTTTGCTTGGGTTTAGTCCTGGACTTCAGACTTACTTTACTTGTTGATCTTCTTTTATCAGGTTGATGCACATTCTACTGTATACTTTGAAATCCAAATATCATACACACATTAACATTTGTACCCATGTATCTCTCATTTAGTGGCTCCAATCGACCACGTCTATGGCACACTGGGTCTTGTCAAAGCTACGACGACACAGAGGTACGCGGATATGTCCAAAGTGAGAGAGGAGCTGGAAGGAAAAGGCTCTTATACTTTATTTGCACCGAGCAACGACGCCTGGAATGAGCTGGATTCTGTGAGTCGACCAGATGCACTTATTGATTCTCATTCTTTTTGTATTGTTGTTTAATTTGGTTGGGACAGCGCATGTCAATGAACACGCATAAAACACTTCAGCAGCCATAGTACAAAATATAAAAAATAATGTTTTTTCAGGCTAAAAGGTCTGCATTGGAGGGAAATGTGAACATCGAGTTGTATAACGCTCTGCACTATCACATGATCAATCGCCGACTACTGACCAAAGACCTGAAGGACGGCCTCACAGTCAAATCCATGTACAATGACCTGGGGCTCCTCATCAATCACTATCCAAATGGGGTAAGGGCAATGATCACAAATGATATTGGGCTTTTATATTGCAAATTATCTTGTCTGTAGATTTGCAAACTTGATTCAAGATTTGTTATTCACGCCTTACTGACTGTCTGCGTGTTTAGGTTGTGACAGTGAACTGTGCCAGATCATCCATGGAAACCAGGTGTCCACGAACGGAGTGGTTCATGTGATCGACCGGGTGATCACAACCATCAGCAGCACCATCAAAGACGTCCTGGAAGAGACGATGAGCTCTCCTCTTTCAATGTATGTCTGTTTCATACAGTATGTGTATGGACCAAGGACTGGGTCAAGTGTTTGTCAATCTAAAATTTTTTGATTCAATTGTTTGTAATCAAACCAAATAACTATAGCTTTTACCAAGTTTGGTTTATGAACATCGACGAGGGAGACCTTTTATAATAGAAGAAGAAGAAGGCTTTCCGCTTCAGTGCCATTTGCAACACCCATTATACTCTAAACTGCTACAGAATTGGCTAAGTCCTGGTAATTAAAAAGGCCCTGACGATAATTGAGATTGGCCATATATTGCTTTGTGATTTCAAGTACATTTTGTTTAATTGCACAGCCCTGTATGAACCTAGACCTCTCTGGACATGCTTTCTTAGTTCATTGTCTGTCAACTTTTTCCAGTGTTGTATTTGTATTAGTTGTTAGATTGATTAGAATTATTTTAATAAGCTTAGCCTTATCTCCATGCGTTTTTTAATTAAAAGTCAACCAAAATAATTTGTATCTTTCCTCTCAGGCTGCAGCTTTGGCGTCTGGTGTAATAGAAAAGCTGGAGCAACCAGGTCATTTCACTCTGTTTGCTCCAACCAATGAGGCTTTTAAGAAACTGCCCTCAGGATACCTCGAACGCATAATGGATGACAAGGACATTATAAAAGGTGAGGAAAGCTGATTTAGCTGCGTAAACATCCCAGTACAACTGCAGATAACCCAGTGGCTTCTTGAATTATTTCAATGGGAGCCATTCCAGGTTAAATTATAGCGCCATAAATGTATTTTTTGCCAGGTTGTTCCCAGGCAGCTGTGATAGAAACTCACCTTCCTCAGTGTGTTACTGTATTGTGCAGTGAATGAACAAGTTTATCGCAGCACAGTTTCCTGTTTCTTGTGACTCTGTAATCTACACTCACACAGTTTGTTTAACTTGAGATTACACTTTTAAACACTAATGTCCACATAGATAACAATAATAGCAACACTGCTTATTGTTGCATAAAGTTCACTCAGTTATTCGCCAGTGACAAAGGTAGTCAACATATCACATCCTTTGTGCACTGTAAGTGGCTTCCTTTGGGAAAACAATAAAGTCTAAGATCAATTCTCAGGCTCTTGCGCCTGCACTCTGTCAGAACGTAATCCAAAAGAAAGAAAGCTGCTCTGTTTGTCCAAGAACATTTTTGAGCCCGAGCCATGGTCCGCTGTGCCACTGATTACATTTGAAATTCATGTCCGTTTGTGTGAATTTAAAACCATGAGGCAAAGGTTATTTTGTGCCAGATTTGCTTTTTGTTTAACAGTTGGACTCCGTCATAGTTGTAATCTCCAATTCAATCACTGACAGAAGTGACTTAAAGCTTTTCAAAAGACCATTGTGTTTGGAACTGTGTCACTTGGTCCCATGGACCAAAATGTGCAATTTGATCTTCTATTAAACAGAACAATCACCATTGTGTCGTGCAACTTTGGATGTTAGAATATCAAAAAATACTGACACGTAACTTGGCATTTCAGGTCATTGATCATTGCCATGGTCATTGTCATGATCAGGTCATTCGATTTTGCAATTTATACAAAGTGTGTTACTGTTTGTATTAATTGTTTGCAAAAATGCACCACTTTAAAATATCAGTTCTAATTGGAGAAATGTGTCAAACTGACTGAAAACTGTAAAGTCCAAGTTCATCTTAAACCCACACTGAGGACATTCCAAATTATATGTGGCAACGTCATAAGAGAAACTAAACCGCTGGAACTGCCCTAATACTCACCGAGACACTGACTGTGCTGTTTTTTGCTAAATTAAGCAGCTGGCGTAAGATTTAAAATTAAAAACATTAAAAAATTAAGTTTGGCACAACAGCAACATCTTAACATCTTGTAAAGTTATTCGTCAGGTCTGAGAAAAAGCAAGGAAGAGTAAAAACACCCGTAATGTAATGAACAATAGTATGTTTTTCTATTTATTGAGTGAAATGTTATATATCATAGTTTTAATGTGACAAAATGACATAATCCCTGTTTTTCTTCTAAGAAAGAGAAGACGTTTGAAGTCTTTTCAACACTAAACAAACCCAGAAGCAAGTTATTTGTTAAACCGTGTTACAAAAAAAACAAAAAACGTTCTTGTACCTTCCAGCTCTTGTGAACTACCACCTGTTGAACAGCGTGCAGTGCTCTGAGGCGATCATGTCAGGAACGACGTATGAAACGGCTGAGGGGACGAGCATCCAGATCGGCTGTGACGGAGACAGTCTGACCGTCAACGGCATCAAGATGGTCCTGAAGAAAGACATAGTCACCACCAACGGAGTCATCCACCTCATAGACCAGGTGCTCATTCCAAACTCAGGTGAACTGTCTTCCAGATTTACTTTAGGATAATGTTAAGAAAGGCTGTTTGAATGTATTGTATGATCACCAGCCAAAGAGGTTATGGAGCTGACAGGGGAGTCTCAAAGCACATTCACTGACATGGTTTCTGAGCTGGGACTTGCTGCTGCTTTGGGCCCAAAAGCAGAATACACACTACTGGCTCCATTGAACTCTGCCTTTACAAGTAAGTCATAGACCTGTTGAAATAATACTGTAATGACCATAATGCATTGTATTTGCTGGTTCTAGTCTACTGTTTATGAGTTGGGTTGGGTTGGATTATACTTGATAATATTTCTAAAGGCTATACAAAATTGAGTATCCAATTTGGCGTACAGATACATAATCTAACAAATCTGAACAAATATGCCGATTTTCAGAGGAGGTGATGACGACAGACCAGAGTTTGCTGAGGCTGATCTTAGAGAATCACATCCTGAAGCTGAAGGTGACACTGGGTGAACTTTACAATGGACAGACTCTGGAGACGCTGGCAGGAAAACTCATCCGGGTCTTCATCTATCGCACAGTGAGTCACAGCAAGAAAAAATAAAACACGTTCTACATAAAATTCTACCAGCGACCGTCAATCACACAACACAACAACATTATACATTTTATACAGTAGATTGTCAATGGCAGATGCCGTGTCTCCATTATGTTCAATGGACCCCTTTTCTCAGAATACCTTGTGGGATTGACAACAAAATCCCCCAAGCTATACATTTTTGATAATTAGTTGCATCATACAGCTTGTCAACCTCTTAGCAAACTGTTTAGAATCAAGCACATTTTTTTCCAGTTTGGCTTCACCCAAATCTAAAAGCTTCTTGGAAAAAGTGTCAAAATAAAAATGAAAACGAGGATGAAACACGCAACAAAAAAGTGACAAAAACGTGCCTGAAACAGCAACAAAATACATGTCAAAAATGCAATGAAAACTGACATAAACGCGTCAAAAGGGCAACGAAAAAATGTGAAAAAGCAGCGACAAAAAAGATACGATCGGTTTTGCAGGTCTTTCAATTGTTAGCGTTACACTGGCCTATAGGCTGTAAGCTCCTGTCGAGAGGCTTTTAGATTTGGGTAAAGCTGGATTGGAGAAAATGTGCTCAGTTAAAGTGAAGGGTAAGAGGTTAAAGGGACTAGATGGAAGTTGTAATGTTTTTACTCGCCACTGCCACCTCAGGTCTTATGCGTAACTGCAGTCTCTATGTTAAGCTCGTGCATGACGATGGCGCTAGTTGTTACTTTGGCCTGAAGTAACGCCTTTTTGAGTGACAGTGCAGGCTTTTAGCGGCAGTTGTGGTGAATAGGTTTGGGCTCATTCTACTCTTTAGGACTTGCTGGTACACGTAGGGGGTGAAAAATACTTAATGTTAACATTTTGAAATTTCGTCAAGTCCCTTTAATGTTGGATGTTAATGATTTTCTATGAATAATACTGAGGCATATTCCAAAGTGTTACCAGAGAAACAACAACAAAAAGTTAGACAAAGAAAAGAAACTTTCTTCAAAACTGAACCCAAAACTCCCAACTGTTAACACAGCGATTTTCACTGTAAACAGTCATAATAAAACAGTTAATTAGTTCAACACAGAGAAAGTTGACTCTTTTTAGATGAGAATCAGCTGCCTCGTCCCTGTGGCAACTCCATGTGTTTATCTCTATTGATTGCAATCAGAAAAAAAACGGGCTGAATGACAGACTTCGTCATTACAAATAAATATTTACCAGATTTTCACCATTGTTTCACTAACTCGAGCCTGTCTTTCTGTTTTCAGGCTGTGTGTTTAGAGAATGCCTGCATGGTTCGTGGCAGTAAAGAGGGAAGCAATGGAGCCCTGCATGTGATGAGATCCGTTATAAATGTCCCGGAGAAAACCATCTATGAGATTTTGATCGCTGATGGACGTTTCAGGTAGCTTCTTACCGACATGCTAATGAGAATAATTTAATCCAGCATTTCCTGAACATTTTACACCAAGTAACATCCCAGAAAAGGTTAGCAGCTATTACTATCTACTACACTGTTTGGATGATGCATAAGTCCAAATAGCACCACTATAAAAAGCCTACCAGTTGCCATGAGAGTGAATGCAAACAGAAGCAGCAGCTTTCTGATTTATTGGACCACACAGATCCGCCATGAGAACAGCACAATTTGTTGCACTGGCAGCAATTTTCCTGAAATTAAATTAAATCGAAGCAAATATTTTGACTTCTCGCATTGTCTTAATATAGTGACATGAAATGAACCCACACGAAACACAGTTGATATGGCGTTATCTTGTCAGGATCTTCTTGAACCTAATGGAGATTGCAGGACTGACGGAGTTGCTGCGACAGGAGGGCTCCTACACCATCTTTGCACCGACGGACGACGCATTCAAGGAGCTTTCCCAAGAGGACATGGCTCTGCTGAAAAGTAAGTTACTGCATTGCGCGTAAACCAGTAACATGAAAGAAAACACTTGTAAAACCATTCCATCTAATGACATCGTGTCTGTGTTTCAACAGGTGATGTCAATGCGTTGAGGACCATTTTGTTGTACCACTTCAGTAACGGAGTTTTCATCAATGGGGGACTTGAAGGAGGCGTTACCAATCTGCTGAGGACTCTGCAAGGAAACAACCTCCAAGTCATGTCTGTATGTACACACTTGTATGATGCAAGGAAAGTAAAGACACCCAAGAGCATAGTCAGATACGGTGGAAAACATTACATTATAGGCAGTTAGAAAGGAGTGTGTTTGTAATATGGGAGTGTGAAGAATATTGACTTCTTTCCTGTGCACTTTCTTTTTTCTTTCGTTTCCAGGTAAATAACTCAATACATGTCAACTCTGTGAACGTCCCTGACAGTGATTTGATGGCCACGAACGGTGTTGTGCATGTGGTGAAAAATGTCCTGTATCCCGGCGGTAAGTACCGCTCGGACTTGGCATTGTGTCTCTCATATGGAATGCATTATATTCGGTCTTTGTCATGACTATATATAATAAAGCATATTATTGGCAGACCTCCCAGTGGGCCGCCAGGACCTCCTGGTTCTGCTGAAGAAGCTGATCAAGTACATTCAGATAAAGGTACTGCCAGCATGTGTGTTTAAAAGCTATTTGTTTTATATTCATGTCATAAAAGAGATTTCTGTCTTGTTTCAATAGTTCCAAGCTGGATTTTCATACACGGAGATCCCACTGACTTTCATCAGTAAGAGCTTTCAATGAATTTGTATGAGCAATAATCAGTGAATACATTGTTCTTGTGTTTTCTGTCATGTTACAGAGAGGACAGTCACAACCACACACTATATTGAAACAGGTAAACCACTTTTTATGATTCACTTAGTGCAACCAAATCACAGAAATATCAGGCCAATATTTTTGGGGTATTAACTATAAGCCCTTTTCACGTGTCATAATGCTTCTGCATTTATTTATTTTTATTTTATTTATTTATATTCCACCGTCTTTCCTATTTCTTTGAAAGCCTATGGAGAATTCAGCGGCTCTTTTGCAAATGAATCATTCGAACAATTCGTCTGTCTTTAAAAAAGGTTTTTTTTTCTGCGTCCGTTTTGTTTTCAAACCATAGACAAACTCATGACCATTGGCTAATGCGCATGCTCACAGTACTGCATGCTCACAGTACTGCATGCTCACAGTACTGCATGCTCACAGTACTGCATGCTCACAGTACTGCCAAAGGTTAATTGATGCAATGAGGAAAAGGGCCTTTGGTCTTGAAGCTCCAGCATCTCCCCTTAGCTAAGGGGAGAAGGACACACTATATTGGGTATCCTTCTGATTGTAACTGTTTTTGGTAATTTGACATTTACTGTGATCCAAGATCCCAGAGCAGACTTAGTTCTTGGACTCGGACTGAGTTTTTGATTTGGAATCAGTCCATGGAGTCTCTGCAGAGACAGGAACACCTTTTGTATCAACTGACATAGGAAAGACACACTTCACTTGCTCACACTTGATTAGTCTGTTACGCTGATTGTCTATAGTTCAAATAGGAACATCCAAGATTTAATTTGGTCTAATTATTTCTTCTTTAAGGTTACTCTCTGCCACTGAATTTACTGACCAAAGTCTAAATTAAATTTGTCATAAAAAATTTAAAAAAAACTCTTATTACTGGATTACATTGTATTGAATTGCAGTACAGGGGCACAGTGTGAAGAATACTTTTATCCTTTTACTTCGCAATCCTTGAAGGCCTCGCATGGGTCTGGCTCTCATTATTGGACAAGGCCAAGTTTCAGTAAAACTCAAGCCAAAGATTAAATAGACTCTGATGTAAGCGCACACATATGCAAGTCTTCAGCCATCGTTGCTTAACTGCACAAAAAATATGAATATGATTTTTGCCATATGGTTTTTCAGAATCAGTTATCAATGCTTTTTTAGCTTTTGTAGGAAGGAGTTTTAATGAAATTAATCAACTTGCCAAAGCATCAGTAATACAGCCACAATAGGTTTATTCTTTGTGTCTCCTACAGTACAAGCCTGAAAAGAAAAGGGATATGTCGGGAAGGGCATAAAAGCTATTCTAAAACCAGGAGATAGATTACTGGCCATAAAGACACTAATACTTTTACTTACAAATTGCACAGCCTGCAATATTTATTCATATAGTTTTGTATGTTATTATTTGACTCATTAGTTGAAAGCTTTAGAACATAAAGACTACATAAAGTTTTAGTCATACCTCGATGATTCAAAGGGTGTGACCACAATGAGATCACTGCATTAAGATAAGTCAGATAAATTAGACTGGATTTTTATATCAATACAGAAGAATTGATTGTATACACGCTGCAGTGTAATTATCATGCACAGCTTCTCACAAACAAGACCCAGGACAAAAGTGATTGATATTAATATTTTTTTGCTTCCCAATACCCTCTACATCAGTTTAGATTTAGTTAGTCATTCTTACAGTAATTAGTTCACATACCTTTGCCAGAACCCATAATGGTACAGGACGTATTGCAGATGCCAGATACAGTAACTAATACGTAAGCCGAGCCAAGCCGACACGCAGCTCCACAAAAATGCATTAGATAACAATATCTTTCTTTCCCCCAGTGCCCGATATGACCAAGGTGATCAGGGTCATTGGAGGAGAGCCCTCGATCACTACGGTCACCAGGGTCATTGAGGGCGAGCCGACCATCACCAAGGTAACGCGGGTGATCGAGACAGAGCCGGTGGTCACTGAGGTCCGGGTGAAGGCTGAACCCATCAAAGTCACTCGGGTAATAGAAGGAAAGCCCACCATCACCAAGGTTACAAGAGTTATAGAGGGTAGGTTTGTTGACATATTCATTGGTTTTAGATGATAAAAATTAATAATGTTTTCAGAAGTTAAAGCAGTACTAAGTAACCTGTTCTGTTCACCTTAATAAATCCTTTTCGTAGTCCCTCTCGGGGTAATACAAATGTTTATGAGATGATTGGGGGGTCTTTCATCTCCCCCTGGTGTCTCTAGCCAGAAAACCACACTTACAACTTTCCCTGCTCCGGGTTGGAAGCACAATACACACTAATGGATTCATGATGAAGAAACTAACAGGCTAACGGGCAAAGTACAACAGTATTTACAGCCAAGTTTGAGTGAAAAAATAATATCACCATTGTGTAATTGGATGTACAATATCCCTCTCTCCCTTTGTCTTTTCCATCAGCATAGTATTTACTCTCACAGACAATTAATGAGTAAAAAACACGCAACATGCTACGACACCTGCAGTGGCGCTTATGGCCTCCAGGGGCATGAGTTACTTAGTACTGCTTTAAGAAACCCATGTACGTATATACATAATAATAATTAAAAAAAGAATTGTCAATTTGCAAGAAATTGACATTTTGTTTTTCCCGACAGGATGCAGTGCTGGCACTGTACGACACAGTGATGCAATGTATTAATAAACTGATGCTGATTGTAAGACGTAGACATTGGAGTTTAAAACTAAAGTATTATTAGGCTTACTTTGAGATTAGAGAAAAGAGTTATTTCAGGCTATCTTTATGATCATTTTCAAATATGACTTATTATAAGAATATTTTTGTTGCTGTTGCAGGTGATCCTGAAAGGCCTACTTCAGGTGAGGGCTTCAAAGTTTCTATTCACTTTAATTATATTCTTCATCATGCAGTCTTGTTTACTGTCATGGGATGTTGGGATGGTGGAGAGACAAGAGACATGCAAAAACACTGTTTTTCTTCTTGTTTAAGGAGACATTAAGAAGGCTCTTACAGGTGAGTTTTATCTTCTACCAGACACAACAGGCAAATAAACTACTTTGATTTTGATTAGAATTGAATTTTGAATCAAATATACAAGTCTTTGCATTTTTGGTAGAAAGTTATGTTTGGGTAGAAAGAAAGTTATGTTCATATAATTGCTATGAACAATTACATGATAATATAACAAAAAAGTTGAATATGATAATAATATATGATAATATTCAACTCTTTGTTTTATGTAGAGGATATCCAGAAGACTTTTTCAGGTGAGTTCAAGTTAATCTTTTTTACTACTACAATTTGACAATGGCTCACATTCCTCTACAGTACTAAAGATGCTTGTATTACATGTGGAGAAAGATTCAAGAAAAAAATTGAACAAATAATGTATGAGGCATTGCTGTTGGATGCTGATTATTGATCTTAAGTAGTAATATACAGTACTTATAACTGTGCTAACAACAACTTACTTTTTGCTTTACAGAGGAGATTGAAAAGATTGAAATGAAACTTTCAGGTCAGTTTAGACTTCTGTAATACTTTGAGAGTGACAACTTGAGAGTTTATATCTCACTTCTACGGATATTTTACATAAAATCATACAGAGCCCAGTCTTACTAAAGTGGTGGAGGAGGGCGAGCCCGGCGTCACCAAAGTCACCAGAGTTGTTGGCGTACAACCAACAATTACCAAAGTTACAAGAGTGATTGAGGGTGAGACATTTTTACGGACGTCCATGTTTTCCAAAATCTATTTTTCCATATGTTTGATTTATTGCCCTTTTCTGTCATGCAGGTGTAGGTGTCGATGCACAGAGCATTTCAGGTCAGTTTTGTAATGTACTGTAAATGTAGTTTACTTGCTGCGCTGATCTAACTCAGTTGCCTGAAACAACCTGATGTTCAACCTTTTCATTGGGTTTGCATTACATCTTCAGACATATGGCTTTCTTGGGTGCATCCTGCCAGTTGTTACAATTGGAGTCCAGCCAACAAATGACTAACAAGGACTATAGGTTAATGACTTCATGAGAAAATATCAGTAGCATGTGGTACCATTATATCTGCGTTTATCTGTGTACATAGTATTTAAACATTACCAGTGCAGTAGTATGTGGCAAGAATGACATCACAAACGTTTTTATATTATTTTGTTGCCCAACCATATTAACCCATCCGTTGGCCGCTGACGAAAACAAGGCATAGTGCGTGTGAAATATTCAGGTCCACTGTGCTGGATCCCCTCTGGTGCTGTGTGGGGAGACCCACAAATCCCCCCTGAGATCAAGACCTCATGCTGGACTGGAAGTGTTTTACTGAGACATGCTACGCTCCCTAAAAGCTACCACATTTTTCAGACCTGTTTTTTGCGTTGATCCACTTACAATATAGCTTGGAGCATTTTATTGTGCCGAGGATCCTTAACAAGGGTGTTAAATGCATATGTTATATGTTATTCTACTGGCAATGGAGCACCAAGAGCCGTATGTTGGTCCATATCATACCACATTCATCTAACGCAAATGCTCTTTCCCTTGTGTTGTGGTCGACTTTCTGTTCAGTGCTGGGGAGCTCATCTCTGACTGTTGCGTTTGGAGCAGGTGGACTTACCCTTTTCACTTCGGGGCATGCTGTCTAACATTCATACAGTGGGTTCAGGACAGGAAGTATTCATACCCCTCTGTTTATTCCTTTGGGTTACGCTGGAGTCTGAAAATCTTTTAAAAAAAGAATTTAAAAAAATAAATGCTTATCCTCTTGGTAAGTGGAGTCATCACTCTACTTCCGGGCCCAATGGAACTTAAGTCCTGTTCACTATGATGGGATTTTGCTGATTGGAACCTGCCTTACAGCTTTGTACAAGGCTCTTTTTAAACATCTGATTGCAATGAAATATTACATTTACTCTGGACCTTCTTTAGTAATGCTTTTTTTAAATTTACTTTTTTACCTAATTTATCAAACCATTTTTTTCTGACGCAATTTGAAATAAACAACACGTTTTTGTGGGAGTTGTGATTTATACAAGGCTCTGTGTCCCTTGTATCTTTGTTCAAGGGTCATAAATGACAGGTGCTACGTTAGCTAACGTTAGCTTGTAAAATCAGAATTATTTCAATGGGGCTTATACAAATCAACAATCAAAAACTTACTTTCCAAGCTTCAGACAAAGGCATTCGGAGCAAGTGGCGCTTGCCAGTGTTAAAATCTCCAAAAATGTAGCGTGAAGGCTAGTTATAAAGAGACTTTTCTGTAGAGTTTTCTCTGTAATGGGCAATAAACACCCCTAAACCTTTTATGAATGAATGTTCAATAACAGCTTTGAAAGTAAAAGCAATGGAATGGGTCTACATATTTCCCACAATAGAAACTTTTTTTGGGGGGGGGTTTTAGTTTCAGACTGCTACGAAATAAATAGATATTGATGTAAAAGAGGTCTGGAAACTTTCTGAACCCACTGTCCAGTCCATCTCTATGAGTCTTTTACATGGTTGCTTGGCGGTGGCGGAGGAGGTGTGTGTGTACCTGTGAGTCTGTCCTTGCACAGTTGACATTGAGTCAAGTTTGAACACCCTTCTCCGCTGCTCGCCAGAGCCAGGAGGACACGGACCCGGCCTCGTCATCGAGCCCTTTATCATTGAGGGTATGGTTGTTGTTTTTTACATTTTGGGGGTTTCAGCGGCAGGCTTTAAAATTCCACAATTCTGTTTATAGCAGACGAACAAGAGAATGAGCGTTGGTGATTAAAACCTTGCTCCCATAGACACGCGACATGGTTGCAGAATAGTTAGAGCTCTTTCCTCCCAGCAATGAGGTCCTGGGTTAGTTCTGTCTGTAGGTAAATAAAAGGGTAAGTCAAAAATGATCTGGTCACTCATGTAAAATAGTCACTGGGGGTCTAAAATGGTATAGGGGGTTGGTGCTTTGAGAAATATGGGATTGCTTCAGAAACGGCAAGAACAAACCATTGCACATTAGGAATTAACATAGTCTTTATTAGTTTGATTTTGAAATGTTGTTTTTCAATGTATTTATTTATTGGTTTATTTGGTCAGGATAGTGCATGTTAATGAACATACATGGGTCTCATGCATGTAAACAAGCCACACCGGATTGTAGCCTTTAGCTAATTTGTATCCGTTGTCCCCCATGCGCACTCTCACACTCTCCTTAATCCTGGCCTATTGTACATGTTTTTAGTGGTAGGGGAAACCTACGCAGACACGGGGAGTACTACCGTGCCGCCTTGACATGCCCCATTCATACAGTATCTAACGGAAGCGTTTGATTTCTAGGACCAGACTTCTCCAAGATTACTACAATCCATGGTAACCCAGATTTGATCGAGGCGGAGTCAGAGCGAATTACCAAAATCATTAAAGGTTTGTATTGTATGAACACAGAGGGTCAGATGAGTCCAATGAAAATCTTTCCTGACCTCTTTGAACTGTATTTACAGATGGAGGAAGATACCCTTCTGCCAGAAGATCCCAGGGTAAGTAGCAGCTGTCCATTAACACCATTTAATGACAGTACTAAAACACAAAGCCAAAAAACACTGTTTTCCTGGTATTTTGTGCAGATACAGCCCACATACATATCTATTCTTGAAAAAACACATCTGAAATTGTGTTATGTCTGCTGGAGAATTACACTTAATTTCCTTTTTTTCTTCAGTGGCAAATCCCTCAATGTCATGAAAACTTACTCTGTAACATATTTGCTGGTTGCGCTACAAATAAGTAATGCCATTGCAATAATAGTAGTAATAGTAACAAAAACTGCCCAGTAATCAATGTCTGAAAATCTTTTAAAAAAGAATTTAAAAAAATAAAATGCTTATCCTCTTGGTAAGTGGAGTCATCACTCTACTTCCGGGCCCAATGGAACTTAAGTCCTGTTCGCTATGATGGGATTTTGCTGATTGGAACCTGCCTTACAGCTTTGTACAAGGCTCTTTTTAAACATCTGATTGCAATGAAATATTACATTTACTCTGGACCTTCTTTAGTAATGCTTTTTTTAAATGTATTTTTTTACCTAATTTATCAAACCATTTTTTTCTGACGCAATTTGAAATAAACAACACGTTTTTGTGGGAGTTGTGATTTATACAAGGCTCTGTGTCCCTTGTACCTTTGTTCAAGGGTCATAAATGACAGGTGCTACGTTAGCTAACGTTAGCTTGTAAAATCAGAATTATTTAAATGGGGCTTATACAAATCAACAATCAAAAACTTATTTTCCAAGCTTCAGACAAAGGCATTCGGAGCAAGTGGCGCTTGTCAGTGTTAAAATCTCCAAGAATGTCACGTGAAGGCTAGTTATAAAGATACTTTTCTGTAGAGTTTTCTCTGTAATGGGCAATAAACACCCCTAAACCTTTTATGAATGAATGTTCAATAACAGCTTTGAAAGTAAAAGCAATGGAATGGGTCTACATATTTCCCACAATAGAAACTTTTTTTGGGGGGGGTTTTAGTTTCAGACTGCTACGAAATAAATAGATATTGATGTAAAAGAGGTCTGGAAACTTTCTGAACCCACTGTCCAGTCCATCTCTATGAGTCTTTTACATGGTTGCTTGGCGGTGGCGGAGGAGGTGTGTGTGTACCTGTGAGTCTGTCCTTGCACAGTTGACATTGAGTCAAGTTTGAACACCCTTCTCCGCTGCTCGCCAGAGCCAGGAGGACACGGACCCGGCCTCGTCATCGAACCCTTTATCATTGAGGGTATGGTTGTTGTTTTTTACATTTTGGGGGTTTCAGCGGCAGGCTTTAAAATTCCACAATTCTGTTTGTAGCAGACGAACAAGAGAATGAGCATTGGTGATTAAAACCTTGCTCCCATAGACACGCGACATGGTTGCAGAATAGTTAGAGCTCTTTCCTCCCAGCAATGAGGTCCTGGGTTTGTTCTGTCTGTAGGTAAATAAAAGGGTAAGTCAAAATGATCTGGTCACTCATGTAAAATAGTCACTGGGGTCTAAAATGGTATAGGGGGTTGGTGCTTTGAGAAATATGGGATTGCTTCAGAAACGGCAAGAACAAACCATTGCACATTAGGAATTAACATAGTCTTTATTAGTTTGATTTTGAAATGTTGTTTTCAATGTATTTATTTATTGGTTTTTTTGGTCAGGATAGTGCATGTTAATGAACATACATGGGTCTCATGCATGTTAACAAGCCACACCGGATTGAAGCCTTTAGCTAATTTGTATCCGTTGTCCCCATGCGCACTCTCACACTCTCCTTAATCCTGGCCTATTGTACATGTTTTTAGTGGTAGGGGAAACCTACGCAGACACGGGGAGTACTACCGTGCCGCCTTGATATGCCCCATTCATACAGTATCTAACGGAAGCGTTTGATTTCTAGGACCAGACTTGTCCAAGATTACTACAATCCATGGTAACCCAGATTTGATCGAGGCGGAGTCAGAGCGAATTACCAAAATCATTAAAGGTTTGTATTGTATGAACACAGAGGGTTAGATGAGTCCAATGAAAACCTTTCCTGACCTCTTTGAACTGTATTTACAGATGGAGGAAGATACGCTTCTGCCAGAAGATCCAGGGTAAGTAGCAGCTGTCCATTAACACAATTTAATGACAGTAGTAAAACACAAAGCCAAAAAACACTGTTTTCCTGGTATTTTGTGCAGATACAGCCCACATACATATCTATTCTTGAAAAAAAACATCTGAAATTGTGTTATGTCTGCTGGAGAATTACACTTAATTTCCTTTTTTTCTTCAGTGGCAAATCCCTCAATGTCATGAAAACTTACTCTGTAACATATTTGCTGGTTGCGCTACCAAATAAGTAATGCCATTGCAATAATAGTAGTAATAGTAACAAAAACTGCCCAGTAATCAATGTCATAGCCAAAGCCAAAGGCATTTACTTTCTTCTCTTCGTGTAAACATGTGTTATCTCACAGTTGCAGCGCGGAGAAGAGCAAGGCTGGCTCGGCGTCACCACAAACCGAGGGAGTGAATCAAACCTTGACCAAACAGAGACTGAGCTCGTCTGCAGTGCTCCCGGCTAAGTCTATTCAGCTTATTGCCTTCTCAAACCAGGACTGTTTACTACCCACCTGGACCTTCTGTATTGGATGCAGAGGGCTTCAGGAGAAAGAGGTCATGTTGGGAATTGGCTTTACCACTAAAGACTGCTCTTGTGCTTGTTTTTAAATGCTGCGTATTGTGTACAATTTGAGCATGCTTTTTGTGGCGCTTGCAGTCTTTCATCGTGAAACAGTTGTCCAGTGACTTTATGCTTCTTAAATGTCTTTCACCAGTGTTGAATGTAAACTTTAATTTTGTATGACATTGTATGACCAAGCTTTAATAGTAATGTTTTTATGTTGTTTTTTATTTCAAATGTGGGCAATAAAACTGTAAATTAGTTGATGTGCGGTCATCTTTTTTTCTTTGAAATTGACTGATTTATTGTAGAGAAAAAACTTGAAAAAACGGAGCAATTTCAAATCAAGGAAAACTACAGAAAGCATTTAATGCATTTCAGTAGCTGGTAGCATAACTGTCCTAATCCTTTAACTAATGGAGGTATTTTTACATGAATATATTAAAATAAATCAATAAATTGAAAATCAGCATTCAACTTTGCGTTTTAGTGGAAGATTAGTGTGTATCTGTTTACTTTTGCAACACGGAGGAAGTCGAGTTCGAACAGGGTTTAATGGCCTCGTGTCATGCAGATAAGAACAAGGTGAAAGGAGTTTGTAAAAGTTTGTTTATGATGTGACCTGTGGTCACTAAAGAAACACAGCAGCGTTTGGCATGAGCTATTTTTTCAGTGAGCAAACTTTGCTGTACTTTAGACAACAGCATTTTGCAGCAACTGCACTGTGAAAATTAACTGTGAATACTACTTTTTTATTCCTATTTATAGCCTACTTTAATGAGCTACAATACAAATAAATGTATTATTTTACATAAGATCAGTTTGAGTTTTAAAAACACGTTTTATGTAGACATTTTTTATGAATTGCTCCATATGGTATTTATTTATTCTATTTTTCAATAATGTTATGGATTAACCAACCCCTAATGCACACTCAACATGAATATGTAAGCCACCAATATATAAGTGGCACTGATAAAACAAGATCAACTTAGTATAAAACTGTTACGTCAAATACAATGACTATATGTCAAAGTCAAGGTAAAGCAAAGTGTGAAGTGAGTACGTGCCATTATAAATACTATGCACATGTATAGTATGGGGTGTTATCAACTCATATCAATACTTTATGGGCCAGTTTGTTCCGTAATTTAAGTGTAAGTTCAGCATTGTATTATTTATTATTTATTTATTTGAAAACTTTAAAAAGACAACAGATTTAACAAAGCACAGACCCTATGTAGAGAGGGATGTGTGACCGGTTGTGGTACACGTTTTGATAACTTTTCCCCACATTCTTTAGTGGGAAGAGGTTTTAAGATTCTGAGGTGAAATGGGGTCTCATTGGTGATGATGCAGAGAAGGCATTCAGACAGCTAAGCAGTGTTGGCTAACACGCGAGGTTGGCAGTAAAGATCTGATGGTGAGAAAGAGAAGATTTCAGACATGTGAGTTTGTGAGGTGACAGCCACCCAAGAAATGGACTGTCAGAGTTTAGGAATGCACTAATTCTTGCTCATGGGAATATTTGCTTTTTTTGTAATTGTAATTGATTGGGATGAACATAGTGCACTTTTTAGTTTCCTGGATGGCTTTGGATATATATCCACATTATAGAAATAGGATGCCTGTCCAGACAATAGCTGAAGTGAATTGGTTTTTGACGTTAGCAGTAATGTTGGAGAAAATGTGAGACCACTTCATGGAAAATGCTGGTGCCTTCACACTGATGAGATACATTTTGGACAATGTTACACAAATGAAACAGGGCTTAACTCTCTCAAAGCCAAAGCCCAACTTTTTGTCACCCTCCCTTTTTTTGAGCCTAGAGCTAGAGACTTCTCCAAATGGAAATGGAAAGCAGCTGACCGAATAAATGCACATTGAATTTATGAAGCTTTAGGGAAGTGTCAAGAGTAACGTGTCATCCAGGATTCACTCACTGATTTATGGGGCGTGACAGAAGCTTATCCTGTCCGTTATATGAAAGGACAGGACAAATAGTGCAACACTATCAATACATTTAAATGTACTTTATGGTTCAGAGGTCGCCAACCTTTTTAGAGCAGAGGGTTACTTCAAGAACAGTTGTCCAGTTAAAAAGAATATTCCGAAGACTTCTGCGTACATTGGTGTTTGAATGAGTGTGTTTGGGTGACTGGTTTCTTGGTGCTTTGGGCTTAACGAAGGTAGAAAGTAGTATGCCACAAATTTAAGCTTTAAAACTTTAAATCGTTAATACTGAGGTACAAGAAAAAACAAACAAACATAAGTGTAATTTCAAAAATCAGATCAAGAAAAGGAACAGTTTTGTTTTCAGAATAAGTAGGGCTACTTGGGTTGTTCCAAAGTGACCATCACAGATGTTATTATTGTAAATTAAAGTGCTTTGAAATTTTTCATGAAAGATGTATATTTAGTTGATGTATGTATTTGCATACTGTAGCACTATACACAAATCCTGACAAAAATATGTGTAAAATAACCTTTAGAGACCAATTTATTTGAAGTCTAGAATAGAATTTAATTGATTGAATTTAATTTAATATGATAAAATATATGCATAAACTGATCACTAATCATTATAAGCATATAAAATATAAATAGTTAAGAGACTTTCCGCCTTTGCTATGCCCAATCCCATCAGATCTTGGAAGCTAAGCAGGGTAGGGCCTGGTTAGTACTTGGATGGGAGACCGTTTGGTAACACCAGGAAGCCTAGCGAATGTAATGAGTGAGTGAGTGGTAGGTGGTGGTCGGAGGGGCCGATGGCGCAGACTGGTTGCCTCGCTTCCGTCAGTCTACCCCAGGGCAGCTGTGGCTACAACAGTAGCTTACCACCACCAAGTATGGAGTGAATGAATAATGAGCTGTGAAGCGCTCTGGGTATCTTGAAAAGCGCTATACAAATCCAAGAGATTATTATTATTATTATTATTAGATTGTAGTCCAGTATATGAATTCTTGAAGTTTTAATATTAGTGATGTGGTTTTAACAACCTAAAAGCAACTACAATATAATATATTCAAAATAAAAGGGGAAATTAACAAAAGTTACAGTAAGTAGTTTAATTTCAAGTCTAAAACCTGATAATTAAACACAGGGAAAGCACCAGAAATAACGTGACGTAGTGTAAATAAAACTCAGTTCCAAAAATAGGAAGTGTGTAATGCAATTATCGTTTTATACTAACGCCATGATTGAAATTTTTATATTTACTATAAAATTATATTAAAGAGTGTGACTGTTTTAGGTAAATGTTATGTACAGTACTGAGTGTGTAACATGTTTTAATCCATATCCTTTCCAGGTTGATAATGTTGATTTCCCACAGAGACAGGGACTTTACATGAGGAATTCTGATGCAGGAGGGTCCGATTCAGGACAGGAGCTGACGAGCCGAGAACAATAATACCAATGGCATGATAACATGTGGCCTTATGCAGGCCGGAGTGTGCTTCTTTATTGTTGCAGGAGGCAGCATGGAAGAAGAAAATGTCGGTTCGCTCTGGATGTCTGGAGGTCGTGCCTGAGCATCAGTATCCTTTGTGTATGTATTTGTGTTTCCAAGCAAGAGAAAGAAACACTTATTATCTCATCACATATATTAACTTACGATTGATAGTAATGATTGATATTCATGTCATGATAACTGAACCCAACTCTGATGAAAAGTCATACTTGGTCGACAAGTTTGTAGAAATTATACTGATGTGTGGATGTTTGCAAGGTATAACATTCTTTCCGCAGGCAACCTGAGAGACAGGTTGAATCTGACAAAAAGACAATGACGCATCCATTGGAGTTTGAATAGTATTGGTGGTTAAACGTTTAAAAGTTGACTAAAATGTAGAGGTTGTTTAAGAAGACATAATGTATCAGTGTATTTTATACAAATATGAGCAAGATAATAGGTTCTACATCTGCATTTCTAACAAACAAAACTAAAACCGTAATTGGCTCGAAGGCAGTAAAAAAATATAATATTGTCTAAAATATAGTTTATTTATTGTCTCAAAGGGAATTTATGATAAAACATTTAAGCAGGGTAGATAAAGGTCAAAAGCCTGTTGTTGTTTTAATAATAATAAAGAACGGTAACAGAGTTATTGTATAATTAGGCTTGCATACGGAAAATGCCGATGTCTTTCATGGTGTCGCTAAAATGTTTAGAAGGTTTACATTGGTTTAGTGATAAGTGTAATTTGAGTTTAGCCAGAAGTACTGTAACTGTACGATATGACTTTGAATGCAGTTGTTTGAAGGAGAGAAATGGACGGGTTCATCTTACACACTCCCTTTTGTTTTTACATTTATTCATTTTGCATTATCATTGTCATTTATGCATTCATAAGTGCTTTCATTTTATATTTACATCTAATTTCTATTTAGCTATATTTACTTATTTCATAGTTGTGTGTATTCATATTTACTTTATATTTATATTTATTATTTAACATTTATTACTCTCTTATAGTTGATAAGTTTTCATATATTTTAATTTTATAGCATGTATTAAGATTTTATTGTTCATATATTCAGTGTTAATTATTCTAGTTTATTGTTATATTTGTGCATTTAATATTTTATTGCTCAATTATTTTTTACATTTTTATATAACTTTTTTATATAACTCTCAGCCACTGAATGTTTTGCTTGCGTATCAGTATGACGCTCTTAGACGGTATGTCTCCGGGTCCCGTAACGATGGTAAATAAACTTCTCCTGTATTCATCAATCCTCTCGAACACCATTGTTATTTCTCTAACAAGTCTCACCTGGTTTAATGTCAATGTCAATTTTATTTATACAGCTCATTTAAAAAGTAATCTCAGGCAACATAATAAACTATAAATCCAACTATAAATTGACTGGTGCTTTGAATGGAACCAACTGAGAAACTACAGAGGCATGTGCCTGATCATTGTTGTTTCATCTTTGTTCTGCTCCTGCAACACAGGAGCCTGAACACAGCCACTGCACAGAGCACTGTCCCAATGACAGCCGTCAATAACAGCAGCAGGACGTCCACGCAGTGGTACGAGTACCAGGGCATCTTATAGGACTGTGTGCGCAGGTGAGGGGCACCTTTATGGCGTATCACAAACTCCACCCAAAACACGGCCTGATCCATGGGGGACATGGGCTGGTCCTTGTGCAGACGGGACAGTCTCTGAATGTTGTCCCTGTAGTCATGTTGGTGGAGCAGCTCCTGCAGCCCCTTCTCAAAGCTGTGTCCATTCAGGTCAATGAGCTGATGATTTTTCCCGCGCCTCTCGACTGCAAACGGAGGAGGTTGTCAAACTGGTCAAAGAACAGTGGGATGCCCAATACTGGGACACCATGGTATATGGCCTCCTGGACACCATTTGTCCCACCATGGGCCACAAACACTTTAGTCTGAGAATGTCCCAAGAGGTCCTTCTGTGGCATCCAGTCAACGATCATAGTGTTGTTGCCCAAAGTAGAGGGCCGTGGACCAATATGTCTCCAGATTACCTTAAAAGTAATTTAAAATACATTCAATATCTAGTTTTACTTTCTTACCTGTCATTAATTTAAAGCCATTGTTAAAGACTTACCTTTTGAGGTAGTTTAGCAAAAACACTGGCTATTTCATCAGCCACTTCAGTGGGCAAAGCATTTACCAAAGTGCCCAGAGTCATTATGATAACTCCATGTTCCCAGCGCTCTGCACAAAGTCCTCTAGATCTGCGGGCAGAGGCTGGGCCGGTTTGCATTGGAACCCTCCCATGTAGATGACATTAGGCATTGTGGGTCGAGGAAAGTCAAAAACAAAATCAGACCTGAACAACCAAATGTCTGCGTCCTGCAGAAGTGAGACAATATCACATCCACCTTCAATGTACTTCTCACACAGGGCATCATAGCTTGGCCCAACAAGAAAATACTGCTGAACGAGTGTAAGACCGTAAAATAAGATATTTTTTACTCTTTGGAAGAAGTCCATTCTGTCTGTCAATCCAGATCCTGGCACTGGGATGTAAGACAGAGGCGAAGGAGCTAACATAAATTGTCCGTCACTACTCGTGACCCAGCGAACATTTAAAACTAAAGGCAACTGCAGGTACTTCGCCAGCACCACTCCTGGAGCTATAGCAGGATCCGTGAGCATCAAGTCATATTTCGCATCCAATAAACTCTTGACCATCTCTTTGTCTTTTAGTATTTTTTCCACTGCTTCACACCAGATCCATGAACCTGGCTGATCATCTGAAGAAAATCTTTGGTGTTTTTTATGAATGTAAGGGCTGAGGCTCCTTCTCGCTGCGCCTGTACGGAACACAAAAATCAACATTATGCCAGCAATATGTCGTTATGAAAGGGTCCTTTGAATCCTTTTTTTCCCCGATATCAGTTTTGTTAATGTAAACCAATAATTAATTTCTTAAGGAAGGGCATTATGTTTATGTCTGCCTGGATACTTCACTTGCCTGGACTTTACATTGTCTTATTTACTGTTTTGTTGTATTGCCTTAATGTTTAGTGCAGCCCTGTGAGGCAACTTCTGTTGTGATATTGGGCTATACAAAACCATTGATGGATTGATTGATTGAAGGAAGCCACAAGGGTTTGTACTTGCTAATCACAAACTGTGTGCCTTTGTAAGAGACTGTTGGAGCTCCCCTGTGTTTTTTCTTGCATAGAAGGATATTTGAAGTTTCGGATGGACATGGCTAAAAACAATGGAAGCATGTGTTTTTAGAGCTTATGTAACTGCTACACGCCGCTGACCCTTGAGCTGTAACTTCTTGTGCAAACTGTTTGCTCTATTGCATCAGAGGTTTTATGAAAGCAATCATTATGGACAATTGGGAACAATGGCCCTGGCTGCTCTGCTTTACGACCGCAACACTGGGGCAGCCATTGCTCCGCCATTGCTGTAGTACCTCCATATAGCCGCTAGTCTCCCATTGAAAAGCATTGGACTTTAGACAGTTAAAACAACTTTACCGCATGGCTTCTATTTTTTTAACACTTTCTACGGCTACATATTCCTCCTGAGATAACGCTGGGTTAGTCACAATTAAATAAACCAGGCTGGTTTTCGAAAGAACATTTTTTGAAATCTCGTACTAATGAGGGTCGGACTGTTAGCATTGGAGCTACACGAGCTACACGTCACGCAAGGGGCGAGTCTACAGTGAAAATCCCGCCCTTATGCCCTTTTTAGGAACATGCTTTGTCAGAGCAGGGGAGGAGGAGTCTGTAATCTGCCATGATTTCCCCTCGAACGTGGTCATTATGGTAAACTGGGAGGAGTGAGGAGGAGTTGTCTATTCTTTTTAACGGTCTATGATTGGGAATAAACATAAATAATAAAAATAATAAAAAATGTTTTAAGGTGGAATAATGAAATGGTAAAACTAATCGTAGGTTCATTTATGTACCTTCATATGTTCTTGGAGAAAGACATCAAAGAAGTTTTCTTGAGTTTCGTCCATCTCGAGGGTGACAGAGGTGTAGAGAGGGGAGTGCTCTGGGATGTACAGCTGGTGGACCCTCGTATTACAGTCAGACTGTGTCCACGAGAGTGCAGCTCCTCCAGCAGCACCTTCATATTGATCCAGTGACTGCCGTCCACAGGAAACGCCAAGATGTTCCCTCCATCACAGGACGATGCCAGAGACATCACAGTTAGAGACAAAGGACTGTTCCATAATGTGGGCACATTTTATCTGTAGACCGAAAGCAACATCAGACTTTATTCATTGTATAAATTATAAATTAAACAGTATGGATTATACAATTTTTTAATCATTTGTCATATTTAGAGCCAGAAGGGCTGTAACATACCTGTGATGTGCGGTGTCTCTCTTCTCACTCACTGGATTTTCAACTTGATTTTCCTTTGCATTTAAGCTCAAACTGCAGGTGAAAGTCCATGCCCTCTTGAGATTAATGGGTTGTCAGTGGCACGTGTCATTTTGTGTTTTATGATGCAATTACTTCATACTGTATGGTGTAACATTCATCAAGAAACAAGCCATAAAACTACAGTCAGACTTCTTACTGTAGGTATATGTAGCATGCCATTTCTGATCCAGTGTCTCTTATCATGTCTGTACTTGACATTGAAGGGGGAAAAAAGACCTTAGAATTCCACCCTATGGAAATGGAAATCCTTAAGCATAAGAAGCTCACAAACACACTTCAGATAGAGGCTAAAGACATCATTAAAGGCTGAAATCTTCTGTCTTGAGAGCTTCCCGGTGTGCTTTTTCTGCACTAACCAAAACTCTCAGGTTTTACGGAACTGAATAGTCCAGAACCACATACCTGTGGGAATACTACAGATCTGCAGGGTCCTACTGCTAGACACTTTTGACGGTATATTTGATGGTATATTATTGGACAAAGAGTCTGGAGTCATTTCACTATTTATTATTAGGTTTTTTTATGCCAACGCACATCAACAAAACAGGAATATATTTATATTTTATATATATTGAATATATTTTTCAGGAATATAACTCAATATTTGACCCTGATTATCAGGGCCAGCCCAGCCTTCAGGGGGCCCTAAGCAGAATTTGACTATAGGGCCCCTCTCGATGTCAGCATTGCACAGATTCACAATTGATACATACACACATTACACAACACAACTGTCATCTTCTTCACTTACTATATTTAAAACACCAACAATAAGGCACAAAAACAATTCCAGAGGTAGAGAAAATCTGGCATCATTATTTTCTATTTTCATACATTTTAATATGACACGGTTTGCAATAAAGTGGTCAAATTTATAAGATCAATTTTTTTTTTTTTACCACATATTATCTCGGGGGAACAAGATATTATATCAGGGCATGGTCACAAAGCGCTTTACATGAGACAATTTTACATTCACTCCATACTCGGTGTTGGTAAGCTACGTTTGTAGCTTCAGTTTCCCCTGGGGGAGACTGACAGAAGCGCTGTCACGACTGCACACATCTGGCCAATGGTCCCTCTGTCCATCACTATTCATTCACACACACACTCATTCATCCTGGCCTATTGTACATGTTTTTAGTGGTAGGGGAAACCAGAGAGGAAACCTATGCAGACACGGGGAGAACATGCAAACTCCACTGGAAATCGAACCCGGGACCTTCTAGCTGTGAAGCAAGAGCTCTAACCGCTGCGTTACCGTGCACAGCGGATGTAGCTGCGCAGTGGCAGCTGTAGCCACAACTCCGTCAGCCTGGGGTAGACTGACAGAAGCGAGGCAACCAGTCCGTGCCATCGGCCCCTCGACCACCACCAACCACTCACTCACAGACTACATTCCCAGGCGTACCGGTGTTCCAAAACGGTCTCCCATCCAAGTACCGACCAGGCCCTTCCCTGTTTAGCTTCCCAGATCTAACGGATCAGGCATAGCAAGGATGGTATGGCCCTGCACTGTGTCTTCATTTTTACTACTGTCGGTCACAACACATGCTCACACAAAGCCACAAAAGTAGACAGTGAATTGGATATTAAAAGTATTTCATCCAAAAGTAGCTGGTCAGGGTCAAAAGGCATTTAAGGTTTCTATTACATCATTGCGTTTAACTACAGTATCTGTATCATTAGAGAAGTTTGTTTTTAAACGTGACCGTTAATGACCCTCACACGTGTTCGGCGTCACACACACGGAGCTCAGCTCGCTTTCCATCCTTAAGCATCAAACTAATTAGCACTGTGAACATGGAGAGCGTCACTGCGTGCAATGACAGCTCAGGGGGCATTCGTTGAGGCTAGTAACACGGACAATTACATAGTGTTCTGCACTACTGAATGTAACAGGTCAGGATGAGGGATTGGGTTTTACATTCAATCCCTCTTTTTGAGACATATTCTTCTTGATCCGTGTCATTAGTTCCTTATATTCTAGAAGTCCAGCAGACATGAGTCATATGCCTTGGTTCATTAAAGTGCATATGACAGGTTATCAGGTTTTTATAATTATTCTTGTTTTGGTGGGATAATACCTGTTTTAAGGAAAACATCACAGTTTTAAACCCATAACATATCAGCTTGTGAAGAAAGTACGATTAAAAAGTCAAAACTGTTGTTAATACAACGGGAAATGTCCTTAGCAACTCCTAAGCAACAGTAGAACACTCTTCAGTGCTGACATAGAAGAAGGTAGGTGCAATAAACATACAGCACATGGCGCTCTTTTTTTGTAGGTATTTGACAGTCTTTTTTCTTATATTCTTGATCAGATTTTATGATTTTTCTATATTTATATTAAACTGCATTGGTAATTTACTTCAATAAATGTAAGTTATTTGTGTGTGTGGAGTCAGCCATTTGTATAAATGCACTTTTCATTAATGCCTTACATTTGTATTGCTCTTTACAAGCCTGTATTACCAAGTTCTCAAAGCGCTACACTGTCGTCATTATTCATTCACTCCATACTTGGTGGTGGTAAGCTACTGTTGTAGCCACAGCTGCCCTGGGGTAGACTGACGGAAGCGAGGCAACCAGTCTGCGCCATCGGCCCTCCGACCACCACCTACCATTCACTCACTCACTACATTCGCTAGGCTTCCTGGTGTTACCAAACGGTCTCCCATCCAAGTACCGACCGGGCCCTTTCCTGCTTAGCTTCCAAGATCTGACGGGATTGGGCATAGCACAGGCGGTATGACCTCCCCACTATTTTCCTACGTATGTTGTTCATGCAATTGTCACAGTTGTTTGTTTTTGTTCATTCCTTTTAGTCACACGTAGTTAAACGGGACCCCAGCCTCATTTAGACCCAGTAATATTCCTCAATAAGGCAAACTCTGCAGCCAACATCAACACAGGGCATATACAGGAAGCAGAGAAGGCATGTGTCATCTCTCTTGGGAATTACTTTCAATGTTGCTCCTTGCTATGACCACCTTAATCACATAAGTGCAAGGCGCAGTTGAAACTTCGCAGTTCTCTGGCTGTCAGAAACTATAGACATGGTATTATACAATGTGCCAAATACTCTTTGTTGCGCATGTCCCTCTACTGATCCTATGAAGTAACTTTCCAGACTTTGAACCATGAGAGGCTGTGCACTTTAACAGACCGGGGCACCTGATATCTATTTCCTGTGACCCAAGGCCTTTTGAGAGACACACTGTTTTATTTACTGTACAAAGCCTAAACATGTGCCCGTAGTGATTTATAGGGTCATAAACAATGACAGAGGGTACACACTCAACATGTCAGTACGACTTTAAGACAGCTTCTAATGGACCCCTCAGTCACATGTTTACAGCAATCGTTGGGTTAATGTATGACTATGGTAAAGTATTTACAATGTCTGTAGTAATCTCTTGAATAATTTACTCCACTGTGATGCTGCTCTGGTAAATGGTTTACTATTAGCCAGTTTATTTAGTATACCAATTTACAAACTGCTAATTGTTTTTTTAATTGCAAGATGTAAAAAGCGATTCTATAACTGTGCTTGTGGTGCCGCTGGAAGTCAGTGAGAAGGTCCCAGCTTTAGTTCCTGCACCTGAAGAAGAAATCTTTTACAAACATTATGGGCAGGGTCAATTTTGTAAAGATCTTGAGATGATTTGGGTTTCTCCTTTCAACTTAAACACAAAATTGTTCTCCTACAGAGGTTATGCGTGTGACGTCATAGCATAGCAACAGCGTAAGCATTTCACCATGGCAACAGCAGCAAATTGAGTGAATAGTCTGCATGTTATTCATTGATATTCCTACCCAATTTGCAGTGTTGGTTATTTTTCTATTTCAATTTAAAATGTACATACCCTTGTTTATGGCTCAGTGTTTAATGATATGATTGACGTTCGATTGCACACCCGTTCACTTGCTACACACGTGTAAGTGAAAGCATCCAAGTCGACTGCGACGACCTATTTTATTACATTCAACATGTCTATTGCCTAATACTGTCTGTGTTGTGGCTGAATCATTCATTGAATTAAAGAAGTAAGACAATCTTGGCTTCATGAACCCCTTTGATCCTAACGGGGCTGTCTGTTGAAGAGATCACACAACAGAGAAGCAGTGTGTGGTGGGGTTAACAAAGAGCCAATTAGAGAAACTGTATCCGCAGTACCTGTCTTCGCCCACTGCTCAGTCACTCACTCAACCTGAGTCATAACGACATCCCCAGACACCAGAACCTCCAAATCCACCACCTCCAGCCTAGGATAGAGACATTAAAGACATACGCACCTTTTCAGCAGCATTTTTTTTTAAAGAGTCTCGGCTGCTTCCTCAAAGTATTAGGTGCCCCCTGTAATCTCACACCTCATTCATTACAGCAAATTTATATAAAGCAAATATCTGTGTATTAATTTTCACAGTTTATGAGCTCACCAGACCTTATGGTAGCGCACAGACTGTTTCCTCTATTAAACAGCCACATTTGGCTTTGGTTACTCTTGATATGCAATACTTTATAAACCAATATGATTATTATTTTCTTTTAAAAATAGCTTTGCATTTGCCTAACTGATACATCTGTTTTTCCGTTAAATACCTGAGACCACAACCAAGGCATTAGCATAATCCCCAATTGCAAAGACATGGTAGTGACCCGAAAAGAAATCTAACTTGTAATCTTCTGCATATTTAGTTTGTCTCCCTCTTCTGTTCTCTCTGATATACACCAGAGAACTTGATGAACTTTCTCTGAGTTTCAAGGTCCAGACACCTTCACTAAAATTGTTCTGATCCTGTCTGTGGTCAAACTCTCTTCCCCGCTCAGATTAGCAATCTCTCTATCTGTCATATCTTTATTGGGATAAAGACCGAGTTGTGGTAATCCCAGCATAAGCAATTATTCTATTATTCTATTCTTGTAATATATTTCTGGCCTAATGTAACTTCTCTTTTATCCCTAGTATTTTTGGACCCCTAGGCTTAGAAAACTCCAGCTATAGCTACCAGATTTGTGTATTTTACAAGATAGACTCAGCTGGTAGACTTCCTTCAGTAGGATATGAGGGGAAACAACTGTTGTTTACTTCCAAATCCAGAAGCCTTTCAAAAGGTTTCATGATGGACAGTAGCAGAATATAGGTAACAACATGTATCCAACAACACCATTTCATTTCACATGCCCTGACAAAGACCTGTGCAGTCAAAACGCGTAGGCTGGTCCATGTTTAAATAAAGGTCTTTTATTTTGTTATAGACTCGAGTGCCTCAGACTTTTTTTTGCTTTTTTATTTTATTTTTATTTTTGCTTTTTCACTGCGTTCTCCACTCGACACTAGTTGTCCCACAAAGCCAGTTCTTAGCTTTCTTTTTCTTGAACATCATTAAAACATTGACCGGACTAAGTGACATCAGTGATGAAGTTAGAAGAAGAAGATGAACCTGGTCAGGACATGTAAGCACATGAGGGAGACGCTTATTGCAAGATAGCATTAGGATGAGGGTACTGGAGGGAAAATGAGCCAGAGGAAGACCAAAAACAACATGGAGATTAACAGTTGAGAAAGAGAGAGCTAAAAAAGCATGGCAGAGCAATGAGGGCAGTGGCAGCCAACAGAGATGACTGGAAAGAGTGATGGCCTTATGCGACTTCTGGCACAGAGAGCTTTATCGTAAGGATGGAGGTGTACTACTCTGTATAGATTAAGTTAACTAAAGAATAAGCCATTTTAAATGGACTAGTATCATGAATTTGGCATCTTACCGGGAGCGGTCTGATTTGACCACCTGTGATCTTTTTCAGCATCATATCGTACAATGTAAAATGTGTGCATCCAAAATAGACCATTTTTATTTGTGTTGGCACACTGGAACTAGTGACCTTACAAACTCCTCTGTAAAATCCTCACTTTGACCACATGAAAGAGGTGAGGAAGTGATGCCCCTGCACGCTGTCAGACAAGACTTTGTAAACTTTTGTAAGATCAAAGTTTAGTCAGTAACTTGGGTTCAAAAACTTTAAAGATGACTTCTAAGAAATCTTTACAAGCGCTGCTGCTCATACTTTTTCTCTAAAATGGTGACTGACCTAAGGACTGCATGTGCCTATAAAGAGAAACTAGATATGGTCCCAAGTCATGTTTGAGCATTTCATGTTCCATACAGCATCTCACAGCCCACTTTGATTCAGTGTCTATTTATCTTCTTTGTGGACACATGGTTTGTATAGAAAACAAACCACACATAATAGCTGGCTCACATAATGAGCTAATCGCATGTACCACTGCCCCATGATTGTCTGAAAGTTTAGTGGAAATGAAAAAAAAAAAAAGTAGAACAAAGGCTTGGCATGACCACTTGTACAGACAGCAGCTGGGGCCAATGGTGCGCTGAGATCATGGATGCAGATGGGACATCCCGAAGCAGACGTGGTGATGGACATATTGGACTTTCCTTAACACTAACCAGACAGAGAAAGCATGGTCTTATCTTGTTCCCAGTTCACTCTGAGTCAGTGAGAAAAGAGCACATACTCTGCTAATAAGGCCCTCATGGGCTCCACTGTTTGTTTTGGGGTTTTTTCATTAAAAAAATAAATAATACAACATCAGGTAGGGATATCAACATAGATGCTGCTCATGAATTGTCTTCCTCCTCCCAAGCGAAGAGTGAGTCTGACAAACAGGCCTGATATCAATTCAGTATTTTTCCGTCTATAAACCATGCTTTTGTGCATGTTTGAGTATCAAAGATTAAGTTTGTCTAAAGCTAAAAAAAAAAACCTGCCCTCAATAAAATGGTGCTTCTGCATATTTATAAAATCCACACACCTCTTTGTGGAGTCATTCTAAACCCGCCACACACGTCCACAGAGGTACATTCATGTTTCTCTTTGTGTTATACTTCTGCTGGTTTTTATAACGTTTCAATAAGTAACTGGAAAAAAGCGTAAAGTTCCTCTGATTTTATGATTCTTCTGCTATACCAGTCAGCAGATGGGCCAGTCAGATGCCCTCAGATGCACACACTGCCAGTGATGTCATGGCCCTGCTATTGCACAACCTTTGTACTTGTTTTGTCATGTGTGACCTGCCCTCAGTGTTTCCATCGTCATGTTTGACAACTTGAGACAGAAGGCTTTTTATCACAGGAACACATTGTTAATCCCGTGTTAGTCTTACACACCCGACACATGATGGGCACTTCTGCAGGATGTTCCAGGAGCTTGTTTTCAAACGTTTGACATGTATCCAGCTGAAGATTGCAAACTGGGAATGTGCACAGGAGAGTGAGCTGGAGGGGCATGAATGTGGATTAGGAACAGCTGCTACCACAGTTTACCAGCATCTGAGAAACACTTTTTACTGTAAGGTGGAGACAACATTTGTATCTCAAATAAAGTTTACAAAAACTGATGAAAACAAAAATTGAACAGCTATAACTTTCTCAGACATTGATGATCTTTGAATGTGAATCGGTGCATGTTTTTCACTTTTCCTCACTACACCTTTAGGAGATGTCTGCAGATGTGCCAGCTGGCCACTGGCCAATCGGATGCTCACAACAAAGCTGTGTGATGACAGACATTTATGTCAGGACAATTTACAGAGGTGATTTTACTGATACACATTTTCCTTTTCCTCAACAAACCATAAAACACTGTAAAAGCACCTTATGGATGGCCGCTCAAATTTGATTGCTTTATATGAATGTTTTCAAACTTTCCTACTTTTGTCAGTCCAAAAAGTGTGAGCTGTTCAGTGCCTGAATCCATCAAACTGACTGAGCTTGAGTTGGGAATACAAGCTGCAGTGACACAGTCCATGAGCCCAGTAAGTATGTATAGGAGCAAATTAGACATTTCCTTAGGCTCAGCCAGTTTAAACCTGTAAAGTTTCTTTTTTGTCACAGTCTCCATTTGTCTAACAATTCATGTCTTAGAGTTTTGATGTTTTGTTGCACAACATTTCTTAATAACACATCTGTTACACTGTATGCATCAGTTGTATTTCTTAAGAACTGCCTCCCTTTGGGCACAGTTGCATAGAATTATGTCAGACCATGGGGCTACAGCTCAGGACGTCCCGGAGCAGGCCTCGGCATCATTACTACATCACTGTGAAGGATGAGGCGGAGGTGGAAATATCTGGACAACATCCACAGTTCATGTTACCGTTTCCACTTTCTCTCAACACTTGTAAGCACTCAGTTGTTTAATGATCTGCGCTTCGATATTGGGCCCTGACATGTGACATCCAAATTACTTTCATTATGCATTATTTTAATACAGTTGTTTGTCATTTTATCTTTATTGTTTAAGAACAATATATCCTTAAAGTAAATTGTAAGTCTATTCTTGTTTGTTTGATACAGGACTTTATTTATCATTTACTGCTACACAAACCTTTCAAATACTGAGCCTCCACCTTGAATTGAATAAATGGAATTTAACTGTTGCTATTTGTTGATGAAGAGGTCTCAGTCCTGTTTGTTGCTTGTCATCGAGGCATGTCTGAGTACTAAGGTCATGTAGCATTGGAGTAAATTGTGTATGGAGGATTCAAAGCCACAGTCTCATGATAATTTCGACATGCTTCATTTGTTTTGATGTGCCACACAGAGAGTACACAATGTTGACCTATGCTATTATGCTTGTACAATACAAAAAATTCATTGAGCATACACATTCCAACAAAACAAACAAATATGCCAAACTTTACTCTCACTTTTTGATCAACTAACTTGGCACAAGAGACAAGTCACACAGATTTATTGTAATGGATTCCAACTTGAAAAGTGCGATCTGCTCGTACACTGCTGAATGAGCAACTCTGCAGAAATCTTATCAAAAGATATGTATGTATTTATTTCCAAAAGAACATACATTTACAGTTTGTGTTGTTATAATATGAATCTCAAAAAACTGTGGCAGATCTGATGCTCTTTCATTTTCTCAAGTTAAGATGAGTAATGGATTAAAGCCGTACCACAAGAAATGTTTTGGTGCCGCCTGTATACAGTATTAATTTTCAGTTCGTATCAAATCAATCTGGATAGTTGTTTAATCCTGATACTTTTAATGCACCTACAACTTTGTATCCTAAAACATAGTACTTTCCACCAGTATAAAATAGCTGCAACTCTACCTCCGTATTAACATTCCCTGTTTATCTTTGCTTTCGGTAGATGTAATCTTTGCTCCTCTAAGACAAACGCTCATCGACGCACCTGGAGGATACAATTCAAGTCCCGACCAGTTCGTTCCCACTTTACAAACAACGCTTGAGAAGATCCATCTTCTCTGGCATCGTTTTAAAATAGACCCGCTTGGAATGCTAATTGTGTGTCACTGAGTTCATGATGTGAGTGAAAGGCAGTGATGGGAGTCTGTTTTGTGAGTGCACTTTAGGCGTGGCAACAAAACCTTCAATGGAAACTACAATGCAAGCATAATTTTTGTATTTACTCAGCCATCTAGCAACTGTCGACACAATGTGCTGAGTCTGTCACTGTGAGATTGTTTACAGCTAATATGGTTCCCTTTATTGTTCTCTTTGGGAAATTTGTCCTTTGCTTTTGACCCATCCTTCAATGTCACTGGGGAAGACTGTCAGGAGCCTCTTCAGCCCTGTAGGTTCGGTGTCAGGAGACCCTAGCTCGACTATTGGACTAGTGTACTTGTTTTGGGTTGGAGAAGCAGGACTGTGTTAAATATATATAAGCATTAACAATACTGACTCAAATTAAAAAGTTCAGAGCTCGTCAGGAGATCTGGAAAACATTAGAACAAATAAAACAATAGTCACCCCAAGCTTCATTTGATTGCCAAATGATTGTGTTTTTTTCTTGCACTGAACCGTAATTCATAACTATCTTTTATGTTTTTGTTGTTTTTTTGTTTCATCCCATTGAAAGAGAAGCTCAGCCAAGGCAGTTTATGCGAGAATCGCTTGCCAAAATGTCCGGATAGAAACCTGCTTTATCGTTTCATGTTAATGTTTGGACCCGAACTGATTCAAAACGCAGAGGGAGACCTAAAAGACTGGCCTGACACAATGGCAGGGTTTTTCATCGAACTCTGCATTACGTGTGTTCTCTGGAAATTTCAAGTGCTATGTGCCAAGAGTGAAATACTGTTTTCTTATCCATTTCCCCCCAAAGATATTTAAGGTGGTTTGAGGTACTGCAGGTAATTTATGAAGGCACTCACTTGTGGGTTTGAGACCTGGAGCGGGTGGGACCGTTCTGTCCTCTTAACCCCCGCCTTCACCATGAGTATGTCTTTGTACCATCTCTACCCAAATCTAAAATATTACAGCCTATAGGCCAGTGTGACGCCTCATTTGAAAGCTAAGACCTACAAAACTCATCTAATGTTGCTTTTTTGTCACCTTTCTGTCTCTTTTGTGGCGTTTTGTCACATTTTTGTCACTTTTTTTCTTTGCTTTTTGTTGCCAGGTTTTTGACGCTCTTTTGTTGTATTTTCATCTTTTCATTTTTGTTGCTATTTTGACGCTTTTTTTCAAGAAGCTTTAAGATTTGGGTGAAGCCAAATTGGAGAAAAGTGCTTGGTTGAGGTGGGGTTAAGCGGTTAATACTCCCTTTTGCGTCCTCTGTGGTCGGGACATCACTGAAATAATGATTTTGTGCTGTCATTACAAAAAGAGTTTGTACGAATCAACATATATAAGATTAAATGCATTTTCCCCTCTGACATTGTAATTACAAATACCAGACATTTGAGACACAAATGTATGGTAAACGGCCTCAACTTATATAGCTCTTTTCCACCTGCATTAGGCACTCAAGCGCTTTACAGCAAGGAACCTCTCACCCATTCATTCACCAATGTACACAGACATTGGAGGCAAGGTGGTGAAGTGTCTTGCCAAGGACACAACGACAGCGTACACCTTCAGGAGGCGGGATTCGAACCCCCAACCTTCCGATCATGAGACGACCCGCTCTACCATCTGCGCCACCATCGTATCATTGAATATGAAGTGCAGATGTTGAAAGTCAATTGGTCGCATAAACAAAGCTGTCGTATGGTCACCAGATCTCATAATACCAGTATGTAAGCCGTAATACAAAACAGGGCAGTTCAAATCTTCTTACATCTTAATGGGAACCCCTCCACATAGCACTACATCTTTGTGTCAGCACCGTTTTCTGGCCCAGACTATAAAGCAGCACATGTATAGGTTTGCACTCCAAAGTCTCGGAAGTCCCACATAACAACAAAAAAAGGTATTATATGTACATTCTGTGTTTTGTTACTATTATTTTTTAAGCCAAACAAGAAAAAGAAAACACTTTAGAGAGCAGTCATACAACCATTAATCAAAAGTAATAAACAGTTGCATGTGTCACAGATTTAGCTTGCAAAGATGAATTGAAGTAATCCTTTAGATTGTTTTTTTCAATTTGCTGAAACCTATGATGAAACAGTGGCCAACAATAAAGCGTCAACGTTTTTAATATTAACGTATTATGGGACGTATAAGCAAAGCCATACTTTTGGAATCAAATCATCCTTTGTTTCTTATTTCCCTGAGAAATGCTTTGTGATTTCTGGGTGGGTAGATAATCTCTTCTTCCTGGAGCCTCAAGCAACCATCCATCACTGTCACAATACCCGTCCTGAGCGAGAGAGAGACAGAGAGGCACGGGAGACAGAATTACGACCGGCAAAAGACGGATGTAATGAGGTCTATGAGGGCGGAGGACCTTCACACCTTTACCTGGCCTTTTGAGTTGCAACGGGGAAACAAGACTGAGCGGGGAGAATGCGGTAATTCATTATTAGTTCACATTTCCAGACAAGTATGAGGAACTTGGGCGGTCCGTGCACCATTCAATGTTTTGTTTATTGCGCACACTGTGGTCACGGCGTTTTTAATTCCCCTTGTGCAATTCATAACTTGGGGCTATACGAAACAAAACACAATACGTTTGGTATTTAGCATGTCTATACACGACAGTGGCTTATAAGAAATGCAATGACTGAAAATAACTGCTGTAAAGGGTGATCTTCTTCCATAAATATTTCTTTGGTTTGTTTGTTGGTTGGTTGGTTAGCTGTTGGTTGGTTTGTTGATAACCATTTGAGATGTCTGCCTTCCAGCTTCAAACTGAACATGAAACTTGAATCCCATTAAATCACAAACGTTGTCATTACTCTGCAGTGCCACACTCTTTGCTCTTTAGCAGTTGCTATACCTCGTCTCCTTATGCGCTCCAAAATCGAGGAGATTTTAATTCCCCCGCTCTGCCAGCCGTTGCAACATTACCCGAAGCCGCAGAATGACCAGACCACTGTCAATTACTTTCACTTGTTGGAGCCACTGGGTCTCTCTCTGCAAATGTGTTTTGGCACGACACACTTTCCCCCGTGAGCGTTTAATTGTGAGAGACGTTTAGGGAAATTGTAAGACATACGTTTTCATTGTTGGTCTTGAGTTCATGTAACTTTGGGATCTTTTCTTTGGAATCTCAACATTGATTTTTGAATATTGTTAGCCTTCAACTTTTGACCGATCCAGTTGTCCTTTTGTTCTTTTAATCATCTGGAGACTGGCAGACTGAAAAATGTCCAGTTAATGTGTCCAGACAATCTCATTTGGAAAGCGGGCAGAGCATAAGGCTCAAGGAGTAAATTGCCGCTGCTTTGGAAAATACTGGACATGTGTTTCTGTGTGTTCACTCACTGGATCGCTCTTCTCACATCCTTTGGCCAGGCCCAATTCTACATAATTTGTGTGTGGCATTACCAATTTTATTGTTAAAAATAGGCTAGTAGATCTTATTAATTTAATATTCATTATTAGTATATAGCATCAGAACATCAGCAGATGGCGCTCGACCCCTTAAAATCCTATAAAAGCCCCTCCCCTTCGTTCATTCATCCTCTGTTATTCTCCGTACTTCCGCCTTGTGTCCGCTGGGCTGGGAGAGCCCAGGGTGTGTGTACGTCTTCTGTCAGTGTCGCGGATGGTTGAGGGCTTCATAGCGCACCATCACATGGCGTCCAAAGCTCTGCTCGGTTGGCATTCCAGGGTCTGCTGGGGTGCGGTGTGAGCACTATCGAAGCACTGGAATGGCCGTGTAGCTCGTGCGGGCGTGCGACGGTCGAGGGGTTGGGTCATGCCCCTGCTGCTTGTGTTCTCCTGCTGCCTTGTTTTTTTCTCGTTTTATTAGTGTCCGGTTTGTATGGACCTTTTCTTTAAAAGAAACGAAAACACTGTTAAACGATGCACTGATTTCTGAGATCGCAAAATAATGGACATGTGAACAAAAGATTTTAAAGGAAATGATGTGATAAAATAAATATCATGTATACTTTTGGAACATTGTCTGTCCTCCATCAATGAACGAACCTACGAGCCTTTCTAGAGGTCCGGAGCCTTCTCTCCGGTGGCGTTGTCTTTAGTTTTATTTAATTTGAATCCTGCTAAAATATAACATCACCGCTCGTCTTGCTACATTTGGCGTTGTCGGCAGGATCATTGTTTAAGAGGCTTATGTTCCATCTGTAGGCTATTGAAATGTTACAGCTACGTTTGGCAAACAGCAGGTGTAAATGCTTTAGTTTTCCTCCTACAGACCCTTAATCAGACCAGCCATGTGTTTTTTTGGTGTTTGATTTGTATATGCATGCCTAAGTTTGATATTTTTGTTTTGTGTTTGATTACAGTAAATGACACATAGGCCAACGGTCATGCTAAGGGGTGAATGGGTTGTGAATTCTGGGAATTTGCTATGTAACTGCTAAACCTGCTCTAATTTTTCATTGTGTTCTCTGTGCAAAATGTGTGTTATGTTCAAAAACAAGGCAGCAGTTTGGAGTGTTTTAGACGGAGGTATCGAGGATGCAGCAGCCTTGCGCCCTTAGCTGGTATGGGGGCCAAGTTAGTTTTTAGACTCTGAAGTTGGTTGTGTGACGCTACGGAGTCGCGTTACAATTTTTAATCGTCGGGACGCCGATTCAGTTCATGGGGGAATATGTGGCATTACCAATTTTATTGTTAAAAATAGGCTAGTAGATCTTATTAATTTAATATTCATTATTAGTATATAGCATCAGAACATCAGCAGATGGCGCTCGACCCCTTAAAATCCTATAAAAGCCCCTCCCCTTCGTTCATTCATCCTCTGTTATTCTCCGTACTTCCGCCTTGTGTCCGCTGGGCTGGGAGAGCCCAGGGTGTGTGTACGTCTTCTGTCAGTGTCGCGGATGGTTGAGGGCTTCATAGCGCACCATCACATGGCGTCCAAAGCTCTGCTCGGTTGGCATTCCAGGGTCTGCTGGGGTGCGGTGTGAGCACTATCGAAGCACTGGAATGGCCGTGTAGCTCGTGCGGGCGTGCGACGGTCGAGGGTTGGGTCATGCCCCTGCTGCTTGTGTTCTCCTGCTGCCTTGTTTTTTTCTCGTTTTATTAGTGTCCGGTTTGTATGGACCTTTTCTTTTAAAAGAAACGAAAACACTGTTAAACGATGAACTGATTTCTGAGATCGCAAAATAATGGACATGTGAACAAAAGATTTTAAAGGAAATGATGTGATAAAATAAATATCATGTATACTTTTGGAACATTGTCTGTCCTCCATCAATGAACGAACCTACGAGCCTTTCTAGAGGTCCGGAGCCTTCTCTCCGGTGGCGTTGTCTTTAGTTTTATTTAATTTGAATCCTGCTAAAATATAACATCACCGCTCGTCTTGCTACATGTGCTTCAGTGGTCCACCATAAGTCCAGAGTAGGAGGTACAGGTGTGTTACGCAGGGCCCGGCACAAAAAACTCTATAATGACACTTCTTTCAGCTTATTCCACGGAGAATATGCAATGTTTTTCTCACTTTTGTTTCGTAGATGAACATTTATAAATCTTACATACACACTGAATATTTGTACCACCATGATATTCCCAAAGATTTCATATTCCATTGTCGTCAAAAACGTAAATTCTGCCTCAGTCCCTGCTGTGGGGAAAGAGCGAGAAAGTGGACCAGGATCAGACAACACAGATCATTGCAATGTTTTTGATTATCTGTCAATCTGTCAAAGTACCGCGTCATTCCTACTTTTGAGTTACTTCACTGTTCCTGTGTCTTGTGGCAATTCTGAATTAGCAATTTATGGTTTTAAAAAAAATATCTTTGTTTAGAAATATGAACATAATTTCTTGGACAGATTGGATGAGAGTTGCTCAATTTTGAAGAAAATAAACTTTGTGAGGAACGAGCCAGGTCACACCTTGGTCTCGGGGAAAATTAGCCAGATGTTTCCAGATGTGGCGCTCTCAGAGGGAGACCTGTACACCTGCTTGGCATATCTTACACAGACCCTTTAGAGCTCTCTAAAGACTTACTGTAATAAGTCATAAAATAGTTCGCAGGGTTTGTGTTGGATGTACAGGGTTTTCCCACTTCTCATAATTCAAGAGTGAAAGGTGTTTTATAATTCATCCAAAATGTCACCACTTTAGATCTGCTTTTATAATTGCTTTCTGTTTAAGCAACTTTGCAATGCACTTAAGCTGGTGTTTCTTTGATATTTCCCCCATGTTAATGGATTTTCGCCACTGTATATAACCACACCTTTTCACCAATGGCTCTCCACTATGATTATTTTGTATTGAGCCTAAAATGTCCAAAACCAAAAATATTTCAGGGTACTCAACCACTATTATTGTCGTTTAGAGGAAGTAATAATTGTGTTCATATGTTTTGGTTTAATCCGTAGTTAAATTATTAAAGTAAATACTTCTCTTCCTTTGAACCAAGTGAAGTGCCATCTGTGGCCTATTATTGTTTTCCTACAGCGGGTTACGACAAATCCGCACTAAACAATGAACCGCTTTGTGTTTAAAATTGCACGCCGTCTCTTGACCATCTATTTTCTTCTGTCTTAAATTGAGACCTTATTCTCTTGTGTCACTACATGTCCGCCGTAATTAGTTTTGTCACTTTATGCAAATTATTGTCCCAACAGCTGTTTTGACAGACATTTAATTCACTTCGTGTCAAACCTGCAAAGATGATTTATTAATGGTCTGTCAACTAAATGAACGACCCATTGATGTTTTTAAAGTATTTCTTTCTTTCTAACTTTTCTAATAAGTTTAGGGACTCGCAGGTTATGAGTCAGAGGTCATTTTAGGGTAAACTTTTGTGCCTCATTTATCTTTGTTAAAGGAAACTGGAGGCAAATAAAAAGATTTCAACACTTGACAAAGGTTGTGTCCAGGGCAAATTAGGTCAGCGTGATATGTAACACTTACGATTTTAAAATCAGATACATTTTAATCTGAATTTGTCTCACCTTGATACAGCTGTCTCCTCTTCTCCACTCAGAAATATGTGGACTGGGTTAGTTTACCTGTGACCCCTCTCCCTCTTCCAGATGTTTGGCCTTCATTAACTGTGAATACAGATGTGCTTTGAGGAGATGATAGATTGCGTGCCTTCACATCTGCTGATCTTATGTTTCATCATCTGCCTCTTTTATGGATAATACTAATGTTCAATTTGGTTGGAATTGGTTATCTTAATGGAAAACTGGATTTTATTAGGTGTAACCTGGAGCTGTGGTCAGAATAAATCTTTGGAGCCCCAAATAATGTTGAGAAAAATGATGGCACTCAACAGTGATTTAAACAGCACTCCAGTCCTGCTATACTGTCCATCCAAAATCCTCCAGACCCACCTTGTAGGTCTTTATAAACTATTAATTGGACGTGGTCCTTCAGTTTGGGCCGCCATGGCAGCTTCAGCCTTTCACTGACAAAAAAATGCATAGTTTCTTACTCCCAGTGTATTATCTATGATGTGAGATCTTGAGCCATACAGGGACAGGGTCTCAAACTTGGTGCCCATAGCTGGAGGAATGTTTAGCGTTTGAAAACATCTCTGTTCTATTGGCCGAAATTCCTCAAAAAATTCTTGGTAAAGTAAGGGGAATTCATTTGTTTAATTGTGTGAAAGAGAAGAGAGTTAGGTTACAAATGTCAACTATTTCTAAATGGAAAAATCCACGTGTGCTGCTCTGACACTGAAAATTAACCCTAAGACCGAATGTGATGGTTTGTAATGAGGGATGAAAAATGTCTGGGGTCGTTTCCTGCACATGTCTGAAGTGTGGGCAGCTCGCCCTGACTTCGCTCAGGAATCAGTTGCACACTTGGGGGAAACAAGCACATGTAACAAGACATTGTGAGGCTGTTGATTTGATAATTGCTACAACAGGAAATGAGACAGTCTGTGAACCCTGGATAGTAATGTTTAACATGTGGTTTACGTTTGCACTATTTTTATCGAGCCTTCATTTACTGAGCAAATGATCATATGTGTTGGGACTCTCCTAATTTGACCTTTTAAGAAATTAGGATTGGTAGAGAATAATCAGGCACTGTAGGGTAACAAACACTTATAAAGCACTGAAATTAGGGTAACCATATTTGACTGAAAATTATTGGCTATGGTGTCCTGATACTCTACTAATTTTGTTGTCTTGTAACACAATATATTTAATTTACTCTGAAGTGACATAAGCATTTATTGCTCTTAAATCCCATGTAGGAAATATGAAAATTAAGGTGGCCTACTTTCCCACCTCTGCCGGCAATACGTTACTGAGCTGCTGAAATTCATTCACTCTCTGAAATCTCTCCAGGGCAAAGGATAGTGCAGTGTGACACCTGCTCAACCCGCTGAGGCTCTAAAGTGTGTGCATCCCCGTTTCCCACCACTCCCACAGCACAGCTCCTTAGTTTTTGTAACACTCAGTTCCAGACATTTGTCGCTGAATGATGGGACCGTCCGACCGCCCTGTTGTCCTGGTCAGTTTCTCTAGGTTCTGCACCTGAAGCCACCAGAGCCATTGTGGTTTAAAAAGGTAATTCCCTTGATGTTCAAAGATGTTGTTTGTTTACACAGAGAAGAGAATTGGTGAAAAAGCACAGCCTTGTGGAAGTCCAGTGCTTAAAAACTGTGTAGAAGATTTAAAGCCATGTAAGAGGTTTCTTTGGTCCGTCTCTCAAATGATTACAAATCTGAATAAGCAATGAAGGGTGAAGCTGAATATCTGAAAGGCAGAAACTGAAACAAAGGTGTTATTTACAAAGCAATGAATAGACAGGCTATTGACGTCCTAATGAAATCCATAGAGTGAAGTCATGTTGGTTGTTTTGTCCATCGCTGCCCACACTGTGCCAACTCCAGCCGCTCCGGACCACTGGTGCTCACACCCGTCCATTTCCTCTGGGACACAGCCTGATGAGTCACTATGTTCTGAGTGCAAAACGTGACACTGTTATTTACCACAAGGAAAATGTTATTTTATGGACAAACATGCGGCTATTACATAACCCTTCGTTGAAAGTAGACTCAATGAACTTGTCACTGGTGGTTGGAGCCACCCCAAGCAACAATGGCTACAATCTTTTAGTAGATTGTTGCCACTGCGACACATATAGGCTGTTTCCCAAAGCCTACCTTGCCTCGGTGTTGAAGGCAGTGCCTCCAAACTTACGTCCTTCCAGTCTAAAGAGTGGAACACACTTCAGAGGTAAAGGAAGTGACATCACAAAATATAAAAGGATGTTATGTTTCATCCAGGGGAGAGGGGAGGGTCTGCTGCTATATTTTACAAACTGAAAATAAATAAATAAAAAGCAGTCAGAGATGATGAAACCTGTCAGAAAATACAAAATAAAACTCGAAAGGGGGGAAAAAAACTTGCCTGATATCAATTAAATTCAATGCCCACTAAACAAATCAAGTCGATCGCTGCTCCATGAAGCAGTGACATTTGCTTTAATGTTTCAATCAAATATTATAAATTTCAAGTTTTCAAAACAAATCATAGATTCAACTTTTCTATTATTGGCTAAAAAGACAAAAACCTAAATTTAATTATTTGACCAAATCTTGACAAAAATGAACTGTGGCTGCAGAGCTATAAACAAGACAAAGCATGTATGTTTTCTTTAAAAAATTGAATTTAAGTGCTTTAATAAGTCACACAAGCCACATGCTAACCAAAGGGAGTACACATGCCTCCAGACGACTTGAACATTGGCAAGTGATGATGTGGATGCCTGACCACACCCACATCATTAGCTAATGTTTCTTTACTACAACAACAACAAAATGCTTGGTTCAACATTTGATGGCCCTATTTGAAAACAACCACTATTTATAATGACCACTGATTAAAACACTCAGCGTTTACAATATGCTCATTGTTTACCCTTGTTCTTACTCACTCGTCTCACTGTATGCCAGTTCATTTCAGTGTATTTAGCTTCTGCCAAGGCCAACACAGACATACAGTGCAAGCCAGAACTCTGCTTGAGTTAACAAACACCAAGAGGCAAGATTTGCATGCACTCTTTGGCACTCAGGTTTCCTTATATGTCTGGGGACCAAGAAACACAAGCAGGTGACCGATCCAGATGTGAGCTCAGCTGGACAGAGGCAACTCCAAAGACTTAAGCTCTCATTTTGAACAATAGGAATAGTACAGAACTCTTTGCAAGTCTACCTTGATCCCTCTGAAAGATGAAGTCAGGGCAGAGACCTCACAGGGAGTGAATGTGCTGCTGAGGAGGAGGAAAAACATTAAAATTCCCTTTATTTGTGGAGTTGTTATGGAGTTTGAGGTGAGCTTTACTTGTATAATTAAATTCAGTCTCAAAATGCATCAGTTTGCCTCAACTGTTTGAAGTTGTGTCCACATTTGACACCAAATAAATGGGAATAAAGCATAAAAACAAACCTTTTACCAAGCAATACCGTTTTGTTGTCCAGGCATTCCTCCATGGTACAGACTAAAAAAGTCAAAATCATACATTTTAGTTTTAGTTGTCTGGATTTGATTAAAGGAGCTGTATCATGCTATTTTAGCCATTCCAAAGTAAAGTATAGGCATTTATATGATATATTGTACCTCTATCACTATGGAGTACTCATTTTTGAGAGAAATATAAGTATTTTTGGGGGTTATATTCCCTACCCGGAAGACAAAACGCTTAGATTCAGTTAACTCCGCCCTCTCTCCGCTCATTCCACATTTGCAGTATTATAAATATAAATATCGCTGCAAAAAGTGAAGTTACTTCACATAATGCAGTTATAAGGAGTTGACATGTGCAACAGTTTCATAAATGGCTAACACACACGCTAACACGCGTTTTGATTAACTCACCGCTCAGTCTGGCCTCCCCATGGGACATGCGTTGGTTATAAAAGTTATAAAAGTTTTAAAAGTTAATCCACTTTGATTCTGGCCAAGGTTCACCAAGCATCCATTAGGTGGGTTGATATAGTACTAGCTGAATCCCGGAAAGAAATTCCAACTTCTGGCGAGTGCACTCTTTAGGAAGGTTGAATAGACCTGTTCCTCTCGTAGCCAAACGCGCATCCATGGCATTATCGTTCGGTAAGAAAAAAGAACAGGCGGTGTCCAGAGTATGTTAGAAAGAGCTAAGTCTTCAAAACAACACATCTGCTCGGATCCATGGATCCTCCGGCCGTGGGTGCGTTTGATTAGCGTCGTGAGACAGCACAGATGCATCGGAGAGTAGCTTTTTTTATTTTTTTTTTTTTTTTTTTTTTTTCTTTATTGCTCTTTTACAACAACAAAATGAAAAAGCTGTTTTATAAATTAAAACCACGTAGAGCACTTCCGTTCCTTTGTGACGACACAAAGGAACGGAAGGAACAGCTCAGTCGTTTACCAGGAGAGGGCAGAGCAGCTGCTCAGAGAGCAGGATTCAGGAGGATTACTTAGAACTGTGTGAATGAAGCCAAAAAACACTCTGGGGGTGTTTTTGATAAGGAAATAGCATAACAACATGGCTAAAAGCTCCAAAAAGTCGATTTTGCATGATATAGGACCTTTAAAATTCTAAAATAAATGGTAACAGTAGCAGTGCTTTTCCAGCTCGAAGAACTCAAAGCTGGGTACATTCATATACCAGTGTACTAGACAATGTGAGGCAAGGTGAAGAAAATGTCTTGCCCAAGGACACAACCACAGTAAGCATCGTTGAGGGCTAGGATCATCCATCCGTCTTTGTAAGGCAAACGCTAACTGAAATATGGCCGCCCCCTTAAAAGTCTTCGAGAATGTTAACATGTTACATACAATGATACATGTCCAGAATACTGCTTTCATTCATCAGTGGTTAAGAATTGTGTTTGTCGTTGTGACGCTCTCAATTGTAGCATGAGTGGTCCCCAATGTTATAAAGGAAAGAAACAGCTTAAAAGTTGATGCCTCAATAATTTAAGCTTCACCACATACTGTTCTTGATTATCTCTCAACGAAATGTCACTCTTTGAAGCTTAAATTTCACATATGCTACCAAATCAAATGTGATTAAACCGACTGAGAATAAAATGCACTCATCTACTTTGCTGAATGTGCTTCTGGTTTGGGTCTTTTTGATAATTATGTTCAGACTCTATCTTTGCATGAGGGACAGTTTTCCTGCCACAGCATCCATCCAACTCACTGTGGGTCTCTTCGCCTCTCCACCCATAAATATTCGTACAATATTATTATAAAGTTCTCCAACAAAATGAAAGATGACTTTCACATTGTCTATAACTTTCACTCAATCACTGACTCACACTGAATTCCAAATAGGCTTTTCAACAATATTTGGGCAAATGTAAAAATATTTTCAATCAGATTGAAACAAAACTATGAAGACTAAATGTAAAAAAAAAAAATAGCGTGGCCAACAGAATGGCAAAATACCAAAAAGGCTTTCTTGATAATCAATAAGAAATGTGATGCAAGGGCTCTGTAAAGTCAAGCTTTAGTTGTCTGCATAAAAAACATATAGTACAGTAAAATCAGATAAGAATATTAAAATGTATAGTAAATACAACAAATAAATTAATCAAATGTAAGAAACAGTCTTATGATCAGAACAGCCTGTGATTTACAGCATGAAATGGCTATTTGTCTCATAAATGATGTGCTAATTTATGACTACAACAGGTGCATGCTGTTCATCATCAACCCATCAAACTCTGTGTAGCACATAATAAAATAGATCTCTTATTTTACTATTCCCAGAGACAAGCTCCATGTGACACTGTGCACTGAAACATTTTGACATCGCCTTTCTTGGCTGCGGTTGATGATGTAAACTCCCACACTGCAGCTGTCCTCTGTTTTTGGCTTAAAAGGAGAAAAAAAATTAGATCTGGAGAAGTCGTCACTCCTACACCTCCACAAGACCAAGGTGAGACCAGGATTTAAAGAACAGTAGAAAGAGTGGAGGAGGACTGCTGTTTCAAACTCTAAGCCACAAATTTGTTCATGCTTTTTTTTTTTTCCATATTCACAAAGTTTGAGACGCACAAACAGCTCAAAGCACATACTGCATTTCCGTGGCAGTGTTGCATCCAGCTGTCACAGTTATCTTGTGCCATCTCTCTCCACTCATTTTACCAATCGAGGTATTCTTGTTTTCTCTGCCCAAGCATGATTTGCTGGTCCTATTGACTGAGAGCATAGTAGTTCAATAACAGTTCATTAGAAACGTCAGTAAAGTGTCAGACTGAGTTTGATAAATGTTTAGTCAAGCATCTGCAGCTTATGGTTTAGAGTCACATGTAGCTGTTTAGCCCTCGGCTCTTATGGCTAATTAGGTAAAGGTGGTCTTATGAATTAGTCCTGATTCAGATAAGCTTTAGTCCTGGTCTAATCTGGACCAGGACTAGTCCTTATATGTAGTAATTTAATGATAATAAGTATGGGTATCGAACTGGCGGAAAAGGGCACTCTTTTACCCAGGGCGTATAGGGTCTGTTTAATGAAATGTACCTATTAACCGTGCTTGATCAACAAGATTGCATGCCACTGCTCTCTGTCGAGAAGCCATTCCAATGCTAATTCATTGTATTTTATGCATCTGTTGTCATGGAGCTGGTAAGCAAAAAAAAACAAAAGTAACCCCAACAAAAACTTATGAGTATTATGTGAACAATATGGTCCATTAGAAATAGTGTTAAAGCTGTAAAATCACAATGACTTTGTGTCTTTTTATCTTTTAGTTTATTCAACTAAATAGAACAGAATAGAATGTGCATATTTTTTTCAATGCAAATATGACTGTTCATAATATTATTGATACCGTTGAATAATACTGTTTATAAATGATCCGTACTGAAATTGTGCACCTTGCATCAGACTTGAATGACAGCACACTGGCATAGTTTCATTGTACATTTTTTTTCCTGGATGCAAAGCTGGAATTTGGATGCAGTTTTGCTTCATTTCACTTGTCATTTAGAATGTGTCAGGCCCATCACAGTAATACCAGCTCTTTCCAGCCAACTGTTGTGGACTAAAGAAGCACAAAATGGTATTTTTTGTATTGATTGTCACAGATGGAAGCTACGAAGCATTGGAAATGTAGGCCTGTTCTTCCTAAAGCCATGATGGATGATGGAGATTAGCTTTCAGACTGAAGTTCAGTCAAACAAATGGGGTAAAGCTCGAATGAGGATCTTTGTACTGGCTTGTCTGAAATCTCACAATTATACGGCAATTAGGGTACTCAATTTACAAAGTATTTCTTTTATATTATACAGATAGGCTAAATGACTGGACTGTGACAAATGCTCTCACACAGAGATAACATGATATACGGTCTTACTCTTGCAGACGAATTTAATTTGCTGAAATTATGTAGGTGTTTTGATATTGCAATAGTAAAAATTGTGCTCAAACCTGATTTTTTTCTGAAACAGAAACCGGTTTACAACATTTCCTGTTCAGAATACTGTTACAGTAGGCTATGGGGGGGGGTATTAAACTGAGTGAGTGACCTGATGTGATCTCTCGCAAAAGTGGATGTAATATTCTATTTCTGTACTATTGTATATTTTCTTCACATAAACATGAAAGAAAAGAGAGACAGCACACGCGATTGTGGATATTCACAGTCATGTGTCGTGAGATTTGGGGAATGCTGAAAAACAACCACATGACCCTATTTACTATGGTCAGATTGGCTTTAATGCATTGCCAACTGTGCCATCCCCCCAAACAATCACCAAATTTCCATGTGAGGCTTTGAAAAGTGAGAGTGACACAAGTTTAGTCATGCAGTGAAGTCCATCAGTGCAGGTGAGTGCTAGTCCCGCCTGAGTCAAACCAATCCTTTGTATACCCCTCATAAAGGTGGTGCTGAAAGATGTCTTCAGCACATCAGCTTAAATTCTTATGTAATGCATGGTGTAATCCAACAGTACCACAATTATTCTTTTGTTCGACTTCCAGGGCTTTGAGCATAATTTTCCTGGTATGGCTTCTATTTTTTGCTAATCTGCTCAAGTGAAGTGAAAGGTAAACGAGAGGTGAAAGGTCATAACTTGGAACATGTCAACCTTTAAGTCCTATTTATTATTTTATAAATGATTATTAGTCGTTAGCTATATAGGCCTATGAGTATTTTTTTATTGTTTACAAAACAGCGATATACTGTACATAGCATTTTGAGTGATGTTCATATTTTTGTCATATTTTTTCTGCCTGTAGCCTACATTTCCTACTTCTTTCTGTTATCCTGCTCTTCCCCCTGCTGTACACAAGGGGTATATTCAATCAAAGGTTGCAGAAGGGTCTTGAAAAATATTCACAAGCTATTGGTCACCACACATTCTGCAGGATTATAAGGTGGAAAAAAGATGAATTAATTAATAATAATAATTGTAAAAGCATTGACCTAATACCAACTAAATTAAATGTGGGTTAAAAAGTCAAAAGTATTTGATGATTTGATGGGGAAGTAGTTGCTACTAAATTGAAATTAAAGCCACTTTAATAATAGGCTAATGTAATAATAAAATTGTCATATTGACATTTGTGATAATAAGCCATTAATAACGACTGTAATACAATGTTCAAACTTCCTTTGATATCAAGGAAAGTTATGTAATTAGCCTCTTGGTATAAAATGCGTTGCACTTATCTGAATTTGACCTTGAGAAATGCTTTGGCAGCATTAAAAGTAAAAGTCGTGTGCTACTCTATGGCCCCGCCCACTGCTGGCCAAACCGGAAGTTTAGCTGTTGTTGTCACACTGGAAGAAAATGGCTGCTGCTTCGACTTTTTTTCAATGAAGACACTGATATTTCCATTCCATTTCGTTTTCCTGCATCAGAGTTACGGTCGAGCGCTATGCAATCTAAAAGGCAAGTCCATCCTGGTTGTTGAGGTTAATGTTGCTCTGTCTGTGCACATCCTTTGCTGGTAACTTGCATCTTGCCAAGGTAACGAGCTAGCATGCTAACATTAGCCGTGCTAGCCTCAATGGTCAGGCATCAACGAGCTTGTTGCTATTCAGCTACTCGTCTACTTGGAGGTTCAGTCATCTGAGTTCAATGACACTTAAGGCTCAATATTGACTTAAATGCCCAATTGATGAACTTTTCTGATCTATAGATTTGACTGTATTATAGTCAAATAACTCACTAAACAGTTTGGATTTACTACTGAGCTGTTTGTCTGTTGTACCTGATCAGTTTCTAACGGATCAGTACTTTGTAATAACTTAGATATAGTTACTATTGTGTTTTGGGAATACATGTGGTGACTGTGCAGCTCTTTTGTATTGACTTACTGAAGTACTATTGTGCAGGGCGTGAATGGTCGCGTTAGGAAGGTGACAGTGTGGGGCTGAAAGGACAGCATCGTCAACCGTCACTCCCCTGAAGCTGGCGGTGGACCACAATGGTAATAATCCTTCTATTGGACATTTGAGATAATAAGCAATGAGCTGAGCGGTTCATTAGATCTTCTGATACTATATTCTTTATTAATGTGTGTATACTTTATTGTAATTTAATTTAATACAGGTTTCACCATAGTCAGAAATAATGAAAAGAATATTTATATTTGTTCAAGATAATAGAGTCTCTTTTGATCCGTGTTTATTTTTTTTTTTTTAGCAACAAGTTCTGGAATATGCATTGGATCGAGCCGAGGTAATACTGTAGTGCTTGAGTGATACACTTATTCATTCTTTAATTGGCATTTAATACTAAGTTATAGCAATAAATCTATATTTATTTCAGTACATTGTTGAAAGTGCTCGACAAAGACCTGCCAAAAGAAGAATCTCATCTGGCGGAAGAAAGAGTTTATATCAGAAGCTCTATGAGCTGTACATGGAAGAATGCGAGAAAGAGCCAGAGCTTAAGGTTTGTACATGCAAGTCATTATTACATTAGAATGTATTATTATTTGTGTTATATTTTATGATGTAATTTAAAGCCACATCGCGTAGAATTTTACCCAATAAATAAATAGAAATACAAGCATTTATTTTATGACAGATATTTTCATTATTGAAGTATACATCATAAATGTACAAACATCTCCATGGAGATGTCGACTTAAGTCAGCAGAATTTGCGATTTAAATAGGTTAGGTTCTCATTCAAATCCATTCTTTGATAATCCACTGCAGTAAAAGCATTTTCTGTGTTGAGCTGGTCATTAGGAGCATACAGTACTTTGTACAGATGACAACAGTATACTCCAAAATGTTACGCAGTGTGCGTAACTTGAATGGGGGAAGGATATTGTAGTAACTATTAACCAGTAGGTGTCTTCGGTGAATGCACAAATGCATGGGCTAGTCTTTGTTATTATTATCTTAATTGAGGTCTATTTTTCAACTAATACATTACTCTTTGTATATTAAGAATTTAAGAAGAAATGTAAATCTACTGGAGAAGCTAGTGTCTCAGGAATCAGTGTCATGCTTGGTGGTCAACCTTTACCCTGGTAATGAAGGCTACTCGTTAATGCTCAGAGGAAAGAATGGGTCTGGTAAGATTATGTAATTTTAAAATAATTATTGCTCATTAAAGTCCTGTGATTTGAACTATGTGATACAATTGCACGATTCCTTTGATGTTTTCTAGACTCAGAAACAATCCGATTGCCATATGAAGAAGGAGAACTTTTGGAGTATTTGGATGCAGAAGAGTTGCCTCCAATTCTAGTCGATCTGTTGGAAAAATCCCAGGTGTGTGTATTTGCAGCAGTTGTAGTATTCACTCACTGTTTCATTATTGGCATTTGCATGCAACACTTTTTCTCCCCTTTCTCCCAGGTGAACATCTTCCACTGTGGCTGTGTAATTGTAGAAGTGAGGGATTACAGGCAGTCGGGCAATACCAAGATGCCTACCTATCAGAGCAGACACATCCTGCTCCGACCAACAATGCAGGTCAGAAACTATTTTAGCATTAGGGCTTCTACTGTCACTTGTCACTATTTTCGCCACTTAGTGCCGATATCATCAATTCACCAACTTAAGTGTATTTATTGCTTTCATTTGTGCAGACCCTGATCTGTGATGTCCACTCCTTGACCAGTGACCACCACAAGTGGACACAGGTAATAACAAATCTAATACAAGTAATATAACCCTCATACAGTATATATATATATATATATATATATATATATATATATATATATATTATATATATATATATATATATATATATATATATATATATATATATAATTATTATTATAATTTTTATTTTGTTTTTTTATTTTTTTTGTGAATTGATTTTAGGATGACAAACTGCAGCTGGAGAGTCAGTTGATTTTGGCCACAGCTGAACCCTTGTGTCTGGACCCCTCCATCTCAGTCACTTGCACAGCAAACCGGCTGCTCTACAACAAGCAGAAAATGAACACACGCTCTATGAAACGGTATGGCCACAATGTCTTCTTGCATTGTAGATCTGTAAAATTGCTTGATAAATTTTATCAGGGACATTTGTCGGAGCATTATGGCATTAAATGAGTCAAGAATACTAATATATTACAGTTATGTATTAGTTGCATCTCAAGCGCAAGTGGAACTAAGCAATCGCTGATTAAGTTAATTGTTGTAGGTGTTATAAGAGGCACTCTCGAGCTGCACTGAACAGGCAGCAGGAGCTGTCCCATATTCCTGTCCCCCTCAACTACGGCTCTATGACTACCTCCAAAAGAGGAAGGAACGGAAACCTGCTCCTGTCATAGACCTCAAAATCTCCAAAGTTGGAAACGTAAGTCGATATTAACATCAGAGTGAATTATTGCACTCAAGACTACTATTGCTTCATTATGCCTTTTTAATTGTAGTATCATACATAGTGTTTATTTTACTGTAATCTCTTCTCTCTTGCCTTCAGTGTGTTGATATGTGGAAACAAAACAACTGCCAATTAACTGTGCCGAAGGAAATAGATGTAAGTGCTGCAAGTGGGCGTAAATGATCAATACATTCAATAAGAATTTAAATGCATCACAAGCTGCCTTCTTACTGTGTTTTAGGTTGAGAAATATGCAGTGGTTGAGAAATCTTTGCAACTGGAGGATTCTCAACCCACAACTGTAATCTGGCCAGCTGAAGTGAGTTTTAGAGCAGTATAAATGCATTATTAACAGATACTTGTATGGAAATATCTCTGTAATTAATCAGAGACAGCGAGGCATTGTTCACATTAGCTTTGTCTTATTTGTTTTTTCAGGAAGTTATTGATGACTACACATTTGAATGTGAAGTTGGGGGCCAAGCCCAGAGGACCAAGGTGTCTATCTTTCAGTCGATGGGGGACCCTCTTGTCTACGGCAAGATCTACTGTGCTAAAGAACCAAAAGCGGAAGAGGACAACTCTGACCTTAAACTCATACACCCTCCGTAAGGACACGCACTGTATAATTTGATTTGAACAATTCAACAGATAATCATTGACTCATTTTTATTGTGTCTCTATATCCTTAATAGATTTCTCATAGGATCAAAGATTGACGCAGATCGGTAGGCCATCTTTATGTCATATTCTGTATTCTAATATTTTCATGCAAACATTTTTACAAAGTCCTTTTGTGTCCACAGGTTTCTTAATCAGTACAAAGGTGTTTACGAAAAGGATGTTAAATGTGACGTTAAAATGTCCCATAACTCTGGTAGCGTGGGACAGGGGCCTCCCTCCCCCCATAAAGATAATGAGGTAAATGTTACATGCAGCAAAAGTAAACTAAAGTATCAGTTGTATTAATGCTGAAACACTGTTTCAAATCTTCTGCAGGGGGATAGTTTTTCTGCTTTGGTCCAGACATGTCTCTTGGGAAAAGGTGTGAGGCACAAGCCTCCTCCCATTAAAATGCCTTCAGGATCAGGCAGTAGTTCCTCAGGTATGTAATACTCCTCTGAATTACTACGAGATACTTGAGACTCTGTTACTTGGAAATCTTCCAAATAATTTTGTATATTTTTCCCCTTTTTAAATACTGCATAATCATGAGACTCTTTTATTTTTTAGGTAATCCATATAGTTCTCAAAATACCAGTGGTCTACTTAAGTGCCCTACGCCCCCTCCAGCCAAAAGCCAGTCTCTGAACAGGAAGCACTCAATAGAGTTGGGTCAGGTGGGCCTTTTGTCGCCTGCCTCCCTCTCCCCTATGGGTTCCACGCAGAGTGAGTAAATCCTTTATTTAAATAAATTATAAGTTGTCTTGCCACTAACAAGTTTCATATTACAATTAGATTGAATGCTTTGTAAACCTGCTCTTTCCCCTCTCGTCTAGGATCAGGTACCCCAAAGCCATCCACTCCCACGCCTACAAACACACCCTGCTCTACGCCTCACCCCACGGATGCTCTCACTACCCCTCTGTCAGTGACTCCCACCCCTTCAGACTCTTCACTAGTGCAGAGCCAGTCTCAGCCCACCCTCTTGCCCTTCGCCCAGCAGCAGTTGGCTCTGAGTCAGCCTCTGCCGGTCATGACTATTCCCCTGCCCACCATGGGCACATCCATAACGACAGGGACCACATCATCACAAGTCATGGCCAACGCTGCGGGACTCAACTTCATCAACGTAGTCAGCTCCGTCTGGTAAGAGACGCTTTTCACTTTTCACTCTTCACTCTCATACTGTTCTGTGTCTTTGTACTGGATTTATGCCAAAGTTCAGCTAAACATTAACAATATTTTCTGTTTGCAGCAGCCCACAGACGCTAATGAGTGGCTCTAATCCAATGCTGGGCCCAGGCCTTAACCTGAGTGGACTTCTGCCCCTGGAGGGCTCATGCCTGCCATGCCGTCTGCAGCTCAGTCTGGTAAGTGCTCTGCGAGTGTGCTTGCATTTGAACAACAGGTGAAAATATTGTTTAAGTGTATTTTTTATCTGAAATATATTTGAAAGAATTGTTACTGTCTGTTTTAAAACAGTTTAGATTCTTGTAACTTACGATAAATAGTGTACGTTAAGTGAATCAAAATTATAGACGGTTTACAGGGTTTCCCACTAATACATTAGTCTATGGCGGCCCGCCATAGTCTATTTTTATCCGCCACAGTCTCATCTCCCTCTCTTTCTCTGTCTCTCACCCAACACCAACATCTGCAGCAGAGGCGCAGGTTTAACAGGACAAATAAGGAGCAGTGAACAATGTCTCACTGTTTAAGTAGCCTATTAGTATTACAAAAAATGAAGGCAGCTTCGCGTAGTTTTGTTTTCGCTTATAAACTAAAAGACCACATGGCTAATTTGCATAGTAAACCTCTTTACTGCGCTGCTAATGCAGCTGTCACTATAATGAATTAAACCAGAGGTCACGAAATGGCGGACCTCAGTCTGAGTCCGGACCCACGCGCCAACCCGTCCGAACCCGAAACTTGGATCCAAACTTTAGACCTGACGTGACTCCCTCAGTCCTGCAGCTGCGGCTGCGCTGCCTCACCCTCGCACCCTCTCTCTCTCTCTCTCTCTCCCCCTCACGCTACGATAATCCTGCGCTACGCTGAACAGAAACTGCAGCCTCTGAGCTCGTTTTAAACTTTTAGAAACGGCTGCAGAATGATTGAAATACGGCTAAAGATTTAAAAAGACGCTAGTCATCTAATTAAATATGCACGCGCGATAGTTACGCACAAACAGCGCGGCTGTTTCTCCATCGTTTAAAACAAAAGAGCAGCGAGCAGGACCAAACCTGGACTAAACCAGGACCAAACCTGGACTAAACCAGGACCAAACCTGGACTAAACCAGGACCAAACAAGGACTTGGACTAAACAGGGCTCATTGTTGAGCTGAGCAAAGAGGAGAAACACAGCATCAGGCTGAGGTTCTGAGTCTGTATCTGAGAGCTGCAGGGGCGGAGCTGAGAGAAGAATCAAGGGCCTGTGCCCTTGGAAAAAAACTGACCCATTACATTAAAAAAAAAAAAAACTGTACCCTATGTAAATTAACCAGAAATTATTCTTTTTACAGCAGCATAATAGCCAAAAATAGTTATTATTTTTTGCTTAAAATGCACCAGAATGCAGGAAAACGCATCTAAATAAAAAAAAATCTCCCGGGGGAGGGCCCCCGAACCCCCCCAAGGTGGCGCGCTCTCCCACCACAGTCTCCTTGAAATCTGTGGGAAACACTGGGTTTAGTTATCCACATCTCTTGTTTGGAACAGGTGTGAAAGAGAAGGCACATAAAGACCAAATGTAGAACTAGTTGCAACACCAGAGAGATTGTTTCTGTTCTAAGTAGGGATGGGAATTGATAAGATTTTATTGATATCAATACCATCAATAATTTTACCTATCGATTCGATTCTTTATCGATTCTCTTATCGATACCTGACTTGTCTGTGTGTTGGGGAAAAGCAGGGAATGAATGTGCTTTCGATAAACTCTATCAAAAAAGACACATTTTTAGTTTTCCAAAGAAACAATATTGGTAACGCTTTAGAATACAGCCCGCGAGTTCCAGGTGTAAGTACGGGTAACAAGAAAGTAATTACACATGTAAGTACAGGTACTCTTACAACGTGTAACAAGGGGGAACACTGTGTAACAAGGAAGTACAAAGTGTTACAAAGCGGAACAATGTGTAACAAGGCAGTACAAAGTGTTACAAAGCGGAACAATGTGTAACAAGGCGGAACAATGTGTAACAAGGTAGTACAACGTGTAACTACGTGTAACTACGTGTCAAGGTGTAGTAAAGGTAATCTTTTTCATTTTTTTATTTATTTATTTATTTCAAAAGGACATCATACAATCACAACAAAACCGCCAAGCCAATACAGTATGAATGAAACGGAGCAATTAATGGTGCTGAGCTATCACATACTTTCACAACAGTATTACTGTTGTGAAAGTGAAGACATGACTCCAGGCAAAAATACAGCAAAACAAGGAAAATGACCACGTTATCAATGTGCATGAATACTGTAACTAATGTGTACAGGACAGCACGGGCTGTAAAATGAAGTGAGATACCGTTGAAAAATGCCTGGAGTCATGTCTTCACTTTCACAACAGTAATACTGTTGTCTTGCAACATTAAAATTAATGCACTATTAATAATACCACATTTCCTTTTGCCACAGCTATGTGATAGCTCAGCACCATTAATTGCTCTTAGAATACCTTTACTACACCTTGACACGTAGTTACACGTAGTTACACGTAGTTACACGTTGTACTGCCTTGTTACACATTGTTCCCCCTTGTTACACTTTCTACTGCCTTGTAACACATTGTTCCGCCTTGTTATACTTTGTACTTCCTTGTTACACATTGTTCCCCCTTGTTACACTTTCTACTTCCTTGTTACACAGTGTTCCCCCTTGTTACACGTTGTAAGAGTACCTGTACTTGCATGTGTAATTACTTTCTTGTTACCCGTACTTACACCTGGAACTCGCGGGCTGTATTCTAAAGCGTTACCACAATATTCATTAAATTAAGCAAGTTTCCAAATATACTGTGGCTCCTGCTGGCACTCAGCCTGCCTGGCATCCTCTAAAATATAATGGTAACATTTGTACTTTTCACCAAGTGTCTGTAACTTGTAACAGACTGATGCAGTTTTGTAACTCCTAAACAACAGGTCTCAGCCCAAACCCTACAGATTTTCATCTATTTCTGCTTCGTCAGGCGCCACATTCTCCTTCCGCCTGTCCGTGTGAACTACTTCTGTTGCAGCCGAGCTGCGAGAGATCAGCCAATCCGCTCATAGCGCACTCATAGCGGGGACGAGTAGAGGTATACCCGCTCACAGTGCACTCAGGGCGGAGACAGGCAGCCACAGCCTCCGCTCTGAGCCCCAGGCCTGAGCGGAGGCTGCCGAGGTGCGCTGCGCTCAGAGCGGGCACAGACAGTCTCAGACCCGGGCTCAGAGCACAGCGGCACGGGGAGCGGGCGCAGCAGTGAGGCACCGAACCCCGTGTGTCATGACAATAGCGACGTATCGAAAGTTTAGAAAGAAACTGCAATACAGCGCAAATAAACGGAGCGTTCGCAGCAGCAAAGCGAAAACGTAGAACTGACATGTTTATAACACTGGACTGTTTTAATTGACGACACTCTTTCGTCTCTCGTGAACGGAGGGGAAAGGCTAAGCGGAGGCCTAAGGGGTAGAATTGAGATTGGGCCGATGTTTCCCAGCTTACTTCGAAGCAGCGTCAACAGACTCGGAAAACTGTGTCATTACGCACGTGCGTCTAGCTCTGCGGCGCAAAAAGAGTGTTTTCAGAGCGGGAGCATCGATAAGAGGGATCGATAATGAAGAATACGTACGGTTCCAATTCTTTGCTCAAACAGAACCGGGACTACTTGTAGAACCGGTTCACGATTCCCATCCCTAGTTCTAAGTGAATCAAAATTGCCTCTAGCAAATCGCAAGGGCTGCAATTATTTAGGAAATATACTGTCCTCTAATGTTCTGGTTTGTTCCATTACCACATTTTAATTAAAGGAGACATATTATGCTTTTTTCTGACATTATGTAACACTACATTACATTGCATGAGGCAATATTGACCTTAAACAACTTAAAATAGAAACAAGTCATTTATTTCTGGTCCAAAGCCCACCTGAATTGATTCAGCCTAGCCCTTAAGCAAACATTACCATAGTCATCACCAAAACACAGCGTCAAGGCTAAAATGTCTTTTCCAAACCAAACCAACAAAAGCTATCATACAACCAGTCACCATGAATGTAAAACATGAAGAAAACATATGGTGAATAAAACCTACTGCCCTGTTCCTGACAAAACTGACTTTACTGGAGCTTCTTGCCTCTCGATGCACATTACATTACCCAAATGTGGTTACATTTGGGTAATGTAATGTGCCGTAGTTACTCGCCGTTGCTGTCTCTGGGGTAGCAGCAGTGGTTTTTAGCATCAGGTTTGACACAAACTGCATATTTTTCCACATTCAATAACTCCTTGTTTATGAAACATTTGTTGGTAAAATGCCATGCACAAATAAATCACATTTTGGTCCAAAGGATTCTCAGTACAGATAAACTTATCTCGCCTTGTGCCGTCGCTTGGAAACTCTCAAATGGGGCGTCTCCTTAACATCCAAAGAAATATTTTCCTTGTGGAGACATTTGAATAATCCAGAAAGAAAATAAGCTGGTAAAAAGTGGAAAAAGTCACCTTTATCTAATATTCTAACTGATTATTGTGATTGATTGTAAGGAGGTCATTTCGGCTTGAACAGCAGTCCTGCTCTGAGACATGGTCTGAATCTGCTCCAGGTACGGCTCTTTTTGAATCCTTAAACGTTCTATTTTCTGCTTGTATTACTTTTTATCCCAGGCATTGACCCTAGTGATAGAGAATGCATGATAAAAAAAGTTGTAGTGTCAGTTTATCTGTTGCGTGGCTCGTGATGACCCTGTGTTGTATTATTGACTGATAATTTCTCCCTCATCCCTCTGCCCTGTCTGTTTCCTCCCCTCTCTTCCCTGTCCCTGTTCGATTGTGGTTCCTCCTGTTGCTTGTGGTGCACTCTTACAGATCCCCACTGGTCCTCTCATCTTTAATTCTCAGTTGCCACAGTTTTCCCCTCAGCAGAGCCAGTCTGCAACGTCCAGTCCACAACAGCAGGGGGAGACGGTGAGCATCAATGCCTGCATTAAAAAACACTGCATACTACATATTACTTGTGTGGTTTATACCTTTTTGTTACCTCAATAGAAACTTAACATTTGAAGAAGATTCAAATGAGTTTTACAAATAAAATAACCTACTTAATAAAATGACATCGCTGACCTTTTTTTCAGGGCGACCAAGGGACAGATCAAAATTTAGGAAACCAGCAAACAGCGGTCATCAATCTGGGAGTAGGAAGCTTCATGTCTCCTTCAGCAGCAGGTATTGCACTTTTGACCCTCCAAACTCACATCGCCTAGTTTCTTTTCAACCAATCACCTTTTACAAATAAGTAGTGATTTTGATTAGTGTTGTTTGATCACGATGTGGGGCTTTTCTAGAAATTAAATAATAAAATTCACTTCAGTTGCTTACCCAATCTTGCTGTCAACTGTGGAGCATTTTTGGATAAAATAAAAAAAGGTTTTAAAAAATATTAATGTCATAAAACAATTTAACGAAGTGTGTCAAAGTCCTGCTTCTAAACACAACAACTAATTAGTATTGTTTCACTTGTAAATATATGATTATACTTTTGAATGTTTTACACTTAATGAATTTGCGACAGTAAAGAGACACTTAATTTTCCTTTTTCTCTGCTGCTTTTTTTCCCTTTTGTTTTTTTTACCCCTGCCTTTTGTCTACCACTTCCATTTGCTTCCTCTCGTCTCTCTTGATACTGTTTATGATCCCTGCATTCGGATGCAATTCCCTAAAACTTCACCCAAACCCACATGAACTGCCTTTCGCCTTCTTTTGTTACTTTTCTTATCCCTTGAATTTTCTCTATATATTCGGTGCTGGTATGCTTTACCCAAAACATCTCTACTTAAACTTTACATTTTGCCTGTTCATATTTCCCTCTTTTCTCCCTGTTCTCTCTGTCTCTCTCCTCAATGCGCCTCTCTCTTCTCCCCCCTCCCCCCCTTAGTGCTGTCCCAGTTGGGCTGTGGGCTGGACGGGTCTGGGCCCCGCTGCCTTCTCCAAGGCTTCAGCAGCAGCACCAGCCACAGATCCAAGTAATACAGCAACTTTAACATTTCTATACACTTAAAATAGACCAATTACTCTCTATTTGTTGACATTTTTTGTTTTTAGAGCGTTAGAGCAAACATTTGAAAATAATACCACATAACACATTTTTGATTTCAACTGACTTGTTTTGAGAAGTGATATCCACCACATTGTTATAATTGTGTAAATTTATGTTAAGTTTTTCTATGATTTCCCATGTACCTACTTTGTGCCTTATTCTTTGTCGATGCAGTCTTATCACTCTGACACCATTCACATCATCTAATGTTGTATGTTGTATGTCCTCTGACGAATATGGCAGCCCACTGGAGCTTGCGGCACTTCCCATGGCAGTAACTAACAGTGTGTCTAAATGGGACGAGTTATGTTCCTATTTTTAAATGTATCTATGCCATTTCATGAAATAGGTTTGCTTTACAAGATACAGTATATGATAATGTTGATAGTGCCACTGTAAGCATGACCGGTTTGATGGGGGTTTGGCCAGTTGAAGTTGCTGACTTACTCTAAGCCATAGGCACGTTTGCTGAGCTGCATGTGTGTTATTGCCAAGCCCACAGCATCAAGTGCATTGCTCTTTATTGTCTCCAGAAGCCACTGGTGCTGCTTGACTGTACCTGCCTCACTCCAACACAACCCAACGTGCCCCTGTCTGTTCCTCTCCTGCCTTTGCCACCATTAACCGCTCTGTTTCACCACCCTTTTGTTGTATGTCGTACAGCACAGCTTAACTAACACTGCCACGTCAAAAGAAAACCCTGTTAACTCTGTGCTAGTCTGCCAGACTGCAGTTAGTTCTTGTCTGTTTTTGCACTGAATAATTCCCTTGTTCTGACTTTTCTCTCCGCACATGAACAGTTGCAATTCTTGCAGCACCAAATGCAGCAGCAGCAAATGGCTATGGGGGCAGCAGCTCCTCCGGGGGGACCACCACGGCCACATACCGCCAATCAACCAAGAAGTAAGAGGAAGAGGAGCACACCACAGCCCCTGCCCAAGACATGACAGAGCTCCATTTCTCACACCACACATGGACATGAATGATCCATACTGTGCTTTTGTCTGCCTCACTGTGGAGACGGCAAGCAAAAAGACTCATTTGTCAACTTGTTTGTCTTTTATAGCTGACAAATTTGTTTGTAATGGTTGTATGTGGTTTCCGAGAACCAAATGGGGTTTTTAGAATGGGAAGCACAATGCTTAAAGAACCTTAGTAATATTTTTCAAAAAAGGTTCTCGTAGGTAGCAAGCTTCCACAATAATGTATTTCCTTCAGAAGACTTGTCTGGCGTGTGTGCAGTGAGAGGATCTGATGCACAGCCCTCTGCTCAGTCAACTCTGGTAGATACTGCCCTTTAAGCACGGATCCCAGCTGAGCGTTCAACACCAAATCCTCCACTGAACTGTTACAAGTGAAAATGCAAATCAAACTTGGAGTAGTGCCTGGGGCAGCCCTCTACCTCTCAGTGTGTTGGAAGTCTTTCCTGTTGGGAAACCCGGCGCAGGGCTCAACAAGGGACTGAGATCAACATGCAAGATGGTGTCAACTGCTTTTGTACAGCACATTTTAAAAAGGCATTTCCTTTTACATTGATCAGGAGCCATGAGTAATTCCTATGAGACATCAACTGAGTGTGTGTGTGTGTGTGTGAGACATTTCTGGACACTGAGAAATAATTTTTTAAGCGGTCTTTGTCAGCAGTTTTATTGTTATTAAAAAAAGAATATATATTGACAGTTGAAAATACAGCTTTTAGATAAAACTGGTCTGAGTTTCTTCATTGTGGCGTGTCTACACTCTTAATCACTTTATCAATGAGCTTCTGGATCTCTCTCTGTCGAACAGCAGCCCGGTTAATGCACTCTTGCAGCTTCTCTCCTGATAAAGACGAACCGCCTGAAAATAACATTTTAATCTTATGACATGCATTGCTAAGAAACGGATTTAAATCTGCTGATATTAAAATAACCAAAAGAATAAATATAATCTAGACTACATGAACAGTATTTGTAGACAAACTTAAATTTTGCTGATGTTAATTTAGCCGCACTTTAATACTGTTCTTTGTCAACATTGGAAATGCTGCTAAAGATGAATTCTCTCAACCTGGTTTGTGTACGGAGCAGAGCCGCTCTTCTTCATCTGTCACTACAGTGAGCTGTGCTGTCAAAAGGCTTTCCTCTTCTGCTGTTGGATCCACAATCACTATAGATCTGCACAGAGTAGTGGCTTATTGGCATATAACAACCTTGACAAGCGTAATGCAAAACTACAGACTAAACTTACTTATCAAAAACCCCAAAGGAAGAGCCCACTGGATGTCTGTGAATCTGCAGCTCATGCCTTTTCTCTAGATTCACTTCCGGTAAACAAGTTTCTGTGTTGATGGTTACATCAGGTAGTTTTGCTGTGAAATTCAGAAAGAGAAGTGTTAACTCCTATTGAGCAATAGATGTACAGAGCAATTTACTAGAACTACTGTACAGGTATTTGAGCATACTGTTTTTAATGCTGCTAATAGCGCAATAATACAGGCATCCAGGACATTTCCATCATAGTCGATACACATCATGTCACAGTAGAGCACCCAGCAGAGCTAGTGTTGAAAAGACAGTCAGTCTCGTTATGAATCTTTAAGTTATTTAAATAAGATGCTGAAATTACCTTCCCTCTTTCAAGACAAAGGTCTTCAGTTTTTATTAATTCAGAGCTATAAAAACAAAACAAAAATTATTTTATATAAAATTCACTAACGAGATTATTATCCCCAAACACAATACCTTTCTATGACATCTGCAATAAACTGACTGGCAGCCTGAGCCTGTTCTCCTGGGGGGCCCGGTCGAAACCGCGAAGAGCACAGTGGTGGAAGGTCCACATTTGGCACTGAATAAAACAAGAGGAAGCTATTTTTGTAGAACAACATTGAAGGTAATTTTTAAAACATACAGAGCAAAGACTTTACTTACCCATATAACCTTTACCCGGCGCCTCCACTGTGGGGTTTGACAGTTCCTATAAGAGAAAATCAATAGTGACAGTGCCCAAGTATTTAAATTACTGTATGTGCGTATTTCTGTACCGCTTTGATGCCACAAATGACCGTGGAGTTTCCAAGTTTGACCAGAGCAGAGCCATCGGCTGTGGATATTGACCCTGGGAAAATTGTAAAAACCAGCGGGTATGATAAATGTTTAGCAGCTGATGATTAGTAGGGTCTCACCTATGTTCAGTGTTGTGGCTCTAAACTCTGACAGCTCACGCCCATCAGACCGACAGTTTTCTTTCTGTGGGGAGAGGCACACAAATCTAACTACAATGGGATCAATACGTTTTCGTATTGGAGAGACTGTTTTTTATACTGACCAGAAAACTTCTGTGATACTCCAGTGGCTCTGCGGTCCTGTAAAAACAAATAAAGTTACAAAAGCAGCCTTTGGTCCATTCGATACCACATGAATAATTTCCGAGAACAATATGTTACACATACGTACAGTATGATCTGTAACAATAGCCACAAAGATCTAACAGTGCTGTTTGTTTGACTTAAGAGGTTAAGACGTTTTACTCCAAATCTTCGACAAGTACACGTTAAAGACAGTATTTACGCATACAATTAGGAAAAGTTTTAGTCGTTTTAGCACATCTTACTTGAATCCAGCTGCCATGATGTTTTGGTTGAACACGTGAATGACTCTACGCTACGGAAGCCGAAAATACTTGTTTGACTCTTTGCAATAATAATAATATTTACAAAATAGTAACATAACATGCATTTGAGTTTTTATTCCTTGATGGGAAAAAATGCCACAAATCACAACAAACTAAATTTCTTAGATTTAACTAATGCAGGGGAGCTACAAATAAAATCCTCCAGTCCTGTAGGTGGCAGTGTGCGCTCCCCACCTCACGTCATTACTGATGATGTGTCTACAAAGTGCACACTTCCGCATCTCTGCTGTGAATGTGATGGGAGTTCAATGAGCTGCCCTCTAATGAAAATTAAACGATTTTCATCCCCACAATTCAAGCTCTAAACAGGTCTATGCTGTTTCCACATCTACGTTTAACGATATCAACCACGGGCGTGCATTGCAGAGATCAGCTGGCTGGTTTGTCGCCACTTTGACCGGGGCTGTCAGTGGCTGTGGGTAACTTTGGGGGAAAATGGACTGTCTTTGCGAAATTGTGCTCGCCCTCTTTGCACTGGCAGCTCTAGCTTTGATTGTGGTAAGTGCAAAATCCATTTTAAATGTAAATTGGTATCTGAGTTGTTGTTTGTTTTATCCACTTCTGCTAAAAGGAACAGAGTTGTTTTCTATATTTTTCATTTCCCTTGTATCTAAATTCTAGAGACAATTAAAGACAAAGATCTGTTGAAACCACACACTCATGTACAGTCTAAATTCTAATGTACACTCAACCTCAAACAATGAATCTCATCTGCTTATTCGTCTAACTTTTCTGTATTTCAGGTGGCAGTGCTTGCACATGTAACTGCTGGAAGGTGAACATGACACGCCATGAGCAGGAGAAATGTTTCCTCAGTGCTACAGGGGAGAAACAGACCTTCCCAAGCATCCACGATCCCTACTCCATCGAACTGTCTGTAGTTGTACCGGCTTATAATGAAGAGCTCAGATGTGAGTAAATAAATATCAGAAGTGCATCAAATAGATTGGATATTAAGGCACAGTTAGGTGCTCTAAAACGGTTACTTGTCTCAACTTACAGATGTCAGGAAATGTTCTTTTTTTTTTAGATAATTGTGGTTTTGAACTTGAGCCTTCTGGTTCTGAATGTTTTTTTCTTTACCACCACTGGGTCATGTTCGTTGCATATCTGCACAGCTTTCACTGATTTAAAACTGTAATTGTGTTACTTAATATACAATATTTGAATAGCACTGAAAATGTCCAAATATAAGTGTTACCTACTGGCATTTAATTCAATCAGATTTCATTGTTTGGAAATGAAAAATGTTTGTCCTGTGTATGTTTCAGTGCCAGTGATGTTGGAAGAAGCCATGGATTATCTGGAGCAAAGACAGGTGCATGCTTCGCCAGGCACATACTGCATTTAGGAAGTTTATTTATGAGTTATACATCATGGTGTCCTTAAGCAAGACACTTTATCCATTCAGAGTATTGCAACATGAATCCTGGTTAACCTCTTAACCTCCACTTGAACTGAGCAGATTTTCTCCATGTCGGCTTTACTCAAATCCAAAAGCTTCTTGGAATAAAAAAAAAAGCGTCAAAATAGCAACGAGAATGAAAACGCAACACAAGACGCTACAAAAAGTCTAAACAAAAATGTGACTAAAACACAAAAAAGAGTGATGAAAAAACTATTAAAGTGCAGCAAAACAAGCAGCAGAAATGTTAAGAAAATGCAATAAAAAGCCGCACAAAAGCAAGAAAAGTGCAACATACAAGTGACAAAAATTAGATGAAAAAAACACTTTTGTAGGTCTACACTAGCCTATAAACTCACCAAGGAGATTTGGGTAATGCCGAACTGGAGACAATTATCTTGGTTAAGAGGTTAAGAAGGACATTGGGGTTACTACTTGCTCACTCAGAATGAAAGTAAGAAACTCTCTTGTTTTAACATTATTTTTATTTGGCAAACAAAATAAGAAGAGCCAAATACACCAATAGGTAATTGAGTCTTTCTAGTAATTGATGTTTAAATACCTTGTTCTTCAACACTGCCAGTAGGTGACACCATTTCACTCAATGTTCATTTGTGTGTCCTATTTAGAAACAGAACCCTTCTTTCACTTATGAGGTGATTGTGGTTGATGATGGAAGTAAGGACAAAACCACACAGGTATGGTATAATTTTATTCCATCGTTTTCTGTTCAGCTTATTAAAAATGGATAGGTTTTTTGGGATAAAAGTGTGACTTGTCTGTTCAGATTGCTATGCAGTACACAAAGAGATATGGCGCAGACAAAGTGCGAGTCTTGACACTGGTGAAAAACAGGGGCAAAGGAGGAGCAGTGCGAATGGTAGGTCCAAATACTGCAGACTGAGGTTAATGTAATTTATGACTGTTTGACCTGTATCTCTGTATCATCTAAAGGGAACCTTGAGCTCCAGAGGCAGACTCATACTGATGGCAGACGCTGATGGAGCCACAAAGTTCTGTGACATTGAGAAAGCGGAAACTGCTCTGAATGAGATTATCCCCAAACCAGTGAGAATATTTTAATCATTTTTCCTGCTTCAGATGTTTTCTGTAAATTACTGGTATCATTGTCAACCCCTATTACCTAGGAAAATATGGCCATTTCCTGTGGGTCTAGAGCTCATCTAGAGAAAGACTCAATAGCTCAGGTAATTGTGTTTTTGAAAATGATGTTGTAATGAAATAAGTCTCCACAGCTAACTGTAATTTTTCACTTAGCGCTCTCTGTTCCGAACATTCCTGATGTTTGGCTTTCACTTTCTGGTTTGGTTCCTCTGTGTGAGAGGCATCAGGGACACACAGTGTGGCTTCAAGCTTTTCACCCGAAAAGCTGCACTAAAGACATTTTCTTGTCTTCATGTCGAGCGATGGTAAATCCCCCTTCCGTCATGATAAATTTCAATGTAAATGTTAGTTATATATTTCAGAAGTATTGTGCTGCTTTTTGTAAAATTATATTGCAACATAATTACACTTATTGTAACATAATAACATATTCTGTTTTTGTAGGGCTTTTGATGTTGAACTTCTTTACATCGCTCAGTGCTTCAAAATTCCCATAGCAGAGGTAGCTGTCAACTGGACTGAAATAGAAGGTGGGTTAGCGATTGGAAGTTTTCTGAACATTACTTTCTGGAATGTGTGTAATTATTTCTTTTCTCCCAGGATCGAAGTTGGTTCCGTTTTGGAGTTCGCTACAGATGGGGCGAGACCTGGTTATCATCCGACTGCGTTACATCACAGGTGCCTGGAATCTCCAACCTACGCTAAAGACTGACTAGACATAACAATTAAACAAACCAGTGAGTGATTGGGCCTCTATAATGGCCAATAAGCCTTAAGAAGGGAAGCATGAACAACTGTGTCTTCTATATCAATACATGCTAAAAAGCATGTGGCATCTTATAGAATTTAGGATGTGCATTAATGGCACAGTTGTGGGGACTTCCTGGTCTAAATGTTGGCTTGTGATGGCCGTTGTTACTGCACACACTGCTGTGTTGTACAGTACTGAATGAGTTACTAAATGTTTTGGCCAATCAAGTTGTATTAAAAATGTATTTGTAATTAAAAGTGAAGGATGTTTAGACAACCTGCAACAGGTGGAACAAATGTTTTTGATGGACTGTTTGAGGTGGAAACCTATACTGTGTTTTGAGAAAACAATATAATGGATGACTGTAACCACAATTAAAAAATGTACAAATCTTTTCATTTGTTTAATATCTAATGCATCAGACTGTATCTCTTAATCTAAGGATAATTTATTTGCAAATACAAGTGTTTAGACTGAAAACCCTATTATTGTTGGGGGGGGGAAAAAGGTCGGATAGACATACTTGGATATAATCGGTCAGTCATATTTGATGTGGACATTGTCTTGGAGATGGTCCAACTGAGTTTTTGTGGTTGGATAAATTGAAGTAGCTCTTGTCGGGCAATGCTGTTGTGTAAGTCTGAGGTCTGATGATGTGGATGTCTCTCAGGCCCCTAAGCCCCGAGGGGCGCATCCTGTTTGTGTCCGCTCTGTGTCTGTCTGCTCAGACAGAAATGAGCGCAGGAATCTCTGTCAAAAGAACCGATGTTTGTCATAACTGGGTTACATTTAATTATGCCTCTATTTGCTACACTTTACACATGGGGACAGGTACGCAGATAGCCTAGTCAATGCGCAGCGCAACTAGGAGGCAGTTTGGGTGTGATAAAGTTGTCCAGCGCATACAATAGGATCCAACAATATGAACACAATATAAGGTCCCGAACCTGACCTGCTGTTCCAAACAGGCTCCAAGTTCTTCCACACTAAGCCAGAGGTCTATCTCCTTATACCCGGAGTTAGGCAGTTGAGTGCGAAGCGGCCGGGGCTTCATTAGACCCTACTGTGCCATACCGGGGCCCAACCAGTGACTCATTTGGGTGCAGCACCTGGTGATCGGAATATTGTCTGTTTTGCCCAGATCCCTGAGTGCTCCCGTTTTGGGCTGGAGTATTGTTACGATCTGCAGCAGTTGCTGTAAACTGTGAAAATGTCAAACTTGTAGACTCACTGTCGCCAGACGGTTGCGTCATTAACTGGACCAGTCACGGCACTCCCAATAAAGGCGCGTATCCATCCGCAGTGACTTGTGGCTTCTGAGACTGAGGCGGCCTGTCAGAGTAAATTTTAATGGTATATTTATATACCGTTAAAATATGGACGATTGTTTTATATGATTTCCCATGCTGAGTTAGTGTAAATAACCCTACAGCCTGCTTGATGCTGCAGGTGCACTCAATGTCTTACCAATAAAACAATTATTAAAGTATTGAATTGACTTTTATAAAATTACCATGTCATAGTTTCTTAAACTCCACATACTCTTGGGCACTTGCGGAGGTCGCAGTGAAAAAACAAAGAAACACGGAAAGGACTGATGTGCCAAATAGCGCGCCGCACACAGGAATGACAGTGGACTGACCTCAGGTCACCGCATTGTCCATCTTTCCTGGCTGGCGCAAATGCCACTTTGGCTCCATGGCGCTATGGTCTGTTGGGGAACAGGTGTGATTGTTTTCTCTGCCCTAAAACCACTCTGGTTTAATTGAGCAAAGCTCAGGTGGCGCGTGCTCATGCGTGCGCGTACATTCACCTTCGATGTAAAATCCCTGAAATCCCAGGAAAGCTCCAGGAGGGGGAGGCGGAGGGATCCATGGCAGGCGCTGCGGTTCCAGTCAGGCTGACGCCGCATAGGCAGTGTGGCGCTCGGCTGAAGGAGGAGTGGAGTGGAGGCTCGACTCTAGTTCAAAACCTGCGTCAAAGGTACTTCACTGTATACGCACACAGATTGCGGAAGTGATTACTGTATGTCTCATTTCAAAATAATTGCTCAAAACAGAAGCACAATCTCAGAATTCGATCATACCTCTTAAATATTGGAAAAATCTTATCCATCTACGGACGACGGACAGTGAGTGTATCTATTCCCTTTAAATGGGTAGGCCTACTACTAAGGTTTATATACATTTTATTGTGAAGGGTAGGCCAATATCCTCTTTCAGTGTGTTTGCCGCTGAATTGACTTGAGGCTGAAGTATCAACACTTTCCCTCGCGGACCGTGAACACACACCTCCGGAGCGGCTCTGACCTGCGGCTAGACGCGCAGTCTGCGCACACATGTTATCATCAACACAGGTGAGGGGCCAGTCAGAAGTGGTATTTATACATGTCTATTTAACTACTGTGTACTTAAACGTGTATTTAATTTAACTTACTTTACGTTTCTGGAACGTTTTACGGATCTTTTTGAAAATGTGATTAGTTTTCTGTCTTTGTCAACTTCTAGTTATTATGTTCCTGTATGGTATTCCTATTTATATGTGCACATTGTTATGCTTTTGTATAACTTTTATTGTTTCCTTATTATTAACTTACATTATCAAAGCCACTTTATATAATGATATAAGCCTAGTGAATGTTAATACATTTCCACTTTGGATGACTTTAGATCCTGCGCCTACCTCGTGCCAACAAGGTGCAGACGTTTGGCGCCTGCCCAGGTCTAGTGGAGGCAATACTGCTCGCTGGGGCAGTAGTAAGAGGAAACTGGTGTGTTTACTTTTTTGGGAAGGGGTGTCCTGGCGATAAAGCATTAGGTAATTAGCCTATCTGAGCCTGCAGACTGAGTGACGCCAGACTCAATAAAAGCAGCGCTTGCAGCAGCAGTAGTGGACCGATGCTGCATTGAGCCGAGCGTTTTTTCTGCTGTCACTGAAATCCTAAGCTGTCTCCGTCCCTGCCTGTCTCTGTGTTTGTCTGCGCAGAAAGTGGATCACCTCTCTGCCTCTATCTGACGATTTTGCTTTGTTTTCACTTTTGATTTGCTCAAACAGCTCACAATTGTTTGACATGCTTGTTGCAGCCAATACACTAACTTACAATAACCACTACTACTACCACTACTACTACTACTATTATAACTAATGGTAGACCTCAAACAAAATTATTGGAAGTTGCCACAAGGAAAATACATGTGAATTTTTTTAATTTTTCTTTACAAAAGTCATATTGTTATTCCCCTTTTGTAGTTTTGTTTTCTATAAGGTTGTGGGCTTCAAGTTCATCCAGCAATGTATACTAAATATCACAAAACAGGTCAACCTTTTACATACCTGTTTGCAATTTGATGCAGTTTAGACTTGTTAAATGAGGCATAAAGGCACAATCGAATGCAGGCTCTTTCTGGTAGTCTCTCTTTCTCTCCCTCTCTCCCCCTCTTGTCCTGTGATGTGTGCTGGCCAGACAGTGTGGCTCCTGGGCGTCAGTGGCATGATCATAGAAACAGAGGCCAGAGAGGACATTCCTCATTGTTGGTGAATCTAGAAATCATCTTGGCTCTCTGCTCTTTCCAAAATCCACTTGCAGATCTCCTTTTGCCCATACAGAATAATAAAAGTGTAATGCAAAATGAACATATATATACATAAGTACACACCTTTTGGGTTTATTGTAGAGACACCATTATATTATTGACACCCATTCAACCCTTTTTTGGTCCAAGTTAAATCTATTCTTGAGAGGTCACAAGAAAATACAGTAGCAAAAAAGTATATTTAAAGGCACACTGTGTAACATTTTGGACTATACTGTATGTTGCTATCAATACAAAACATGCTCCTAATGACCAGCTCAACACAGAAAATGCTATTACTGCTGTGGAGAACCTATAACCTATTTAGAGCTCATATTCTTCTGACTTTAGTCAACATGGATTCCATGTCCATGGAGACGAGCTGGAGATGTACCCACTCCCGGTAAAGTTACAGTCACGTCTTAGGAGAGGTGCTCACAGCTAGGCTCATGTTTCATTATATTTCAATAATGAAAATATCTTACTAAAGAAATGCTTGTATTTCAATTTGAGTTATTGGGTACAATTTTACGCTGTGTGGCTTTAAGTAAACATTTTATCAGGAATAACTTATTCCACTTTTGTTGACCAAAGTCTTGTTTTAACCCAAGCAATCAAGCTAACCAAGTGAGCTATTAATAAACAACTATCAGATGACAACAGACTTAATGCTGCATTATGCAACTTTTTATGTGAAAAATGTATACGTATTTGCCCTTTCAGTGACCCAGCGGATGTATGGTTGGTACATTTGGCACATTTATTTTCCATCCCGGTGGCTCCAGGACCAATTATTTTTTAAGGTTTCTGGTAGGTTTTTACTGCTGATGGATCTGTCTCCATAGTTACGTATACATTCAATCCAGAAATCCTTCCAGATCCTTAATTAAATGGCAAGGATCCACTCAGAACTGTGCGCCTTCTAAACCTTTTGCCTCAACCCACTTTCTTTCATATTTACTTTTTAAGACCTTATCTTACTTGGCAGCAACCTTATCATAACTAAGAGAAAGTTGTATTTCCTGTTATTGCTTTTTGACTTCTGTCCAGGATTGTGTCTTATTGTGCAGTGATTCCCACATAGTTTTTCTTCCAGACCTGGGACTGACATGAAGAGTTAGTCTGTAAATTCTTTTGGATTTTAAGTCCCTAATGAAATCACTGGTGCTATATTTTTTCACATAAACGTTGCTGTTGAAATTGCATATATGTGTTATTTTTAAATTATTGAACTTATTTAACTATTACTACTGTATACCTTCCTCTGTGAGATATATCAACACAGATTCTCTCACTTCTTTTTTCAGATGGTTGAAACTCGACCTGAACCTCTGGCTGTGTGAGGACTAACCTTCGCTGCAGGACGTCCAGTATCAAGACCTCTCTCCCCGTTACCCCCGCCCCTTCTGTGCTATACCCAGAGGGGGCCGCTCTCCAACCTCTACTCAGCTGATACCGGCCTCTGTTTACATAGACTTCCTACCTCTTTTCTCCTCTTTGGTTCCGGGCATATTGTATGTCCAACTGCTGCAGCGTCCCCAAGTGAACCATTATCAATTTAAAACCCTTTTGCCCTGCTCATAATGAACTCCTCAAACTCCATCACCTCGCTGTTCTCGTTCACCAGCCCGGCAGTGAAGCGCCTGCTCGGCTGGAAGCAGGGAGATGAGGAGAGAAGTGGGCAGAGAAAGCCGTCGACTCTTTGGTGAAGAAACTCAAGAAGAAGAAAGGAGCCATGGAGGAGCTAGAGAAGGCTTTGAGTTGTCCCGGGCAACCGAGTGAGTATTGCTGAGAATGGTCAAGGTTTCTGAAGCATTATAGGATTGGAGACTTCTTAATTTAACATAAAATATCTGTAGGACCCCCCCCACCGTCCTCCATTTCCAATTACTCTGATCTTGTAATGAATTCATTTAAGCGTGGGTGGATTATTCTAAGTGTCGGAAAAGTCGTCTCCATTAACAATAACAAACATTTGAGACTATGTCATAGCATATTTAAATTATTTCATTTTCTTCTTTTTTTTCATTTATTTTCATATATTTAAATTACAATCAGTGAATTTCATTTTTTCCCCCACTGGTTGTTGTATCGCTAAACCTGTGGGAATGTTTATTGTATCTTGCGCAACATAGAGGTAAAACTTCATCAATGTTTTAAAATTGCTTTCCAAGAAATTGGAAAACACGTATTTGTGGACATTTGATTGTAGTCTGGCTGATTACCCATATGAAAAATTACACCTAGCTCAAGATCTTCTACTGCGACTTGGAGAACTTTATAATGCACGACCTATTACACTACAAAGTCAACCAAATCTCGGGCTCTTTAAGGTGTCCCGACATCAGAGGGAATTCACTTACAACACCCTACCCTACAGCCACTTGGATTTCCTTTCTGCACTTACGTATACCTGAAACCTTTTTCACTTACGTGGTGGATCTTCTCACTTACTCCTCTTTAGCGTTTTTTAACTGTAGCCGCTTCTTTCGCCTCTATGAATGTTAAAAGCAAACTTTACGCCCTGAGGTTAACTAACCAAGTTTACCACAAGAAAGTCTGGACTCCCTGTACCCTTCTTAAGGTATGTCACAGCGTAAATACTCACTCTGTTCCAACGCGTAGGTCTCTACCTGAAGAAAAACAGAACCTTTAATAAATATTAAATATTGCCTTTACTATGCCCCACGTGTGGGATGAAGCATACGAAAGTCAAATATTTTCTCAGGAGACAAAGCCAGGAGTAGTTACGGGGTTGAGCAGTTATCTTCAGCTTGAGTTTTATAAATTTAAAACTCAAGACCAGGTGCTACGTTTTGCGGATTTTATTAAAGAATTACAAAAAAGCAAACAGCAGCAGTACAGCCCTCTCTCGAGTGTGTCCAAAAAGTTCTGCCCTCGCTGCCGTGAAACCCTCTTCTCTTATAGGGAAACACACAGAGCAAAGCATTCATTCCCCCGCGCTCACTGTCGTGGGCATGTACATCTTATCATACATCTCATGGCATACATTGAAACCCATAAAACTGGAGGACACCCGCTCGATTCAGTACATCTGGACATACATGTATTTAAAAGCCATAAAAAATTGGAAGACACAAGTTCCATTGTGGCTTATACATCTCATGGCAGACCCCCTTTTACAACCAAACATGTGGCCTCGAGGCTTACATCTTACTCCTCACGCATCATCACACAAAGGATTTACTATATTAAAAGAGCCTAGTTAGCTCAAAAGGATTATTATACTGAAAGGAACTAGTTAAAAACTTAGCACAACATTTAGAGAATGAATATATATTGAAGTAAAACGGATTACACATAACAGAACAGGTGTAATTACTTTATATTATTACAACCGCTCACACCCACTCTATGCTCTTAACTGTAGGACTTTTCCAACAAACCAGCGCGTGTGTATACAATTGAACACACAGGTTTACATATCGAGAATACATCATTATTATTATTTCATAACATATCATCACCTTCAATGTCATTTTGGTTGCCAATATGCACAGCTCATTTCTATGACATACTGACTTCGGTCATTATGTACTACAATCTGAAGATGTGTCACCTTTACCTTAACTACGTATTGGTTGTTTGTGGGAAATTCTGTTGTTGTTCCTAATATGTCCTCTTTGTCTTGCAGGTAAATGTGTGACTATTCCACGTTCTCTAGATGGCCGATTACAGGTGTCCCATAGAAAAGGCCTTCCTCATGTGATCTACTGCCGCGTGTGGCGCTGGCCCGACCTGCAGTCCCACCACGAGCTAAAGGCTCTAGACTGCTGCGAGTTTGCCTTCGGTTCAAAACAGAAGGACATCTGTGTGAACCCATACCACTACAGACGTGTGGAGACCCCAGGTAGATTTACACATAATACCTGATTTACAAAGAAGACTGATATTAATTTAGTTTGGCCCTAGTTATGTTAACAAAAGTAGTTCAGTGTTTCTGAAACTGTGTGAGCACAACATGTGAGACTCCAGTGGTGACGGCTTTACTCTGAGTAGGCCTTACCTTGTGCACTGTGCACTGTTTAGAAAGTGTGTCAAAATTCAGAATCAAAATATGATTAAACTCATTATTTTACTACTAGATCTACCATTTGAGTTGGTAATAAGACTTTTTACTGCAAAAAAATCTTTCACCATTTGGATAGTATGTCATTGTATATTTTTGTTTTTTTTAATCCTGTTGAAAGTGATAGCCTGTAAGTTTAAATGCACCCTTGGATGGGAAATACTGGGATATACCTGTGCTTTTATCCGTTTTTTCTTGTATAAATTTGTATAAAAAGACTTGTTTTTGTCTACCACAGTGTTTGTCAGAGAAGTATTTTTCTTAGAGATACTAGATACTTTGGCCTTCACAAAGGATTTACTACAATATGATCTCTAATAATAACTCTTCTTGTCTTTCTGTTTACGTCTCTCAGTGCTGCCCCGGTGTTGGTGCCACGTCACAGTGAGTTCAACCCTCAGCACAGTCTCCTGGCCAAGTTTAGAAACACCTCTCTCCACAATGAGCCACTGATGCCCCAAAACGCCACCTATCCGGACTCGTTCCCGCCTCTGCCTTGCACTTCCTTCACCTCTTCCTCTCCCTCATCCTCTCTCGCCCAGTCGCCCAACCCCCAGAGCTTCCCCAACTCCCCCAGCAGCTCAGCCGAACCCGGGAGCCCGTATCACATCACCGGTAAAGACTAAAGCCACCAACATGTACAATGGGTTGAGGAATATTCATACTCTATTTATTCTTATGTTTTTATGTTGAAATCTGACACTATAACTGTAACTATAACCGTAACTATAACTAATGATAATCTACTCTTGTCTTGGGCTTACTGTATATAGCGCTAGTAGTTGCTCCTTTCTGTGTCATGGACAAGAATGGAATTTATTAATCTTTTATGAATTTTCAAAATTAGCAACTATACTACAATTAATGGGTGTAAAGCAAGGCAAGGCAACTTTATTTATACTGTACATTTTGTACACAAGGCAACTCAATGCGCCTGTGTAGAATCTGAATTCTTATTTATGTCACTATGTACTTTTCTTTTCAGGTTTAATCAGTATAGAAATGTTAAGGAAATGTATATAAATTTAGTATCAGTGTGCTGCATTATAATAATATAATAATTGAAAGAAGGTCTGAAAAAAATCGAAATCCTTTGTATACTACTTATACAAAATATTTTTGTGTGTGTGTGTGTGATGCGCTTTTAGCTGAGACTCCACCCCCTCCCTACAGCATGATGGAGACCAATCCACAGGAGGACGTGAAGCCCACTGAGACAACCAAGCTCACCTTTTCTGCTCCACACAGAGGTGAGGTTTATGCTGTACAACGTCCTCTATCAATATGCAAAATAAATGTTTCTTGCATTTGTTTTCTCTGATATGGCAGTATATTGTTTAAATGTCAGTGTCTAATATGAATGCACACTAGTGATGCACAGGTCGCAGGCAACCAGTGAACTCAGTGGGTTGCCTGCATACCGAGTCGGGTCGTGCTGCTCTGAGCAGGAGAGAGAGAGAGAGAGAGAGAGAGAGAGAGAGAGAGAGAGAGAGAGAGGAGAGAGAGAGAGAAGAGAGAGAGAGAGAGAGAGAGAGAGAGAGAGAGAGAGAGAGAGAGAGAGAGAGAGAGAGAGAGAGAGAGAGAGAGAGAGAGAGAGAGAGAGAGAGAGAGAGAGAGAGAGAGAGAGAGAGAGAGGAGAGAGAGAGAGAGCGAGAGATGAGACACGCCAGTCCCATTCATTTAGGAATGATTTAAACTAAAGATTTTAACTCAAGACCCCCTTATTACATCTCATTCTTGTTGCTAGGCAAGTTTCGAGCGCCTTTTCAGACTGAGTTAAAGCCGAGGTCCATTAACACCTATCATATTTATAATATGTAATTTTTAATGGTTATGGGGCAGGGCGAGTTAGAAACTGCTCCAAAAATGGGCCCCGTCGACGAAAAAAGAAAAAAGCCCTGACCCGCACATCACTAATGCAGAGTATGATAAAACACAGATGTTTGATTTGATAACTAACTCACAAAAACTGGACTTTTTGACACATTTAAAAAAAATTAGGCTGTATTTGCAAAAACATTTGTTACTCTGAGTCAAATGGAATACCTCAGTGATTTTGCAATATATTGTGGCTTCTTGCGATTTGCATATTACACCCCCTAACATTATAATAGGAACAATGCATTGTGCAGCCTCAGTGTCTATCAACTTTAGAATGTAAACAATATAATATAGAGTAGGAGACTGTACATTTAAATTCTATTTGTATGAAACAATAATAAAAATCAAACAAATAAGCAGATTAAAACGAACCCCTTCTTAGTGTACTATACTGATATGTGGCTGGACATTTTGTATAAGCCTACAGAAATTGAAATAAATGTATCTTGCTTCAACAACCAGTTTTTTTCACACATACATGCTTTTACTATGGGGATAAATCTAATTTAATCTCACTTCTTGAAAAATCAGGTTTAGAACCTCTAAGTATTGTACTGTTTTTCTCTTTGATTGCGTTTGTTTCTAATTCAGATTAAGCAGATAGTATCCTTTCAGATTTATTAACATAACATAATAATGTAAACTTATACCCTCTTTATGTAATTTGTGTCTACTGTGTTTCTCATATGGATCTGGAAATGTCTCAGATTTACGGCCAGTGTGTTACGAGGAGCCAGAGTACTGGTGCTCCATAGCCTACTATGAGCTGAACAACCGCGTCGGGGAGACCTTCCACGCCTCGTCCCGCAGTGTCCTGGTGGACGGCTTCACCGATCCGTCCAACAACAAGAACCGCTTCTGTCTAGGACTCTTGTCTAATGTCAACCGCAATTCCACCATCGAACACACAAGGCGCCACATTGGGAAAGGTATGTATCGGCTCTTCATTAACACTTTTTACACTGTCCGATTCTCATTAACGACTTTAAACAATGAATGAACACACAAAATATGTTTTTAAAAATAGGCACCCTATATTCTTGGCATTTTCTCAATGAGCGTCATAAGATCGTCATCTGAAAAGGTTTTCAGCAGTCCTGTGTAGTGAAAACCATTTTTGATTTCATGTTAATACTATATCATGAAGCCCATTGAGGAAAAAGTCAAAAGCATTTTTGAAGAATTTATGTCAGTGCTTTTTGTTTCAAAGATTTGAAACAGAACATAAGGATTTAACTTGGACGCTACTTCTACTGACTACACGATATGAAACAAAACATACATTTAGAAAATTGCGTCTCGGTGGCCATCCTGTTTCTTTTGGAACCAAAAGAAAGTTTGCTGAAACCCCAGGCTTTTTGTGGTCGAGATATGAACGTCTGTGTTTGGATACAGATAGCATAGTAAACAGTGCACAGTGATAGTGCTGAGATCAAGGCTCTGGCGAGTGGGACTAAAACCTCTAATATAAAAATAACAGTTAGGTTTCTTTCATTAAATCATTCAAAGATTTTTATCAATATCCTTTGTTCAGCACATGAAGAAAAATATGAGTTCACTCTGAAACAGCTCGGTGGTGCATGAAGTGTTAAATTTCCTTGCATTTGTTTACAATTTAAAAAACCCTTTAGAGTTTGGCCATTTCTATTAGCAGCTCTCTACTACTCAAGGAAAGTAATGCTTCATTGAATATATTATGACAGAAAATATGGATGTAACATGTGCAATCTGGGTATTTCCCTGAGTACATTCGCATTTACTTTTGAAGATTTTTTTTCTCGTAGTCGAGTTCCTTGTAGTTGAGTAATATTATTATTTTGAAGCTTCTTGTGTCAAATAAATAAAGTTTGTGTTCCTTGCACCTTATGTCCTTTCTTTTCAGGCATATTAATTGAAAATGCCAAATACCAAATGTGATTCATTTTCCACAAGAGTGATTCTCATGGATCTTTATGTCTGTTTTCAGGCCTGCACCTGTACTACGTTGGCGGCGAGGTGTACGCCGAGTGTCTGAGTGACAGCAGCATCTTTGTCCAGAGCAGAAACTGTAACTTCCAGCACGGTTTCCATGCCACCACAGTGTGTAAGATCCCCAGCGGCTGCAGCTTGAAGATCTTCAATAATCAGCTATTCGCTCAGCTCCTGGCCCAGTCTGTGAACCACGGCTTCGAGGTGGTCTACGAACTCACCAAGATGTGCACCATCCGCATGAGTTTTGTCAAGGTACGAGTCGAGAGTTTGGTGAGAATAATTCATCTAGAACTGACTACTGCTCTATACAGCTGTTAAAATTAGGTTCGGTGTTTTTTTACTATGTGGTGTACATGTTGGAGAGGTGTCTCTCACCCAGCAGTTTTTGGGGTTTGAGGGCATACCTGGGCCCTTACTGTTGTGTTCCTCCTGCATGTCGGCCATTCTGTTTTTGGCCAGAAAGAATATAGTCGACTCACTTGCAGCTGCTTGTGGGCTCTTCTTTCTCGCCTCAACTGTATATTAGTAATCGATGGCTTTGGGAGGAACACAGTACAAACAATTTCAAAGTTCTGCCTAATTTTCAAATACTAAAGGGTTTATTACTCCTTGTCCTTGGAGAGAAAGAAGCTGTAGCTGTGACGCCCTCTGATTGTCCACGGCAATGTCAAGCTGCTCCATTGCTCCACTTTATCTAACTGGTCTGAGCTACGCTTCTTATAAATTATAAAAGATCGCTGAATCTTATCACACCAGACCGGACAGAGGAAAAAAGACACAAACAATACAAGGCTCAAGGCCGAGTCAATCCACCCCTCTTCCCCCACCCCCCCGCTCCACAATCAAGGGTGAGAGAAATCTAATTTCAAATCATTCACATGGTTTGACAAATAAAAAATCTTGAAATCAAGTCTTGTTACATGAACAATATTATAGATGTTGAACTTTTCTGTTTTTAGGGCTGGGGAGCGGAGTATCACAGACAAGATGTAACCAGCACCCCCTGCTGGATCGAGGTTCACCTGCACGGGCCCCTGCAGTGGCTGGATAAGGTCCTAACCCAGATGGGATCGCCACACAACCCCATCTCCTCAGTCTCATAAGACAGAAGCACTTGGTCCAAAACAAATGTGTCACTATCTACTGTAATTTCGATAGACCTGCTTCGTTCAGTCATCCTATACATCCATCAGCTGTATTTCATCCAGTTTTGCTCTTTATTATTACAGAAAAGAACTGCTTATTTATTTCTCCATTCAAAGTACTTACACTACATTAGTAAAGAGAAAAAGAGCTGCTCTCCAAAATGACTGGGAAATTTCATTAGGTACTAAAAATACCTGTAGACTGTGTACTGTTTATTTACCTGTTTTTGATTTGATGTTGTATGTTAATTTTTATTTACATTAAATGTTTTCTTTAAAAAACAAAACATTGCATTGACTTTATTGGAAAACAGTGCATGATTTTTAACTAATATTGAGGTTATTGTCTTTGACCTTTTTAACAAAACATAACAACAAAACACAAACATGTAGCCATGTCTCATTATTTACTTCTTTCAGTGCAGGTAAAATCTCAAATACATAATTGTGCTTTAAAAACCTTTGACACATTTTTCTTTTCATTGAATCATTAAATTACAAGTTGAAAACAGTGCAGGGTTTCTGCGGAGCATTTAAAGTCATTAAATTAATAGTGCCAAATATAAGGCCTTTACAGTCATTAAAAAACATTCAACTCAAACGGGCCTTAAATCAATCTTTTGGGGGAAATAATGGCATTGCTGAACTATTATTGTATACATTTGTTGAAAATCCAAAAAATGTTTTGTTCCAACACATTCAGTTTCAGTTTTGGCAGAAATCCAAATCCAATATTTTATGCTCAAATGTTGTTTGTTGTGTCCAATTTCTTCTCATTCCTCAGTTTGATTGAATGTTTGCAAATATTTACAAATAAAATATGTACAAAAAAATTTATTGTGGCATTAAATTATAGTATTTGGGTATTAAAAATGGCATGAAAAGCATTAAATTTGACTTGCTGCTGCCCTGTAGAAACCCTGCAGTAAAATGCCCTTTTAAATTCCTGAAAGGCTAGCTCTGCCTTGATGTCACATGACCTCAATGCTACACATTCACCGATTGATTGTTATATTGACAATGATTCAATGAGATTTTGTCTCAGAAAAAAAAAAAAGAACAGTTTTGTGAATAACAAAGACTCTTCAAGAAAACAGTCACAAGAAAACAGTCTTTGTGTGACTGTTTTCACACAAAGAAACAGTCAACAAAACCACTAATTCACAACACCTAAATACAGGCTTTGGGGTATGTGTAACAGTGATATTTTATTACTTACATTAGATCCACATTTGCTTCTGCTCAGATGCACCATTTCATGTTTTATAAATACTTTTTGTTTTTGCAGTCACATTGATTATAAAAGTGCATTTTTTTGACGCATGTTTAGTGAAATTGCCATTACTTATTTAGTGGATCACAAAGGACAGTTGCCACAGAGAAAAGTCAGAGAGGCCGGGGTCAGCAGCCCTGAAACTGCTGCTGTGTCTGACCACGATTCTGCGTGGCCAAGAGCTGCTGCTGCTGCTGCAGGAAACCCATCACCTCCGGACTCCTCAGCAACGACTGTGGACACAAGAAAAACAGTCAGGCAAATCATATTGGAATTCAACATGTATTAAACTTGCTAATCCTGTTGTTTAGACCTCTGTATAAATATGTTCTTAACGTCATGTGATTCTTTCAGTCTTTTCCTAAATGTTTTTGGAGTGTTTAAAATGTGGAGTTTAATCTTGTTCACAAATCCAATCAATATTTCAATACTTGACAGAAGAAAATGAAGTCTTGTGCAGCACTAATTCTTACATCCTTCCAGGGACCTTCTAGCTGTGAAGCACGAGCACGAACTCCTGCGCCACGATGCCGCTAAAAACATGTACAGTATTTCTTTGGTCTAGTGACACATACTATTGTCTACTCTTTTTATAGAATTTCAGTCCAATCAGCCTAGTTGGCCATTGCGTTTAGTTTATGAGACCGTCTATTACAGGGCCAGCAGTGATATCTGTGCTGCGGACGGGACAGCTGCTTTTAGGATTTTCATGGAGCCACAGAAATCCTCAGTGATGATGACAGCTGTCCTGTGTGTCAAATACGAGGGTTTCCAAAATAAGAGGAGCGACTGTGCTTGATAAACAAAAGAATGCAAAATCTGGCAAGCCATCACCACAGCAACATATTGAATTTATGAGCTGTATAATTCAGGCTTTATCATCTTACCAGTCTCTTTTGGTTGAGGACCTGCTCTATAAGAGATGGTCTAGCAGGACGGTCTCCCATAGCTCCCAGACGCTGCTTATTAACAGACACGGGTCGTTCCTCTGCATTCTCCTAAAAGTGAGAGAGAAAAAAAGGGTCAGTCAGAGAAATACAATTCATTTTGTAACTGAATTTACCTCTTTAACCCCCGCCTGAACCGAACACATTTTGTCCAGTTCGGCTTTACCCAAATCTAAAAGCTTCTTGAAAAGTGTGTCAAAATAGCAACAAAAATGAGACAAAAACAAGGATGAAAAAGCCACAAAAGAGACACAGAAGAGTAAAAGAAACAAAACTAAACAAAACGCGACAAAAAAGTGATCCAAAAATGACAAAAATGTGTGACCAAAAAGCCACAAAGAGCAACACAAAAGCAACTAAAGAGTAATGAAAAGGAACAACAAAAGGGATGAAAAAGTGACAAATATGTGGCAAAACAGCAATGAAAAAATGTCCCCAAAAAAAGTGATGACAACGTGGCAACAAGGCGAGGAAAAAGATCCTTGTAGAGCAGCTCACGCTCAGCTCTAAAAAGGTTGGAGACCCCGACTGTTAGAAATATTTTTTATTCAAGCGATCTTGTGTTATTGTGACCCTGCCCGGGCTCGAACCCTGGACCTTAGAGTCGGCGTGTTTTCCAAGAAAAATGATCGCTGATGGGCTGATCTGGCTGCTTAGGGAGACTCCCCGCTTTCTCCACGGGGCACCGCTCCATGTGTTGCGTCCCTCCCGAGGTTGACCCCCGTGGAGCAGGCAGGCAGTCCCAGTGGCGCGATATACTTACTGCCGGGGACTTGGGTTAATCCGCTCGGCCATCGCGCCACTGGTACAACATAGGACCAAAAGTCTATTTATCTTTAACGCTATGCGGCAACCATGGAAACCTCAGAATACGTTTGTTAATTGATGATGTCATCACTCTACTTCCGGGTCCAACGTAACTTTAGCGCTATAATATGATTTAGCTGATTTTAACCTGCTGTAGAGCCGACTACAAGGCTTTTTGAACACCTGATCGCAAAGAAATATTACATTTATGCTGGCTTTATTTTACCAATGCTTTTCTGACATTAATATATATATTTTTTAAACACAATGAAGGCTTTCTCTTCACTTTTCTGTAGCTCTTTTTGTTGCATATTTATCATCATTTACGTCTCATTTTGTCGCTATTTTGACAATTTTTTAAAGAAGCTTTTAGATTTGGGTCATGGCAAACTGGAAAAAATGTGCTCGGTTCAGGTGGGGGTTAAGAGGTTAATAATCATCACTCCCCAATCTATACATTAATTATTACCCTGACAATGACCATAGTGTTTAATTAACGACAATATGACATACATTACCAAAGTCTTAGCAGGGTCACATCACATTATAAATAGACACAATGCAATAAATTGTCCCAACAAGTTTACTCACGTCCAGTTTGCCGCTGGACATCGCCTGGTCGTTCTTCTTCTTCTTGTACTTGTCCTTGTACATCTTGTTACGGTGTTTCTTGCACATCCACGGTTTGCGCTGCTTGGCCACCTGTGTCGTGGTCTCGGTGCATCCCTCGTAGTGCACTGTTTGGGGGCATTGTCGCCCTCGGACGCGTCCTCGTCGTTGAGCTCCTCCGGGCTCGCCGCGTTGTCTCTGGGGTCGGAGGTGTCCAGCATGTCGCCCTCCTCGTCCGCGTCGTCCATGTCGTAGGAGGCGTTGTTCTCCGGATCGTGCGGCGTGACCACATTTCTGCTGTCCAGGCCGCCGCTCTTGTTCAGGTAATATTTCTGCCCGTCCTTCGTGAACAGCAGCGTGGACTCTTTGTCTTTGTTCGTTGACGGGGATTTGTCATCTTCGCTCATGATGGCAGTAAATCTCCGTGGAGGGTTGTTAATGCTAAAGCTAACAGTCAGTTCTAGCTCACACAGTTCTCTTTTGACATTATCCCAGTCCTTGCAATCTTACTACAGAGTTATCTCCGTGTTGATGTCCCTTCTTTCGTAAATGTAGCCCTTTGGACGTGTCCAGACAGGCCTGATTTAAAGATATCTCTTTCATGATAGCCCCAACCCACCGCCATGATTCCAGGTGACGGGGTTTCTTCTTCTTTGGACGTGTACGGATCTGTAGCGACCCCTGGTGGTAAACCTGGAACCAAATGACCAAAACAAACTACAGTGGGAGGAAAAAGTATGTGAACCCCTTGAGATTTCTTACAGTACATTTCCGCCTAAATTGTGGTCTGATTTTTATTAAAATCACAAGAATGAGTAATAGTGTCTGTTTAAACTAATACCACCCAAACAATTGCATGTTGTCATATTTTTATTGGCCATAACCTGCAAACATTCACAGGACAAATGAGGGGGATTGCCTTGTCGTCACGTCCCAGGCTCTGGTGGGCAACATATAGTGGGTCAGACTCAAAACAATGTTCACAAACAGACTATTCCTTCTATAAAAGATATGCACTCTAAAAGATCTGTGATTTAAATAAAAAGCTCTTCATGCCTGGAAAAACAACAACAGAGCTCCCAGGATCATTTGGGTGCTCAAACCCCTCGACCATGTTAAGGTGGCGGTTCCAGGAGAGGGTAACTTTACACACTCCTTTACAAATCTCAGATGTTTGAAAATCCTATCAACTTTGCCATTACCCATTTACCAAATTGTATGTGGCGCTCTCGTCTTAATCATCTGTAGAGGGCACCCTGTACTAAGCCACACCAGGTATCACATTTTTCATTGTAATCAGTTTCATAGGTAAGATCTGCAAATTATTGTTTTGCAAGTCACAAATAAGTTTCAAGTCACTAGCCTCAAGTCCATTTGAAGACCCAAATCCAATTTGAATTGGAAGTCTATGCTGTGCAGGCACAGCAAAACAATATATATATTTTTTTTACCAAGCCTTCTCAAGTCACAGGGCTGAAGTCAATTTAATATCCCAAGTATGAATCAATTACAAATGGTCTGAAGTCATCAAATTAATGACTCAATTATGACGTGAGTAGAAGTTACGACTTGACACATGTGCGCCTATATGTTCTTGATACAATCCCTGTATTATTGGTCTACACCGGGGGTCACCAACCCTATGCTTGCGAGCACCCAGGTAGCCTTGAGACTTTTTGTATAAAATATAACCGTTCAATTTCTTGCATCTTGATGTTAACAATATAGGCTATTTGTGTTCTTGTGACTCAGTATTTGTTTAAAAGCATGAATTTGTCTTATCCTTAATTATCTATAAATAAACAGTTTAACTTTAAGTCTTTTGGATATTATTTTTAACTGATATCCAATGAACAACTTAATGCTCTTGAAGTCGCCGTCGGCTCTAAATAGGTTGGAGACCCCTGACCTACATGTTAGAAATATTTTTTTATTGAAGCAATCTTGTGTTATTGTGACCCTGTCCGTGTTCGAACCCGGGACCTTAGAGTCGGTGTGTTTTCCAAGAAAAATGACCGCTTATGGGCTGATCTGGCTGCTTAGATAGACTTCCTGCTGACATTAATTATCAAATGATTTTTTTTTCCATACACAATGAAGGTTTATTTTAGATATGAAAATATCTTCATTTTGCCTGGAGAAATGGTGAGCTTTATCATTCTAATAAGTAAAACCGTTTTGGCCCTTGTTATTTCAGCAGGAGATTCAAATAAAGTTTGTTTATCACTGAATTAGGTAGTTTGTTGCTATTATTATTTAAATGATCACAGAATATTAAAAACATTAAAACTACATACTTTTCACTGAAAATATTTAACGGGCGATGTTTAGTCCATGGTTTAATCTCTTAACCCCCACCTGAACCAAGTACATTTTCTCCAGTTTGGCATTACCCAATTCTAAAAGCTTCTTGAAAAAAGCGTCAAAACAAGGATGAAAATACAACAAAAAAGTGACATAAAAAGCATCATAAGAACGACAAAAACACAATAAACAAGCGACAAAAACACGATTAAAAAGTGATGAGAAAAAAAAAAAGACCACACAAAAACCAATTCAAAGTGCCTTAATAATTCAATTAAGTCCTCGTGTAATCCCAGGGGTCCGCACACTCCTGTTGGGAAACACGGCAGTATACAACCCAGAATACTGCATAGTACAATAACACATTTTGACAAAGCATGTTTTATTATCGTCATCTTTATTGAGAGACCACTGTTGGACAGAGGTACAGTTATTGGTATTGCGACAGACTTGATATAGAATGGTGCAGCAGTGAGCACTTTGGTAAACCACATAATGTCTGTGTGCTGGAGAATGTGGAGTTCTACAGCAGCAACAAATCAGTGTTTTTCACTATCATTTTGGAAACACACTACTGTAAATGTAATGACAAATACGTAAAAAGACTAACAGTGATGGCAGCTGGGAGATCTATTCATAGCTTTCAACACATACTGCATTTTTACCAGGAATCATCAACTGTGGATGCCTATTTATTGTTTTTGTTAAGAATGCATTTAAAGTCTTTCCATCTCCTCTAAATATTTTTTGTTGCGCAATGACAAATACACATACAAACCATTTTACATTTTCTCTACTAGTAAAGAAATATACTGTATTGTTAACTATCAAAATAAATAAAAATGTTATTTACATGAACATATAAACATTAATTCACTGAACAGTTGTATAAGAATAGGCTACTGTGTGTCTGTCATGCTTTCATTTGAACAAATAAGCCATTAATGAGGTTTCCAGATTTACTTGTACAGAGTCAAGTCACCTCCAATCCATTGTTCAATGATACTGCTGGTTATCCACTGTCCCAAAGTCCTTCGAACATGTTACTATGCAATATAGACTGCAGTGAGTTGTGCAAAAATCCCGCAACTTTCCTTACTTACTGTCAAATATGCAGCTTGAGAATATGGTAATGTCTTAAGAGTTGAGATGTAAACAAGGCTTCATATAACAATGACAAAGTGCACCAATTAGGCATAACATCATGGCATCCGTAGTGTACCGGGCTGTATTAGGCAGCAAGTGAGCACGTGTTTTTCAAAGTTGATGGCAGAAGATGCACAAATGAGTCATGGGTGCTGTGCAGGATGGCCGAGGGATTTGGTCACAGCACATGTGCTAGGCCTCCGTGATTCCCAGCTTGGAAAGTTTGCACTATTTCTCTCCCCACTTATCACTGCTGTTTTGTCAAATAAAGTCTACAGGTCATTTAAATGTATTCAATTGTGCATTATTTATATGGCAATTTTTTGTTGAAACTTTTGTCATTATGGAACACGCTGATGAAGGACAGACATACGAGTGATATTCCACCTCGGATATTTAGTCAGTCATAATGCTATGCCTCATTGGTGTAAAAGGATTAGCATCAGTGTTGTTGATGTGTGAAAATTGCTACACAAGCACCCATATGCTATCATTGTCAAGGTATACAGAGGAACCAATATTACAAGGAGCATGTGTGCACCGTTATCAGCCTGTACACTCTTAATCCACCAATACAGGAAGGCATCAGACCTCAACACTGTGTATACACAACTAGTGCTTCAGACTCTTTTTTTTTTTTCGTGCTTTTTAAACACTTTTATAGAAAAAAATCATCCTGTTACAAGATTAAGGTAGGGTAGTCTGGGTATCATTAGAGATGCATGTACTCATCTCTACCAAAACAACCCAAGAGTAACTTAACTTTTTTGCTATCTTCACGTCAAATTCAAGTACTACAGAAGCCTATTGACACTTCCTGAGGACGACTACTTCTACTCACCTATTTTCCTCAATCCACAAGACCACAACCTTTACGTAAAAAGAGAAAGGATATATAAAAATGTAGCGGTAAATAATGAAAGAGATAAGGTTCAATAAAACATGAACATTTGTTTTTCTCATATTGCCTTTAGAGCTGCTCAAATGGAAGTCCAAGTGTCGAGCTCCCATCATCACTGAAGGATGCACAGTTTGCTTCGTTGCTCCGTGAGCTCTGTGTTATGTGCTCGGATGAGAAAAATTGAAATCGCAAAGTCTATCCAAACTGTTTCTTCTCACGTTTTGCCTCTGAGTCTGTGATCCGTCCTCTCCGCCCTCGGCCCAGTCACTTTTGGTGAATTGAGGGCAGGGATGGTTCAGTTTTTCCCTTCAGCACAAGCCCCAGATTCTGGAGAGGGAGTCGAGGGATGGTTCCTCATCCTACCTTTCTACATACGAAGGTGTGTCAAACTCAAGGTGCAATCCAAAGTGTTCTCATACATATAAATACATTCATCTCAAACTTGGTCACAAGCTTTGACATTTACGGTGGCAGATACGAGGGTAGCGTAAGTGAAAGACTATCTGATTGCAAAGTAATATTATAGTTAGTTACAATTGAAAGTAGTTCAAAGGCCAGTGTGTTTATGTAAGAGATCCATATAGAGGTTAGAGACAATATGAGCTTGACACAGCGGCTGTAAAGCAAGATGAGGACCATCACTTTTCCTCTCTCTCAAATCAAATCCCACCCGCTGCCCCTGTGCTCCCCAGTCAGAAGAAGGGCGAGTCAGGGGAGCGTTCAGTGCTGTTGAACGAGCAGATGGACACGTCCGTGGAGGCAGAGGCCGGGCTGGGGCTGAGGGAAACGTCCGGGTTAGGCTCCAAGGTCAGAGAGGCGAGGCCGGGGAGGACACGGGGAAGCTCCGCCCAGTCCGCTTTGGTCGTCGTGGTCGCGGTGATCACATCCGGGTGGCGTCCTCGTCTGAGAACCTGCCCCGCCTTATCAAGAGAGGTGGTCTGAGGAAAGAGCAACAGGGTTAGTTTGATGCTATTTAAAAACAGTAAAATAGTGATTGATTCAGGGCACAGACGGGATCAAGCCTGAAGCAGAGCATTATATACAAGGGCCGAGCTCAGGATGAATAACATTAAAATTAACATTGTAAAAGGTGCAGGACTTTAGAAGCAGGGACATTTCAACAAAGCTCGCATAGGGAGTGTCATTAAATGTGTAAATTGGAAGAATTCTTTAATTCATGTCATTTTAAGTTTTTAGCAGCTGTATTTCTGTCAGCCTTCTCCAGGGCAGTTGTGGCAGAGTGTGGGGAGTAAATAAGTAATAGTCTTTTTGAAGCTTGTCATACTTGTAAAGCTCATAACAAATCCAAGCCATACCAAAAAAATGTTACAAAATGGGGGCAAACAAAGGGTAAGCATCACACAACACAAATGACAAAATGCACTTTAAAGGAGTGAACAGGCATGTGTTTCTTTGTTGGCACAAAGAAATGTGTAAACATGGATGGGTGGAAGCATTATTCAGCTGGACATTTTGTACTGCAGGCGGGTCAAAGATCATCAGCCACAAGCACACACAACAGAGAAGACAGGGCGTGAATATAAAGCCAGGGGCAAATCACAACACCAGGACGCGCAAACAAGTCAAAACATGCAGCAGGAGCTTTCAGCAGCCGCACAGAGACAGGGGAACATGTCCAGTTCAGGAGGGTTGGGTTGGCGGGGTGTTATCGCAGGTTTTGTGCCTCTGTTCAAACCTGGCGTACCTGATCCAGTACATGGCCGGGTGCTGGTAGAAATCCAACGACCCAGATCTCTGCATAGAAAAGCTGTCATCGAGCTGAACAGAGAGAGACCGGCATAATCAATCCGCAGACCTTTCAACCGTCATTTACATTTTAAAAAGGCACAACAAAACTGATGCATAAAACAGCTTTTTATAACAGTGTATTCGTTTTCTTCTGTTACATGACACTGAAAAGGTTCAAAATGTGTTTTAATTCTAGAAAAGGTAGAGCATATAAGATTTTTGGTAAATATTTCATACAGATGACCTATTTGTGTCTTCAGATGTCGAATCAGAGTCTCCAGTTATTCAGTCAGAAGCAGAACCCATGTTTAGGGTTGGATATGAATACAAGAGGGGGACGTACCGAGATGACAGAGACTCCGGCTGTGGTGTCCTTGTCTTTTGGAGTGGTGTTGAAGTGCTTCTTGATCTTCCCTGCTACAGACAGCTGGTGGTCGTTCTCACACATACCCTCGTCCTGAACCAAGAGGAAACATGCTTTAGATAAATGATGTTTACACAGCAGATTTTATTATATAACTTGAGTATTTACAAGAGATTATAGTTTTGCTTTATGGTAGACCTATGTGAAATCATTATCCACTCACAGTGACCCACGGGTGCTCCAAGACTTGCAGGGCAGTGTATCTTTGATCGACCTCCACTTCCAGCATGGATCGAATCAGCTCCTGTTACAGATACATTAAACTTTGGTTAGTTTTTTCTCTGCCTGTTGCTATTATAGGCAACACACAGTAAATAATAAGTACTGTCACCTTTGCTGTTTCAGATACATTGTCCCAGTATGGCATTGGAAACTCCAGCTGCCCCATCAGTATTTGGTCAAAAAGGACTTCCTGGTCCTCACAGCTCCTGCAAAACATTTGTTGTAATTTCAAATATAGCCGTCGTTAAACAAGCACTACCCCTGAAGGCCTGTAGATGGCGCTGAGGTTAACTTCTCTATTTCTGTGGCATTGCATGAATGAAGTCAAGGTCAAAAGAAAGTCATTGTTTGTCAGTAGTTTGTGTCTTTGCTGCCTTGTTGATACATCTCACTAAAATACTGTGAATAGAAGACGTACCCTCTAAACGGTGGAAATCCACAGAGGAGGATATACGTGATGACTCCTGCCGCCCAGATATCCACTTTAAGGCCATACCTGCACAGCAACAATGTTCAGTTATATGAAAATACAGCTGCTCATGATCTTATCTTGCTGTAATGTCCTTACCCTGTTTCGGCAATGATTTCAGGTGCTACATATGTTGGGGTTCCACAGACTGTGTAGAGAGGTCCGTCCACGACCGTCGCCAGACCAAAGTCACCGAGCTTCAGGCTTTTACTGCCATCCGCGTGTTCGTACACCTTAAACAAACAAACAACATTAGATACAGAGGGTCCAAGAAGTATCCATACCCCTCTATTTATTCTCATGTAATCATAAATTTGATACAGGAAAAAGTTCAAAATATTCATTATATATCAGGCTTGTGGAGGTCTGAACACATTATATTCATCATATTTTTTTGGCGTCCCCTGTCGGTAACAAAGGACATTTAATTTTGTCAAGAAGAGAACTATCTGTTGATTTGTTTTCCCCCCTGAAGCCACTGTGTATCCACATGCCTTAAACTGTCATTTGTTTGTCTGTCCTTGCGCATCATTCAATCCCTTTCAGTCTGGTGCCCACAGACATAACCTTGAGGACTTGGCGGGGTATTATGTTGCGAATAACATGTCTGATGACTTCAAGGATCCTCATGATAGCAGTGAAATTAAAGTATTATAGACAGTTAAGAGAGAGGGGGCAGCAAACAGCTGTCTCTGTGAAGGAAAAGGTGTAAATAGCAATGCATCGAGATCAGTGGAGTGGCAGACAATCCAATCTGTTCTCATGCTACTGTATATTATGCACATGTTATATTTTTATGACAGATTGAGTCATTTCCTCTTCAGTGAGAAACTGATTATTGAAAAATCTGATTCTATTCTTATTACTTATACATTGCGTTGTACAATATACTGTACCTTAAAGTCCCAGTACCTGATTATTTTCTTATGTCATGGAATGTCATTTATTCTGTCCTTTATCCGTTTATTGGATGTTAAAATGCATTAGGAAAGTTAGGAAGGAGTTTGGATCACATCTAATAGTCTAAACTCTACTTCCTCACTTTTATTGCCTGTAAACAAAACAACATGTACAGAAACGCAAAACGTCTCACCCTATCCTTTTGTGTGCACAGTAAAGCCGTTTAAATAAAGCTACAAAGAAATAGGTAGCAATGAATGCCTTGTAGTGGAGGCAATTTGAGCATGTCGGTGAAGTTCATAGAGGAACGCTACCTCGGAAGAAACACTTAATTCTGCAGGGTTACGTATTAAACAAACACAACTCTATATGTCTTTTTGCTTAAAAAGCTAAAAAGACTCTGGCTTCACATGCAGAATCATAGCATTTGTACGTGCTGTAATCAATACCTCGAAAGGCACTGTAGTAATAATGCCTTGGTGGGGGTCTATAGTGTGAATTGAACAGTAAGCTCTCAAGGTTATTGTGTTATGTCCTTTATCCACTGATATAATATTGTAAGAACTAAGAAGAAAAAGAAGAGCGATTTAGCAAAGTAACATCTTGTTAAATTCATGGCTTTTACAGGAAATTAAAAAGAATATGAAGCTCAAAGTGATATAGACCAATACGCTTTCAATATGGACTTAAAAATGTGAATTAATAATGTTATATAAGAAACTCTTTTATGGGTCAATGGGGCAGAATGCAACAGTGTCTGTAGGTGACACATGGAGGTCCCAGAGACAGACTGAGAGAGAGAGAGTGAGTCAGTGGGCGAGAACAAGAGTGAAAGGTCAAAAATGAAATGGGGCAAAGTACAGAGGAGGTGTCATGGTCACAGATGTGAGTCAGTCATAGAAACTGGAGAAACTTGTACTGACACTGATTTGAACCAAGAGTACAGACAAGACAACCAATAACACTGGACAGGAAATCGAACGTTCTTAGAGTAGTAGATGTAGATGGTGGCTTTCAATTATATGGTAATGTCATTTATTGCAAATGCTAGTTATGAGGCCCTTGAATCAATAAACAAATGACTTGAATTTTGACAAGAATTTTACCTGCTCTTCATTAAATGCAGGGCTATATGTAGGCTATGGTGTCATTTGAAACCCAGAAACTGGACCCTTCCAATCAAAGGAGATTTCTTCCAACACCAGAGCTACTTGACCATTCACTTTAAGCTTGCATTCCAAAATAGTTACAGTAATACATTTAGCTGTAGTTTGGGAGCAAATTTGTCACAAATTATCATTCATTTCCAGTTAAAAGCATCTATTTGTGTGGAAAAATTTTAAATAAATGCGTCAATTATTATGTTTGACATTTGTATTGCAATTCACACGCCTGAGTTGACAAGCTTTTGAAACACTACATTTAAGTTAGTAAGCTGTTGGCAGTGCCAACAATAACCCCAGCCTCACTTTTACTGTGCTTGAACTACCCACGAGTAAATACAGAAATCAACCAATAGGACGTCTATTACAAAGCCTAAGTTTACAGTGTTTGAAACATGTCCAGAGTCAGACTTGTCCAACTCACCAGCAGGTTTTCTGGTTTGATGTCTCGGTGCACGATGTTGAGGCTATGGAGGTATTTGATGGCGTTGGCCAGATTGTAGAGCATGCCGCTGCGTCTCTCTCCGTGTATCTGTTGGCTGAGGTGATGGCATCGAACAGATCGCCTCCCTGTGAACAAAGATTGACAGAACAAGAGGCCTGTCAGTGTCACACTCACACAGTCTGACAGAGACACTTGCATGTCTGTTTGACTTTTCTGTGTTGTTGTAGTTTGAGATTTGTGCCTTTTGAGCAGCTAGACGTACAAGCTGTAGTCTCACCCTTTGCATCTGTTTTGAGAGACTGATTCTTCAATCATTTCTCTCGGTGTGTGTCATATGAAACTACAAATGTATCTCAGGACCCAAGGGCAGTGGGAGCCAAAATTGATCCACTGAATTTAGGATTTGTATTAGGAATTTCTCCCCATAAAGTAAACTTCTGTCTAGTTAGTTATTGTTCACCAGCCCTCCACTCTCCCCTGACTTCAAACTTTATTCTTTTTCAAATTCAACCGCCTATCACCTTGCTCTCTTGTTATTTCTTGTGGGTGTCTCTGTGTGACTGGACTAACTGGAGCAGGAGGTAAAAATAGGGCTGAAGCGCACTCTTCCTTCGACACTGGCAGCTCCTGACCTGCACCACGACACTTATTTAAATATGAAAGCTGTCAAATCCCACAGACAGGTGCTTCGGCAGAGCTCCAAACAATACCAGCAGGACGCATAGCACAGAAGTAGGGACAGGTGATTGTTTTTATGGTTGAAATAAAGATTTCCCCAATTAGAAAAGCTTATTTTGAGTAACAACCCATGAAGAAAGCACAAGCTATGAGTCAAACTGTATATCAAGAGAGTAAGAGTCTCTACACTTCTTGCAGATAATCTTTGCGATTTCAATTAGATTGAGGTTTCAAAATGAAGGGGGAATGTTTTGTTGTTTATAGAGGCTTCCTATTTGAAAGCAGCCCATGTGGTTTTATCAATCAAGATTTAGGATTGGAATTTTATTTTCGAGTAATCTTGCAGACCCACCGAAATGATGCACTTCTCAAAGAGAAGTAAGAAAAATCTCTGACTGACAGCTAATTATATCTGACAGAGAGGTGTTCTACTATGAATCAACACGCTCTCGACAGAGGGACTGCACAGTAATGCTGTCAACTCTTTTGGGACTCGACTCAAACAGGACTCACTTATGTCCAAAAGTATTTTCATTTTAAATATGTGCGGACGTGGTGAGAAATGTGCTTTCACAAGAAGGTAGCAAGTCCTGTCACTCAGAGTTACATAATGTCATGATGAGCCAATGGCACTATCTCAAAGAAAAAAGGTGTTTCTTTGGTTATTTTCATCATTGTGTTGAGCACCTAAAATTTTAGGCTTTAAATTCGCTTTCAGGTATCGAACAGTGAACCTTACCATGCCACATACAGTATTATGTGCCCGGCCTAATATTGATATGTTGCTGGTCCATAGAGCAGAGGTCTCCAACCTGTAGTTCTCCAGCCCTTTTCCCAAAGGCCTTCTGCATTTCTACATACTTTCTACATACAAAGTTGCTCACTGGAAATACCATATGGACAAAACGCTGTAGAGGCTTCTGCCAACAATGCCCCCTTATATGATTAAACAAAGGAAGATGAATGCATGACAGTGTTGCTTTGTAAAATTGACTGCTGTATACTGCTCATTTAAATGTGTTAATATTCAAATCTTTGTGAAGCCCAGTCACATCTTCTCCCCTGCATCACTCTCCCCATCTGTTTCTCTGTATCATTTTGCTCTCATTCATCTCTCCACCTACAGCTCCAAACGCATTCACACTCACACTGTCCTCTTCCCTGGCCTCATCTATATTCTGTAGTACTCTGTAGCAGCACCAACAGATGGATGACACTCCACTGCTGAATAATGCACACAACATTTCTTGACTCTGAGAGCGAGAATGAAAAATGCGAACACACGATCGCTGGAGGCCACAAACCAATTCTGCCCGTCCAACGCCTCGTGACTGTTTTGAATTCATCATTTGGTTCAGTGGATGAGCACAGCAGCTCTGTCCCTGTCACCGCTCTACGGGCCCGTGCCGCTCTCCCAAATTAGAGATAACGATCACGCCCGCAAAGGGCCACAGAGGCGCTCCACGGAGAGAGCGCACCGGGACAGTATTTCAACCAGTAACATTTATTTGAGAATAGACAACTACTAGTTAGTTATTTTTTAAGAATCTCTTCTATTTTATGATGGAGTAGGCTAATATCAATGTGAACTATTGTACTGCTGTGCACATTTAACACACAGGAGCAGCTTTTCATTGTTATTTCCTTTAACACCCAGTTAACAATAGTTGAAAATCTCAGCTACAGTTGAGTGGATTTAGTAACTCATGCCCCTAGAGGCCATAAGCGCCACTGCAGGTAATGTAGCATGTTGCGTTTTTTGTTTACTCATTAATTGTCCGTGAGAGTAAATACTACGCTGACAGAAAAGATAAAGTGTGAGAGGGATATTGTACACTTTGCCACATCTCAATGCTGTAAATACTGTTTAAGTGGTGCAAGCCCACAGTTAGCTTTGCCCATTAGCCTGTTAGCTTCTCCTTCGTGATTCCATTAGTGTGTATTGGTGACTCCGACCCGGAGGCAGGGGAGTTGCAAGGGTGCTTTTCTGGACAGAGACACCAGGGGAGATGAAAGGACCCTCCAATCATCCCATTAACACTTGTATTACACCCAGAGGAACTACGAAAAGGATTTATGAAGGTAAACAAGTTACTTAGTTCTTCTTTAAATACATTTGGCCACTTTAAACTATGCTATGCAAAGCAAAAACATTACAATCCTTCACATTTGGTTTTACAAATAACCCCGTCTTATAAATATGTGGAATTTCGCAAAAACGTTTTAGTGATGATGAGGTTAAAAAGATAGCCTTATAGTTCATGACGCTGTTGTGTGTGTTTTCATCGTAGTTACATTATTGCCTCACCTTGACCAGCTCCATGACCAGGTAGAGTTCGCTGTAAGTGTCCATCTCCTCAATCAAAAGAACAATGTTTGGATGCTTGACTCTGCGCAGGATGGCCACTTCATTCTGGATCATATGCTCCTAGAAAAATAACAAAACACGCCTTAGCCCCAAATTCAAAGCAATGCCATTGTAAACAGTGTGATCTGTTTTTGTAGTCGCCCTCACCTTGCCTCGGCACTTGCCCTTGTTGATGATTTTGAGCGCGTATTCCCTACCCGTGGACAGCTCCACGCACTCCCGCACCACGGCAAAGTTCCCATCCCCAAGCATGCGGCCGACGCGGTATCGGTCTGAGATGTAGCACGGCACAGCGGGAACCTCGTCTATGGGAACATCAGCTGCACGGGAGAGAGATGAACCAGATTAAACACAACATTAATCATTTTCCTTTGGGCGTTTTGAGGTCACCGTTGTAAATCATCTGCATGTGCATATTGATCATGGTTGGCCGACAATCCAGGCAAATTAAAGACCTTTAGCTTCTGACTCCCTTTAGCTGGACTTTCAACTAGTCTCCAAACATTTTACAACAGCCCTGGTGACACAGTTAATTCCCATTGTCCAGAGTGCATCCTGCCCAAATATTATAAGTCATCTAGGTACACCAGAGTACTGCTATACAACAATTAACAAACTTGACTTCACATGCACAGTACTTAATTTTCTTTGAGTTCACTTCTACATAAAAGATCAGTAGACAAAGCTGGTAAGGGCAGGCCATTGAAATGAATGAGCAGGGTGTACAGACAGGAACGCGTATAAAGGTCACAGATGATTCACATTTCACGGTGGTATTTAAAAGTACATTGTAAGTGACAGAAAGCGCAGAACAGTTCGTATTACTCACCTTCAGGGATAGGCCCATTGCTCTCCTCCTCTGGGCTAGACACTTTTGCAGATGACAGAGAAGAGGAAGACCCTTGAGACCCCTGTGAGGAAAGACATTATGTTCATTATCTGTCTGTCTCACAGTGGCTGAAATGGTTACACCACTGACTTACCATGTATACCATGATATAAAGATGTAGCCAAGGACCCAATCTCAATTACGTTCTTTGTCAAATGGTTTTGTAAGATCTTTGTAACCAAGCACTCTTTAGTCAATATTTCAGTCACTTCTTGTTACTTCTAGTTTCAGATGCATACAGAGAATCCTGCAGCTTATTTGCAAGTCTAGAAATATGGCTTTCAAGCACACTTACAAAGAGACCCAGTGAGCCAACGATAACATGGTTACAAAGCAGACGAGAGAGCAGCGTGTCCCAAATCTCTCTCCGCCATTCACAAAACTTAGCCTAACACTGAGGCATCTCCCTTGCTGTTTCCCAGCTCACTGTTGCCCTGAATACTAAATGGGAATACAGCGTTAGGTGCTGATAACAAGTGAATATGGACTGTTCTGTGGCATCGGGTGGTTAGTAATAGGAGGGCATTATACGGGATGTGGGGATAAGCATCAGGAGACCAAACCTTATTACTTCCTGCTCATTGTGGCCTGGTCGTCATGGCAGCAGCACTGATGGAGGAGGCTCGGTGTAAACCAATACAGACCCCTGTCTAATGCTGGATGGAGCTGTGAAAATGTCAGCTGGCAACACAACTGCACTTGAAATATCCAGTCGAAAAGCAGAAGCAGAATTCAAAAAGTAAAAAAAAAAAAGAAGAATGTTCTACTCTGGTCATATTGCTTTCACCTGGAAACAAATTAATTGCCAAGCTCTCGCAATAAGATGTGTAATTATTGCAGTGATTAAATGTTTCAATAGTTTTTTTATGGGGAAGTATGATTTCTTGATTCCATGGCCATTTTAATGCAAAAAGGTGAGGAAAAAAAAGTTGCTTCCAGTTTATTCAAAATTCTTTCTGGAAAAAATGTTGTGATGAATCTACAAAATAAACTGTAAATCTGGCATTATCCTTTTTTCAGATTTCGTCACCATAAATATAGGGAATTAGGCAATCTAAAACATTCAATGAAGGAAATTTTGCAATACATGGTTATTATGTTTTTGTATCAGTGACCTTTGTTCTTCATTTACCGTAAACAGATAGTAATGTCTTCTTTTGTTTCTTATTTTTGTCCATACAATCCTATTTGTTTTTTCTCACAAGACCTGCACATAAATTTGCTAAACATGCTAAAAGAGTAGAAAAGTAAGCTACATTGATCTGTGTGTTTTTGAGACGTCCAGTGGTGACGGGCATTGATTGCAAGACCGTAATCCAGAGAAAATCTTTAATCTTGTTTCAAATTCCTTCAGCGTTGCCTCATCTGGCCCTGCATGAATTCAAGTCAAATTCAGTCTGTCTGGGAGAGTGAGGGAGGAAGGAGCTGTACCGCTGTCTGGAAGGGCTTCGGTGTCATCGCACAAACAGATGAAGATGCAAGTCGCGATAATGACCCAGGTCTAAAATAATAAAAGTATTTACGGCGCTGTACGTCAATGCTTGAATCATATCTCCAGCTGCGACCTTCAAGCTACCCAGGTGAGACTCCACTGTGAGTCAGCCTCTGCACTGCCTTTATATAACCATATTTTCCACCAGCTGAAGCTCGGAAAGACTGTCCTGTCTATATCTCATACTGTAAACTCCCTCAAAGCTTATGCATAGCAAATAAAGTAAAGTGAAGTCATTGTCTGCAACCGAACAGTAATCAATCACACGGTCAAATTGCATGATACCAGATAATCAGATAAAATAATTCAACACTGCATACGTGGTAAATTAAAAAAAAAACTTGAATATGAACCCAACAAGGTCTCAAGTCATTGTACAATAAAACATAATAGCCTATCTGGTCCGACAAAGGATGCTCATAGCGGGGATAAGTAAGGAGACCGAAACCCATGAATAAAACTATCCACCTATAAGATTCTAGTCTTAATGTTGTCAACAAACAATGCGCCTCGAGCTTTTATCTGAAAACTAGCACCATCACATCCACTGTCCTCCTATCGCCGCACTTCTTCCTGGAAACAAAATGCAGTTGCTATGGAAACTGGAGCAGGGAGAAGGCAGGAGACAGGAGGGGCCCATATATGGCCACTTCCTGTCTGTCTGCCGGGAAGAGGCTTAGTAGGATCTTTTCGATTAAAAAAAAAAAACGCTCGCGTGTTCAATCGAGAGACAGGTGGAGTGGCAGACAGGGTGAGATGGAGAATAAGACAAGAGACAAGAGGGGGAAGTAAAGGATGTCTAGGTCGGCGGTTCTCAAACAGTGATTCGAGTACACAGACTTTTCATGGTCACGGTGTGGTTTTTTATTTGCATTTTAAACATTTGTTGTGGTGTGGTTGGCCTGATTTAGTAGGTAGAGTGCCTGGTCAAATCCTTTTTTTTATAAACTATTCTGTTTTTTCCCTGGTTTAGACTTAAAGTGCATATGACAGGTTTTGATGCTTTTGAAAATATGACTTATTTAGAAGGATAACATCAGTTGCAAGTTTATCAGTTGCATAATTATCATTTTATTTCAGTGAAGCAGCAATTTGGCAGAAAAGTGTTGGGCAGAAAAGTTGTTTTTATTTGAATTTTTAAGCTTCTGACAGGAAGTGACATAGCTGAAGGTAAAGTTCCACAGCAGTTTGACTCACTCATTTGTCATTGACTTAACATGGTTGGCACAGCAACATCTTAAAATTGTTTGCCTTCATCTATGTCACTTCCTGTCAGTGTCCAATAAGGAAGTGAAACTATAAACATCACACAAACTAAAGAAAGCTGGGTACAGTCTTTAGCAAAATCTTAAATATAATTGTGTTAACAATGTTTTAGCAAAAATTGTGTCTAATGTGTCACATGCACTTTAACTTAAAGATCTGGCTGTGTTTTGTTCTGACTTAGCGCTGTTTCAGTCTTTTAGTCATATAAAGAACCTCTATGCTTGTATCTAGTGACAGATAGCATGGCAGACCAAGTGAGATAAAGAGTAAGATTGGGGCATAGAGCCGCACAGAGTCTAGGCTATATTGATCTTGCAGGATTTGGCAGGAAAAGCTTTAGTTGTTATTGTTAGACCACGCTATCCATCTCTATGTTGCACAATATATACACTCACTATTCCGAGCACTACCTCTCTACTTTTTATATTTGCGCAGGCAATGACTCAGACCGCTAAAAAACACAGCTTTTTTACATCCCAAGCAGCAGCAGCCAGCTCGAGATGTTCACACTCACAAGGGCAGCCGTTGCACATAAATTTGAATTAAACAGGTAGGCCGGGATTGACCTCAATGATGCTGATGGACATGGGCAGGAATAATTATCTTAAAAGTGAAAAAAAAAGAAGAAAAAAAGTAGGAAAAACAAGCAATGCATGTTTTAAGAGGCAACTATGGTTCATCGCTGTGTCCTGGTTTGAACTGCTCTGACAGGCCCAGCCATCTGAAAGCCGACTGCGGACTCTGTCTGTGTGATGTGAATGGGAAACTGCCAATAGTTATTATTGAGCAACTTGGACCTTGAGAACATTTAATCCATTCATGGCTTTGTGCCCTCAACATTTTCGTGTCCCAGCAAAGGCATACTGTATAGACCAAATGGCGAATGAAGAATCAATTATATCAAAATTTAATGAAAAATGCTCAGTCGAGATGTTGCTTTGCTTTGGCCATAGGAAGCCAGACAACAGATTGAAATGCATTAGGTTGATTTCAAATCTTTAATTTATAACCAGCCACAGCAACAACAACAAAATCGCATTATCTATCTGAGCATTAGAAGCGCTTTGTTTATGTTTTGACTTTTACAATAGCTAAGATGACCTTGTTGTTCCGCAGTGTGGCTTTAAAGCAGAACTAAGTAACTCATGCCCCTAGAGGCCATAAACGCTACCGCAGGTGTCGTAGCATGTTGCGTTTGTTTATAGTCATTAATTGTCCGTGAGAGTAAATACTACACTGACAGAAAAGACAAGGGGAGAGAGGGATATTGTACATTGTGCGAAAACTCAATGACAATGGAGATCATTTTTCTTCACCCAAACTTGGCTGTAAATACTTTTTAAGTGGCGCTAGCCCGCAGTTAGCTTTGCCCTATAGCCTGTTAGCTTCTTCTTCGTGATTCCATTAGTGTGTAGTGTGCCTCCGACCCGGAGGCAGGGAAGTTGCAAGGGTGGTTTTCTGGACAAAGACAAGAGGGGGAGATGAAAGACCCCCCAATCATCCCATCAACACCTGTTTTACCCCCAGAGGGACTACGAAAAGGATTTATTAAGGTAAACAAGTTACTTAGTTCTTATTTAAATATATGACATCAATTACTTAAAGTATTAATGTTACATTGAAACAATGGTTCTTGTGTAACTCCCATCTTCAGTAGCTCTGTCCTCAAGCCGCCTTTAGGTCTAAACACAAACTCCCTCCGCTCTGTGGCGGTTCTCCTTATCAACATCGACTGCCATCTCGAGCTAACCCCAGATTTATTGCTGTTTACTTCCTCTCGATAGAAACATAATACGAGTTCATGAGCACGGCTTTGTCCCAAGTTCTCGCTGAGATCCTCATAAAACACAGACTACGGGGAATATATTTGTGTGTGTCATGTCTAGACCCTGAGTAAAGCGCTGAATTTTATCGAAAGGGACCGCGCCGCTGTTGAGGATTTTGTTATGCAGCTCATCTGAATGGACAGGGGCAGTTTTCTAATCATCAAAACCGATTAAATTAATTTGAAGCAGTTGAGCGGAGACGGCGACTGCACCGTTGGGATTATGTGAGTTGTAATCTCAGCTGAAGACAAAGCGGACACAGAGATGGTTATCGTAATGGGCCTTGAATGAAAATCAGTGCAAAGGAAACAAAAATAAAGACAATCTGTTTAACGCTGTTCACATGAACCCTGCTTAATCTCAGTTTTGCTTGGAGGTTTGCAAGAACGGTAGTGGACTCCTTGAGGGGATGTGGAAATTCAAAGATGATCATCAGAGGACTTTTAGGTTAATTTATATTGAATCTTCCTATTTAAAGGGGCATTATGCAACTTTTTATGTGGAAAAAAAAAGTTGTGTGTATTTGACTATGTAGTGGCTGTATGAGTGGTCAGCACGGCACCTTTACTTTCAATGACGGTGGTCTCTAGGACGCTCCAGGATCAATAATCAGTTTGGAAGGTTTTCACTGCTGACGGACCCTCTCACCAGAGAACCTACAAAACAATTAATCCTGGAGCAGCGTAGAGGCCTCTGTGATCAAAAGTAAAGGCGCCATGTTGACCCCTCATACGACCGCTGGGTCACTGCAAGGTCAAATATGCACAAATATCTACTTTTTTTCCTGCATAAAAAGTTATGAGTTAGTCCTGAATGGTTTCATCTCTGGTATATAGGCTCAATTTCTCATTTACTGCAAAATTTTACACTTCAAGCCATGTAGACCCGTAGAAAGTAATGGAGAGAAACTGGTACTTCCCAAGTATACTCAGAGGCTAAGATTTATTTCAATTTTAGTCCTAATTTGTCTAATCGTGGCTGACTTTAATCCTAATTTGACACCCCTGATCTTCATGTTGGGCTCTCAAAAAGACACAACAAACAAAATGAAATGACAATGAATTTAATGACTTTCACAAAATGCAAATGGACACATACATGAATGAAAATAAAAACAAACAAACAAACAAAGAAAGATAAGGTGCTGGCAACGTTACATGACAAATGAGCCTATAGGGCAAATGTGCGATAAAAGTTTGGACTAAAGCTTGTGTTTTCATGGAAAAAGCTTCTAGTGTATGCAACCTATGTATAAATGAGATTGAGTTAACTTCCTCATGTACCGCTGCCAACTTTATAATAAATAATCAAAAAAGAAACTAAAAAAAAAAACCATCTATGACATGAACACGACGTGAATCCAAATAAAGAAAAATCATTTGCGACATGGAGGTGACATGACAAACCAAAACAACTCATTCACCCGCTTACACACATTTGCACACGGCGATGAAGTTAAGTGCACAACACAGAAGTGAATGGAGTGTGTACACGGAGCATGCAACTCCGGGGCTGCGGACATGAGTGAGTCAGAGACGAGGATGGAGTGGGAGAGCGGCGCCACGTTTAGCGCTTCGTAAGCTCATACTACCGTCATTGTATTTATGTATTTACCGCTTAGAGCAGGGCAGATTCAGTTCATCTCTATTGGCTGTAGTGAAAGGCAGATGAAATATGCAGACTTGTGTGGGTTGGAAGTTGCTATGGTTAGGTAACTGTGAAATGTGTGGCTCGCATTGCAATTTGGGCCGTCTCTCGTGAAGTCAAGAAGAAATGATGTCATGCTATAGTTTGGCCTTGGCTTGATAAAAAATAATAATAATAATAAAAACATGTAGAAGTTTCTCAATTTGTTTAATTTGCTAGAAGTACATTGTTCAAGTGGTATAATGTCTCTTTTTGAGGAGAAAAGGGGGGAAACGGATAAAAGAAGACTAAACAAGAAGCAAGTCTGACTTTAAAAGAGGAGCTTCTGCTTTTACAATATACTGAAGGACAAAACAAATTTGATTCTACTACCAGAAAAAATTAATGTAAAGTGTTGGTGGCAAGTAATGGCATGATAATTATAAACATACAAAGACAGAAATTGTCTGTTTAGAAGCCTTTCAATTCATCTGCACTTTGAATGATCAGTATTAAGCTTATGATAAAAAGTGACCTCACACTAGGCCAAATGCATTTATTTCTAAGACATCTTTCTTTTGTCAAATGCTGTCTCTTGCTATGAAAACACATTTAATAGTAACACAGGCTCGTGAATGTAGACCAGTTTTTCACACCGCTGTTGCCAATTCATAAATGGGTCATTTGTGCAATATAGGAATTGCGCTGCCGGTGCTAGCATCGGGTGGCTGTCGTCACAGTGTGCATAAAAGATCAGTGGTGTAGCCGCCTGTGTTTTCAGGGCTGACAGTGATATATGAGAGGGAGCTTTAGGAGGAGAGGCCCATGTTCAGGCGAAGGGGCTGCAGTGGTCTGAAGCGGGCTGCAAACAGCTCTAAGTGTTTAAACGCTGGGTGCAACGAGGTGGACCAATTTAATGGGATGCAAGTTGTCGGTCAGTGTGGCTGAGCAAAGTGTTCGCAGCTATTTCACATAGTCAGACACAGGGAACGCACAAAGAAGAAAGGTTCTACATCAGAAAAAGGAATCGAAAGAGAAAAATAAAAGCCTATTTGTAAAGCTGCCTTGGCGTTATTGTCCGTTTTGAGTGAATCACGTCAATTGTCTTAGGGTTAGACGTTTTACAAGACGCGATGACATTTTAGCGGGGGCTGAATTATGAATTAAATAACACAAGACGAACATTATTATTTGGAACGTGTTTGCAAAAGTGTGCAGATTGGATACTTTGTTTGTTTGCTAGTTTAGTACTAATTAACGCCTGGTTTATGATACTGAATAAACACTGTACCTGTGCTGAGCGTGAGGTGGGTATAATTTCAGCAAAGTTGCAGCTCACTTCTCAAAGAAGCTTAGGATTCATTTACAAGGCGAATTTCTGGAGTTAATGCCCTTTCATTTGGGAAAAAGGAGGGAGGGGGAGAAACGGAGTGAAAGTTAAATTAAAATCTGCCACACAGAGAGAGAAGGGATGGCAACATAAGGAGAGGGAGGAATTATATCATGAGGCTGAGGCTGCAGATAACAGGCTTCTATACTGAGCTATTTCTAGACGAGTGTCAGCAGTGTCAGTGCAAATACAAATGATGCTCTTTTTATGTCAGACACACATGAACTGAGCAAGTGAAAAGCTAAATGGAAATTCTATAAAACTAATAGGATTTTATTGAACGGCAGAATATAGCCAGACAGAGAAGCTATCATACGCAAAAGCTAGGGCTCCACAATTTTGAAAAAGTGTCAAATTGCTTCTTTCACATAGCCATTACATTTGTGGTTTGTGTTTTAAAACCAAGACTCCATTCACTGTTCACATTTACACATGTCCTGGAGCTTTTGAGAACATCTGAGAGAAAACCGCAATATGAACTAATACAAGAATCACATGTTTGCGGAGGACTAAACTAGACCTAGATTCCCATGGAGACAGAATATTTTGTCACTTACAAAGGTGTTAGCACATTTGATGTAGGACCTATGTACAGTATGCCAGATAGATCTGTGACATATAGACAAAGGAATTCAAAGAAACGTAGGCAATGTATTACTGTTTTTGGAATAAAATGGTCATGGCGTGAAAGGACTGCTTTGGGAGGATGAGAGAGGAATCAACTCTGGGCTCTAGCAGCTTCATCCACTCCTCCCATTTAAAATACGTTCTCTAAATCTGCTTAAACTTGCAGAAGGATCATCTTGGGACGCAGAAATAGCCAAGCTGCCATAACTCCACAGTGTAAAGATCCAGCTTCGAAAATCCCTGCATATTCCCACCACTCTTTCCTCTCACATAAGTCGACCTACTTCCATTCCCGATCACTGCAGCGGCTCCTCACTAACTGTAGTTACAGCCCACATCTGACCTTCATATACCACCAGTATATGATGCTGAGATTCAAAAGCCTCGGGGCCAAAACAACCATTAATTTTCCCTGGCATATGAAAGCCAAAGCAACAGCGCACTCGATTAATGTATTTCCAACGCTCTGCTGATTCTTGTAGCCTATGCGGATTCATACACAGGCCAGACGCTAATTTATTTACAGGCTAACCACGAACCTAAAAAGAAGCCACAATAAATAGCTGAATAATTGCGTGATACATCATAGGCGTAGCCCCATTGTCATCTTAAAAAGTGAAAAGGAGCGCATAAACGTTTTGATGCTAAGCTAATTCTCGCTCCCATTTGGATACATGACAGGTAGAGTGCTGCGCTGGCAAATGAATGCTGAGATTGAGGTGTTTGTTTATAGCCGAGGGAAAGAAATCCGCCACAGTTCTTAGAGGGAAATTAAAAAAGCGGCTTGGTGTAAATGTAGTTTGATTAAGGCCCATATTAAAGGCTGAAGAAGTGGATTACTTAATACTCTGAAGTCCGTGAACTCAAAGCGAACTCAAAGTCTGAGCCATCGGGAATTGCATGCTCCTTTTAGATCACGTTACTCCATCTCTTCTGTTTCTCCAAATTCTTGATTTTTAAAGTGTCAATATACATTGCGACATAAAGGTGTTGTCAGTCACACAAAAATAGGAATAGATGTAAAACGAGACCAAGGGCTAAGTTCATAAAAACAGATACCATACAAAGGCTTACTGTAGATCCACTTCATTGTTAGTTTAGTTTAGTTAATCTCTTAAGGACCACCTATTTGGATCCACTATCGCCTGGTAAAGTTTGACAGTAACTTTCCGAATCACAGGTAACGGGCAAATGTAAGGACGGAGGGACTGAGTCATTCGAAACCTGGGTGTATTACATACCTCACTCACTGGCATCACGATAATTTAAACACTTGGTCAAAGTCGTTTAACATCACACTGACAGCTCTGCACTGGCGAACACGGGCTGCCATTACAAGTGTGTTAGTCTTCAAGTCATGGTCGCCGCTTGTCAGAACAGCAGCCAACTGCATTGTATGACCATTTCAACAAACTGATTGGACAGCGCTGAGGATGACATATCACCACCACATTGTGCAGTCTAATGCTCAGTGGACCCAAAGATGTCAGTGTGTCGTGTTTTTAGTCATCACGGATATTGCACACAGCCTACAGTGGCTGTAAGATCTGAATGATTTACAAGTGTATTATAGTCACATCTTTGAAAGAAACTGAACAAAAATGATAGGAGTGTTTTGAAACCCTATCCACACTGGATAAAAAATGTAACACTGGACCCGAACATGCCGTTTTCAGCCATCGCTGCAGCACTGGACGGGCTTGACCCTTTCTGTGACACTAGTCACGTTGTTGTGTTGCTCTAAGATGTGGTTGGTCTAAGTTCATTCATGGTTTTGTCCTGAGAACATACAAAGATGTGTTATGGACTAAAATGCTCCTCTACACTACTTCTACTACTAGTCAGTGTTACGTCAAGTTCCACCAAGGCCTGCAGTGCAATGCTTTTAGATTTTAAATCAACTTTTTATGATGAGAATAGGGGTAAGGATTAATGTTCAAAAATGTTGAATGTGCCATAAGGTTAAAAATCTTAATTAAAAAAACTGTAATCATCAACAAGATATAAAAAAGTATAGTCATGAGACAACACAAAAGAAAGTTACTTTGTTAATAAATGATAACACTTCCTGGTTTTGTTCAAAGAAATAGTCTTTTATAATGTACACAGACATTATTTCATTATTATTATTTCATTGTTCTAGATATTGATTAATGTGGCACAGGTACCAAAAAAGACAAGCACTGCTAACATAAAAACTGAAAAGTATCCGGCTCTATTGTTGTAACTGATTGTTTGCAGGAATGGCCTTTTGACAACAATTAGAAAGAAAGATCTGCGCAACACAGGAATAACAGGCCACATTATCCCGCTCTAAATTGCACTGCACGACTTGGTGGAAACTTATATGTTTATAATAATTGTGAGTTGGCCGTTTTTCTCGTGCTCTTACCCGGCGTTGGATGAGGTTGTTGGGGCTGATCGGGGAGGGGCAGGGAGACTTTCCCGAATGTGGAGTGGAGAGCTGACTGGCCGGCGTCCCGTTCACTGGAGGGGAGAAAGAGGGAGGAGAGACATGAGCCGGGTGAGCACATAAGAGGCTGAAATAGTATTAAACTTGAATGCGGATCAGTTAAAACAAAAGCCTACAAGCAGCCTACACATCCGCCCTCGGCACGCACCCACTCACCACCCAGGCAGAAGTAACGGAACGGGGTGAGGATAAAGGAAATCACATCATCTCTACTCTAGTGGTTCTCATACTGTGGTATTAAGCTGGATCATGATGAGCAGGATGCAAGTCTGAGGAGAGGAGTCCTGACTAAGTTTAATTCAAGACCAGTTTTGGCAAGTTCAGTGCCGCATTTGTTCCTGGTTTAGTTCTCTTAATTCTAAAATTCTACTAAGTGTTTTTTTTCCATCCTTTTAGACAGTCCAACCAAAGACACTTTTTTCTCTGTCAGCTCTAATTCTGTAAAGAAAATTGCTTGGTTGTTTGATAAATGATTGAATACTACAGGTTCTGCTCAAAGAAACAAACTTATAGAATTTATGAACATTATCACACCATTTTATAGTTGTGGATAATAATCTATGCAGCATATATCGTAGTATCATTCAGGTACCGGTGTCGTAAACCAAGTACTGTTACCACCATGCGTTACTAACTTCTCCTGCAAAAGACATTCACAGTCTTCCGCCTCTTACAACCCTAGGATTAAGTAATTTTCCCAATCAGTAAGGCTCAGATCATCTTAAAACAGGCTATTTATTCCTTTGCTTGTTCCAGTCATTATACCACTAGAATTAAGAGGTGCAGGATGTTCTTAATAAAGTGGCTAATCTATAAAATTAACCCCCCCCCCCCAAAAAAAATGAATGCAACTATAACAACATTATGCCATTGTTTCTGAGTACATTGTAATTAAACGTTTGCTCCTGTGACCTCCGTCTCCTTCACCAGATGCAGCATAGTCTCATTAAAAGCAAAAGCATTGGTGAAGCTGGTTGTGTGGATAAGGCTTCTGCCACGCGCACGGAAACTGTCCCGCTCACAGCGTTGTGGGTTTGTGTCCCGAGCTCTTAGCTGGCAATTTGCTGGATGTTGCTCCCCGCTCTTCACCACCTTTCACTCTGAACTTTTTTTTGTTCCCCAATAAAGGCTACGGGGCCAAAGGTTTTAAATACTGATTAGTGTCATTACTGTGTGGTCAAGCAAACGGCACATTTGCTTTGACTCAAAAAGCGCTGCCGGCATCATGGCTCACAAAACTGAGATAATCAAAAGTGCGAACAAAAGCATCACCTTAAATAAACTGAAGATCACACTCTCTGACCTCAAAGTCCACAGTCTTGTTTCCGTAAGAGGACACATACAGCGCAGATGGAGAGGAGCGAAGAGGAGTGAAGAGGATAAACACATTATTTATGAAAAACCAAGGTTGTCTCGAGTCTGCCATCTGCGCTGTATGAAAGCAGAGGATGAACTTTGAAATTCATTCAGCTGTGGTAGACAAACAAAATTTACAAAACAAACAGTAGACAAATTACAGCTATCATTTGAGCATAGTTTGAGACCCATAGAAATGAGACCACCATGTTCTTGATGCTCCCCTTATGTTCCCATTCAATGACCTATTGTCTACGCATCAGTGAGTTATACAGTCATACAGAACACACTAAACACACGCATATGATTAAACAATTTCAATGTATTATAAGTCAGATTGACCTTTGTGCCCAGGCAGGTACACAATTGGCTACAACATGTATAAACAGACTAAACACCACCCATCCTCAAACATGCCCTCTCCGTAAGCCATCATCAGATCATATTTAATGCATAACAACGTGTAAAGTGTCTATTATTAGCCGCTTTCAAAGCCCATCAGTGAAAAGCTAGTCAACCAGCGGCAGTAAAGTGGTCCGTCCTTCCTGTTTCTCATCGTTGTTCCCGCAGAGATCAAACAACTTTGTGAATTATTCAAGACAATGCGATGAAACGCATCATGGACAAAAGAAAATAGCAGATGATAAAAACCAGATCGTCACACAACACGTCTACGCTGTATGATTTAAAAGCAGATGTTTCTGAACGAGCCGATTTTGTGAGAATGTTCATTGATGAATTAGGCTTCAGCGTTACGCACGGAGACACCCCTACCGGTTACACAACGATAAACAAAAGCGCCGAAAAGCCTCACCTACATCTGTTAGGGGGGAAAGGGCCACAATATTGTCCATCTCCATCCACGCCAGTAAGGTCATACACACGCGGTGGCTGCTGGCTTGTGATCAAATATTAATGAGATGGAGACGGAGAAAGTTGGCGACAAATGTGACACATTTAACATGGAGATAGCCTAAATATTCAAATGCCAATGGTGGCTCAAATCTTACCTTCTACTTCCAGCATGGTAAAAAGCACAGTGATAATCCAATGCGTGAGCGAAAGGCAGGAGAAGCACCGCAGACCGTCTGTGTGGCTGTAGTAAATAGTGTTGAATGAAGCGAGGCGAGTCGCGCGCTACTACAGCGATGCCGCTGCCTGCGCAAACGGTGACGCGCGCGCAGAGAGAGAGAGAGAGAGGGAGAGAGAGAGAGAGAGAGAGAGAGAGAGAGAGAGAGAGAGAGAGAGAGAGAGAGAGAGAGATGAGGAGATCTCTGGGGAGGCAGGCAGTGTTATCGAGCCAAAAGCGAAGAAGCTATTTTTGCAGTTGACAGATCGGGCTTTTTGGTGGGTGATAAATGTTTGGACATTTTTGTGATCTCGGATAACTGGCCGGAGCGAACTGGCATATGCGAACTGTGGCACTTTGAGATTTGGAAAGAGAATAACTCAGCAAGAATGAGAAAGTTGGGTACAAAGTGTTCATACAGGTTTGAAAATGTTGGCTTACAGCTTGTAAAAACCCCAAAATGAAAATTTCAGACAATTAGAATATTGCATGAAATCAATGAGAAAAATAGTTTAAACAAAGAAATGTGGGCCTTCTGAAAACTATAATCCTGCATATGTTTCAACCAGAGGAATATGACATTTGAAGCCCATGTCCAGGATCCGTCTGTGTGTGGTGACTCTTAATGCACTGACTCCAGCCTCAGTCCACTCCTTGTGAAGGTCCCCCACACTTTTGAATGGCCTTTTCCTGACAATCCGCTCCAGAATTGAATTGAATTACAGAAATAAATGAACTTTTTCACAATATTCTAATTTTCTGAGTTTCACCTGTAAGCTGAGCACTTAATAAAGACTTATGTGGGGGAAAAACAGTAGGCTCAAGGCTGATCTTAAAATTTGGCCTGCCAAGTAAACTATCATGCAGCAGAGGTTGGTTTTGTTTTGGCATCATCTGGCTGCATATCCACTGCTCATGATGTGCTGCAGCCATAATGTAATGTTTTATTTTTCACAAGACAAGAGCTCTTAAAGTATTCACTGCAACATTATACATATAGTGTGCACGCTTGCTTGTGTTTTTGCTGTATATAAGATTTCAAAACTAACCTTTGGCAGCATTTGCAAGCTTGCAGTACATGGACCATAATGTCGTTGGCATAAGTAAGTAGTTACGTTTTTATCATGATTATCTGTATGAAAAGAAGCCGTATAGTAGTGGGTACAAGGATTTTTATGTTGAAAATTGCATCAAAAACAGCTGAAAGTACAAATAGTTCTGCACTGAGGAAGCAGCAGGGGGCCATTATTTCACCATTAGTGCAAATATCAGTACACGGCCTCTGAGACAAATCTGGATCTGCTCCGTCTGTGGTTTAGACGAGCTGTAATTTGTTTTTATGCAATATTACCCCTTCTCACAATCTGTCCAAATGATGAGAGGATTTTTCCACCAATACAACAAAACATTAAAACCACTGATTTAACATAGAATTATATATTTGACTGTTTTCTATTTAGAATAAAAACAAACAAACATCAAATCCAGTTGTTACAGATTGTTGTTTTAACATTTGTATCTTGAAACACTGGGTCAGAGAGAGTATAAAACTGGTCTGCAATGGTCAATAATAAGGTCCAAAATGGATGATCCAGCAACAGAAGCAAAAGGCAAGATGCTGTGAAATTTCTGTGAAGAATGACTTTCAGCACATTCACAATATATTAGTTTGTGTAAAGCATATGGTCACAGTGTTTGGCCTTGTCTCGTATATTTTAGCATCTTCTACTCGAAGCCCTGAATCGTAACTTGGCATGAATTTGTGCTCATGACACAGTGAGGAGAAAGGTGACACGGACTATGCGACTGCTCAGCTAATTTTATCTGACATGGACCTTCAGAGAGCATGCACGGGACAGATGGAGTGAGTGTGAGTGAAAATCTTTCTCACTTTATTCTAGGATCATGTGTGTGAGGCTCAGCTGGGGTTGTGACATCATCAGACAGAGACGCTTCAGCCAGCGTCAGGCTAGCACGCTATATAACATGCCTACACGCCGTATATAGCACTGCGCACGGTCTTAAGATGGTGTGTAAGACAGACTGGTACATTTGGGAGAAATGTATGATTTCCCAATGAGTGTAGTTGTAAAGAGACAGGAGACACTGGATCTGGAGAAGTTTACCATTTAACCTCTCAACACATTATGGTAACGTTGATCATTCACGTCTGTCTATGCTTCCACAAGGAGACATTAACATAGTGGCGTCAAATAGAGAGCCAAGAATACCAGTAATAGGCTTATATTGTATGAGACATATATTACAGTGAGTAAAGTCTGTTGACTTGTCTGTTATTATGTTATGTCAAGGCAAACTGATAGATGTTAGTGAGGGACAAATACAACTCAGATTATTCCGGCTATAGCTGGCATTAGGGATGTCAATAACAGGCATGGTAAACTCTGCTAGGGAAGTGAAATTCTTTAACAGTATAGGAACTGGTTCAGTTGTACATGGTGTGAAAAGTTTGAGAACCACGAGTAAATACCCGCAATAACCATGTCTTATGAGGCTTTAAAAAGCAGTAATAATAGAATAATAATAATAATGGTTTGCACTTATATTGCGCTTTACAAGCCTGTATTACCAAGTTTCTCAAAGTGCTACACTTTCGTCATTATTCATTCACACCTGACTCGGCTCACCACCACCTTACTCGGTGGTGGTGAGTTATTGTTGTAGCCACAGCTGCCCTGGCGTAGACTGACAGAAGGCAAGCAGTCTGTGCCATCGACCCTTCTGACCACCACCAACCACTCACTCACTACATTCACCCAGGCTTCCTTGTGTTTCCAAACAGTCTCCCATCCAAGTACCAACCAGGCCTTCCCTGCTTGGCTTCCGAGATCTGACGGGATCGGGCATAGGCGGTAATGTGGAGAGACATTATGATTCATTGGTTTTAATTTAAGGGAATGAATCATAGGACAGTGTGATTCAGACACGAGTGCAGTAAGTTTAATGTTTAATAGCGAGAGCAAGAAGAAACATGGCCGCAGAGAGACTGGAGAGAGGCTTTTGCTGATGTGAGGTGTTTGTTTTTATGGGACGTCAGTGTTGATTTTGCATATAAATTTCTTGGAGCCTGCTTGGGAAATAAATGAGATTTGACACAGCATCTGTCTCAAGACCCACATATTATGTATTATGACTCTATATAGGAGTTATTTAGCATACATGTGAATGTATTTTCATAACTATTATGAAATTACATTTAATTATTTTTTTTCCCTTTTTGCTCATATAAGTCAGTAGTAATAGAAATGTTTGTCAAATAAATGTACTAATTATCAATGGATGCATCTATACTATGTGCGGACATGCAAACATGACCTGTTTATAAACCAGAGCTGAGCTTTTAGAGTTGATATTCATACTGTATATCACTGAAATCATAGACAGCTGGACTCCGTGTTATGGGCAGCAAAACTATACTTGCATTTATTTTTCTTTATTCAATAAAACAACTGTCCTTCCTTTTACATTATCCACGGATAACAAGTTGGCCACTACAAATATTTTGTAAAAAGTAACATTGCAGTGTTGTGGATACATCTGTCTCCTCATCATCACAGGTCTCTCTCAACGACGCGACAATATTACTACAACATTATCACCACTACCGCTCTTTCTCCACACTATGTTCCACACGCGTACACACCGTGGTCTGCTGCATAGAGAAACTAATATTATGAATGTCTTTGTTGGTGGAGTAATAATGAATACAGGGCTTCAAGGCTGCTTCATGATGAGCAGGAGGCTTTTAAATTAATGGACTCTTTTATGGTGTCTCAGCCTGCACAGAACTGAATGAGACACAGAGAAAACAGCTTCCTCCCAGTATCTCTGAGTACAGAGTGCAGTCTCAATGTCCACAATGTGAACGTACAAGATGTAACTTTTTGATGGCAATACAGCTACAGGCGAATGTTGCTATGATACATCATAGTGAGAGAGGACGTAGAAGAAGATTGTAATTCTTATTGTACATGCAGTAAAGGAAATAATAATAATAATAATAATAATAATAATAATAAAATTGCAAGGCATAACTTAATCACTGCAGCTACAGGGGCTCAAAAATGAAATTATACTTGAACATTGTATGGCACAAATACAATGAAACAAATTAATATTCAAACCTATTCTGTACAAAATGTATTTAACAGCGCAGCCATGAAGTATAAATGGAGAGGATTTCATCAGGTAGGGCAGAAAGCAAATGCTGAGATGCTTTCAAAAGTCCTGGGAATGAAATTGCGTGAAATAGAAACAACAAAAAGCCAAAAAAGTAAATGAAAAACAAAACAATAGTCTAAAATCTTCTCCAAATAACAGGACGTGTTAACCTTCAAACAACAGGATGTGAAAGTGTGGACTGGCGTTGAGAGCTGGGTAAAAGCCTGGACTGGTCTGGCAAAAACCTCAGTGGCAAAAGTTGGATTGAGAATAGGTTAAAACTGAGATCTGGAGCCAGCTATGACAGCAAGGTCGTATCTCTGCTGGAGACAATGTGGTAAAATATTCACACATTTTTGGGACACTCCGGAGCTGAGAAAATTGTGAAAGATAGACTACCACAGTTACTAGATGGTTTTGAAGAAAATACTGTGCACCACAAGTTAAGCTTGATTAATTCAAAGAGTTGTACACTGAAAAAGCAAAGCATATATTACATTTTCTTAACTGTAACTAAGCTCTAGCCGGGTCACTTGACTCCACGTAATGTTGTTTAGGAAAGACAAGAATCGTGTGGTGCGTTGCAGTTGAATCTCGGACCAGGAGGGGAATTTCTGTGTAGAGTTTGGGTTATTTTATTTATTTATTTTGTTGCTCTTTGTGCTCTAAAATCAAGAATACTAACACAGTGTCATACATTAGACATAAACATGTTAATGTTCACTGAACATGCATGTTCTTCCCATGTCAGTGTAGATTTCCACTGGTTTCCCCTAGTAGTCCCTCAAAGTATATACAATACACTGGGGGTCTGGACTCTTCTGAAAAATGATTTTGAATTTCACTGAGACTGTTCTATTTTAACAAAGGTCAGATTGAATAAAATGGAAAAACTGACTGCTTAAAGTTTTACTTAAAAAATAAAATTCTTGCCATGAGCCTTTCTATGATTAGTTTATTCTGCACCTGTGAGTCAAGCTGAAAATACTCTTTTTAAGAATGTATATTTAACATACAATACAGTATATAGTTACAGTCGCTGGACTTACTTTCCACTTTGGCTACTCACAGTGAAAAGTAAACAAAATCTTCAACACATTTAATGTGTTGAAGATACAGTACAACCTGACCTTCTATAACTCGTCTATATAAAGTACATTTGTGAGTTAAAATTATAGAGTTGATGTAAACTCGGCGGCATGTTATTTTTGTAGAAGTACAACTGTTCTTTTATTCAAATGAGCCTGTGTTTACTAACCTTTGGGACACACATCCTGAGGACAGTTACATAAGTTGCTTTTTACTGTGTTTGACACTGCAAGGGCACAGATGACAGTGAATGGAAGAGCATCATTCATTCGAGAAGGGTCTGGATGCCGCCGATGGAGGGGCACCTGATCAGTGGAGCTCCACTGCTCCACAGGAAATGACGCCACCTCCACAGGACAACGCTAGCATAAACTAATCCTAACCTTAAGGATAGTGAAGTGTACTAAAGGTGTCTTATTGAGATTCATCTAAATAAATGCCAAGGGAAAAAAGTGACGTCATTTCCTTGGAAAAGTGGAGCTCCACTACCCACGTGACTCTCCATCGGCAGCGTTCAGACGCTCTTGATTCATTCAGGGTCAGAGCTGCCAAGCATGTGTCCTCTGCTCAGTGCTTTACTCTCTCTCCTCACTCAAACACACTGTGACAGACAATAACATGTTTTCAAAGACTTGGGGTAGAGTGGGTACATTGGCGGGTGATGATGTGTTTTGGTGAGTTTCTCCGAACCAGGAAATGATTCTGACTAAGACCTTCAGTAGTAGACTGCAGGGAAATTTTCGACAGGAAGACACTGCCTTATTTGGGTGTAACACTCCTTGCAGCCATTACTACAACTACAACAACCATGGCTACTCTTTCTGTAACAACTTATACTATCACCTAACTAATGAAATAAAAATGCTTATGACATAAAAGCCCCTTTTTAATGAGGCTGTCTGAGTTGTATGGGTGTAGCTACTTCCATTAATACAAACCTCAGTGTACTTTTACTATTACTACTGTAACAACACCACCATAACAACAACAACAACAAGAACAACAACAACAATTGGGCATAGAGGCCATACACTTGCATCATATTCGCTCTTACCAGAACTCTCAAAGTTCTGTACTCTGAGTGTCAAAACAAATAACAATGTAAACTTGACACTCTTTAGGCGTCTGCTGCAGTGCTGTGACATCACATGCATTCCCTCTATCATTTACAGGCCATTTAGTAATCGGAAGTCAGTACCTTATTTGGGTGTTACACACTTTTGTATTTCTGTGGCCGCTGCCTCTGTTCCGGGTTACCATGGCTACTGGGGATGAGTCTGTGTTTTTCATTTTAACCCAAAACACCCTGTCTCTCTCTCTCTCTCCCTGTCTGTCTGTCTGTCTGTCTGTCTCCTTCTCACCAACAACAACCTCATCCCTCTCTCTCTTCCCTTTGTCTGTGATTGTGTCTGGAATTGTCTCTCTGCAGCAGAGACGGAAACAGACGGGATCACACAGACTATGAGTCATCCTCATAACCTTTTCCCCAAAGTTTTACACAAGTCGTTCTCCATAAGCCACACCTGCCATCCTCCATCACATGTGTTGCTCTGCTGCACCATCCAAAACAAAGCCAACAACAAATCCTATTCTTATTATTGTTATTTTGTATTTGTTTTTATTCTGCAAGCTGCTGTCCCCTTCTGGCACTTTGATAAGGAATTCTACAAAGCCACATTGTGCAAGTGTGCAACAAGATCTTATTCCTGAGGTTTAATCCCAGGTCCAACCCTTCCCGAGCCAGGCAGCGCCTTTCTGGGAGGTCTTTGCTCTCCCTATGTCTGGATGGGGGTCCTCCAAGCATGTCCCCTAAGGCACTAGTTGAAGCATGTGTGAAAATTTAAAATATATAATGACTTAAAGAATATCTGTAATTAAATATTATAAATTAAGGATGTTGTCCTACACTTTAAACAAGCCTCTGCTGCACAATTGCTATTTATGGTTGTCTTTTGTGTCTTTTGACCTGCTGTATTCACTGGGAAAATTCTTGGGTTCGTGTGTCTCTTCTGTTATCTTTCAGTTTTTGTAACCTAGATATTAAAATTCAACCAAAAAAATCACGCCGCTACACCCAACTGTCATTTCACCTATTGGTACTTGGTGCGGGAATTCATGCTTTTGCTTTTAAAATGCTTCTGTAAAGGTGTGTGGCTATATTTTCAAGGGGAGTTTCTGCGTGTTACATCAGCCTCCCAATCACCAGACTCTCGTGTTCCCAAACAACTATTACAGGAGGATATAAAGAGGAGTGTGAGCTGCATACAAAACATTACATCCACTGAGAGGCAGCACTCAAGCTGCGCAATCACAAAGAACAAGTTAAAATTTGTTGAGCTAATCAGTCATAACCAGCAGATTTAATGACTGGAACCAAATGAACAATACTTCTCGAGGGCTTTTGTCCTACAGCTATTGTCAATGTCAGCATTCAGAGCTGTAAAAAGAGACTACTATGTAAAATGTTAAATACCTAATCTAACCATTTAGCTCAGGTTGGTTTTCTGACTTGGTTTCTGCTCTATATGTGATACCAAACTATTAGTTATAAAAGCTTTGTGTTGAAAATGTAGACAATGGAATTTATTGACGTTATACTCATAACATGTGTTTTCTTTTGGTGAAACTACATCTATCTGACTACTTTTGATTCCAACTCGAGAAATATTGTTTTGAAGCAGTGGTTCCAAAACCTTTTCTCTCAGTGACACCAATTTCATCGGTGGATACATCACTTTGACCCAACATCTATGTCAAGTCTTACATAGATAAATTGCTCTCCCTTCATTATGATTCTTTATCAATCACGCTTGGACCTCTTTTTTCAAGAAGAGGGAGAAGGCCCTAATTAATGGAATCACTGACACAGTATAGCAGCTCTCGTTCTAGTACAATAGTCACCTCTGATAAACCGAATAGGTTCAACGGTTCATTCATAGTGGAGAGCTGCAGAATTGAGTCACCACCAGCCTCATCCTCTCAACGTCATTTCTCTTTTTTTCTCTGTTCCCTGGTGAAATCAGGCTCATTTGAATTCATATTCTGCATACACAAGGCACACAGTAAGACGATGGGCTCAGCACTGACAGACACACACTGCAGCTCTTTCTGATTTATGTATTCTGCGCCTATTTGTACTGTTTTCATTTACTGCTACACTGATTCAGTAATGAGCTGAAAACACCAAGCAATCACAAAAAGCAGCATTAGGACTCCCATCTGTAATCATCATCAGCTCTGGGATACAGTCTCTGCACAAAAAGTGAGCAAATGGCTAATTGCCCCATTGCTAATGTGACTGAATGCATACGTGAATGTAATTTAGATTTTTTGTTGTTGTTGTTGTTGTTGTTGTAAATATCCTCAGTATCCTCAGCATAAGAATTAAAAAAACAACATGGATTCATGCTTTAATTCATCATAATTCATGCATGAATTCATCATGACTTCATGAATTAATTCATTATGAATTAATGTGAGATCATGATGAAATACTCATGAATTAACATGGTTAATTGAAGTCATTAATGATAAGGATTAATTCATCATGATCATGATGAATTATTGTGCGGAAGAAACAAACGGTGGCAAGGACCAAACTTTGTATAAACTTATATCTAAAAATCATCTCATGATTAGTTCATCATTACTTCATTATGAATGTGAATGTGTTAAACTGAAGCGTTGCAGCTTTGATAACTTGTATAAACATACTAGCAAATAGGTTGGGGGTAGAATCAAGGCTCCCACATGTGCACACTGTCGTTGTGTCCCTGGGCAAGACACTTCACCCTCCTTGCCGGTGAGAATGTAGTGTAAGAGTGAATGTGTGGTGGTGATCTGAAGGGCCGATGGTGCAAATGGGCAGCCTCTCTTCTGTCAGTCTACCCCAGGGCAGCTGTAGCTACAACGGTAGTTTAATACCACCGAGTATGGAGTGAATTAATAATATAAATAATATGTGGTCCATAATTGAATGCCCAGAAAAGCGCTATATAAAATCCAATGCATTATTATTATTATTTATTATTATTATGTTGGTTGAGCATGCAGCTGTAAGCCTATATTCATGTTTAAAAGTATCTAAACATTTTTGGTTTTCTTTTAAATACATGAATAAAAGTCTTGAATGGTGATTTAAGCTCTTGTCTGTGTGTAATTGCTCTGCTGCTAAAAGCTGCAACGATTCATTTCAAGGGGCACATTCATAATAAAGTCATGACAACAAAGAATTCCTCATGATCATGATGAATTAATCATTATCATTAATGAGTTCATTGCCTGAATTAACGGTGTGAATTCATGAGTACAGTATTTCATCATGACTCATCATGACCTCACATGAATTCACAACAAATGAATTCATGAAGTCATGATGAATTCATGCACGAATTCATGTACCCTTATTGTAAAGCGTTACCCACAACGACTACATAGTCAGTAAAATAGTTTGTCAGACAGACACACAGACAGATGCCAGCAAAAATGTTAACAGTAAGATAGATGAGGGGGAGTGAGAAAAAAATATTAATAGTAGTAGCAGTAAAACTCAAAATTATTGAAAATTGTACGAAACAGTTTGTAGAGGAGGGTGGATAACTCCTTTACGGCTGAGAGCCTGCGCAAACATCAAAGGAGTTAGATAAAGCCGTCTTACCAGATGCAGGGGACTTGCTGCGCAGCGGCTGGACACTCCTGGGGGAGCATCGGGTTAGAGACATGGTCATCTTCCCATAGTTCACTGACTTCATCATCCGAGACTCTGCAAAACAGACACCCACCGAGATTTGGAAATGGTGTAAGCCAAAAGAGACTCGCTGGCTGTCAGAAAGTCTTTTGCGTCAAACTTTTAAAATCCAACTGGTTTTATAGCTCAACGTCATTCAGTTTTTGTATGAACAAGTAAATCCACTCGAAACATGAAGTTAGCTGCTGCATATTAAGCATTTCATTGTTAGTCCTGAGCTGCTGTCTGCAAAATCAGGGCAAACCTTTTACTAAGAAGCCTAAGAAGACGAGTTTGCTGAGGTATGTCAAATCTATATATATAATGTAATGGAATTTAGTTTAGTAACTTTTAGTATTTGTCAGAGGCTCTATTTTTACCTGCCACTCGAAAGTTGAGTGTCGCAGCCGCAAAGATGATCCTATGGATCATCCCAATAACAAGAATTAAAAGAGCCTGTGCAATGTAGAATGTACATTTACTTCCATGAAAGTAGGCTCAGGTAATTCAAACATTGAAAACTTTTTGATACAGAAATAGTCCTAAAATAAACTTCACACTGGTTTAACACGTGCGTGAGGTTGTGCGAAAGGCCAATAATAGGTTCAGCAACTTTATTAGCACTTTATTAGCACAATCAGATCACAACGTCTGCAAAGCTTCTGCTCTTAACACCAAGTTCATCATGAGTTAGAGTGTGAGAGCACTGTTTCTCGAGAACTTACATTACGCTACACAATCAAGGATGTGATTGTAATGGTTGAGAAATCTGGGGTTTTGAATTTTACCAACTTTCTTAATACATTTCCTTAAAATGTGATGAAAAAATCGTCCTTTAAAAGAGAAAACTACATATTTGCCTAGTTATTTAACTATTCATTTGATTGCATTCTTTATAGTAAAACAATATTTGAAATACTCAACATTGTTGAATGAACCGAGTATAATGCATGTGTTTAACTTACATTTAAAAGTAAATTGATCTTTACACCATGTTCAATTATTGACATTGCCTCTTTGTGACTTTTGATTGCTGTTCATCTAAAGTCTACTGAAAACATATTGAAAACACATTAGCACATCTCTAATGGGTTTGTCTGAAAAGGCTGCACATTAACTTTCATGATTTTTTTCAATTGAAGTGACGAACATCTGAATCTCAGTGCAGATAAATGAGCCATGTGATAGTAAAAATTCACACTGGCCATCTCTCTTTTCCTGCTAAACCTCCCGTTCATTAAGCAGCCCCATTAGCGCTCATTACCGGAGGAGAGGAGTCTGCATGTGCTGTCGACACGTGCTGTTGGAGTTTCACTCTTTGTAAACATTTTTGTGTTGAGTGCATGTGTGTGCGCACCGGTTTATCGTGTAATGTGGACACTGAAAATGCCCGAACAGTCAGTTATGGAGACCTATTTCCTTTGTGGTGACTCATACAAATGTAAACTGGATTTTAAAGGATTTCAAAATCAATAACATAGTTTCACAATTTGTTGCCATTTCTTTGCCAGAGCTATACCCTGAGAGTGACTGAAACATGGCCTCTAATCTGTGTTTTACTTATGTTACGCCAAATTATCCAAACAAAACAATTTTAGGGAAACTAGTTTACCAGAATGCTGATATTTAAGTGTTAAATTCTGGATAAATTGTAGAGGCAAAAAGTCTGAAGACCTAGAGTCTCCCTTGCATAAGTGCCACCTCAGGGCCACCCCATTAAAAAACTGTCGCCCCTGGGTCTGATTAAGGTTAAGCTCCAAAAAGCGATATGTAAGGTCCCCGCAAGGCCTACGGTCCTGAAATGTGTGTGTGTTTGCGTGCGGCCCGATGATTACATGCACAATGCATATTCTGTTAACGTGATGACAATGTGCCAGGACTGAGGCAGAGCTGGTAATTATACAGTCAGAGTAGGACGCTCTTGTCTGTCGACTGCAGTCTCTGAGGGTACAAAGAGGTGTCAAAATGTACCTCATGTTCTCTGGGGCAGGTCTCTACAGAGCAGCACCGGAGGTATGGAGTGAAAATGTACAAAAGTGTAATAGCTTTGAGGATAATGGCTACAGCGGCGGTATCTTACACCACACTTAGAACATATTAGCAGTATAATACAAACACTGCCAGCTATTATTAAGAAATGATTTGTAGTGAAGTTGAGAGCTGAAATATAACATGTCAAGCTTTAACGACACAAAGGAGCACAACCTTATAGCATTAGAAGGCGGGAACAAGCGTTTTGAGGTGCGCAGAATGTGCTGAACATGCAGGATCCCTCAACCCAGCATGAGTCAAGTAAAAGTCAATTCAATATAACATAGACCCGATATAATGAGAGGAGATAACGGTGTGTGGAGTCGGGCTGAATGTACAATAACATGTTTGCACTCCTAATTATCGTGCAGATGGATGCCAAATGAACCACAGCTGCTCACACTTCACTGCCTTTGGTGTTTTTAGTTATGTATTATTTGCGATGAGAATACAAAGGAACAAAGTAAAAAAGATGAGAAGATAACTTTTCATCATTTATAAAATAGATGTAAATTAATGTGTGTATGATGATAAATGTATCGTACACCAGTCCATCGAATCCTTCTGATGGTTCATAATTGCTGTCTTTAACCATGAAGGGTGGTGTATAGATAAACATGCACTTGATGTTTATTGCATTACGCTCGCTGTATAATTGAGTGAATAGAGGGCAAATACACTGTCTGGTCTGACAGATACAAACTGATCAAATACATCTCAAAGCTGCCTGTGAAATGGTCAAACTCAGGGTGACCAACAGCTGCAGTGGCTGGGAGATTTCCAAAGCTGATAGAAATGATCTCTTCAATGCAATATGAACACTCAAATCTATGAGACCGCAGTGAATGTTCCCTCAGTGGAGGGGGTTACTCGGGGACATGGTTTGGTATATAGGTTGCTGTTAGAGACCCATGAAAGGGTTGATCAAACATAATTTCTTCTGGAAATCGATAAAATCTAAATCTTGCATATTCAGTCAGTCTCCCGCATTCGCACACAAAAACGAAAAATGACCATGAAAAAACAAACAAACTGGCAAATAATCCCTCAAACTTACTTACAGAGCACATTACAATGAAAGGTCTCCAAGTGTCTCATCCATTGTCAAAGTGGGTTTCTAATATGAGTATGAATGCAAATGAGCCGATCATATTTTCCTCCCAAATAATGAACCTTATTAGCCCGTTTGTGCGTGTAAAAGTGACAGACAGAGGGAAGGCGGCGGGAGGGGCTGCTGTTTACGACTTGGACGAGGAGGAGAATAATAGTTAATGCATGAGGTGATACTAAAGAATTAAACAAAGTCCTGGACCAAAGCTAGAGCAGGGATGAGAGTGAAATACAAATGAGCATCGAATGGCAGAGAGTGAGAGGGGTCAGAGCAGGGCAGACAGGCGGTAAAGTGAGGACAAGCCGCTGCACTCAGGGAGTATGACACAAAAGGCATGAACTACTGCAAAGTGTTCGAAGCACTTAGGGAATTGGTAGGAGGAAAAAATAGGCTGATAGTAATTATCGATGAAAATCTGAAAATGAGAGCTTGGATATGAGTAGCAGCTGTAAAAGTTGTAAGTAGCAGGGATAGGCCTTCAAAATGCAGGATGTCTTGGCTCACTTGCTTTATTAGTTTATTATTTATGGCCATTTATTTGTTTAACTTGTTTAATGTTGTCGTAGAATTATATGGCTGATTTTCATTGATGCATTTCTGGAAAGCACTTTGGCAAACAGAAATAGTTTTTAAATGTGCTACATAAATAATTTGGAATCAAATTGAATAAAGAAATCCTTATCCGTGGCAGTATTTGTTAAACCTAATGGTAGTATCATCATCTTATAATATAACCTCTGCAGAAAGACTAGAAGCAAAGGTTTTGAAAAAGTGGCCATCTGAAGTAGGCTCTTTAACAAAAAATAAAGTTGAAGAATGACTACTTTAAATGACTACTTTTGAAATGTTACTACTACTGCTGTGATCATACACAGCAGTAGTTGCAACACAAGTAGTAGAGGTACAAGTATAAGTCAGAAAGTAGTACAATTATTCATCAGATCATTACACGAAGTCCAAATTTCTTGCGGATTATGCATTTAAAGCTGAGCCTGTGTCCACAGTGAAGTGCACAGCCCACACAGCTCTGCCTCTTGAACCAGTCAAGTGTCACTTGCACAGTAGCAGCACAGTAACAAGGCCAAAGCTCCAACACAACACAATAGTGAAGAGGGCACAGACGCACAGAGGAACCAGGCCAAAGTGAGCTAATGATGAATATCCACGAGCACAAAGCAGTACACATTATGAAGTAGCTACACAAACTCGTCTGATAGAACATTTGAGAGCTCTTTATTATACACTGATGATTGGATTTAGCAAGAAATGAAAGAATAATGTAAATGCCCTTTGTATGAGGAGCTCATTTAAACCAAAGCTTCTTTATTTCATGTAAAATGTATTAAAATGTCAGTGTATTGTTCTTATCTAACAGCGCTAGAAAACACCTCATAGATATCTTTATCTTTCCTTTTGGTGTAAACGTTACTAATATGTTGATTCAACAAAAATATTATAGAAGGTATAGGACTTGTATAGGACAGGTGTTGCAAATTAGCAGTTTTGCTATAACACTAAAAAACAATGTATCTGGTTTGTCCAATGCAGTTGTTATGTCCATATCAAATAAACTAATAATAATAATAATAATAGTAGCTCATGTTTATTTGCGTATAAATACAGAATACTGCAGTTGAACCAGATACACAGAAACAAAAGGGATGCAAATGAAACACTGCATTCAATTTTCCAAGCAGTGGCTTTAACCTCTTACCCCCGCCGTAACCAAGTGCATTTTCTCCAGTTCGGCTTTACCCAAATCTAAAAGCTTCTCGGCTGGAGAGCAACAGTGTGATGCCTCATTTGAAAGCTAAGGTCTACCAAACTAATCCTAACTGTTTTGTCACATTTTCGAACCTTTTTTGTCGTGTTTTTGGCACTTTTTTGTTGTGTTTAGTTACTTTTTTTGTTGTATTATTGTTGCTTTTCTCATTCGTTTTTGTCGCTCTTTTATTGTTTCTTTGTCACTTTTTTGTCATGTTTTTGTTGTGATTTAATTGTTGTTTTTATTGCTATATTGATGCTTTTTCCAAGAAGGTTTTAGATTTGGGTAAAACCAAACTAGAGAAAAGGTTCTTGGTTCAGCTGGGGGTTTTGTAAATGCTGCATAAGACGGTGGACGGTAATACCTGTATTATCCTATTAGTTTTGGAAAACATAAAACACCAAATGTTTTCTAAATTGCACGCACCAGTTTCATCCAGCATCAGATCGTCCTGGTAACGATGCTTCTCTGGTCCACATGCCACAAAAATGTCCTCATCGCCAAAAAAATCCTGCAGGCAGGCGACCTAAAGAAAAAAGACAAAAAATAAACGTCATTCATCTCATCTCTTGTAAACCGCCCACTTACAACCACAGCATAGAAGATAATAAATACAAACATAAAAATAATAAGTACGTGCCATGTATGGTCTTCTGGTTGTACACAGACAGTTGTTATATTTATGGCTGAATAAAAGGTTCAATAGCTGTAGGAAACACATGAGCACTTGATGATTTGTGTTTTCTTTTAATTAAGGTTTTGCTCCATGCTTGTTATGTGAGCTCAGGTGAGCAGTCTGCTGCTCTGGTCCCAGGAGACACACAGGAATCTGTTCTGTTTTTCTGTCGTTTTGAGACAATGTGAACTCACTGAGCTGCACTGCTGTGGTCTGTTTAATGAGACCTTGATTAGTCAGTAATTCACTATGCACCACATGAACCGGACATCCGGAGAGAGAGAGAGGGGGGCAGAGAGACAGAGAGGTCAGCTCTCTTGTATAGCAGCACATATGAAAGAGCTTCATAATGGCTCACTGTAGGGACCTTATGAACAGGCTTCATGCTGTGCACATTAAAGGGTAGTGTTTATTTATATACATCACTGTGCAAAGGTCATTACAGAAAACTGAACATTTAGACAAAATGTAGGGTACACTAGTACACTACACTAAAACATTGTAGTTCAGGATGTCTCATATTTAGATGATATGTCAGTTCTTATATTTTGACCAATTGTTTTGTTTTTATTATTTATATTCCTTGACCCCCTCCCCTTTTTATTATTTTTATTATTATTCATTTACATAAGGTCCCTTTGTTTTCTATTACTTGTTTGCACATTATCCTGTTCCTCTTTGATTGCACATATCCTGCCTATTTGTTGGCCCTGAGTGAATTTCTCCGTTGTGATGTCAATAAAGTTCTATCTTATCTAAGTTCTTTAAACAGTTACTGAGTCTTGTTTATGAGCCCCCGATGTGTGCATTGTGCAAGCAAACAGATGCTGCTCGCTTTTAGAGGCTCAATGTCTGCTTTTAACTTGCAGCGATTGTTTGTTTTGTTTGTTTTTTATTCCGTGAATGACTCTTTTAATGGAAAATCTCAAACTTTAATTACATTTAAGCCTACAGGCACAATATTCAATTCCAAGGAACTCTAAAGACATCAGCATCATTCACTGAAGGGAGAAAATACGTTCAAGTCTTCACCATTGTGGGACCTTTAAAGAACGTTTCCCTCGAACAAGAAGATCTTTACGTTTGAGTTTATCTATGCTTTCAAAGTATTTCGATTTTTGTACAAGCTGCTGTACTTTGGATATTTGGTGAATATGTGAGAACGGGACATGCTCAGAGACAACTGCAGATCAACGCAGCATGACAAATCTTTCCTTTAAAACCCATTATGATCTATTATGACTAGGGCTTCAAGCACGTCTCGTTCAGCCTCAAGTCAACACTTACACTAAAAGATGCTGTTATGTCCTTATTACAGCAATTAACATAAAACCCTGCCCCCAAAAAAGTCACAGCCGAGCATTATCAGTCGAGCGCGAAGAGGGACAGAGGCTATTCTGTTATTATTACCAGGAAAAGAGATTTTTATTTTATTTATTTATTAGTTTATTTGACAGGGACAGTACACATTATGAACATTTCTGTAAATGTGTCAGTATTAGCTGCAAAGCTAGTTTTCAACTGTTGTCCCTGGGCAAGGTGTATAATGCCAACAACAATTATAAAACGTAAAACAATTTAAAAGTTGAGGCTACATACTTACATAACAAATGTTGATACAATTCATACATTAATAACATCTGAATGTTCGTTCTGTGACTTGCACAATAGAATGGAGAGTTTGGTGCAAGGGCAGGTCATACAGTTCAAACAGACATTATAAGGATAACTATGTACAGTTATTATTTACAAAGCATCACCTGTACAGAGGATCCTGACACTTGGCTCAGTCCTGCACCAGGACATCTGTATAGGGTCTAATGAGCACATCGGTGATTGGATTTCAACCAGTTTTTTAATTGAGTCCTAAATGTGTTAAACGTAGGGTATTCTCTTATAGTGAGAGGGATGCTGTTCCAGATGTTACAGTCCCTGACTGAAAGAACAGTCTGGCCAAAGGTGGTATGTCTGAAGGGCACTTCACAGTCTCCTCTAACCATAGACTGAGTGGCTCTGCCAGAAGAGGATTTCAATTTTACAAATTCCCTTAATGGCGGTGGTGCAAGTCCATTGAGTATTTTGTAAACCATACAAGCAAATTAAGGTTGTACGTCTCAAGAATGCGGCAGTGGTGGTACGAAACAGGTTTTCTGGCAAAAACTTTTAAAGCTTTTTTATATAAGGATTCTATTTGTCTAAAAGTGGTTTCATTTGTAAGAGACCAGTTTGTAAAACAATATTCAATGTGCGAGAAACCATAGCATGCAGAAACATCCTCGCTGCCTGACGTGTCACTGATGAGCGAATATATCTGAAGTTATGAAGACTGAATTTAATAGTTTTATAAATTTTCGTGACGTGACTTTTGAACGTGAGAGTAGAGTCAAGAACTACTCCAAGGTATTTGAACTCTCGTACCAGTTCAAGCTCCACATTTTCTTTCATTCTACCTTCCAAACACTGCTGTATCGTTAGGTATCACTGTCTGAAGGGAAAAAAACTTCTGTCATCTTTATGAGGCTTTAGAAGTGTTGCTCTTGAACCAAAAACCTTAAAATATAACTGAGGCAATTACACAAGGAGGCTGTAATGTTACTGTAATGTTATAATATCACTTGTTTTGTCTTTTTCTACCTGGTCCAACTTTTGCAAGATGTGGTCTCAAATCTAGTAATATTCTTAGAACATTTCCAGAATTATATATAATTATATATGCTATATTTTTATGTAGAGTGACTAGAGTCCATGTGTTTTCTAAATGTCAACACGCATTGGCAGGTTTTTAATTTAACATTTTAGCAGGCGCCCTGGTATCTGTGGCTTGGTCCTCTGTCACATTCGGGCTCATTTCCTCAGATATTGTTTATGTTGAAATGACGGTGCCTTCATTACTTCCTAAATATTGCTCTGCTCCTGATCTGATCCCACTGCTGCACATAGAGAGGGTTATTGCACACAGAGGCAGCCGTTCAGTTTACTAACAAGAGATCTGTCACTTACATGGGAGCTGTAGGCAACATTTCCCCATTGAGACAATGTTGGCCTTTTAAACCCCTTAGATTGAATCGCACGTTTGAGCTTTTAAGCTTGTTATTTGAGTGTGTTTATAGTTTAGCCTGTTTTTCTTACATACAGACTTTATTCCAAGCTGTAAAGAACAAGAAATGTCATAATTGAGACTTGCACGTCTGAAAATAGCTACATGCTAACGCTCCTGGAGCTGCTAAGAGTAAGTGTGATAGCTTATGTGTAAAAGCGTGTGATGTAGCCTGTGATATTCCATACAGCAGCCTATAGGTAGGCCACATATACAGGGAGACAGTGCGAAGAGAAAGGGGCGTGAGAAAGTGGGTTGCCATGGCGATCATGCCCCGTGAGGTTGGTGCTCAGCTGGAAATGCACATGCTACTCACTTCATATAATCTTTAGCACGCAATTTAACCTTTAATCAGCCTTTATGTGTGCCGTGTCATCTAAGGTGCAGTCTTTTTGTTTTAAATGTGATTCTTAAACTCTTATGCCTTTTTGAGACAATACCACAGTTTTCAAAACAATGGATTGTGATTGTAACTAAAATGGTTTACCCAGGTCTGAATCCAAATGAATGTGGTGGAGTTTCAATTAAAATGACTTTTTTCCCCCAGAGAACAAGAAGTAAAGCCAGAATAGGATAGAAGAGGAGAGCTATTCCTGAGTGTTGGGCTTTGATGTGGCTGGTTCAACACTCAATCTGAGAAATGGTTTGGTTACACAACAGCTACTGATTAAACAAGGGACGACAGAGATGCAATTAATGGAGTGAGAAGTATCGTGAAAATAAATACAGGGAAGGAAGTATTTTGTTTAATGCTTGTCAAATTGCTGACACAGTAACTGCTATAGAGAAATGATTAATCGCATTTTATGAAAGTAACCTTAAAACTAGTTATTTGCTGACTATTTAAAAAGCTAAGAATTGATCGATATCAACATTACATAACAGATTTGAAGACACAGTCAAATTAGCTCTGCGACTCTCAGATGTTTTACGTATTGCCTTGTATATCAATGCAATCAATATATGAATTATCATTATTGTCTCAAAAATCTTATGCAACAACAAACACTCTTCTGTGTGGTTACAGCACCATCTAGTGTTCAGATGCAGAAATACAATTGAGTCCTCTCCTTTCAATTATAAATAATGTTCAAAGCTAACAAGCAGAGGTTTGGTATGTACATTGGAGTTATACTCAGGTATGTTTAGCAAATAAACAGCATTTGAGTAAAGATGTAAAGTCTCAACTTCATTCAGCACTGTGCATCAGTGGATCCACAAGATGGCACTGTACGGTCGCCAGACAGTCCCCTGCTAATGCACTTCAGATACGAGAAATTATAATAGACAGAAAATGCTACAGTATAAAAATAGAGCACAAACCTTAGTTAAGGTCATCTGGTCATTCAAGTTAAGTGTGTGGTGAGTATCAAGTACACGTGAACCTGAAGGTTCTTGAGCAGAGTAGTGTTGGTAGAATTTGCAGTGGTAATAGTACGTTTCACTGTGTAGTACATAAAGTGTGACACTATCTGAGTATTTAAGTACAAAAATCAAATCAAAATCAAAACTTTTACCAGAGAAAAGAAATCATATGTTTCTTCAAACCTTCATATTTTTGCTTTCCACAAAATCCTTATCACCATTCATTAAACTATTAAAGTGCATATGACAGGTTTGATGCTTTTGAAACATGATTTATTTAGAAGGATAACATCAGTTGCAAGTTAATCAGTTGCATAATTATCATTTTTTTCAGTGAAGCAGCGATTTTAATGAAGAAATGTTGGGCAGAAAGTTATTTTATTTGAATTTTATGCTGCTGACAAGAAGTGACATAGATAAAGGCAAAGTTCCACAGCAGTTTGACTCACTCATTTCTCATTGACTTAACATGGTTGGCACGGCAACAGTTGTTTGCCTTCATCTACTGTATGTCACTTCCTGTCTTTGTCCAATAAGAAAGTGAAACTATAAACGTCACAAAAATGGACAAACTAAAGAAAGCTGGGTACAATCTTCAGCAAAATCTTAAATATAATTGTGTTCACTCTGTTTTAGCAAAAAAATGTGTCTAACGTGTCATATGCACTTTAAACCAAGTGCTACACACAGCTGCACACCACAATGAGAAATACTCCTGTAATGCACCTCTCTTCTAAACGCTGTATTTTCCAGTGTTTGGGCTGCTTCCTGCCATAAGCGCTTTGCTTCTGAATCAGCAGCTGGAAACATGCGCCTGTTCATTTGGGTCTTCCAGTCTGTCAGACAGTCAGAGGCAGGTTTAGTGAGGTGAAACGCCTCTGTCAGCAGCTCAGCGTTACATAAATACATATTCTGAAAATGCCGAGAGGGAGCGGAAGTGTGGAAGCAAATGAAGTGAGAGATACAAATGTGACTTTCAAAACATGGAATACAAACAAGTTGTAATACACATGATGATGTTATTTTGAAGCAGTCTTGCTACCATGCTGTATAATATGTTTTTTTTTAAATAGCTCAGGTATATTGCTCTCACTTTGGCTCCCAGTGTAAGACAAATCCCAAAAATCCATAACAGAAAAGTCACGTGACAGAAATCCACGAATATGTTATTGAAAGGTTGGTTTAAATGGGATATGGGAGGGGATTGCACGATACAATCAAAATCAATTATAGAAGAGGCCAGAAAACTCCCAAAAAATTGAGCCACTTAAATGCATTTGACATTCCGACATCCCCACATTCGGTTTGATCAGAATCTGGTTTGTTTCCATGTCACTCGGCCAAAGGCAAAAGCACAGAGCTGCGAGTAATCTCATGTGCCACAATGGGCCCACTGTGAAGACACAAAGGACGGCGATGAGGTCAGTCTAATCCCCCTTCTTACAACACCGGCATTTTGAACACAGTCTGTGCAGTGAGATCAGAGAGGAGCTGTCCGTGGTGCTAAAGACACTGCATCTCTGCAACTGTCACTAATACTCACAGAGGGGAGAGAGGGCAGGGGGGCAGGCTGGTACAGGGAGAGCAGGGAAGACAATAGAAGATTGAAGCACAGTGAGAAGGATTAAGGGGGATATTTAGGGAGTGGAACAATGGAAATGTCGAAGCGAGCTTGAATTATAATGTATAGTTAGTAGTACAGTATATGGCTGTACATTTCTACTCCTAATAGCGTAGGACGCTGCAATCTTTCAGTCTGATTAATGTCCATATCATCTTCTGACTTTCACTCATTTTTTTGTCAGTAATAGCTCCCATGAGAGTCTAAAAATACATTTCTGAAAGTTTTGTGATACAACATGCCGCCAGCTTGTTCCACTGCAAATCCATCTTGTACATGCTCATAATTACAAAAACCTGTCTGCCAGAAAATATGTTTCTGTAACTTTCTCTCTCGCTAAACGCCAAAGAAGCTTGGTGAAGCATATGTTGGAAAGTTTTGCGAGATAACATGCTGCAAGCTTGTATCAGTGCCAGTTTTACTTCAAAATGAGAGTGAAACTCCCACTTGCACTCATCCTACAACATCTGTCTCTTAGGAAACAACAGCAATGTATGTGTACAATTTTGAGACGGCATGGTAATGCTGGCAATGCCACGCTGCCTGAACTCCAGAGAAAGAGGATAGGATCAGACAGTACCCAATGTAAACTAGTCACAGCCAGGCATAGAATCAATAGCAGCAAGCTGCTGTTATGACCTTATGTTGCCTTTGCTCCCAAAGCGCAAATCTGGCTTCTAATACTTCTGACATGATAGAGACGAAAGCTACAGCCAGGAAATGGTATTTCCAGGCTGTATGAAAACAGGGGATAGGAAGGACGTGGGGTGGGGGAGGCTACGGTGACATGAGGACAGTAGTTAACTAAATGAGCATGAGACGTCTGAGTTGGCAGCACAGTTACTGCATTCACCTAAACAGGCACACGCCCCACCACCAGACTGCTGCGGTTATATAACAAAACTTATGTAACGCTCCTGCTCTCCACCGGGGGAGCTCAAAACTTTACTTTTGGCCTAAAACGGGGGCTCTCAGGGGGAAAAAACGAAACAAAACAAAAATCTGGCTTTGATTTGGGAAGAAAACAACTTTTACTGGCTGCGTAATAACATCAGTCTTGAGGATGACAAAGAATAATATGGGATTCTTTTGTTCTTTCTGTCTTTTATCTGGTCGTAATGATGTAAACAAGGAGGAGCACTGGAAGTGTACAAGTGCCTTAGAGTATTTAGATGTAAAAGCTACTTCACACCTTCAGATATTGACACTGAAATAATGCCAGATGCCCTTCCTGGCAGAAGCTTTTTCTTTTCATCCAACCTTAAATTGGGAATGGTACAGAGATCATTCTAGACTTCAAGCAGCTGTAACACTGTTTATTTACTGTTATTTTATTCAACGTGGCCTATTTTCCGCCAATCACAGATGTTTTGTTTAAGTGAGCTGCGCCAAATTGCCTCATTCACTTCAGACGACATCAGATATGTCAGATGGATGTGAAACTAAAGCCCAAACAGGCCCATCTTTCACATATCAACAGTTCAAACGCCCGCAGACTGTGGGTGACTCAGTGCATTTGAGTCAGTCAGTGCGAGTTCGAAACAGTGTCTGCAAATGTCTGCCATCGATCCTCATTTGGCAGCGGCTCCTCATAGGCCTCGATCTGTGCCACCGACGGAGACAGAGACATATATATGTACAGGCGAAGTGAAGAGAGCAGTGGACATGGGATGCAATGACTAAGACAAGCGCAATCTGTTCAGTCAATGCAGTGGACTGAAAGTGGAGGATGTATTATCCCACGTCTGTGCTTCTCCAAAATCTTTTCTGCATTACCTATGAAGTAAAAAATAATCATTAGCAGAAATAAAAATCCTTATAGGTGTACTGTTAATGGCAAACTTTTAAGCAGGAAAAAGATGCAATAACAATAACAATCGTTCTCTTATTATTCTTACTGCAAATTTCCCACCACAAAATGCATTAGTGTATATTTTTGCCAATATTTTGAGAAGAAATGCATAGTGTACATGGGAGGAAATGAGAGGGTAATCTGGAAGTATAGTGAAGTGGTGCAGTCCATCAAAATAAGCTATAAACCATGAAAAAGGATCTGTTCAGGCATTTCTATCATGAAGCAGGAACCTTTGAACAACACAAAACACCCTGTTACTTTCCGCCTCTGCATTGTGCACAGCAGACCACTAGTTGACAACTCTCACCCCAAAAAACACTTCAGTGCCGCAACGTCTCACAGTGACTCAGCAAATCGGCAGGACCAGATGGACTCCCCACTGTCCTCCTACAAAATATGGCATCGGCCGCGCCAACCGATACCGATAACATCATCAATCACAAAGTAAAGATGCTATCTATACAGCTATATGCCAGCCTATAGCTTATTTATTACCAGGAAGGAGCGGAAAGAGGGAGAGAGATGAGAATGGAAAAGGGAGAGAGACATGCCATATGCTCAAGCTGTAGGATTTAGAACTGTGCACTAATTAAACACAAGCTAAAGAGGCATGAAAACAGTGGCGCGTTGGCACAGAGAACTATAGGAGAACAAAGTGAGGCTTAGAAAGGACTGCCAAAAAAAATATTTCAGAGAAAAGGGGCTAAAGCATAAACAGAATTGCATAATGTTTTGAGAAATGCCAAGAAAGTTGCAAAAGAGTAAAAGGGGAAACTGTAATCTTCAGACTTTAAGAACAAAGTACAGAAGGCAGGAAAAGGAGAGGCAAATGAGAGTGATGCTAAGAGAGCGTGAGAGGGGGAGGGGGGGGGGGGGGGCTGCAGTGCAGATGGAGACAGAGAGGTGACCCAGCTGTTCCATACACACTTGACCTGAGTTTAATGAGCAATTAAATCTCTGTAAACATAGGACGGTCTCAGGTGGTACTCAAGTGAAAACAGGGAAAACAAAAAGAACACGTCTTATCTTAATTTCATGAATTCTTCTTTTTAATGTAATTTCTAATGATCATCAAGCTTTATTTCCACTATTGCCTGTTAATGGCTACAGTGATTATCTGTGAAGGCTTGGGCAGAAATCTCGCTGAGGGGATTTAGCAGAGTCACTGGCTGTGTCTAAGTGCGTGTGCATATGTGACTTGAATCGAGCAGCAGTAGTCCACTAGGGTCTGTGTATCATTTTGTGCACGTGTACTGTTTGTGTAATGTAAACAGAGCTTACATGTATTAATACTGCCGACATGTCCGTGTGCTAATCCACTTAAGGCCCGTCTAACTTCTTGATCAGACAAATCCACGCCACACACAATCAATGGCATCACTCTGAGCTATGACTTCATCACTCGGGGCTAACAGACCTGTGCAGTCTGTTCTTAAACAACCAACAATTCAAGGAAAACCTTGTAAAACAAAATTGCACAAAATGTATAAAATCCCAGCTAGATATTCCTGACCAAAAAACCTGATGATCTGTAACTGGATTCCCAGGCGCTGCACTGCAGTGGTCCACTGCTCCTGACAGGTTTCCCCAGTGGCATTAAAGGATGCGTCAAATGTAAAGAAATTCCCCTGCTAGGACAATAAGTACAGCTTAACCTTAACCCCAAAACTGCAACATAACCATGAAAACTGTGATATTTGCAGGACTTGAAACGGAATTCAAGACATTAAGTTTTGTTTAATTCCCCCTAAATCTATATTGTGCTAATGTAATTTGTCAGATGATATTCAACAAATACACAGACCTTATTACAGCAGGAGATGAAATCAGAACTTACAGTTAAAGTCGGGGTGTTCAAGAATTCTAAGAATATTAATGAATTCACAAGTGCTTAATAACAGCACATAGGACTTTGACAAAAGCATAAAGTACAATGCATTTACACTTTCAGCATAACCTGGTAAAGTGAATAGATGTCCTCTTTAGGAGGAAGCTGTGTAGCTGTGGTGTAATCGGATATGTAGCCTTCCTCAGCCTTTTCTCCAGTTACCAGTCGAAATATGAGACACGCTGAGTGGGAAAGTATCAGGACATATCAAATACTCAATGTTACCTCTTAACAGGATTTCAATTACCAATGCTTTGTTATGCTGCACATCACAACACTGTACCACGGAAGACTGAGGTGTCACTCATTATTAAATAGCTCACATATGCTACAATAAAATATTATATTATATGCTAATAAAAATATGTATATTTTATTTACATGATTTGTCTCGCGACCCCCTTGGGGGACCCGCAGGTGAGAACCACTGCTCTAAACCATAGATTGACATGATCAGTATGGGCCACTATCATCAGCTGTGGAAGTGGTCTTGATAAACAATCCTCAATACTTTTTAGTGAGACATGGCAGTAATAAATACAGTATGTTTCCTAACCTTTCAAAATATGAGCGGTCACTTTTTTACTTTAGTATTTCTCCTAAGTAGCCATTTTGGATGTAAAATAGTTGCACACTATTACACAAGATATCAATTATTTAATCAGCCCTGATCACAAAGAGGACACAGAGAGACCTAACCCAAATGAATGTGTGGTGTAGCCCACTGCCTCTGGCCTCATTACAGGGTTAATGAAAGCAGGAGCAGGTCTTCAAGACTTCGATAGTTCCTTTGTGGGATCTATAGAGCCTACAGGACTATCGCAGAAGCCCAGAAACCTACTTCTGTCCACAGCTGCCAGTGACACAGCTAAGACTTCCTCACGTCTACATGCAATAGACACTCTCCTTTACTCCCGCAGAAACCAGAAACCAATGCATGCTCACTTAATTACTTCTTTGGCTGCAGGTGGTAAATAATGTACGTTCAACAATATAGTTTAAAATGGATGCATTACAAATATGATACTATGCTGTTATACAGTGCTATATAATACTCCAAAACCATTTACTGAACCCACAGCAATTGACTATTAAACAGTGGCTCAGTAGTTAGGGCGTTCATCCTCGAATCCAAAGGGCAGTGGTTCGAGCTCCAACTAGTACGTACTAGTTGGAGTAGTTATGGTGTACTAATAGTTAATTATGGTGTCCTCATGCAAGGCACTTCACCTTATCTACTTATGAATGTGGTGTGTAAGTGAGTGAAATGTGGGAATCGGAGGGGCCGATGGCACAGATTGGCAGCCACATATCTGTCAGTCTACCCCAGGACAGCAGTGGCTACACACATTGCTTGAGAGCACGTGAAAAGGGCTCATGTGACTGTGGATGATAAAACAAAGAAGTGTTTTCCACATTTAATTCCTTACAAAACATGCATTACATGCTCCATTCATAATGACATTTATATCAACACATAAGGAAGTGGATAATAATAGGTTATGCTTACATTAACACACTAACAAAAATGTGGCCCAAACAGTGGCCAAGGGATTGTAACCCGGCCAACAGACCCAATCAATATAATTTCTAAAAATAGATGGCCCATAACAGTCCTCCCTGATACAGAAGTGCGGGAGCAGCAATTATTGTGTAATCTGCAGGACAGCAGCAGTAACCAATGGTGACCACAGGAAGTGCCTGTCTTTCTGTGAAAAATGATAGAGCAAAAGTAAACTGAGTAATGGGGTCTGAATATTCATCCAGCTTTGGGCCAGGGTCATAGAGAGGGTTCTGGAAGGGCCTCTTGTTTAAAAGGATGGCAAAATATCAACTCAATGCAAATCATTTCAAATTTGCTGTGGCTACCCTGAGAGTGAGTTCATAGGAAAGAAGAGCACAGGGATTCCGTTCAGCACCACTGAATGGACAGCTCCTGACATACAAGAAGACTGAGCAGCAATTGATGTCCATAAATTATAACATGAGTGATAGATGCAAGCCAGAAGCACAAAAATGTCAGTGCAGGCCATGGGGAATGCAGTATATTCATCATTATGACTCACAAATTACCCATTTATAACATAATTACTGCTGCATGACACTAATAGCCTGACGTCAAATGCAGTTGGCTACAAAATAATGGCTTTCGTGCCAAGAGACTAGTGTTAGTTTCTTTCAGGAGTTTGCCACAGTGAATCATCATCTGCCTCCATTAACCCGATCCACATCACTTCTTCTCACGCCAATAACTTCTTACATTTCATCCAAAAATATATTTTGTCTTCCTCTGGGCCTTCTGCCAGCCTTCAGAATCCTACTACCACTATATATATTCTTTATATGTACAATTTAACGCTATGTAATTTAAATAGTTGCAATAAAATCATCCTTGTCAATAACAAATGAGCAGAACAGAACAGCCAATTCTTTGAATACTATCAGAGTTACAAAGGCTCATCCAAACTATACACTGTCATTCTTGGGTAAAGCCTGAGTAGTTAAGTCTTTTTATAGCCTCTACTGCAGTGAGTTGCAGATGAAAAAAGGTGGGTGGACCATCAAGGGGGTTGTGATGTTTGTATTTGAGGTAACAGCAGACTGTGAGGGAGAGAATGCAGACTCCATTCATAGATTTTTGTCAGCTGTACCTTCCAATTTTAGCTATGGCCTCTTTCTAACTGTGTCGCACTTTCTCTCACCCCAAGTGGCTGTTTTTCATTCATAAAAAGCCCTATGCAACAAAAATGAGGGTGCTTTTATGCTTTTGATCCTGACACCTTGTAACTGTCTCCAAAGCGGTGCCACACGCGCATCATTAAAAAATCATCATCTGCAGTTTTGTGTTTTAGAGCAACATCTTTCAGAGTGAAACAGAAAGCATGTCAGAGCTGATGTTGAAAAGAGACTGTAGCCTTGAAAGTTAATCGTCGGCTTGTAAACCGAAGTTCAATGGTTTGATGCCATGGTAACTCAAAATGATGGCTTATAAAATAAAGCGCCTGTGCCTAAACAAGGAAGGTGACATTGTTGCTATGTTGGGGTACATCCTAATACGCAACAGAAGGAAAAGATTTTGTCTGTGCCACTACCAAATCAAATAAATGACCGTGTTTTTGTCATTGCGGTCTCACACCTTTAACTTAGACTCTTTAAGGTGTTGTGATGTCCCATAATTCCAATCTATAAATCTAAAGTCATATATATATTTAGGTCACATACTTAACCAATAACAGAGCAGGTAGCGCAGGTATTATCTAGCAAAGTGTTAGAAGGAATTGTCTATATAAAGATCAAGGAACACCAGATGCTCAAACAACAAGCCACCTTTTACCAACTGAAAATGATGACCCTCTTAACTGCAATATATCACTGCACTGTAGTGTCAATAATGACAAAAATAAGTACATTCTAATTCAATCAAGAACTCACCAGTTTCCCTTCTAGCGTGTAGATCTTCTTCACCACTCCAGAGTCCAGCTTTATGGCGTCGGTGATGTCTGTCAGCACTTGTTCGTAGGAGTGAGCAGTCTTCTTGTTCAGTAGGATCCTAACGGCTTTGCGAGGCTTGACCCCGCTCCTCACCACAGTCACCAGTTTGGGGCGGATGAAGTCCTTGCACTCACGGACCTCCTGTTGTGTCTTGGCACTGCCCAGGGACTGAGGCCCACGGACGGCTGCTGCCGCTTTGACGTTCACTGACCAGTTGGGGTTGACGTTTTTTGTGTAATCCACCTTCTTGTACGCTTCAATGGAGCTGCAGACATAGCTGTCACCTGTCGAGGTGTTGAAGAGGGGGAGAAGCAAAATTGTCAAACTGCCAAAACACAGCTCTCTCACATATCAAAGACATACTGGGCAGGAAAAACTTGTCAAATAGATAAACAGTATGCGGCAACAACATAATAACAGCATGACCATAAGATATAATTGGGATTTGAGAAAGTTTAACAAATAACCATATTGTAAATTTGGCCTCATCCAAAACGGCGACTATAGTGGGGTCATGCTCCAGACTTGAAAAGGTGGAGTAGGTGACATACTCAGTAGGTAGTCACAATGTTAAGCCCAAATGCTGTATCTGTGGTTTACAAACTTTTCACACCACGTACCACCACATAAAACATTTGACTTTGAAAGTGGCACAAGGCCTTGAACAAAAGGACAAAACCTGAGCTAAAAAGATGGGCTAAATAGACTAAACTGTCTCAAAACTAGATGTAAATCACAAACCAGAAAAACACTCAATAATGGATTAATCATATTGCTATTGGTGGAAAATCGTTCTGTCCTTTCACCGTTCAATATTCCGCTGGCCATAATGCATCTATTAATAATGTTGAACTAATGAATCAACAACAGGCATTATGCACGCTTGTAGGCGGTGAGTAAAATAGCACTTTGAGGAGGAGTTTTGCTTGTATCTTGTAAACAATTTTGTTCTGTTTATAATATCACACTCTTTAAAATGTAGCCTATTATGTCTGTTATAATCTCACCACATATAATCTAGTCATTAAGAACACAAGAATGGGATATACCAGTAGCTCATGGGCTGCATAAGGTGAAACAGCTTGTTCTAAAGAGGGATTGGAGACTTTTGAAGCAGTAGGCACATGTAGGCAAGTGCACATTGAATAATTGATTATTTCGCATAGGACACAATGGGGACAGAACTTCCAAGTTGGTTTTGTACCTTCTACCATCTGGTCAATGTTGGTGATCCTCCTCGACCCGTCCAGGCTGTAGATGGTGCGCACGCCTTGGGGCAGGTTCACATTATCGGACAGGGAGCGCGTGAGGTCGGCCAGAAGCGCGTCAAAAGTGCGAAACCTGTCCGCAGAAATGGCGTAGACTATCCCGTTGAAGTACTTGTCCCCGTTGCGGTAGAAGCGCACTTTCTTGGCCCTCTTCTCCGCGCTCAGGGTCTTGAGGGTCCGGGTCCGGAACAGGCTGCAGTGGGCGCTGTGCGTGGGGCTCATGACACCGTTCATCTTGGCACTAGACCGGCTATGCCTGTGTCCCTTGTTCCGATCGTCAAAGTGCTCCGTCTCCATGGCGTATCCGAAGCTCACAATAACACTGGCGCTATCTGTGAAACAACAACAAAAATGTATATAGCAAGGTAAAAAAAAAAGTTATCAAAGTAAATACAAACACGACAACAAACCGTGGCGCTATGGACGTCTGGTCTGCGTAGCTAGTGTCCGGCTGAAAATAACCCCCTAATGACAGATTAAGTGTGGTTAAGCCGAGCAGCGGACAGTGCACTACAGCTACAACGTCTGACACTAGGACATCGGGCAGGTGGAGGAGAAGAGAGGGACCGGGGCGCACACGCGCGCACGCAGGCTCAGTGGTCACAAATCGATTAGACCCATTGTAATACGCGCTTTATGAATATTCAACAGCTCAGTGGCACACTTCAGGGCAGCCAGGCTGTCATTGGCTTCCCCGTCTATAGGCTATAGTCTATCATTCTTTTTAATTAGTACTACTTTGACGGTAAGTTTATGTTAGCACTTTATTGTTAAAAACGCATTCATGGAGTTTAGCAAAATGTTACGCACTATTCAAAATTAGGCTTCACTGTATTTTAGGCTACATTGGTCAAAAACACACTGCCAGACAATAAACTGCTGTAATGCAGCTTTCCACTGTAGCCAATTGAACACCATAAAAAGCGCACCAGACGTAGGTGCCCAAACACCAATGGCCGACGAAGTTATAAATGCGCAAAAGTATATTGATAAACAATTGATTGTATTATTATGTAATGATTAGCCTACTTACCAACTCGTGATATCAACTCCTCAGAAACCTCCAGCTTGACAGTCTTTTATAAACAGTCTATGTAAAGAAACTACTTCTCGCTGGCACTTTTGGTCCACAATGCAGTAGCCAACCCCCCTTGAAACCGGTGTGTGTCCCTTTGTTGTCCGCTGGATGAGGTCCACCTCCACCACCGCCACCACACCAGCACGAGGAGCAGTCAAATGCTTTGGGTAGCAGCTGTCTCTCCCCTCCCATATCCTCCTCCCTGCCTCCTCCACCTCCTCTGTAGCGCGGTCTCCCTCGCTACACCACGTCACTCGCGTCGTGATTTTCATTCACCCCCACCTCATTAGGATGCGAGCCCACGCGTAACCACCCGTGCCTGGGTTGCGACCATAGACTCCCCCCCCCCCCCCCTGCACGTGTGGGATGAAGCATACAAAAGTCAAATATTTTCTCAGGAGACAAAGCTAGGAGTAGTTACGGGGTTATAAATTTAAAACTCGAGACCAGGTGCTACGTTTTGCGGATTTTATTAAAGAATTACAAAAAAGCAAACAGCAGCAGTACAGCCCTCTCTCGAGTGTGTCCAAAAAGTTCTGCCTCGATGCACTGAGAACTTTCTCCTTTATAGCCCAACAGGACAAAGCATTTATCCAAACCCCCGCGCTCATGCATCGGACATGCATCTCTCGAAACACATTTACAAACTGTTAAAAAAATGGAGGACACCCGCTTGATTGTTCAGTACATCTGGACATACATGTGTTCGAAAACCATAAAAAATTGGGAGACATCAGTTCCATTGTAGCTTATACCTCTCATGGCAGACCAGTAGTGTAACTCATAAAAATGGAAAACCCCCTCATATAATATAAGACCCCCTTTACAACCAACTCAAACTTATGGCCTCGAGGCAAACTGAGGCTCTTCGTGAATCACACAAAAGGACTACTATTGAATAACACTAGTTAAAAACTTAGCACAAAAGATTATTATATTGAAAGAAAAACTAGTTAACACTTAGCATAACATTTAGAGAGTGAATATATAAGTGAATATATAAAAAGTAAAAATATTGAAGTAAAACGGTTAACACATAACAAAGCAGGTGTAATACTTTATATTCTTATAACCGCTCATACCCACTGTATGCTCTTAAATGTAGGACTTTTCCAACAAACCAGCACGTGTGTATACAATTGAACACACAGGTTTACACATTGAAATTTCATCTTATTACATTATCATTATTATTATCATTTCATAACATATATCACTATCTTCAGTGTCATTTTGGTTGCCAATATGCACAGTTCAATTCTATGACATACTGACTTTAGTCATTATTGTCCTACACAATTTTGCACATTTTTAAATTACCTTGCAATTTTTGTTTTAGACTGAATGCAAAATGTGTCTATCTCAGTCAGATAGTGATTTCTGGTTTCTTAAGATACTGATATTGGGTCACTTTTCCAATATCAATAATTTGGTGTTAATATATTGTACAGTACCGCCAAGCAAAAAAAATACACAAGCTAACTCTTGAAATTATCTAGACTTTGAAAGGACAAAAACATGGCTTGACACCCTCTACTTGTTGGATTGTTTATGGAAAGGCTTTTTATAAAACCATATGACCAAGCATTCCCGTGTAGCCTATACTGGCTTGTGAGATGTTACATAAGAGCTCATCCATTGCATGTTACACGTCTCCAAGGAGTTTATAATCAGTTCAGAATATGCAGCGTCTAAGTGCACGCAGCATGATCACAATTTGTTTTCTCCAAGCATTTGCCTTTATCTAACGAGAACAAGACAAGCCCTGGGGGACCTGTAATCATGAGCTGGAGAGAGAGAGAGAGAGAGGATAAAGAAGTTTGTTTATTAAAGGTTAAAAAAAAAAAAAAAAGGGATTTTGAGTGCAGACGTCTTTCTTGAGCAGTTGAGGAAATTTCCCTAAAAATAAGATCTATTTTACGGATGAGTGGGACTCCAGGATGCATCACATACTGAGTGAGAGAGACAAAGCAGTCCCAGATATTTGTTTTGGGAACATGGCAAAAGAAGCATAAATACAAAAACAAAAAAGCCAAATTAATGTTTGTGGTTTGCAATAGAGATCCTCAGATTGTGGAAGACATGCAGTGCAACTGTAGGTGCTGGAGCTTTTAGTGTTGATGTTATCAGACAGTAAATGACAGCTTTGTCAAAGTAAAAAAGCTTTGAAAAAGTTTTCATGAAACTTTGTAATACTTTGCATTTTTTTTTGTATACAGTACAAAGTCCATTTGTGCCAATCCCAAGTCAATATCATCAAAAATGGCTGCATCAAGAAAGGCCGCTGGCATATGACGCTTTTCGAAATTAACATTAACAAATTGTGTACAAGAAAGGTGCTGTTTTGTTAACAGTTTTTAAAAAATGAATAAAGATGAATATTGAGAAATGTCTTAAGAAATACATTGAAAACCCCTGGTCTTAAGTATGTATTGATTTAAAATACTCTTCTTAACCACAAGTATGGATTCACAGAATTAGGCAAACAATAGAAAAGACTTCAATGGTCAGTCAGAAGTAATCAGACTCAATCAAGAAGCAGAACAGCCTCAATGTGGACGCTGGCCAACAGTAATGACATTTGCCTTGGCCATTTGCATCCATACAACAGTAGACTGGGCTGAGTGCCTAAATGAGTCTGGAATATCTGCACTGCAACATGGCAGACCTTTTTAAAGTGATGACATTTTTCATATACATTTTGTGTTGATAATCTGCATGCATCAGTGGCCCTTTAGTGGCATTTTTCTTAAGTAGGCCTTTTGTAAGTCAGCCCATGACAAAATATAGACTCCAATTCAAACCCAACAAATGTTCTCATTATGTTTTATTTAGAAAAACAAGGGGGAAATCAACATTCCAATGGACAATTTGTTGTAAGAACACGCACAAACTAGCTTCCTACACTTTCTTTGCATCTTTGACAAGTTCAAAGCAGCACAGAGCTGACAGAGCTTTGACTGGATTTAGATTACAGACAAATGACACTGCAAGAGTTTGGTTCTGACAGAAACTGAGCCATTTGTCACTGTGTGTAACCTGTCAGCTTAAGATGCCACTGTCTGTTCTCTGTGTACTGTGATTCATGGGCATGCCCCCGTGAACCAAACTGAAATAGGCTTCAGTATAAATCTAGGGACAAGAGTCAGACACACTGAAAGTGCACAGTTAAATTTGCTCAATCTTTTATACTGCTGCATCAAGCTGCTTTCTGCAAATGAAGTCATTAATCTTGGCCCAACAACCTGTCACTGTGGCCTATCAAGGAATGGGCAGAGACTAATCAGCCATTGAAGAAATATGAGTGAACTTTGAGAGGAAAACAGAATAAAACACTCACTACCGTTTAATAGGCATAGAACATATGGTAATTGTTATTTTAAAGGTAACAGTGCAAGGATGCTTGAAATATCACTTACTTATGCATCAGTCTATAGTTGAGTTTGGGTCTGCAAAATATTGTAAAAGCATTTCCAAGATTTTGCACTCTGTACTCAGGACAGCAGTGTTTACTTTTGCCTGCACTTGTGCAAGATAGACAAGTAGCCAGTAAATTTCTCCAGGTGAGTTCCGGATTCTCTGGAAACCTCCCCAGAACGTACACAATAGGCAAAATCATCCAGCTAGTTAGGTCAGTATCTATGAGTCAAAATCTGGACATGGGTCCCCTGGTGCTGCAATGTGGTTGTCCACAGCTCCTGAGACGTTTCCCAGTGGCTTTGAAGTACGGGACAGATCTCCAATGGGGACATTAAAGTATACCTTAACCCTTTCTTGCCATTTTGCTTATGGGAATCAGTGAAACTGGTAAAATGTGAAAACCATCTTGAGTGTCTTCTTATGTAACTCTAGATGGGGTTACTGTTCATTGGTTTTGAGGGTCATATGACAAAACAAGCTTTGATAATTCTGGTGAAACATAGGGGTTCCACATCAATAGAAGAAGCAAACACGGCCTGGCCTTAACTGTTTATGTTGCATAGAATAAATAGCCATAGCTAAGACAATTTTATCACTTTTTAATATAAATCAACAAACTATTGGCAAAGTAAGTCACAATGTAAATTCTAAATTAGTGAGGTACAAGCAGTGACAGTGTCTGATACAATTGTATTAATGTATTCCAAAAACACTTTTCCTTGAGCTTGCACAAATTCTCTGGTTTTCTCCCGCCCACATACTGAAAGGCGGTCAGTAGGTGGAACAGCAGCTGCCAGATTTTTTTGTGGGTGAACTACACATGAAGAAAGCGTTGGATGTTGTGTGGTAATCATGATGCAGGAGGAGGTAGGAGGTGCTTTCAAGGAAAAAACTGTGAAAATATCAAACTCAGCAGGGGACAAATGCATTAGCACATGACCTCCTGATCTGACAGCATGCCGTCTTACTCATCTTTGAGATTTTCTCTCAAAAGAACATAAAAAGAGCAGATTGGATTAGTGGTATAAAAGTGGGCTCATTTATATTCATAGAAATACAAGTAACTTTAATATGGTACTTTGACAGTGTACAAAAGTGGTCACAAGCTTAAAGGGATAAGACACTAGTCCTATTTTAGAATCAGAATTACTGTATTATTTTTTCACAACCCCTTTCAGTGGGATCTTCACACTTGAAGATCTGTACCCCAAGACGATTATGCCTCAGACTCATAGTCATGGCATTTTATTTACTTTTTCCTTTAAATGATGTTTGATTCTTGATCTGCATCTCAAAATCCAGAAATACAGTATCTATATTTTGTCGTTGAGCTAATTTTTGAGATAATGTATATTTATTTATGTAAATTCAACTTGCAAAACTCAGAGAGCCCAACAGTAACGTCTTCCAGTGAAGCCTGAGGCTGAGGTTAGTGTTTCAGGTGGTGTTTGAGCGTTGGTAACCTGGTGGCCCTTTGGGATTTCTTCTCTTTTCTCCTTTCAGTTGTCACTCCTCCTGCCGCAGCCACTTCATTCACATCTCCTCCTGGACCATCCACCTTACCATCGACCTCCTTTCTCCGACTGCTCGGCTTCGCTCTGAGTTTTAAGAGAGTCAGTGAATATGTTGATCAAGCTGATGTATGCATTTCTATTGTTATATCAAATTACAGTACAGTTTTGGCCTTGAAAATAGTCAAGAGTCCTAATTCTCAGTGGAGTCTAAATACATGAATAGTGCTTGGTGTCATTATAGCTTGTATGCATGAGCTACTGTATATTGTGACTGACAACACTGCGGTATCATGTAACATACTTAATATCTATCTCCGTGGGGCTAGTCATTAATAACTAATCTCATCATTGGATATCCAAAAAGAACATTTTTAACACACATTTCTTGCCTCACCTCTTCTGTTTACTTTCCACTGGTCTGTGTTGTTGACAGGTGTACTGTCTTCTTTGAGCTTCAAGTGCTGATGACAACTGTACACATGAACAGTCATTATATGTTTACAATCTAAACTTTACACCCTTGCTTTTTAATGCACCACACTATGTAGGGCATACATCATACATAACACAAAAAAATAATAATAATGACAATGACAATGGCAATGACAAATGGAAAGTAGCAAGATCACGGAGTATAATATGTATATTAATGTGCCTTTTTAACATAAAACTAGTGACTTTGGGTAATGTTTGGTATTGGTAACCATCTGAAAGAAATATATTAATGGTCACCCTTTGTTACGTGCTTTCGTACAGATCACACATGAAACAAGACAGTTGTTGTAGTTGTGCTTTGTTTCTGTTAATTACATGAGCAGTCTATGTTAATAAGCCTCTTTCAAATGTAACAAGTTCTTCTTTTGCCAATGAGGCTAATCACAATATGATGCTGCTAAATGTATGATTGATAATGTAATTGCAATAGGATAATGTTAATTCATAAAGGGGTACGTTGTGTGTCTGTGTGCATGCTGCGGGGGTCGTGCATGCGACTGATGGTTTCATTATGTATCATTGTTGTTTCGTAATTAGTATTATTCCTTTTTTGGGAATGTATACAGTACATGAGATTCAGTAATGTAATCTTCCTTAATGTAAATGCCATCTTGAAAATGGACATTTCTACCATGATCAGATACTGCAAGTATATATAATCCTTTTTTTTTTCTTTTTTTTGGCTGTTGTTTCTTTGTTGTTGTTTTGTTCCTTTTGTACTATGTTCCTTTGTACTATTGTGAAATTTTTATTGCATCGAGTTTGGGGGTGGGCGCTCATAAGCTTTATGCTTTGGCCCACTCCTTTTGAGCAGAATGTTTACTGCTCAAATACACAAATAAACTAAACTAAGCTAAATTAAATACTGTAGAAAGTGAACGCAGTTGACCTGAGCAGACAATTCATAAAGCAAAGCTACTCTGAAGGTCATATGCATTATTTTTTACCCATCTCTAAATAAACCTGCTGCTGCACCTTATTGGCATGTCCTTGACTCACCGTTCACTTCATAACTGCATGAGACGATGAATGGGAAATTATAACTAGGCCTTAGAGAGTAGATATGGAGCAAGAATCAGCCTGCTTTGCATGTTAACGTATGCAACTACTGCCCACACCATGTCAGATATGTAGTAATAATTTATATGTAATGAATAGGTTCTCAGTTTTTTTTAAATATATATATATATATATATAATTTCAGGAGTCGCCATTGAAAAAAGGTCTATCTTGTGTTATTGTTATGCCATGTGCCCTCTTTCCATTTATCCAGTTATAGAACTGGCACACAGAGTAGACCTCCACCACTGTCTGTGGCTCGATTAATGTATAATTAAGAAACAGGCCCAACGACTGCAGGGAGTCCCCAGAGCTTTGTATAGTCATAAGGTCAGGTCATCAAAAATATGATTTGTGCAGATTTACTAGTCAAGATTCCAGACACAATTAGAAAAGGTGCATAGAAATACAAACACTCCAACTGTTTATGTTCATGGTTGAGACAAATGCTTGTAGAGAGGGGGTAGGGCTGGCGGTGGCAGTCTGTTTCCGGTCAAAGCGAGGGGACTTCAAGGAAAAGATTTTGGGAACCACTGGTCTAACAAATAGTGTGAGTATGTCAATTTAGCATTTCATTCAAAAGACACTCTCTTACCTTTGCTATTTCAGACAGATACGCCCGCCTCTCATCATTGGTTTTATGAAATGCCTGAGATCAGAAACACAGCACATAATATCCAGTTACATGCCCAGATCCAAGGATTATGAGTGTTTTATCTGCATGAATAATCTGTCTGCTGAGGCTTATGGTGGGGCTGCTGGCTGCACATGTTTAAGGAGGTCTTCAGTGTTAATGAGCTCCAGATTAGGATTACACACGCACATGCTGCATATTAAATTCACACACACAAGTTTTGTTTGTTCAGCAGCAGAACAAAATACAATGAGCAACCGGACAAAGCTTTGACTTCATATATTAGTAAAAGACAGTGTACAGTGGATTCATACCCCTCTAGTAGTTCCTTGCATTTCATTATGCTGCATTCTGATACTGATAGTGTTCACCCGGCTTTTTTATTATTTAGTCCACTCTCTGGCTTCAATACAAAGTAAGTACGTGACTAAGTACCTTTCCAAGTTGGACTTTTGGACTTGAACCATTTTAGAGTTACACCACACAAAAAATGAACTAGAACATGGTCTAAAGACTTCCTGAACACACTGCATGATGTATGAATTGTAATTTTATATTAATGACTAATTTGATCAAATAACTAACTGATCAAAGTACCTTCCCCTCCTGTTCGATCTGGTGATGACAGTCCATCAGTTGCGCCTGGAGGTCTGATTTCTCATTGGTTAGGAGCTTCAGACGCTGTCGCAAAGTTTCCTAAAGATTAGGATTTTACAATAAAAAAAAGATTCTTAAAGACTTGCTGCTGCTTTTGTGCTATGGATGAATGACACAACTCACAACATAATTACAGCACAGAAAAAGCTGTCATTGCCGTGTACAAAGAAAATAACATGTGTGGAAACCGCTTATATGGCCGTTTCAGAACGTCAAGACTAGCAATACATAATTTGCTTATTCCGTGGTGTGGTTTGTGCCTTTCTCTTAAGTTTCTTGTCCAAAAACGTTAAGATTGGTCCAAGTCTTCCTTAATTTACAATATTTAAATGTAGGCCTGGTTTAAACTCTATTATGTATTCAGCACTGTTACAACTGTGCAAGTCTACCGCACATTTTAGAAGTTCATTTGTGTAGATAATCCAGAATATCATAGTCACATTTTGGATAAACTAATGAGCATCTGCTACTGCTGCCTTAATAAGGTTCAAGATGCTCTCTCACATAAACTTTTCTTTTCCAGCAGGGGAGTTTTGATCTTATCCAAAAATTAGGCCCATGAACAAATCCAATACTCTCTCTCTCATGTGTTGTACAGAGAGAGTTGGTTGCAGTCCAACAAAACATTGAGCATCCCTACACTTGAATGGCCGGTGTCTGTCTGCGAAGCGTCATTGTAATTAGTGTGTGTTACTCTCCCATGGTGTGTAAACCTATGATTACAGAGCACTGATTAAGTCTGGTTTCTTGTCACAACAGGCCATGGACACAGCAGCTGGCGGCATGACTCCTGACTGTGCTACTGTGGAATTGTGCGTCTCTACCTCCCTCTGCTGGTGTTCCCCCAACAAAGCAGATGTAACACACTAGTGCAGTAGCAGCTGCAGTACAAATAAGTTGCAGCATTTAAAAAGAGATGTTTAAAAAGTAATACTTACAATTGACATTTCATCATATGAACGTATGGAGGCCAAACGATCTGAAAAAGGTTAACACACTCATACATTTTTATTCTAGATTATCACTGACAATGGACTGTATGTTTAATGGTTTTTGAATATAATTCCGTGAGAGTACTGTATACACTGATTTTCTTAACTTTTAACGCCTTGAGGAGAAATATAAAACATTGCAGTTTTACACATCGAGTCAAAACCTCTTGTGCATTATAAACATAGACATAATATAAAAGGGGAACATTCTTATTTAGAGTTACAGTGTTCAGAGTGAGCTGAGCTTACCAATAGGGTTTCCTCTTAAATCTTCTAATCTCTCCCGAATGAGTGAGATTTGTCGTTTTAATTGTCCATTAAGCTCTACCTGTGTTTCATACCTGGTCTTCCATTCATTCCCTAAATGCAAAGATAGATGCGATATGATCAAACACAATAGCCAATAGCCAATAGGCTTTTAGCTACTAATACTAACAGATTAGCTACTGCTACTTTACTTACTTACTTTGTATGTATGTGTGAGGGTTTTAAACGTGTAACCTTCGACTGAGATAGACTGTTCTCTTGCCTCAACGGAGGTAAATTTAGGTTGATTTATTACGGGTGCGTACCTATGTTCCGTGCTATGTAGGGTCCTATGTAGGGATGGGACGATAATGAAATTTAGAGTCACAATTATCTTTACAAAAATAATTGCGATTAACGATAATATCACAATATTTGCCTATGGTTTAAAAAATTCACTGACGCTCCAGATTTTACAGAAATGAGAATTGGGTAACGAAATGTTCCTTTTCATTGTCTCCTATATTGAGTGAGACCTAATAAAGTATATTTAAACAAATTCAACTCAAAACTCATCGAAAGAAAACAAAATTGCAGTAAATTATAAACACAGAACGAAAACCAGCTAATCTTTTCATAGCCATAATCGATAGAAAGTTATCGTTGATGGTTTTATATCGTAGCGCTACATGGTGGATTTATCGTCTAGCGCGATAATCATGATGATTAAAAAATGTGGTCATCGATTAATCGCTATAAACGATATGATTGTTTATTGTCCCATCCCATCCCTAGTCCTATGTTCCTCGGGTGCAATTTTTTTTCGTAGGTGAGTTGGTACTCAACAGTGAAACGTCATACATATCAATCAGCTTAACCCTGACCCTGCCCTAGCCACTAACCTTAAGGATAGTGGGCTGGTGCCTAATCTTAATCAAGTGGGGGTACATAGGTACCGGGGAGCATAGGGCTGACCCCATTTATTACTAGGCTACATCATAGCTAATACCCCACATGCACTGTCACATGTTTAAAACAGTATTTTCTAAGAAATGCTCATACCCTCTCCATCAACACTTTGTAGCCTCTCTTGCAGCTCACACAATGTGCTCCTTAGGTCCGACACAGACTCCTCTAGCATTTCTCTGAGATTTAAACAAAACACTGTTTGTGTTGCATTTATTTTAGAAAATATTTACAAGGTACACAACTATAATCAAAATCTAGACTTACTTCACCTCCCTCTCCTTCCCCAGTTCTGCTTTGAGCCGGGCCAGGTCGTATTTGTGATAGTCGTTGTCTCTGGTCATGTTTGTGAAAATCTGACGTGACTCGTAGACAGGAGTTTGGGCCACGTCGTTTCCATGGAGATGTGAACTTCCGGTCCGAGCGGAAGCATGAATCCGAAATGTAAACAAACCAGATTTTGCTTGAATTGTTCGGTTGTACAAATTGAACAATATTGACCACGTGCGCATGCGACTATTCTGAAAATGAAGGAATGCACGAAGTGAAAGCGTGTGTTGGCTTTTGTTTTTAGTAAAATGTTAGCTCTTAACTTGATGGCACTTGAGTTTCCTGTGTGCTAAATGTGTCAAAATGTTTATCCTGGTAGCCATAGTGGTTGTGACCTGTTTTTTTTAATCGTCTTGTTGAGTGACATATGGTTGTGAATAATAATAATAATAATAATGTAATAATAATTTAATTGTAAGTGCTCTTCTTCAACACTAAATAATGCAACATAGTACAACACCAACTCCAACCTTGGACAATTTTAAAAACAAATTATGGGACATTAAGCATAGGCTGATTTTTGATACTATGTTTTAATATTCAAGAAACCAGCCGTCAATGCCTTCGGGCACGACGTTTTTACATAAAAGTTGTAATTTTAAAAAAAACAACAACAACATCCCCACCAACCAATAATACAGAGTGGCTATTGGTATCAAACATTAAAAAAACACAAAACATGAGGTTATTTCTTCTCTTCTGGTTTCTTCTCTATGTCCCCTATGTCCTTGGCCTCAGTGTCCTTTGCCTGAGTGTCAGTCTGAAGACTTTGTGTTTTTGTCCGTTCTGCCTCTTTCCCATTTTTTCCTTTATACACAGCCTTTGCTGCCTCCTTTCCTGTGGTCTTCAGAATGGCCTTGATGCCTAGGTTGTCAATGTGATAAGCTGTGACTCCAACATTGACCACTGACTTCAGAGCAGTATCTGTGGCCTCTCCTGCGTCCTCACCATACCTTTATCATAGGCAGTAATGTCATTTCAAAATGTCACAATTAGAAACCGTGTCATGTGTAAAACTCACATAGCAAAGTAGAAAGACACTTCCAGGAAGGTAGAAATAATAGTCAAAATGCTGAATTTAAGGTTTTTATTACCATGTAGCAAAAGAGACAGACATTAGCACAAGCACCAATTGCAAGGAGGCAACCACCACAATTAAACTTTACCAAGTCAAAAAAGAACATAGCATTCCTTTTTTTTTTTTTATTCAGTATGTGCTATATATATTTTTTAAATGTAATGATAAAAGTTATTGGATCTTTTAAGACTTGGTTATGTTTAAAGAAAAAGAAAACACCAGAAGTTAAATCCCAGATGTGTGTAGTTAAATGGTGTTGGATTTGTTTAGAAGATTCTCTATGCCCTTAAACCTGAAAGACATCAGATATTAAAGCCATCCTTTTTCACAGCAGAAAGAAGTTTAAAGAGTGCCAACATTTTTAAATTAGCTACAGGTTATTACTTATAAAACACAGAGGAAAGAACTTACTTGTACTTCACGGTTGTGACTGTTTCTGTGGTTACACTTTTTCCAATAAGCTTGGCACCACCTTCCAAACTTGACCAAAGTGTAGAGAAGCCTGGTTTGGTTGATAGAGATAATAAGAAGGGCTAATTGCAATATAACAAATCCAATTTTGTTTTGTTTTTTACCTAGGACACTACTAGCGGCCACATGCTTGGCTCCATCTAGATTTCCATCTTTGTTTTTCTTTAAAGACTCTGGAACCAACTTAGATCCATGTTTTTTAACATGTGGTGCCACTTTTTCCGCCACATGCCCAGCCACTGCACTCACGCCATTCACTGTAAAATGAATGAATAAATACTTTTATTTTTATGTACAGTGCCTTGCGAAAGTACTAATACACCTTGAACTTTTGCACATTTTGTCACGTTTACAACCCTAAACGTAAAGATTTTATTTTGAATTTTTTACTGAAAGTTCACACACAAGTAACAGACAACTGAAAAGTGAAAAGTGGGGCGTGCATAAGTATTCATACAGCATGGCTTAATACATTGTGGAACCACCTTTTGCTGCAATAACAGCAGCAAGTATTCTGGGGTATGACTACAAGATATGCACATCTACAGATTAGCCCATTCCTCTTTACAAAACAACTCAAGCTCTGTCAAATTAGAAGGAGAGCGTTTGTGAACAGCAGTTTTCAGGTCTTTCCACAGATTTTCAATAGGATTTAGGTCAGGACTTTGACTGGGCCATTCTAACACATTAATATGTTTGTTTTTAAACCATTCCATTGTAGATTTAGCTTTGTGTTTAGGGTCATTGTCCTGCTGGAAGGTGAATCTCCGCCCCAGCCTCAATTCTCTTGCTGACTCCAGCAGGTTTTCCTCCAAAATGTCCCTGTATTTGGCTCCATTCATCTTCCCAACTATTCTTACAATCTTCCCAGTCCCCGCTGAGGAAAAGCAGCCCCATAGCATGATGCTCCCCCACCATATTTGACACTGGGGATGGTGCACTCAGGACGATGAGCAGTGTTGGGTTTATGCCATACATAACGTTTTGCATTTGGGCCAAAAAGTTCAATTTTTGCCTCATCTGACCAAAGCACCTTCTTCCACATGGTAGCTGTGTCCTCCATATGACTTCTAGCAAACTTCAAAAAGGATTTCTTATGGCCTCCTTTCAATAATGGCTTTCTTCTTGCCACTTGTCCATCAAGGCCAGATTTGTGTAGAGTACGACTTATTGTTGTCCTATGTACAGATTCCCCCAACTCAGCGGCAGTACGTCACAGCTCCTCCAGAGTTATCTTGGGGCACTTGGTTACATTTCTGACCAGTGCTCTCCTTGTTCGGTCTGTTCGTTTAGGTGGACGGCCGTGTCTTGGTAAGTTCGCAGTGGTGCTATACTCTTTCCATTTCCGAATGATGGATTAAACAGTGCTCCGTGAGATGTTCAAATCTTGGGAAATCTTTGTATAACTCGCTGCTTTATCCCTGACCTCTCTGGTGTGCTCCTTGGCCTTCATGATGTTGCTATAGCTGGAATTATACTGAGAGTAGATTACACACACGTGGCCTCCATTTAATGGTTAGGGCAAGGTGTGAACATTCTGCAGTCATTAGGAATGTTATAAAGGCAATGTAATGCACTCAGAAAATGCTGTATGAATACTTGTGCACGCCCCACTTTTCACTTTTCTGTTTTTTTTTTAAATAACAGAATCATGTATCATTTTGCTTTCACTTCACAGTTGTCTGTTACTTGTGTGTGAACATTCAGTAAAAAATTCAAAATGAAATCTTGACTTTTAGGGTTGTAAACATGACAAAATGTGCAAAAGTTCAAGGTGTATTAGTACTTTCGCAAGGCACTGTATACTATAGTAACATAATAAAATATACACATTAACCAATTTTAAACTGGGTAATTAAATACTACTTTGAGTCTAGCTACAGTAAATTGTACAGTACATACCTAAGAATTTGCTGAATCGCACTGCGTCTCCTGTGACTGATTTAGTCGCTTCCAGTCCTTTAGCGACTTGAGGGCTGACCTCTGAGGGGGTCTCCTCTGGTGTCATCCTATCTCGTATCTTAAACCCAGATTTATGAATGGCCCGACTTGTTGCATCTGCTCCTTTGATAAATCCTTCACTTAGCCAAGTCGCTCCTAAAGAAATAAATGAAGGCAACTGTAATTACTACAGTAACTACTTTATCAATGTTGTTGTGCAGAGTCACTTTCAGAAAATGTGCGACTAAATGGTATTTGCCATTTCTGCTGATCACTATATAAGTTTACATAAGCTATTTTCAAATGTGTAGTCAAAAAGGAGTTCTAAATTGGACCAGATATTTTCTCTCTTATACAAAGACACCAAATACATTTTAAGTGTATTTGGTGTATTATGCAATGTTAGGTAAACATACAAATGAAGGTTAATATACCCACCATGCAAAATGTGTTGGGCCATCTTCTCGCTCCATACAGGAAGAGGTGTTTTTTCTTTATCTTCTGTTGCTCCAGGTCGAGGTGGCAGAAGAGGGACTTTCTGGCTCAGGTTTATCACCTCCGATGCAACCCCTCTGGATCCTGGAAATGTTTATGTAGGTGCAAAGTGTCACACACACCTACAGGTCAAACACCATTTTTTTCTTTGTCATGACTTATAATTACAATGATTAGTTGTTCCTACTTCCTGATAGTTTGTTCCCTCTTAGTTAAAGTGCCAAAACAAACCTCTAAATAAAAAAGTCCAACAGTATAATCAGCCAGGAAAAACATTTTACTTTTATATAAAACAAAAATGTTCTGTTTAGGCTACCAAACTGAGCTGTACCTAGGCTGTAATAATTTCCAGACAAAGCTGGTTCATTTCTTACACAGCATCTCTTGTTTTGAAAACCAACCTGAATTCTAAACTCTACAAGCTGTGCCAGGACATCCTGAAACATCTCTCGGTCTTCAGCGGGCAGCTCAGAGGACAGTACTAGTCCCACGAAGGCACCCGGGACTGTGGCCAAAGTATCGGGGAACATGTAGATCCCAGAGTCGGCTAAAAGCACGGAGTGTCAGACGCCAGCGGGTACAGCCATTCGCTTACCTACAGACACAAAGACTATTTAAAAAACAAAAATGTGCTCCATCTGATCCATTACTCATATGCAACAAATATTGATGTTGGGGACATGTCATGATGATACCAGTAGTCTGTATCTAGTATTTCACAGTTAAAATGTTATTAATTAAAATTTATTATAATGATGTCTTCTGATGTTTTGACTGCATTTATGAAATCTAAGCAAAAAATGTCAATCGTTATTTGTCCATGTGCACTTACATTGCGGATATACATTTGGACAGCTAAAATAACTAAAATTGTGCATATTGTTGGTTAATTAAATAATTATTGTTGAAAAGAGATAATATAAAGAATGTTTGTATTCCCACACACATGCTGCACCAAGCCCAATTGGTAACATGGCCATGTCGGTGTTCAGTCCACAACTGAAATGCAGAGTCATCTGTTAATATTGTCTAGCGCCAACACAAAAAGTGGTCGAAACAACAGAGCCATGGGTTACACAGCAGGCTGTGCGTCATAATACAACCTTTGTGACCGAAGACACAATGACAAATTGTTAAAATTTTAGACAAAACAATGGATTTATTCAGAGGCAATGTGAGCTGACTACAGAAAAAGTGGTAAACAAAATGATACAAGCCAACAGTGGTTTACTTGCGCAATTATGAAATTCACACAGTGCAAGTTGTCAATTACAAGTATCATGAACAGCTCTTTTAAAGCTTGTCTGTGCTTTTCAATACTGTGCAGTTAGTATGTCACACCTATACAATTTCACATACACACCCAAAGTTTGTCACTGTGCCTCCACACCACCCGAGTGTGATACTTACATGTAAAAATGCTGAAGGTCTTTCTGAGTCCTTCTCCTTAAGGTCCACGGTAAAAATACGCAGGAATCCTGGTGCCAATACGGAGCTCACCTGACCGCTCGGAGCCACAAAAAACATCTGCACACCCGCTGGGAAGTGAATAAGTTCCTTTTCATGTGTTGCCACTGCCACAAGTTTGGTGGTGGGATCAAAGTAGAGACTGTGGTGTGTGGGCTGTGGAGTATAGGCGGGTGGCTGGTCTGCCGGGTTAGCCATGGCTGTATCAGGCTCAGCTGTATCAGACTCAGCTGTATCAGGCTCAGCTGTAGCAGGTGGTTTGGGGACACAGGGAGGGGAGGTCTGGGAGGGGGCACAGGGGATGTGCTCTGGTTGGTGGCAGGTACAGAGGGATACATATGAAGGATGGAGCTGTTCAGAGGCTGGCTGTTTGGCTCCAGATTTGGGTAGAAGTTCTGGGTTAGATTCATCAATAGTCTGGTCCTCTGGTCTCCTGTCACCTCCTGAGATATCTCCAGTTCATACACGTGAGTGGTGACTGTCTGTAAAGTGTCCCTCATCTTCTGCTGAAGCTCCCGGGCAGCGTCCCAGGATGGTCCCTGAAACCTCTCCCCTGTAGTGGGAATCTGGAGTCCTTGTGTTAGATGCTGTAGGGCCTTTCTGTAATACAGCAGAGCATCTGATTTATGACCAGCCTCCTCTGCTGTCAGCCCCTGGTCCAGAGAGTGGAAGGCACTTTCATACTGGTCTCTGATCAGCAGAACCTCTGCCGACTCAACCATCCTGAACACCTCCATTTGTCAGTGTCTAAAGGGAAATAATGGTTAGACCAGTTGAGCAAGTAATCATTTATTATTAGTTAATACAGTATGGTTAACCGTATCTATTAATTTACTTGTAGGATACTTTTCAAGCTTTTATATCAGCATTTATATATTACAATTGCAGTAGGCCTACAAGAAATTCACACCATGTATTTACATAACACATTTACAGTACAAGAAATTTGCTTTTTGTGGCAATACCAGTTTTTAGTAACTGTATTTTAAATAATCGTATTAAATATAAGCATTTTAATATTGAAACGGTCAGCAGATGGCGCCACCGCTCTAATACCAGAGTATAAAAGCCCCCCTGGGTCACACGCACTTCCTCTGTCTCCTCACTGGCGTCTTCCGACCTGGTTGGGCTGAGCCCAGGGTTGTGTGTGCGCTGTTCGTTCATTCTTCCATATTGGTTTAGCCGCTAACGCAGGTCTAATTTTAGCGTCGCGGGTGGTTGAGAGCCTCAACGCGCACCACTCATTGGCGTCCATTGCTCGCTCTCGGTGCATGGTGGCTCGGGGTCTGCTGGGGCACTCCTGTGACGGAACTGGGGGCTATTGAAGCACCGAGCCGGCCGAGAAGGGCTAGATGTGGGCGTGCGACGGTAGGATCGGCCTTGCCTGGTGGTTAGCCATTATCTTGTGTAACTGCTCCTCAGCTAACCTTTTATTTATATTTAGGTGGACCTAACCACGCTGCTGTCTTGTTTCCTCCCTGTTTTGTATAAACTGAAAAGCTAATGGAAAAACGACGTGAACTGTGAACCAACTGAAAGCTATGTTAACGCTGTGAAATGAAACGAAACGTGTGTCAACTAAAGTACAAAGAGAAACCAACGTGAAACATAGAAATAAACAAAACTATATGTACAAGGAACATGCTGCCTCTGTCCTTATGGGTGAACCTGTGTGCCTTAAAGCACATTAATTTCCAGTCACACTGGATGGCGTTGTCAGGCTTTTATTTACTTTATTTAATTATACCAAAACCACTCGTCATGTCACATTTTCATAAAACTAGATTCAAACTAGGCCCATGGGCTGGTTACTTTAACAATTCAGCATATACAGTATAGAACAAATAGTACAAAGAGTAACCATTTCAATGCTGAATGTTGGGACAAACTTAATTCTTCTTTGGTTTATCCAATTAAATGTAGCATAAAATTGTTCGCAAAGATAGCAGGACTTACGTGTATGCGGTGCCCGAGGTGCGTTGTTCCTTGTCCAAGTGTGAGGGAGGCTGTGCGTCTATGGGCTTCCCTGGTGTAAATAAAGCTTTATTTTGAAACGTGAGTCACTGAGACAGTATCTTTGCAATGCCGTCTGAGCACTTCTCTCAGCTATTAGACAGAAACAATTCCATAACCAGCAGGTTTAACCAGTAATATCAGGGTGGAGCATTTGCTGTTACTATGAAGACAGTTTAAGTTTTGCTTTCACATGTGTCATGAAACAAACCCCAAAAGTCAGACTACAGTGAGCTCCTAGAAATACACATAGAAAGTAATCATTTCTTGTATGCCATTATAAATAATGCATTTTGTAACGATCAGGCAATAAGGAGGGATAAATGTTAAAATGTGTAGCATAAATATTTTTATTGACTTTTAATATCCCGTTTTGATTAACAGTAAACCTTTTCACATATTTCATAGTTCATAGTTGATTAAACTTGGCACAGGCTTTTTTCATGTTCCTGTGTGGTAAATACAGCACTGGCTGTAGCTCTTCTTTCATTATCCTGAAGACACAGGGCGGAGCAGTGAATTATTGGAAGGGCAGACTGGCAGGTGCAGTAATCAGTGATACACGACAATACCTAAAGTATACAAACAGACATTGACTGATTGAACAAACATATCCCCTGATTAATGTGTGAGGTATAGATTACTTTGAGCTCCTGTACTTGTCCCTTATGGCCTGCTGAGGGAGCCGGTCTGCCTTAATGTAGAACTTATGGAGATCAATGAGACAATCTTCAACTTCGGTCAACGTGTAGCCTGTAAATGCTTGCAGTGCACTCGGCTGAAACAAAACAAGCCGGTGAGTTTGTGCTCTGACCTTCATAATAGCCATATTGCAATCTATAAGCCAGCTGAGCTCACCCACAGAGATCTGGACACTGTGTAACTGGCTAAACAGTAGGCTGAAGCTGCCACTATGGATGGCCTGTACTGCAGAAATGGGTCCATTTCCAGCAAGCTTAGTTCTGACATGTACTGTAAACACAAGGTTTGAGTACCGAAGAAACTTTGCCTAGCAACAGATTAGTCAGAGTTTCACTCACCATAGCTAGATTTTCTGTTGTGGCATCGACAGGATGAACCAGCAGGAATTGGCGAAGAAATTGTTTAGCAGTCGCGGCTGTCATTCTGAAGGCAAGCACTTTTAGAAGAACATGCTCCATTCGAATCAGCTGTCTCTTAGTGTAGGTGCTGTCCGTAATGTACACGAACTCATTCAGCTCAGGAGGGAAAATCTCCTCAAATTTGCTTCAAATAATATGAACAATATTTACCCAATCAAGGTAAAAATGGTTTTAAAATATACAACTCAAAAACTGAGAGAGCACTGCAAGTTAACAAGTTTAACATCGGGTAAATGCTATTTATCCGTTACATATTTATCTGTTACATCTACCGTATGTGACCTGCTGATGAATTACGAAGTTCTACAGATTAAATTCAAGCATAACTTTAGTAAATTCAGAATTGGTATTGGCGCAGTAACATCATTTTTTGCCCCAAAACTTGCTGCTAAATCATTCACAAATTTGTTGGTCACATTAATTCACTCCCTTAGATTTTTTCTTGACAGTTTGTGTGATTAAAAAAAAAAATATACACGGGTCTGGGAGGAATATCCGACCCACAGGAAAGAGATGTCTTAAATTGCAGTGGTCTCACAGAGGTGTCCTAAGCGGTACTTGATTTCTTTCTTACGCAGCGATCATTAATGCAGCTGTGCCGACGAGCTGCAGCTTTCCCCTCTTTCCAAATGCGGTGCTGGACAGGAAGCGGTCCAGGTAGTTGATGGCGAGGTACAGTGTCTCGGAGCGCAGCTTGAACTCTTGAACCACCTCCACCAGCCAGTCCACCAGGATGAAGCGCATGCCACTGGTGATTTCTGGGTGCTTCTCCAAGTACCCCGGCTGTGGACGCAATTTAACCTGACAGAGGAGGCCAAAGCAGAACATTAATTATTGTAATTGTTTTAAATAAAGCCTACTTTAATCTATTTGTGGAGCAAATGAGCAAAAGTATAATTGAACCAAAAGAGGTCTAATATGAAGCAACAGAGCCTATGAAAGTATATGTCGACTCAAGAACAAAATGCAAGGAGATATCTGGTAAGAATAGTGTAGAAAATTAGCAGTTTATAGAGTATGGAAGCTTAATTATGTTTTACCATTGGCCATCCAACATGTCTTTTTTGTATTTATCAAAAATAAAAATAAAAGCATAACTAGTTGCTTTGACAGTACAATCAGTTGACAATGTCGGAAAATAGTTTTACTTGATATACTATAGCTACACAGAAATAACAGCTAAAAGGTAAATATGAATCATCCTTACCTCATTGTGCCTAAGTTGCCAGTAGATGTCCAAAGCATACTCTGACAGACGCTGTACCTCCCCTGACATCTGAGACTCATTATGTTCAGAATGCATGGATACATCCTGGCACAAACCTAGAAGACACATGAATGGCAAAATCATAACCACAAAAATCTGCAGCAAAATGCATTGTGTGTTGTAGCATTCTAAGGTATTAGTGCCAGAGGTAAAAGCTCTTAACAATGTTACAATGTTACTCACGCTTAATAAAAACTACCTGGAGTAGGGTTATGCTAGTTTACCATTATATATTGCCTGTATTACAGTTTTAGGGCCTCAAATCTGTGTGAATGCTGTGTGAGTAAATTAGCACATTGACCGTATACACTGGTTACTACCACTGCTTTACAATATAATAGGCAAGGCAAGGCAACTTTATTTATACCGCGCATTTCGTACACAAGGCAACTCAATGCGCCTTACAAAAGTAGATATGCGAAATTACAATCAGGTTAAGTTAAGGCAAAGCCTCAAATATGTTGAGGCAGACGCAGAACGACGGGGGCGTGGTTAGGGAGGGGGTATGTGTGCGGTTATTTACAGTCTGAAAGTCAGTGTTATGCAAAATATGACCCAGATAGCTCAGTCCTTATCAGGTTTAGCGCCGTGGAATAGAGTCAAGGTCAAGGTCAAGTTTATTTATAAAGCACATTTACAAAACAGTCATCACTGCCCCAAAGTGCTGTACAGATACACAGTACAATAATACAAAACTACAAAAACACAACAATATAACACGATAAGAAAAGTAAAAATGTAAACATGAAACATGAAAAATGCTCAGCTCATCTTGTGTTAAAAGCCTGCATAAAAAGATAAGTCTTTAACAGAGTTTTGAAGCTCTCAACTGATGTAGCCTGTCTACAGGCTACAGTGTAGAGTGGAACTTACTTGAACTCAGCTCCAGCAGAAGTTTAGCATCTTCATTCTTCAGTGCTTCAGATTCATCGTCAAGGTAATAATTGCCTGATACCAGTTCCTGTCCGGAGGCCGCCAGGACCACCTCACGCGCCTCCTCCACGTAGACGTCGAAACTGGAGCTGGAGGTGCAGCCCAGGTACGTGTGCTGAGAGCTGTCTGTGAATGAGCTGTGTCGGGAGAACTGGCTGCCCTGAGGACGAAAATGAGAGACTTGTAATGGATATTCAAGCTGCATGATTATTCTGTTATGTATGGCAATTACAATCAGATTTACATAGGAATGTCTGTAAAGGTCTAAACTACAAGGATAGCAGGTTTTATACTAAAACAAATCATGGAGACAATATTTTGTTGTTTATAAATTATACTACCTAAATAAGCGAAGTGATTTGCTAATTGGTACCATCACAATTGCGATACTGATTTAGTTGTGAATGAAAGAGTGATAAAAATGTAGGCCAAGTAATGTTAGAGTTGTGAGATGACCCCTAGCTTGGGTGACCGTCTTGTGGATGTTTATTAATTATGTTTTATTTTTGTGAGGTGACCCGCTCCTGGGCCCAATAAATCCTGTAGGCCACCTCCAAAAGGACCGTTCCTATCCCCACTCCTATGCTGCTCCTCTCTGGCCATGAAGATGCCACTGCGCTTTGCATATTTATTGTTTACTCATTTTTACAATAAAACCTGTATGTTAGAGCTTAAAACATTTTGGCTTTGTCCTACTGCGCCGCTTTGTAACATATCCATCCATCCATCCATTTTCTTCCACTTGTCCGTGGGGGCAGCTGTTGGAGCTGCCCAAATCACATAGCACCAGCCCCTATGGCTCCTCCTGCAGGTGGTGGGTCCACAGAAGGACGGCCTCATGGTTCTAACCGGGCCTGTTGGTCTCTCATAAGGGGCTTCTGAACCGCTCTGTGTCTGACCCGTCACCTAGGACCTGTTTGCCATGGGAGACCCTACCAGGGGAACGAAACCCACGACAACAGAGCTCCCAATCATTCGGGCGCTCAAACCCCTCCACTACATTAAGGTGGCGGTTCCAGGAGGGGTTTGTAACATTTGTGTTTTGGTATTTTACCTGGCTGTGGGACCTGACATGCAGCTCATTCTCATTCAGGACGCCCAGCACTGTCCTTTGCTTGGCCCTTTGAAACTGGCATACAGTCATTTTGGAGGAAGGCCGAGTGTTTTCTTTACTTGTTTGAGTGCCACCAAGGGCGTTCGTGGAAAAGTTCATCTGTGAAAAGAAAAAAAATAGGATAAAGTATTCCTACACAAAGACTTTTAACACTTGACTGAAGTTACAAGGATTCTGCGGATGCTGGTGTCCGGCATCAAATACAAGAATTAGGCTAATTAGGCTACATTGCTCCACAGCAGATAACATCTCCAATACAGGTTATAATTTGATTTAGAACAGTTGTATTGCTGGGTTGCAGGTTCTAGAATGTGATTTCAAAAGAAAATGCATGAATTACAAAAATGATCATTAGTATCAGTCACTGGGTCCAAGATCTCTCTGTCCAAGACCAAAAATTTCCGCAACAACAAAATAATTTGTCCTCCATATAATAGTATTGGCCTTTAGAATGCTGTGATGTCACCTGCAACCCAGCAATTGTCCTTAAAAATGCTGTTGATGTGGTGCATAAATTCTGCACTAAATACTTTGAGAGCCTTGTAGCTTGTGAAGTTGCCATTGATTCCATTGTCTGCATGCGCACTGCAACCTTACACATTACCATGGTTACACAATTTCAAGTCCATTAAACAAAGCAAAAACAAAAAAACAGAACATTAATCAGAGAAAGCAGAAAAGATAATCGGATCATTCATGCCCAAGAAAGATATGTACACAGGCAAAAGTAGCACACTCACCATATTTGGGGCTCAATTGGTTACATTTGCCACAAACACCGTAACAGCTAACTAGTTAACTTAAGACGCAAAAAAAAAAAGTAAAGATCTCAAGCAACCAATTGTGAGACTATAAAAATGATCTAAACAGCGCCATCTTGCGTTCACGGCTCTAAAATCACGCTTATATGTAGAGTTAAATTTCCAGTTTTGACTTTTTGTTTTGCTGTTGTTGACTCCAATCAGCTGACTTGTCGGACGCGTTCTGGTCACCACGTGTTCAAACGCGTCAAACAGTCACGTCATGCGTAAAAAAAACAACGTTTCTTTGCTTTGCTTGATCTCACTTTAAATAAAAAGCAACACATTTTTCCTCTTAAGCGTGGGCACAATGCAAAAGTGAGGGCTATAGCCTATTTAGTTGCAGTGCACTTGCTTACGTCATCTTATATTTTCAACTAAATACAGTCCTGCGTTTGTTTTTACTACTAAAAATGACAATGTCATGTTGCACAGAGTCCAATAGGTGGCAGACTCTTATCACCTCAGACTTGGACTAAGTGAATGAAGTTTAATTAAAAATAACATTAATCTGGCGCTTCTGATTGTACTTTTCCGTCTAACACAGACAATTATAATCCAGATGGCCGTTTTATCGGAAGGATTGTTTGTAGTTCATGTTAGACAATGTGGACAATTAATAACAAGATCAGATCGAAAACTGTCCATAGAGGCAATGAAAAATACAAGGATACTAGGCAGCTACAAGCCACAGCACTGAGAGGTACTTGGGAATTAGGGGAGAGCACAAACCTATTCACTGTGGAGTAAAAGCCGAGCGTATATCAGCTTCACTGGAGCAGGCCAGGATTAACTTTTCCAATTTGCAACAGTTTGGTCTCAGCACAGCCTCTTGAACCTTCAGTCCCACACCTCTCCTAATGCTCCTCTGACAGATGATGCAAGCATCTGTACCTTCCCTGTGTCATGCGTGTAGCTCTGGTATCTGCAATTAGAATGGGCAAACAGACCTGAGCATCAGATTTGTGTCAAAACTTAAAATATACTTGGGTAAGGTCGCAAGTAATAAAAAGGAAAATAAATATAAAATAAAATGACTGTAACCCATCAATCCTTTTAGACACTGAAGGTCACTATACACATTGCACCATGCAGTGCTCAATCACACTTCAGTCACACTTGATGGAACGGTGGCATGGGACATGTGGTTGCCAATTTGCAGCCACCACACAGTCACAGTAAGGTGGTGAAGTGTCTTGCCCAAGGACACGAAGACAGCGCACTGTTTTTGGGACCAGATCAAACCATTTAGTTTGTGGGCAAATGTTTAACCCCTGACGCTACACACTGACATTATGCAAACAAAGCACTTTATTGTTTCTACAAAAATAAAATGACTAATAATTCTATAGCAACTAACTACGACAATTTACTCTAAAATGACCTTATTTAAATACATCTATTTTAAAGTACTAATATATACTGTGTGATAATACGATAATACATTTAATTTGATGTATTTTAACACACATCAGTAAGACCATTCTTGTTATCATGAGCATCAATCAGTCTGCGATTACTGTACCTTCATGAATAAATGTGGAGTATTTATGTTCCATTCAACACTTGATACAGAGTAATGTTATATGGGTTGTAATGGTGATGGTGAACAACGATAATGCCAACATGGTAATGAATTCTGTATGGGAGACAGAAATAATACACTGGTTGTAGCGTGTGAGATACTGTGAATGTTGAGCGTGTGAGATACTGTGAATGTAGACCTGGTATAATGCAGTGTCGCATTTGTTAATATGTAACCAACTCGGTTGATAGTTGTTTTGTAAAATGGTAAGAAATATGCACTGTTGTCAGTTATTGTTATAGTTATTGTTATTGAAGTTTATGAACAGGGGTGGGAGTCAATAAGCTTGTCTTCTTCCCACTCCTTTTCGAGCTGTAATGTAAATTATTTTTTCTTTTTCTTTTATTATGTATATATATATTTCTGTTTTTCTTTTCTTCTTTAGCTCGAAATAAAATATTCAAATAAAATAATAAAAAAAGATGTCTTATAAGAAGCACAAGAATAATATTAAGCCACTTGAAGTGTATTTATGTCTTTGTCTATATATAACAACCAAGATGTGTGTTTTTTTTTTACATATTATGTCTATTGTGTAGCGCCTTTTGTCTTGAGGTATTTTTGGTCTGAGATATTCACAGGATGAAAGCAATAAGATGGAAAAGATATTTCTCTGCACAACACACTGGCCTTCAAATAATGTCACCATTTTTGTGCAGTGGAGCCGGGAGACTGTGTGACCTGCTGTGGCTATTTTCCCCTCTCAAAATGAAATCAATATTTGCTGAAAATATGATGAAAGCTACCAAAGATCCAAACATGCTCGGTACCCAGACAGTGTAAGCTGGAGACTGCCCCTTTGCTCTTATCAGTCTCTGCTCAGATACAGATTGTTAGATAATAGTGGACCAAGGCCATCTGATCAGTGCCAAGTGAATGACAGGGTTTGGTCCAGACTGGATTGGAACAGAGGGTTTACGGGGCGGGTTTTTCTAAAATCCAAAGCGGTTTCATTCATTTGGCTGTGTTCACCAAACTGCAATAGAGAAAAAATCCATAGATTACAAATGACATTGGCTGTTAGTCCCTTGAGATTCTGCCAAGAGAGCAGAGCATGTAGGTGTGTTTGAGATTACAGTTGTTTTTCCCTCGTCTATTTAGAATCTTGTGATCGTAAACTATATGGCTACTTTTGGGGGGGGTCTACAAGCATTTCACATAGAGGGGGAAGTATTCTGTTGCTCTTTCAGTAAAGTGGGTTATACAGCAGCTATAGTTGTCAGATCTCTTTGACTCTGTTGTCCAGTATGTGGTAGGGAAAGGAGACATTTATTACAACTGAGATGTGTAGCTACGCCGCAGACACACAGCAGGAGAGCACAGTGATCTAAATGTCAATATTGTCCATATTTTCGACAACAACCTATCAACCACAATAACCTGTGTTTTAACCCAATGTGAAATAAAAATGAGTAAGAGAACAAGAGAGAAAGAGAACAAAAATTAAACGTACGCATCTAGAATCAATATGTTATATCTAGAGGTAATGTGGGCATTAGACACTAGTAAAGTAGTGGTAGCAGTTGTGATCTTCCATGAACACTGGGCTTCGCTTATTCCTTCCAGCTGAGGATGGACATCTTTGATTGACTGTATTATTTGGCTGGGAATATTCTCTGGCTTATTCTCTGGAGACACGGCCATGAAAGCACAGCATCTCCAATGTGCAAATTTGAAAGGAGAAGGTGAGGAAACGGCCAAAGCGGAGTCACTTTTCATGTTACGTAAGCATTGTTTATTCTATTGTTTATTCTTTATCTGGATCCCCATTAGCTCCCACAAAGTGGTTGCCAATATGGTGATCTTTAATATTTGGTTCGACAGTCACATTTTTGTTGTTATTCATTTGTTACATCTCAGATAAAGTAGTGCTGTCAGAGTATTTGTATTGTGATTCTTTACTTTGGTGCAACGAACGCTGTTATTACAGTAGGAGTTGTTTTATAAAAACTAGAAAAGCACTGTATTTCCGAGTGTACGTTAAAAAAAAGTCGAAGTGGTTAAAGAAAAACAGCAGCAAAGGATATGGTGCCCTCCCCGCTGAGATTTCTGCGTAAACAAGTCTCTTTTAAGAACATTTGTGGAACTTACTAAACATGATTAAAAATTCATTCACATCAACAAGTTTAATGCGGAGTTTGAGGTCAAACGCTACGCTTATTTCTGTGGAGTCTCTTTTCACCCTGCATCATTTAATGTCTTACAGTTTTCCCACAATGCATCACTCTCCATCGTTCTTCAGACACAGCAGCTCAAAGAGTGCCAGTAATTATCCAGCCAGGTTAGATGCTTTGAAGATACACAACATCCTGTGAGTGCACACAGCATCTGAAAACTCAGATAATTGGATAAAAACAAGTTTGAAGAGTAACTCGAACTTAACAAAAACTTTAGGGCTTGAGAGCTGGGGAGAAAACAATTAGATGAAATTTACAGCTTAAACTAACGAATGAGTGAATTCCTTGTGTAGTACTGAGAGATACGACTACTCATTACTCCTATGATATCGCCGGTGCTCCTGTCTCTTCTACTGCTTGTAATTCCTTTCATAAAGAGGCCTCTACTCTTCTATAGCACCCACCATCATGCTCTCTACCACGGTCACTGCAGGAGCATAACTAAAAGCCTCCTCAGCCCCTCACTCCTCTCAGCTTTCCTGAAACCAGAGGGAAAACATTATCCCTTTCAGACAGATGTGTAAAACTCTTCCATCACAAACTCCCTCTGGTAAAAAAAAGGGCTTGAGCTTTCATATAGCTATGAAGTAAAATGACTACTGAGGGGTTTAAATTAGGTCAGCCCATAACACCCTCGTTATGTGGCCAAAGTATTAATCTGCTCGAGCCTCATCGGGGGAATTATTTCATTTGCATATTTTAATCGTTTTAATCAGTCTAGTTTTGTTCTTCTCTGTGTTGTGCGAAGGTCAGAACAGCAGCAGTCAGCCTTTGTTCTGCGCTAATGTTTTATTAAAAAGACATCATTTGTTCTGATCAAAGGCCCCTTTTGTCGGAAACGTGATTTTGAAATTTGGTGCCAATCGTCTACATTAAGAGTCCCATCGCTGTAATGAGCCAAGGGCATGAAAGAGCTTTTGAAAGGGAGGGTTTGGGTTGCGCAATGTCAAAAACACACATACATATCCAGAAGGCAATACACTGTGGCACAACAATAGGTCGCTATACAGTGCGCTCAGGCTTTGATGAAACATTAATTGTTTACTTTTGCCTTCCTGATTCCCCTTTCATTAAAATGCTACATCGAAGAGGCAAGTTGGACTATTTGATATTCAACAGGGGACGCCATAGACAAACGGGGTCGGTAATTACTCCCTTAGCCACCGTAGCATTGTAAGTTCATACCTCCGCTCGCAGCATCCAAATCCTCTGTGTCTAAATTTTAAAAAGCCTGTGCCTTTTTATGTGCAATTTTAGGGACTGGAAATCTTTTGGTGCTCTAAATTATTCATTTATTCAAATTACGTGGCATGGGCTTTTTTTTTCTTTTTTTTTTTCCGTCTTTCGTATCTTTTGGGAAGACGTGGTAAAACTTGTCAAGGCATGAATAAGTCTTAGTGCAATACAAGTGGGTTCAGGAAGTTTCCTTCTTTATTTATATTTTATTGATCAATAGTCTAAGCGCTACAAAAATCATACACATTTATTTACTGTTTGTGAAAAATAAATCATCAGTTACCATAGACTGCGAGAATCACCCAACAACTATTGAATATTTCTATATATGTTTTTGTCATAATAGGCTTTAATGATTATATGAAACTGTTGATGTAAGCTATGCTTTAAGGTTCATTTGCAGCTGGGGTTTTCTTGTTGTTCTTGCTCTTGGAGTCCACTGGGGGGCAGTGTGTTAGAATGCGGAGTCAGATCGCGCAGAAGAAGAGTATTCTAAAGGCACTGATTGGTTCTTCAACAAGGAGATGCCTACTTCCTGTGTTTATAAAAGGCCAGGCACGGGCCGCTCCCCTCTCTCTCTCGCTCCTGGCTGGCAGGTCAACAGATGTACCTCTCTGTGTTTTAGATTGTAATCTTAGGGAATAAACAATGATTTTGATTTTAATAGAACGAGCCTATACGTATTCTTTTTCATCCATTTTTTTGAACACAATACAACAATATATATATATTTAAAAAAAAAAGATTTAACCTCTTAACATCCGCCTGAACCGAGCACATTATCTCCAGTTTGGCTTTACCTAAATCTAAAAGCTTTTCGGAAAAAAATTAGACAAAAGCGAGGATGAAAAGCAACAAAAGAGCGTCAAAAAAACGTGAGGAAAAAATTTATGAAAAAGTGACAATAAAGTGACAAAAATATGACAAGAAAGCGTTGAAAATGCAATTTAAAAAAAAGGCATTAAAGAGCAACAGACAGTGACAAAAACGCAACAAAAAAGTAAAGTAGACGAAAACGAGGATGACAACGCGACAAAAGAGCGACACAAACGTGAGACAAAAAAATCGATGAAAATGTGAGAAAAAAATCGCTGAAAATGTGTGATGACAACGCAACGAAAAAAGATCTGTTTTGATTAGTTTTTTGGTCTTAGCTTTCAAATGAGGCATGACACTGGCCTATAGGCTGTAAGCTCCAGTCGAGAAGCTTTTAGATTTTGGGTAAAGCCGAACTGGAGAAAATGCACTCGGTTAAGGCGGAGGGTTAAGAAGTTTGGAAAAAATAGTGACATATCCCGATGCAATACAACAGACCCAGTCCTTTGGTTAGGTCATTCAGTAAAATGCTGCTATAATAAAATATCAACACTTTTCTCCTCTCACTCGTCCCATTCATTTGTTTCGTCATGGTCTGAGTGAGTGACAGGCTGATCTAACCAATCACAGCGACGTGAGAACTTGCAGAAACAGGAGTTAGCTTCAGTTACCAATCTGATTATTTTTTGGCAAATCCCCCACCCTCGGTAAAAGCGTGAGTTTAAATGTTAGTAATTTGAACATTTCCAGTGTCAGACATTGTGTTTGAAAGGGTGCGGGACACACACACTTTGTTTGGGCCTGTTCAGTTGGAATTTCTGACTTGTTTTGGGAGCCACAGAGGAGGTTCTTTTGAGACGCTGGGAGCTCATTGTTATTCTGGAGTAGTGCCGGCCTGTCGAGCTGCTGTCCAAAGGGTGTCAGTGTCACGACTCGGTTCACTCCTCCACTCCCTGCCTTCAGATCTGTGTGGAAATACAGATGACTGGCACAACATCACCCCAGACAAAAGAATAAAACTTCGAGTAATGTTTGAGCATCACAGCTTACTTCTGCTCGTGCACAGCTCTAAAAATAGCCGACAATTTCAAGACGTTTTAAAATAATCCTCTAACAACTATTCCAGGCCACTGTTTGTTAAATTCTTTTGCAGACTTCACTCACAGTGCAATGCGGTGGAGAGCAAGATGATATTGAATGTAGGCTAATGCTTCGTCTATCTACTGTAACACAAATAGGCCTATTGAACTTTTATTTTTAGTCAACCTAATGTTACTTCTATACACATGTGTTTAACTATTGAGAGAATAACTTTCATTTTAGTCAGCTCCTCCGCCGTCTCCTTCCTCTTCCTGCTGCAGCTCCCTCCGCTCTACAACAGCCTTTCACCATCTTCTGGGAAGAGCTATGCAATTAATCTGTTTTATTCTCCAATGAACGTCTATTAGCCGTGAACAATAGAAGGTATGTGTGGCTTAGCTTCAAGTCTTGCCCGGATACCTCCTCCTTTGTCCTTTCCTTGTTTCCTGTAGCGTCTCTTGTGACACCTCTGTGCTTCTGTGTTTCAGAAGAAGAAATGTGCAGGTCTCAAATGTCTTTAGCTCATAAGATAGCTGTTTTCCAAGTTGTACTTTCAGAAACATTAACTTCAAGGTAGTACCTTTCAGTTTGTCCCACAAAAGCTCAAGTGTCCTGACCCAAGAGGTGGCCCTATTGTTTATGTTTTTAGTAGAAGGGGAACCCTACACAAACAGGAGATCATGCAAACTCCTCCTCCTCCTTCCTGGACTGGTTTGTACCAGTCCAAGAAGCAAATACCTCAACTTGGTTGGTTAATAAGCATACTTCAGCCACTGCTATGCCTTCTATTGCAAGCATTATATTGCAGCCTCTTTTCCTCCCTGCTTTGTCAGTGAGGTCAAAAAGCAATTTGACTCATTTTCTCCATAAATTTACAACATCGTCCGAGACAAAAAAGATTGAACAGCGAAACATCAAGGCCTGTCTGAACATCATTCACGCTCATGAAGTTTCCGAAATAGTGTAGCTTAACTGTTTCTTTCTCCTGGGTATTTCCTTTTTATTTTATCCTGCATGAAGTCGACAAGTCAGCTATTCCACGAGCTTCAAAGTCCACCAAATTGCTTCTCTCTCAGTAGGGAGCTTAGGAAATTGTTTCAGATTACCAAGCAGATATCAGCTAAATCTGGTATGGGATTCTAAGCTCTATGAACGGATGACATGTTTATACTGCATATCTTGACACTTAGCTGTCTGGCATCTCTTAATTTAATACTGTTCCCCAGAGTTTTCAGTGAATCCTCAACATTTAGCCATCCCCCAAAATAGTTCATGAGTGAGAAGTGTTTTGCATACACGTCCTAACATTCATTTACATGCACAGAGCAGACTGCTAGCCTTACAAGGGCTGTTTGTTCTCTTCCCGATAGGGCAGGGTCTGAAAAGGCTTGGTTGGGACACAGAATTGGTGTCCACTTCTTCAGCTTGGTGGGATTAGCGACAAAAGCCATCTGAGGTTTGAGCCCTTATCACCATCCTTCAGTGCTCTAATGCGTGGACACTGGACTTAGAAAGAATAGTCACAAACGCACTTGCACACGCAGTCTTAATTAGCTTTGCAAAAGAAAGCGGTGCGATAGAAAGTGCAGGATTTTCTTTGTGACTGGGCCTTCCTGAGTGTGTTTAATAAACCAGAAATGATCACTAGAGCAGCTAAACGAGGTGTAATACGGGTTTCTTTCAGGCAGCAATACTGTCACGGCAATGAGAACAACAAAAGGCCTGCTAATTTATGATGAATAAATAGTGCTGCGGAGCACTTTTTCTCCACAAATATCTTCCTTTGCGATATACAGAAGAGCAAAATAAATGTTATTCCACAAATAAACAAAAATCTGGCACAGGCCCTTTAAGTATACTTGACCTGTTTCAAAAATCTGTATCACAATTATTAGAATCAATATTATCAAAAATATTTTTTTACATGACAATTGTCAAAAATGTTTACACAATGTTTACACATTGGAAAAGCATTGACAATAACTTAAGTTTGATTGTACAAATTCAACCTGGAAGACCTACCTTCAACTCTCCAATCATTGCCTCATCTCTCACTACGCCTTACCAATCATCCAATCATCGCTTCATCTCAAGCCGCACTAGCCTGGCTAACGCCAGACTAAAATCACAAGTGATATTTAGTCTGGGGACCACCAATTCATTTTCTCATAGGAGAGGTGTGGTTTACGATTGTTCATAGCCGTTTATTGGGCGCTACGAATGTCTCTCATGCGTCTGCACGTAGCCATAGCCAATCGTATCATGGTATCAGATGACGTATGACGTACCTGCTGTAAACTTTTGAGCTAAACTATTTAGAACACGTTCTAAAGCTTGATCGAAAGATGGCATCGCGTCTGCTGCTGTCATGTTGGATCCGTAAATATTTTTTATTTTTTTTATCCCTAAACAAACTACAAGCTTTATGTCAAATAGCGCGTCATCGTCTTACCGTCCCTCCTCGTTCTGTGATTGGTGCCCAAATCCATGGAAAAATGTCGGCCATGGTCCCCAGGCTGTTGTGAAGTTCGAAAAGATTCGAGCGCACACAGCAGTCTGGCGTTAGCCAGGCTAAAGCCGCACCTCCGTGACAGCCAATCACTGCAGCAACATGTTCCTGCTTGAACCAATCATTGCCCAGGATGACCCTCTTAAAGCAGAACTAACTTTTTTACCTTCATAAATCCTTTTCGTAGTCCCTCTGGAGGTAATACAAGAGTTAATGGGATTATTGGGAAGTCTTTCATCTCCCCTTGATGTCTCTGGCCAGAAAACAACACTTGCAACTTTCCTTGCCTCCGACCCGGCAGCCCCAATACACACTAATGGCAAACATATCCCTCGCTGCTCTCAGTTGTCGACAAAATCACTTTTGGCTCGCATTTCTGAGGTTTATGACATTGTACAGGTAAGTCCTGACTGTATTATGTCTACAGCTTTTGGTTTGTTGATGTACATTTTGCAAAACGTTGTTATTTGGTTTATCACGCTCAGAAGCTAACAGTCTAATGGGCAAAGCTAGCTGTGGGCTAGCACAACTTTAGCGGTATTTACAAGAGGCAATTGTATAATTGGGTTGTGGCACAATGTACAATATGTCAACATGCCACGACAGCTGCAGTGGCGCTTGTGGCCTCTAGGGGCAAAAGTTACTTAGTTCTGCTTTAAGCCCCCTCATTCACTGCCTCGGCTGTTTCCCAGCGTGCAGCAACCCTCCTCCGCCCCTCCTCCACCTGGACTTATCTCTACTCTGTTCGTCGAGGCTCATCGTCCACTGGCCGCCTTGGACCTCATCCTCTACCACCGCCAGTGTCCTCCAGACTCTTTGGGGAAGACTCTCCTACATTCACCCATCACGCCCATGCATTTCATACCGTTGATTCACTGTCTTCCGCCGGGGTCTGAGTGCCAAACATGATTCATGCCCAATAAAACTCTTAAAATGCCGCTTTGTTTCCGCGAGTCTTTTCAGGTTGAATTAAGGCTTGGTTTAGATTCTACGCAGCAGTGTGTTGCTTGCATTTCTAATACTGTGCAGCCAGTGCAAGGTCCTGCCTCTCCACCGTGTAGCCTCAATATCCAGCATCCCTCTAGAATATGAATCGTTAAAAAATGTTCTGATCTTGCTGATTCCCTATAGATCCCTGTCAACTGTGTGAAGTGCACATGAGTTGAACTGCGGGCTGCGTTTGGATGCGGTATAAAGTTGTCTCATCTGTGCTGTGATGCCGCCAGCAGAGCCTCAGTCAGAGCACAGATGGGGCAGAGGCAGAGGATGGGGCCCGGGCAGGTGTCATCTGCAGCAATATTAACACCTTCATGAATAACATTATGGAGTCAAGGTGCCAAAGAGAGACGCGATTCTCACAAACAGGTGGACCCAGAGATGTGTTAAGACTTCTAATCACAAGCATTGGTGAGGTCTAGTTTGAACAGTGGGTTTTTAAAGTTGTTTAAATCATTAACATATTATTATAGTTAAGTTTTGTGTTGATAAAATTATACATTCCTTTGCTACTGCTAATAAATCTATTGTGATTACCCTACAATAATGAACTTTTAATAAAGAAAATGTAAAAGGATAACATGTATATTCAATGTGAGCAATTTCTAGCAGTGGCTGTCAAACTGTGGTATGTGTACCTCTGGTGGTACTTCTTTACTGTATGTGGTACTCAGAGTCGTCTGCACTTTTAAACTTAAAGCCACTTCGTGTATCATTTCACCCAATAAAAATAATAACACATATTTTTTAATCTTTGGAAAAACACTTAACATTGACCAAACAAACATGTGTTTGCTGTGAGCAGATCCCCTCTCCTAAGACCTGACTTGTACTTTACAGGGAGCAGGTACGATGTGACTAAATGAAGTCAGAAATGATAAATAGGTACATCTGAATCCATACACATTACAAAAATAGCATCTGAGTCTTGCGGGTCAGTAGGAGCATGTCTTGTATAGCAACAGTAGAATCCAAAATGTTACGCCGTGTGCCTTTAATTCATTATAATTAGACATTCATCTATTCTTTAGTAATGCATTTAAGTTTTTATGTTTTTCAGATTTTTCTCATCTTTAAAAACATGCTCAACGCTCACCTGTTCCACAAAGCACATTTACTCATAATCAGTTACAACTGTCCGGTCCTTATTCTGTTTTTCTTTATTTTGTCCCCCATGTAAAGCGTCTTTTGTATGTGTATGTAAGTCCCATGCATTATTAGTATGTTGTGTTATACAATATACATGGTTTACACACAGTTTATGGATCACTAAGTCCAATTTAGATCTATTTTAAAAATATTTTAGATGCGATTTTCATCTTAATCTAGACCTTGTGGTACTTGGAAGGTCAAATACTGACTTTAATTATGTGCTACTTAGAAAGTCAAACATCACTTCTTCATATGTGCACTTGAGACTTACAGAACCAGCAGTTGTTCGCTGTGTACATTATGTTGTGAAGATGTAAATGGCTCTTGTCAAACAAAGTAACAAAATAGCAAATTCTGCGGAGAAAGGTACTCATGTGCTCATGTTCATGATCGTTGTCCATAACCTGTTCAGCTCATGGGCCAAGAGAAGCTATGTTTGAATTTGAGGCTAATCTGTGCCAAAAAAAGAGAGAAAGAAAGACCATAATAAACACAAAGCCTTTATAGCTGTTTCTATATTTTCACCAACATTGCGGTCTCTCGACTGAGTATGAGGTTGTACATAGTTCACAGTAAATCCTCTAAATCCTCTACAAATGTGCTTTACGCCAAGTCCTATAAATGGATTTTATCGGTTCCTCCATGCAACTTATGACAATATCGCCTACAACTTGGCATTATAAATAGAGAAAAAGCCTGAAAGGAACTGAAGATACACTTAGAATAGTTTACAAGAACATATTCTCCAAAGGTTTGAATCCTCATTACCATTTCATCAACATCCCGTGAAGAATGACAAAATTGTTGGTTATTAAGCAATTCTCAAATGCAGCATCTTCATATTAAATTCATAAAACTGGCTCACTTTTGGCCGACAGCTGTGCTCCACCGCAGTAAAGAAAAGTAATATTTGAAAGCGGCAGGGCCCAGAGGGGAGAGTGAGAGCAGACAAAATGAGAGCTTTAGGATGAATAAAGCAGGGACATTGGAGAGGTGTGAAAGCTGTTCCTGTCTGGACTCGTTCTTCTGACAGTGCGGTTTGATCCTGGCACTGGGCCCTGGCAGAAACACAGCGCCACGTTATTGCTCTCCGCTGGAAGCTGTCGGCAGGCGCACATCACTGTAAGCATAGGATGACTGTCCTCATGTGTGAAACAAAGGAGGACAGTGATCGAGTCCTGAAGATGAAGAACTGGGCTAATTCTGGTTTAAACCTAGTGTAATCGAGACATAAACAAGAACTGTTTAACTCGATGTCGATACATGACAGATCGGTCATTCATTTTCCTTTACTAGGAAATGGACTCAACTTATATAGCGCTTTTCTGCCTTCATCAGGCCCAAAGCGCTTTACAGTAAGGAACCAGTCGCCCATTCACTCTCTCATTCATTCACCAATGTACGCAGACACTGGAGGCAAGTAGGGTGAAGTGTCTTGCCCAAGGACACAACGGCAGTGTGCATTTGCGGGAGCTGGGATTCAAACCCACGACCTTCCGATCACGAGACGACCCGCTCTACCACCTGCGCCACCGGGAAGGGTTTGGTTTCCCTAACAACTTATGACAATGTCCAGTCACTGCAATAATGAACTGTTACCCTTTACCTCATTTGTACTTACTTTAGACCTCGGTTAGTTTTAGGCTTGAGCTTTTTGACACCTGTGAATCTATGAAGTAGCGCAGAAAGAATTTAGTCCTGAAACATTGACCAGATTTAGTTCTGGTTTAGACCTGGCTTCATCTTTCGTAACTCGAAAACATGATTAAATGGAACCAACTTTCTGCTCTGTTTTAAATAGTCCATGAAATTGTTGAGAAATGTTGTCTCACTGAGTCCAGCGGAAATCTCTCGATCCCTGCGGTCGACAGTCAGAGGAGACGGAGAGTGCAGTGTTCCAAGATGCAGAACTACATTTGGACAACAAGCGTTTCCTCATAAAGCAGTGAGCCTTTGGGACACTCTTCTTCCAAATGGAATTATATCAAAGTACAGTATGTTTACATGCCTGATCAAACCTTGGTGTTATGGTGAGTGAAGTGGGACTGGTTTTAAAATGTGCGTGAAATAATGATTGCTTTTTGGTGTATGAATATGACAACATTATACTGTATCTGGTATAAGTATAAAGTATTCAGTAACTTGTCCTTGGTTTGCATTTTTCTGCTATATCCTGGCACATGACATCTAATAAAACCTGGCTCAGTCCTGGTGCAGCTTTTTTCCAAATGTGTAAAGGGTGCAGACTGAGTGGGTGGATGTGCCGCGTGACAGTTATTGGTCAATCTATCAAACCCTATTGATCTGTATCTGCCCCTGTTGCCGTTTGTGAGACAGATGAAAACACTGGGCTGAGTGTTTGCATATGAGGGTGCAATAAAGAGGCAGAATCCCAACTGACTGCTAATGTGGTTATTATTGAGAGGTGATTAGAGAGAGTGTGACTGTTCACGTGACAAGTCCGGGTTTAGTTCAGGGTTAGACTTTGTTATTTCAGTTTAAGTGTTTGGCCTTGTAATCCTGGTTTAGATCTTGGACAGTGTTGAGCTGGTGGGTAAACAGAGGGCATTATCAAAGACCTGCTGTGGCCTCATTGTAACTTGTACCCCCACCACAAGAAAAAAAAAAACATGGTCATCTCTGTGCCATGTCTTATCCTAGTCCTGGTTTAGATCTAGTTTAGAAGTCTTGATCCTGATTTAGCCGCGGGAATGGCTCTGGGGTAGCCCGTGTTCAGACTATATTTAATCCCGGTTTGGTCCTTATTTTGAGGCGATGAGCAGCGGAGAGAAAGTGGGTGGGATCACAGAAAACCAGACAGAATTGAAGTTGGGCAGGAGAAGCGCGTCACTTACGGAGGCTGGTCTCTTTTGTGCTTTTGAAGGCGAGCCCTTTCACTGCCGGCGCTCCAAACCAGCTGCACCGCGCGGAGAGCGTGCCACTCGCGGCTGACAAAGACGGAGGGAGCGAGGGGAAGGAACACAGAGGAGAGGGGCTGCCACGAAGAAAACATCTTCAGGGAGAGAGATCTGATTAGTTCTGCTCCAAACATCGGACGAAACAAGATGGATTTTTGCACAACGTGAACTGCTGAAGAGGACTGTCACTTTGCCTACACAGGTTAGACACAATACTCATAACTATTACTACTTATTGCATAAATCATAAGCATTACTATATTCTTTAACACTGACACATTTTGACTGTACTATATTGTGGAGCCAACAAAAAAGTACTTTTCAATGAGCAGTTTGTAAAAGGATTTTAACCAAACTTTGATTAAGTTTGATAAATGTAGTTATTGGTTGTTTCAAAGATATATATATATATATTTTTTAAAATGGCAGATTTTGGGGGTAAAGGCTAATTATTCTATTATTGATGATTGATATTATCTATGACTCATAGATAATATCAATAATAACAAATAACCACACTGTAAAATTTGTTTCAACTCAAAAAACTAATTCCAAGGGCTGCCAAGAAATTTTATGTGTAACCAATAACCATTTTACAATCTAGTCGATTTGAAATTTGAGATTCACCTCTTTCGTTCAATTGTATTCTTAGGTTGACGTAACTGTTTCCAGTTGTCTGAAGTGAAAAACGTCAGTTACAAATTAAATCAGTTGTGTCAACCTAAGTTTTTCACTTCAGACAACTGGAAACAGTTATGTCAACCTAAGAATACAATTGGTTACACATAAAATTTCTTGGCAGCCCTTGGAATGAGTTTTTTGAGTTGAAACATATTTTACATTTTACAGTGCATGGTTAAAAAAGCAATCATATTATCACAGAGCTGTCCAGGTGTTGTTTATTTTTTTTTTAAGTCAATTTCATTTTATCTCCAGATTCAGCTTTGAGAGATAAATCAGAGTTTTGAACTACAAACCTATGTTGATCCTTAAGGCCTTGGAGATGGTATAAATGTGTATATGAAAACACAACCAGTAAAAAATAAACTGTATTTACCCAAATTAAAACCATCCTGCACTTGGAATCTACTTTAAAGCCAAGGCTTCATCTCCAGCTGCAGTACAAGACATAGTCAAATATGGAACAGAAGCAAAATGACATTTGTCACCATTTCAGAGGTGCGAGGCTGTACACATGGCAGAGGTTAATGTTATGGAGATTGGTGTCATGTGCCGTTGGATAACCTGGAAAATGAGACGGCTTTCTTGCTGCGACAGATTCCTCTCACACACACAGAGATAAATACGGTTTTAGGGAAAAAATAAATAATAATAGACGGAGCTTTGCTTGTGCTTAATGGGAAGTGTGACTCACTGAAAATGAGCTGCAAACAGGGACACACTCGATATTGGCAGCATCTGGGAGGGATATTGTGAATAAGAAGTGAAAAATTAGTGAACAAAACAAACTGGCTAGAGACATGACAAAGGATGGGGTCCTATTGTGTAAATGTGGTTTAGTTGTTGTAGTTTATGATTTTGTTTTTGACAGACCAGTAACGATCTTGTTTAGATTTACTAGTCCAATTCCAATTTACTTTTTCTGGCCTCGTTGTGTTTAAGACCTCGTTAAGAAATGATTTGCCTCTAACTTAGTCTAGTCTGAATTTAGATCCTAGCCATGAATTAAAATCTCATTAACCCGTAACCTTATTATGGCGTTTCCAAATATCACCACTGCCATCCAGTTATTCCACTGCGCGCTCCCATATCAGTCACACTTACTGTATTCTCCAATTATCCTGCGCTCCTGTCCACCTCCTACTCCTTCTGTTTTAAGGACCGTTTCTGACAGGCCACAGCTGGATTCACCTCCCTGTCAGTCTGAATGAGCCTGACCAGTCTGTTTCTCACACACAGCGCTGCTCGCTTTGATGCGCAGAATATCTAAGAGAATGGGATAATAGACGGGCAGTGGCCTCTCGACCCCTGCGCTGCCTCGAGAGCGCTCAGGTGGGCTGCTGCGTGATTATCATTCAGATTCAGCAGAGGGTGATCAATCATTTCACTCTGCTACTGCTGCTGTTGATTATGATGATGATGATTATGATGATGATGATGATGATGATGATAGGGCATTTAGATTCATAAGAGGATCTATAAAGGGTGGTTCACCTGTGGTTTTCTATGCCGACTTAGGCACATATGACAGAAAATATGATGAAGCCTACAGTATGTTGAAATTACATAGCCATGAATACTAAATACTTGCTACATGCTATCACACTGTTCTAAATAGGCTACATAAAATTACCTAAAATTTATCTTGTATTGATTGATCACAATTTTGAATTTGCTATTTGATATCAATATTAAACATAATACACAAAGCATAATAGTGTATATCCCTTGAGAAGCACTTTGGGTGACTTTGTGTCATGTAAAAAGCACTGTGCAAGTCAGATTCCAAATAAGGTTTTCCACTCCAATGACATTTAAATAAAACTCTAATCAAAACAATGAGCTGTTACTGCCACAAGACTGCAGACCATTTAAAGTTGATTAATTGCAGAGCGCTGTATGAAATATAAATATATACATAATTAATCATAACTTATCATTATAAAAATAAATTTAGAGTGAAGGGTGGAGAAAAATACTTTCAGTGTTCATACACACAGCTAATACTTTTCAGCCTGAATATGAACATAGAGTTGAAGCTGATCTAACATCTTCTGAGAGTTCCAGATTTTAGCAACATAATGTAAAACACAGCCTCACCGTGTTTAGTCCTGACTCTGGAAACCAACAAGAGACCTCTCCCTGAGCGCCGTGCCTGAGATGGCACATATGTGCTTTCGCGTCATCTCTGACTTGAACATAAAATGGAGAGACTTGAACCTAAATAAACTCTATTCTCAGAGCAACAAGAACCCAGTTTAAGCTTTCAATATAAACAAAAAGCATTGCAGCTAAAGACATGCCTTATCTACAAACACGGTAGATATCTGTATTGTTACCTTACTTTTAAAAATAATATTGTCCTATGGAGACATTTAGTTGACCTTGTGTCTTTTTCTTTGCCTCAACAGTGACGTAGCATCACTTACTCTGAGCTTTCATCATTCAGCCCTGTTTAACCGCGGCCCAGCAGAGGATTCTCCGCAGAATTATAGTGTTCAGCCTCTGCTGTGTTTGAAATGATCCATGTCTCATTCATTCAGAGTCTGCCAGTTTATCACGGAAAGTCTTCAGACCCAGAAATGACCTTATCTTAGCCCTTTTAAGAGTCTAACCTGAGTTGTTTGGAAAACCTGCCTGTTTTAACTTTAACACATTTAAGTTCCCATTTAGTTTGCATTAGACCAAGGAAACTCTGCTGGTGTCTTGCACTTGATTTTAAGGCATTTGTTCACTTCTTTACCATCTGTTCAGCGATGTGGGATGACTCTAGTCTGATGCACCCACGAATTTATCGAACGCAATGGCCCAAATGCCATGACATTTCGCTGCATGACAAGCTCCTCCATTATTTATGAGGAGGACCGCTCATTTTGAAACACAGATGACACTTTTCAAGTTTATTGAGGAAATATTGGTCTATATCAGGCTCTCAGTTCAAATGGAATCCATCATAGTATTGATTTTAATATCATCGACTGGACTTTTTTTTTTAATTGAGGATGTTTTGTTCTTCTTAAAACAATCACTAAAGCTTAAGTCCATTTAAAATCTCCATAACCCCACATAACACCACTTTACAGTTTCACTAATTAGAATAGCCTTTGTTATGAACTGGGGTGAAACCTTGTGACCTCATGAAGAAGCCTCGAGGACAGAAGCGAATTGTCCTCAACTTGTCCTCTTGAGATCAAAATAGAAGTCTGGTTAAACCAACAATCTAGAGGTCGTCCAGATGAACATATTTAAATCTGTACGATGATGGAAAATTCCTGGATGACTGAGAGCTTGCACAACCAGACTTTTACTTAACTGTGACTATTATCCACAGTCCTTTAGAACTGGTTCTAAAGTGCAGCTCACCGTGTTTATTCAAAATTGTAAAAGCTTTCCATTAGCATTCATTGCTTGTGGCTTTTTGTTAAAGCTTTTTGATCATGGACACCATTAAAATACCACTCAAGCTTTGTTAAGTTTATAAAACCTCACTCGTTTGTCAAGAAAAAAAATATGTATTTTCCACAATTGCATTGGAGCATTGAAACTGGGGTTTGAACAAAACAGATTTGAGATCCACATGTATAATCCCATCATCACAGTTGCAGAAGTGCAGATGATGTGGAAACACCGCGGATACTGCAACTTTAAGAACTACTTTACATAAAACGCACATTTAAACAAGATGTATTTTGCAAGCAGCAAGCACAATTTAGTCTTTTGCTCGGAGCATGAAACTGCATAAGGATTAATCATTGTCAAAAACTTTGTCTACTCATCATTCATTATCAATTTAAAGTAAAGTAAGACGTATAGTTAGGGAATAACTTGAGCACAAATGATCTATTCATCATGGCACCTGGTCCTCAAAAGTGACGCGCTAGGAGGGAAAATAAGCCTGGATTTGACAGAGTTTGACAAAGATCAAATAGTGTACAACATGCAGGTCTTCGATGGTTAGTGGTCAAAGTGGTCGAAGGAAGGAGTAAAGGTGAAGTGCTGATGATGACTGATGACTGTGAGAGGATGGATGTTTGAAAAATACCATGTGACAGCCCTGTAACCCAGCCAATAATGTTCATGTTGTAAATTTCTGACTTAAAAACATTATCCCTTGACCCCATACTAGCGATGGTAAATGTGATGGTCTTGCATGAGGGTTTGAGGTTGTAGTGATTATTGTGTCACCTGGAACAAATCTAAGCCACGCTGGGCTCTGCCGTCATTTATCAGATGTTCTATGGCAGAAATGGATTATTAGACAATTACAGCTCATTGAAATAATGAGAAAATAAAGTAGGCTAAAGGAGGCTGTGTGAAAATGGAGCAGGGGAAGCAACGCGGGGCAATGTCTCAAAACACGGGAGGAGTTTGGCAGAACAAAACCCTACCAACAGTGGAGGAAAGAGACTGTTTGATTTGCGTCTGATCCATGAAAAAGAGCAGTGGGAGTTGAGGCAGGCTGTCAATGGATTCAGATCTGAGATGAGCAAAACACATGTCAGGGTAGCCCAGTATGCGAGGCAGGTGTCCAGAGGAGTTCACACTAACAAGACAAGACTGGATTTCATGCATAGTGGCGGGACACTTTTGATGAATAGGCAGTAAGAGGAAGGAGAACCCTCGGGGGCCTGTAGCCCACACGTGTGTCAAAACCAGGGATTGGGATCAGACAGTGCCTTTTTAAATTATTTATTATATTTGTTTTTTATTCAGTATACAGTAATATACGGCTGCTTGCTGTGGTGGAAACAGAAGACAACAGATGGCAGAGCAATACAGCAAAGATTCAAACGCCTGAGGTGGTGGAGGGGGTCTCCAAAAGGAATGAGAAATTACTAGTTCAAAAATAAACACAATGTTTGAATGTTTACATGCTGTAACAAAGAGAAACGTAAAGAATATAGAAGAAGTCATAGGACTGTCACACTATAATCCAGACTTTTGACAAATAAACCACATACAAAGTAAATCATATGTTAATCATCACTAAGTATGGACAGATAAAACTAGAGGAGCACTAGCGAACAACTGCAATTTAAATGATCAGTTTTTACATTATGCTTAATAGAACAAGTCTTTAAAATGTGATTGTACCGGAGAATGTCAAAAATCAGATGAAGAAGTACGCAAATAATATTGTTCGGAAGGTGCAATAGCAGGAGTGAAAAAGAGAGGACGATTGAAATACTTTGAATGTGTATAATTAGCATACAACAGGATGGAGATTGCCAAGGTTGCCAAGCTGTGCCAACATGCAAAGCAACGGGAAACCCCAATTTTCTTGGCAGAGCAAATTCAAGTCTAAATGTAACAAAGAAGCAGATTTTACTGCGGTGAATGTCTCTTTGGGCCACAATCCATGAATATAAATTTGGGGATGTAAAGTATAATGTGGCCCCTATAGCATTTGGTAACACAGAAGGAGTCATTACTATTCAGTATTTCTGCACTTATATCATAAAAAGCAGTTCACAGCTATGGCCCTAGATATGATTGCCAGCTACCACTGTTCCACTTGAAGAGTTCAGCTTGACACCACAGCTTTAAGTGATACGACTCCGTGATATCAGACCATTAAAGAAGGATAGAAAAGGGAAGGGAGGAGAGGAGAGAAAGAAACAGTCACACAGCGTGATTCGTCTGCAGCAAAAGCCAAATTACACAGTAAGGATCAGATAGAAGTCGCTCGACAAACCTTTAAAAGGAAAGCCGAAAACAATGATTACCCCATCACCTCTGAAAGAAAGCCTGGGGAACAGGAGTTGGGCCCAACAAAGACGTTATTACTGTGGGCTTTGGAAGGACAACCCAGGCCAAAGGCAACGGTTCGCACTTAAATTAGGATCAGGTACAGCCAATAACCAAAGGCAGTGAGTAAAAAGATGGACTAAAACAGAACCTAACCAGGACACTTGGTGCATTCGAAAGCAAAACTAGATCTAAAACAGAACAATCTAAATCTAGAAGAAAACAGAGCTATGTGCTATCACACCGAATAAAAAGCTACACAACAAAAAAGTAATCACCTGGATTTAACTAACTGTTTTAATCTGGGGCTGCTGCTGTCGGTCAGGTCTCGGTTCAGCAACACTATTTTACTAAAATAATGAGACCAGTTGACGACTTGAACATCCTGAATGACCAGGTTATTTCATCAATGGATTTCTTCTTCCAAGATGACAATACGAACATTCAGTGGGCTCACATTGTGAAAGACTGGTTCAGGGAGCATTGGGCGTGACAAGAGTCCACATCTCTACCCCACTGAGAATCTTTGGGATGTGCTGGAAAAAGCTTTGCGCAGTGGTCACTTTCTCCCATCATCAATACTAGATTTTAGGAGGAAATAAATGTGACACTGAATGTTTTGACATTGCAGAAGCTTATTCAGACAATACCACAGTGAATGTATGCTGTAATCAAAGGTTGTCCAACCAAATAGAGGATGTGACCTTATTTTATTTAGAGGACATTTTGATCATTTTTAAATATATGTTTGCATTTCTTTTGCTATGGAAACAGTCCTAAGTTGACACACCTCTCTATCCTAACTTGAAACCCATCAATAGGTAGAAAGTTTAGATCGTCACTTTTTTTAAGTGGTTCATAAATGTGACAATTTAGGGCTTATATATAGCTTTCCAGTCCCAGGACAGCATTAAAACTAGAGCAAACTTGAACTGCAAATCCCGTCCCACTTACTAGTCGGACCCTTAATGGACTTTTGGACTTTTTTGGGAATCTGGATTTGTTGTCGTCAGCAGCACTTTCTATTCTAAGTGCAAGCATGTGGGGACTTTAAGGAACAAATAGGATTAGCAAAAGACAGATACAAAATTGAAATGATTCAAGAGGAAACTAGGCCCATTAAGATTTACAAATTGAGTTTTCTGTGAATAAAATGCCAGCAGGTTTAAGCTTTGCAAGAGAAGCACTTTGTAATCCAGGCCAGGCTGAAAGAAATAATAAAGAGCCATTACACAACACTGCTAAGAAGAAGTGCACATACATTTTATTAACGATGACACATAGATTCTCCCAGGTATCAATTTGTTGTCATGGGTATGATTACAGCTATTTATATGACGTTGTGATGTTAGCATTTGTTTAAATCTGACCCCTCAGAGGTACGGCACTGTGTGAGTTCAGAGTAGATTATCTGAATTTACCTTGTTGCCTAGATACAAAAAGCATCATTAAGCACAATTATCAGCCACTTCTGTGGACAATGAACTGTCTCCAACTGTGCTTTCCAAACAACGTATCATTAATGACTGAGGCGCTGCAACATGTGGGAGGGCATCAGGATGGACCACTGAGTCAGGGCGAGAAAACTGAGGAACAGCTTATTGCTGCAGGGCTAATTGGTTTAAGTGAAAGTCCTGCCTTTTAATGATAAAGTTTATGTCAGTTTTATTTCTATAGCACATTTACAACGCCAAGAGTCCAAAGTGCTTTACAATTTGACAAGAAAACACAATAAATTATAAAAATGAGCACAAACAATTATATGGACTAATATAGAGGATTGAAATAGATCTAGCTATGGCCAAGAACTCCTCTCAAGAACTAATCAACTATACAACTGAAAAGAAAAGTCAGCTCAAAAAACCTGTAGGCAACCACGAAATCAATACAAGCAATAACATCCTCCCCATAGCCCTTTACTGTCGAGGCCACAACATATTGATGTCAACATTATCATAAATAACTAGTTGCAACAACCGAGGGAAGGGAAGGCCAACGAGTCGTTAAGGACTAAATCATATGTTTAAGTTTTCATTTGGTCTCCTTACAGCAGGAGTCTCAGACATGCGGCCCGGGGCCAAATGCGGCCCGCGAGATAATTTTTTGCGGCCCGCGAGATGATTTCTTATTTATATTACATGCGGCCCGCCGGTAAATTGCATTAAACACGTTAGAACTACATTTCCCATGAGGCACCGCGCGGTAGCGCCAATGCTGCTGCGGACGCCAGAATGACAACAACATCAGACAGGGGAAGAGAGATGCGGCGCTTTTGCAGATGATTTATCAACTGTTTTCAACAAAGAAACGGACTAACAGCAGCGGACTGTGAGAGGAGCTTCTGAAACAGGTGCGAGACGGTCAGAACGCGAGGGAGAAACTTTAGTTGTTCAGCTAAACATGTGCTGGAAAAGTTACAGCACTGCAGCATGACAATAAGCACCTTTACCATCTTTACCTTTATGACTTTGCAAAGTGAACACATCGTAATTAGTGTTTAAAAGCATCACAACAGTAGCCTGGCCTTAGCCATCCGTAAACTCCGGTCAATTATAATTTCCCTACATGTACGAAACGAAATGAGTACGAGGGTAAAAACCAGGCTATCACAATAGTAAAGTGAGGAGCCTTTTCTCTCCATCTCTCTCTCAGAGCAACATTGAGTGCTCACACAAGAAGCACATCATGTCAATTAATTTAATCTTAAGGACACGTGGACACATGATCCATAGTTACATTAAAAATAGAGAATATGGAAATGTATAAAAATACTGCAAATAATTACAACAACATTGATAGTAAAAAATATAAGCACCATAACTGTAGGTCACAAAAAGGCATGAGGCCACTGACTCCACATTATTTACATGAGGTGAAGCTTATTGCTAGTGCTCATTATCAGCTCCAGTCCCTGGCTGGGCCTTTCTACACTAAATTAAAATGACATTTGTTGTACATTTTGCATTTCTTTCTAAATAGGCCAACAGACAGAAACTGGACCTGACTCCTGAAAGATCATTCACTGATGCCCTGAACCAATTTACCTGAACCAAAATGAGATTAATTACAAAAACATTAATTGTCTAAGTCTGTATTAATTTCTAATTTAGAAGCTCAGCAAATGTTTGGCCGATTGGAAACCTCTGTAAGCTTAAACATGTGCAGATAGTTCATGTACAGTCTATTTTAAGGTTTATTATAGCAAACAATAAAAAGTTGCTAAATCATAATTGACTTAATAAAAAAGGCTTCGTCTGTTGCGGCCCCCGACCAACACTGGGTTTGCATTTGTGGCCCCAGTCCAAATGAGTTCGAGACCCCTGCCTTACAGAGTTCTATGAAGTATCTATTGTAGAAATACCTGGTATTTCTACAATAGATACAGTGCCTTGCGAAAGTACTAATACACCTTGAACCTTTTGCACATTTTGTCATGTTTACAACCATAAACAAAAAGATTTTATTTTGAATTTTTTAATGAAAGTTCACACACAAGTAACAGACAACTGTGAAGTGAAAGCAAAATGATACATGATTCTGTTATTTTTCAAAAAACAGAAAACGTTGGGCGTGCACAAGTATTCATACAGCATGAATTAATACTTTGTGGAACCCCCTTTTGCTGCAATAACAGCAGCAAATCTTTTGGGGTATGATGCTACAAGATTTGCACATCTAGAGATTGACATTTTAGCCCATTGCTCTTTACAAAACAACTCAAGCTCTGTCAAATTAGAAGGAGAGCGTTTGTGAACAGCAGTTTTCAGGTCTTTCCACAGATTTTCAATAGGATTTAAGTTAACACTTTGACTGGGCCATTCTAACACATTAATATGTTTGTTTTTAAACCATTCCATTGTAGATTTAGCTTTGTGTTTAGGGTCATGGTCCTGGTGGAAGGTGAATCTTGTTGACTCCAGCAGGTTTTCCTCCAAAATGTCTCTGTATTTGGCTCCATCCATCTTCCCTACTATTCTTACAATCTTCCCAGTCCCCGCTGAGGAAAAGCAGCCCCATATCATGATGCTCCCCCACCATATTTGACACTGGGGATGGTGCACTCAGGACGATGAGCAGTGTTAGGTTTGCTCCATACATAACGTTTTGCATTTGGGCCAAAAAGTTCAATTTTTGTCTCATCTGACCAAAGCACCTTCTTCCACATGGTAGCTGTGTCCTCCATATGACTTCTAGCAAACTTCAAACGGGATTTCTCTCTTTATTCTTCTTTCCACTCGTCCATGAAGGCCAGATTTGTGTAGAGTACGACTTATAGTTGTCCCATGTCCCATGTGTCTCTCTGGTGTGCTCCTTGGCCTTCATGATGTTGTTTAGTGACCAATACACTCTGACCATAGCTCTGAGGCCCTCACAGAACAGCTGGAATTATACTGAGAGTAGATTACGCATAGGTGGCCTCTATTAAATGGTTAGGGCAAGGTGTGAACATTCTGCAGTCATTAGGAATGTTATAAAGGCAATTTAATGCACTCCGAAAAATGCTGTATGAATACTTATGCACGCCCCACTTTTCACTTTTCTATTTTTTGTAAAATAACAGAATCATGTATCATTTTACTTTCACTTCACAGTTGTCTGTTACTTGTGTGTGAACTTTCAGTAAAAAAAATCATAATAAAATCTTTATGTTTATGGTTGTAAACATGACAAATGTGCAAAAGTTCAAGGTGTATTAGTACTTTCGCAAGGCACTGTATGTGTAACCAGAGTAAACCAGTAAATCAAAATAGCTTTATGCAACACTGAATACATCATTATTCCCTAATTAATACATTTTTTTGTGTGACTTCCTGTGAATCCTTAGGCGACTCTGCATTATGTTCATGAACTACATTGACTACTTTTGTTGAATTATTGATGTCTTTATGTAGAGTAGAAGTGATTGTGGTGTTTGCAACTAAACAACAGTCACAGTAATATTATTGGCTTTTGTCCAATGTACCGATACAGGTTTCAGGGAAATTAAATTGGTTGATACGGGTGCATTTGAACCAGTACCAACCAATTGGCAACAAACTGAACAACAACAAAAAGTGTTAGGAAATAGGAATCTATGAACTGTCCTGTATATTAAATAGCTTTAATGATTATGATCATTCTTATAGCCAGACCTGTGGTCAAACCATGTCATGTTTCAGCTGCACTCTGCCACCATGGTCAATTATCTTTTGTGGGATGAGCCTACATAGATTGAAATCAAGTTTAAAAGGAGCAATGAGCCATTTCAGTCAGTTTATGACAGTATTAATAACAGAATAAGAAACCCATAAATAATGACTTAATTGGTAGTAAAAGCAGCAGTAGTAATGGTCAATCAACCCTGTCCTGTAGATTCTGCTGAATTATGGACGCCACCGCACCATCCTGTAGAGGAGCTGAGCAGCTCCTTCAGTGGAAGACTGAGGCACCCCTGTACAGTATGCCTTTATTGTCACTTTATCGATCATCTCCCACTGCAAATACTGTTTCCCCTGTACTGCTTCTTAGCGCTGTTAAAGAGTTTAAAGAGCCTATTTTTACATTTTAGTTTAATTTGATTTATATTATTTAACCTTTGTTCCCTCTGTCTTCACCTCAGAGCTACTGTAATAAATTAATTTCTCCACTGTGAGATTAAAGGAACTAGACGGAATTTAAAAATGTTAAAATTATGTATTTTCCACCCCCTACATGCTCCAGCAATGTCCTCATGTGTAGAATGAGCCCAGGCCTATTCACCATAACTGCCGCTAAAAGCACTCAAAAGGTTGTTACTTCGGGCCGAAGTACAGACTGCAAGACCTGAGGTGGCAGTAGCAATTTAAAAAAAAGACAACTTCCATCTTTTCTTTTAATTAAGTCTTATCTTTCTTATTACTCTTTGCATGAGTTTTTTAGATGCCGGATGGTTGCTCTACAAATAAACATGCCTTGCCTTGCCACTCACCTAAGCCTGGTGACTTCTGCTGTACATGACTGAAAATACCTATACGGTGTAATTGCTCAGGGGTAACTCCTTGGTTGCCCTGTATATGCCTCTATTCCTGTGTCTATTCCATAGAGCCCCGGTCAGTCTTTAGGCTAAGTCGTGCTGTGGTGAGAAATTGCTTTAGGACCTGGTCGCTCCACTTACTTTGGGCTACCGGCCTTTAAGATTGTACCTGTTTGCCCTACGACTGAAAAGCTTGTTTTCCCACTGGGATAGTCTGGGCTGGGATCCAAAGAAGAAGAAAAAGGCTCCCAAGAAGAGTTTCAGTTCATGATTGTTTGACCTTGTTGGCTTGAGCCAGTATGTGACTGCTGCTAGTTTTAAATCAATGCGTCATCAAAGTCACACCATCCATGCTGAGCTACAGATCCTTATCTTACAATACATTATACATGTTCACAGTGAATTATGTACCAGACTATTGCGATGTTAACATTGGTACTCTAAACTGAGGTCATTGCCAGCTTAAATTAGATAGATATAAAGATATAAAGATATAAAGATATGATCGTGTGCAATTTAAATGAATCAATGGCTCCTAACGAAGACGCAAATTGATCTGACGAAGCTCGGGACTAATATTAGGAACAGTGTGAATCATTAATAATTTAGTTCAGCACTGCAAGAAAAATAAAGAATACGATTTCAAATTAGAGTAGATAAGTTAAAAGCGGCTGCATGGGGAGGACTACTGGGACGATTTGATAAAGAAAACAGAGTTGGGGCATCTCGACCGACTCCGACTCATTACGCTGTGCTGCGCCTGAAGAAACCACTGGCACAAATTAAGGCGAGCACTTCAAGTCAACTCCACTTTCCAAAAAGGACAAAAAAAGGAAAGAAAAAAAACATCAGAGACAGTACGATTTGGCTGACTCCAAAGTAACAACATAAAAGTATTTCACTAAACTTTCACTAAACTTTGCTTTTTCTACGTTGCGTAACACCAGGGCAGTGCAGGAATCTTAAAGACACAGAACAAGGCACCAAAACAAACCCAGTCACCTACACATCATCCACATAAAAATATGTTTGAAATGAACTTATTACTAATATTTTTAGGGAAATCAGTACAGCCTGGTTGATATACCGTTTACAGTAACTTTTACTTGTATTTTTATGTAAATTTATGGGGGAAAAAGATAAATAGGATTTTGAGTAGAGTGAATTCTTATTGTTGCAGGACTGTGCGCTTTGGATTTAAATATTGCTGTGCTACACCATTAAAACTGAGCTACTTTTAAAACCTCTTCTGTATTCACGTCTAATATGCTTTTTTAGAATACAATTTATCAAAAGAGTGAGTGATGATATTCTCCACATAAGTTATTTTCAGACAATAAAACCTTTGAGTGCAGCAATGACTGATACGAAAAATCAATAAATCAAGTGTTTCATGACCAGGCATTTCTGTAATAATGGCCTGAAGGACTGATCTTTCTAATCACTCCTTGTTGCACTCCTTTCCAAAGCGATTAATCAAACGTAATTGTCTTTTATCTCAGACTATTGGAAGTGTATTCACAGAGCCTCCATATGGAGCGTGTCTAATGCATAACAGTGGAGGGGGAGGCTGACAGAGACACTGATGTGAGCTGACCCCTGTTTCTCTCAGTGGACACGGTCAGTTACAGCCCTTTGAAGTGTCTGTCTCTTCTGTCATAGTCCAAGACACAACCTCACTGCTCTCACACACTGTCGGGCTGCAAGTCAGTGCTCCCTGGCCTCTCAGACAGGCTGTACGATGTGTTGCAAAATGTCCCTATGTACTCAATAATCTTGATGTTATGACAGTGCCTTACTATTATTCCCCTTCATGTATTTTTTTCCCCCTGACCACAACGCAGCTCTGTGTTCCTCAAAAGTCAGTGGAAGGTGAAAAAAGTCGTTATGTGCAGTTATAATAAAACGGCTCAGACAATAAAGAGAAATATTGAAGTTTATAGGCCCATCATTGAGAGTATTATGGGCTCTGTGACTCTACCTGCAGGAGCTGGAAGTCAATGTCAAGCCCTTTTCAAGGCACACAATTATAGGAGGATTCAAGACTGTGCCACTTACAAGGGAGCGGGCTATTAGCTGCGTAATATAGAGCGGAGGTGGATCGGAGCAGGCCGTCTTTGTGCAAGTTGATTACGAGGATCCTAATTTCATCAGATAAATATGCCTTCATTTATGAACCAGCTCCCGGCGCTGGGGCTCTGAGAGGAGAGGAGTCTGCAATGACAAGCACTCCCCCTGCTGTTACTATGCGCATCCTGACACTCCACTGGATAACTTACAATAGCTCGACGTTATACTGTACTTTCATAAGGCACATAAAAAATGACAACATTGCAACTAAGCAGAGGATAATGAGGAGTGTGCATATCTTTGTGATTCATCTAACCTTTGTCCTCAAGAAAGAATTAGGGTCTGCTGTTGATCTTAAAACTTGGGCGGCTCACTGTAGAGCTGCAGAGTTTATGCATGCCAGCTTGTCTGGAAGTTCAAATCCAGGCTGATGCTTTTGGCAGTTCCATGACTCTTTTCTGCAGTGCTGCCCTTTCAAGAGACAATTCAACTCAAGTTTAGTGAACAAGGTCAAGAGTTTGGACATTGCCAAGTTAAACATCATTGTAGCTAAAGACAGAACAAGGCCTACCAGTGTAATGCAAAAAAAAAAAAGAGCTACCATTACAGTTGCTTTTGTAAATCGCACACGTTTTGACTTAAACATCTGACCTTGTGCACCCACAGCGCCAAGATGTCCGGGGTGCCTCTGGTGAACCACAATGAAACTGGACTGTCTCCCGCCACGGACAACGGGACGTTTCTCCTACGCTTCTCCCCGACCTCCTCCTCCACCGCGTCTGCGGCCGCCTCGTCCCCAGGCAGGCCGGGGAACGTGTACGTGTACGTGTGGCTGTTCCTGGGCCTCCTGGTGCTCCTGCTGAGCCTGCTCATCATCTCCCTTCACCGGCTCAAAAACATCATCGGCTCGGCCTCCCCCGTCCCGGACTGTAGCAGCGAGGCAGGAAGCTCCTTCACCAACATGGAGATCTGCAGCATCTCCTCACAGCGATCCACCATCTCAACGCTGTCCCAGTGAGGGCGCTTTGGAAAGTTTGACTGGACATGGACACTGCTTCATTAAATTGGTTCGTGCATGCACTACATTTGAGAAAACCCAGCAACCAAAAAAGAGATGCAATGGACCTCTTCGAATTATTGCATGTGGGCCCAGTTTGAGATCAACAAGAGTAAAATAAAACTCTAATAGATAAAATAATGATTTACATTACTGACTAATCTAAAGGGCCAAAAATGTAATCTTGTTTTTTCCTTGTCATGTGATGAAAATGGGTCCTGACTTCAATTTGGATTTATTCATTAAAGCAATGACTGACTCCAAATTCTTGGTCTATTTATTTATTTATTTTTTACAGCTGTAGTCTATCGGCAGACAGTGTACAATCAATCAGGTCAATAAAACGATCTAAAGAAACACAGGCCATCAACCAAAATAAATGTCTTACAAAAAGTCTAATGAACGTCGTTTACAAATTAATCGGTCATACTGTACCGCCTTTGCTATGCCCAATCCCGTCAGATCTTGGAAGCTAAGCAGGGAAGGGCCTGGTCGGTACTTGGATGGGAGACCGTTTAGTAACACCAGGAAGCCTAGCGAATGTAGTGTGTGAGTGAGTGGTTGGTGGTGGTCGGAGGGGCCGATGGCGCAGACTGGTTGCCTCTCTTCTGTCGGTCTACCCCAGGGCAGCTGTGGCTACAATAGTAGCTTGCCACCACCAAGTATGGAGTGAATGAATAGTGCAATGTAAAGTGTCTTTGAGTGTCCAGAAAAGCGCTATATAAAACCGATGCTTGATTATTATTATTATAAATTAGCTGCAGCCCTTTTCCTATACCACCATTAGTCACACCTCCATTAACTCCTGTTTGGTTTTTAGTTTTTTTTAACAAAGTGAACAAATGTCCATATTTTATGTGAACTTGCCCACAAGGATAGACGCTTGAAGCTTTAGAGCCTCAGACAACAGACTAGTTTGCATTCCAGTCACAGAGCAACATGGTCCTTGGTTTCATTCCTGGGCCATGTAAGCCGTTACAGCTTCGTGGGTCGTAACAAATTGGGGGCTCGTCCGGGATCTGAACCCCTGGACCTCTCTCCTGGACGAGCTTCCAACTGTTACAACCCGGCTCCGCTAGGATTAAGAAGAAGTAACGAAAAACAAAATGTAAAACGGATAAATAAAGTTGTAATTTAACAAAGGGTATGTAAAGAGTAAATTAAACGAAGGAGTAACAAAAATAACCAATTTATGGCTTTTTACAATATATACAAATGTTAACAAAACGGTAGGCCTAATAACAAAAAACTGTGACAAACAAAATGAGACCTAATCTAAATTAACTAGAAACGAGTGTTCCTGGAAAACACACAACGTTATTACAGACACGAAGGAACACAAACAACTTACTGGCCACAAAGAGCAGCCCCAAAGGCAGGGAGACAGGTCCTTTAAGGGTGTGGCATCTCAGCTGGAATCCCAGGATTGGCCAGACTCTGGGGCGCAGCACCAATCACAGGACAGGAAAGGTTCTCTAAAAGTTGACTGTGGCAGATTACCCCAGTGTCTTTGAATGATGGGTCTTGTGGGTGCATTGTACAACTTTGTGAAAAAAAAAAAAAAATATTAGTTTGTATTTTACCTTGTAGTGACCCAGTGGCTGCATGAGTGGTCCGCGTAGCGCCTTTCCTTTCCATCACAGGGGTCTCTACTCTCTAGGACACTCCTGGATCAATTGTTTGGAAGGTTTTCACTGCAGACCGACCAGAAAACCTCCAAAACATTTGATTCTGGAGCGTTGTAGGGATCACTGTGATCAAAAGTAAAGGTGCCATGCGGACCACTCATGCAGCCACTGGGTCACTACAAGGTAAAATACAAACACATATTAACTTCAGTTGCATAATGCACCTTTAAAGACTTTGTACTTGATATTTTTCACGGGAGTTGAATGAAATAGTTTTTCCTCCTTAAGTGAACTGTGAAAGAAGACGTTTGTGAAAAGACACTGTATATTTAATTAAAACATTGGCAGGCAAATTGTTTTCAGCTTTATTGTGATTTTCGGCATATTATGATGGTGAAAAAGTTAGCCTGAAAACCCTAAAAAGGCTTATAAACTTGTCCCTGTTAGAGACACAACTAATATTCAATATTTTCAAACAATGAGCGCAAACAAAATGATCAAGAACAAAAGTCAGGTATAGGGCCTTTAACGTTAGCTTACCTTATACTGTACTTCATACAGTATATCACTGAATGAAGACTGACCTGCATCAGACAGAAACCAATTGAACCAATTGCACATTAAATCACAGTTGGCAAAGTTCAATGTTGGCCAAAATGTTAATATAAAGTAAATAGAGGCTGAGAAAAATTTCATGAGAAGAGAATCTCCCAGACTGCAGACTGCTCCATTGGCACTCGTAGATTTAAGTGTCTGTAATAAATCCTGGAGTGGTCCTAGAGGATGAAGGACATGAGGAGAATGAAATGAGCTTGTATCTGACAGAAGGTCAGCAGCGAAGTGAACTACAAGATGAAACCCTGCTTTTGAGTGAGCGCTGTAACTATGTGAAGGGCCGATGTCATGTTTTTGAGTATTACACATCTCTGATCTCTGTCACTTGTCTGAGAGAAGCCCAGAAAAACTGTCAACCCAAGTATTGGTCTGTGCGCAAAGCTAGTAAATGCAGTAAATGCAGTAAGTTTGACAGGACACAGAATGGGCGATTAAAATGGAGAGATTGATGAGGGTTCATCCATCTTTGTCAGTTTCACACAAAATCCAATAAAAGACGCACAGCAATAAAGGGACAATGACTGAGGCAAAAGATAAACAACAATGGAGCAGCACAAACTGTCACACATTGTTCAAAATATATGAAATACTCCATTCTCAGCATAGAAAAGGCAGTACTTCATGTCAATCACAACAGTACCATTGGAAACTTTTTACACTTTAGATGTGAAACTTAAAGGCAGCACATTTGATCAACTATATATGACTATCAGCACGAACAACTCAACTATTAAATGAGATCAAACCATTACACCATACCCATAAGGTGTAGAGCATGTATTGTAAATAGTAGATTGAAGCATAGAAAATGAGAATAATGAAACCTGCAGCGAGGAACTCCTGTCCAAGATCCTGGAAGAGATGGGTCCCAGGGCACTGCACTCTATGGGCGCTCACAGCTCAGGCTAAGTTGGCACTGGTCGAAAGATGGGTCACATGCATTTTTTTATGTACAGTATAAGAAAGTTTTGTCTCGTCTTTCTAGTTTGTTTAGTTTCATGAAACAATAAACAAAAAAGAAATGCAAATAAATGATGTGGCTGTTACAGAAGTTACACATGGTTGAGAAAGGTGAAGTGTTTTCTATCCCACCACTAGATTACACTAAATGATATATCGTACAATGCTATAAGGCTGTTAATACCAGGAAACACATGGTATTTCCTTGATGATAATAATAACAAAGCTGCAAATGCATTATCCCGTGCTATCCAGAGTTATCACGCTATTTCCATGGTGATACCAGGTATTTACCACCAACAGATAACTGGCAAATGAAAAGTCAAGTCATCAAATTCTTTGCATATTTTATTTTTTCTTATCATGATTTTTTTTTCCAACTCACACATGTCATATTTTACATCTTTGCAATAAAACATGAATACAATAGTTTTTAGGGTTTCATAGATCCAAAAATATTTCACCTTTTTTTGGATACGTAAGTTGAACCTGTGGATAGAGTGTGTGCATGTGCGCGCTTGATCCGGATGGCTTTACACTTAACGCCCCGCTGCGGCGGCCATCTCACCCCTCTATCAGCTACAGAATCATGATATTGCTTACAACGGTGAGGTTGTAAAACGTAATAATCACACATGAGCTCAACGCTTTAAATACAAACATCAATGCACAAATAATTCCCCGCAGGAAAATGGACCTAAAAAACAAAATGGCAGCCGACCGTAAAGAACCAAGCTAATAAATAATGATGTGTGATTGGTGCAAAGTGCAAATACAAAACAAACTTTTACATTGATTCGATTTTGTTTTTTTAAATAATCAACAAATGTGAGTTAAGTGAAGGTTGAGTTTGCGCTTTCTAGTCTCCGCGGACTGTATGTACATATTTGACAAAACTATCACCGAATTTACAAAGGAAATCATGTTCGTCTTGTGGTTCCTCCTCGCTGGCTCAATCTATACCATCAGAACAATGACCAACCTTTCATCCCTATTATTCCCCTCGGTCTTGTCAACATTATAATAATTATTACACAATATTTTACATACAGCAAGTCATTAATAAATTAAAGGTGATAAGCGCAATTTGTGTAGTGAAAGAACAAGTGTAGGCCCTAAAGAAGCAGAGCCTTATTTACATACAAATCAGACTGACCCTGGAGGGTAAAAGAAGAGTAAAAAACAACTTAGAATAAAATAAAATTACAACCCTAAGAAATTTGTGATTGTAAGATCAAGCCAATAGCACCTGTATTACTAAAGTGGGTGGTGCTGGCACGTTTCACAACTTTCAGATGTTTAGACAAGTCAGTTTTAAAGTCCACCCAGATAACTTAACTCTAATACAGGAGATACTTTATAAAGAAATAAGAGAGAAAAGCAAACATTGGTTCTTTGTGAAGCATTAAGCGAACCAGAAACAGCCATCAGTCCGCTGAGGTCCAGCTGACCTCCTCTGTCTGCTCCAGAGCAGGTTTTGGTGTGAACGTTCAGGGCTTTGTGTCTGTAACACACGTGTCTTAAACACGAGTGAGAGGAAGTCTCCACCAGCGCCACCTCGAGTATTGGACCACAGCCAAGTCCAGTGTCTCTTCTTCCTCTGTGCCCCCTCAGCTCTCCTCAGACACAGCTCCTCTCTGACTCAGTACCTGTTTTGGTGCTCGTAGTGCCAGCGGTTGAAGTCTATGTTGAATGCAACGATGCTGCCTGATGCCATGCCGGTGATCAGGGTCCTGATGAAAGGGAAAACAAAGTCAGTTGAAGGATAATTGCTCACCTGCAACCTGTAAAGTCTATTCTAAATAGAACAAGACAATCACATCATCATAGGACAAAGAATGACTAATTGTAGGTAGATAAACAGTTGATATAGTTAGTAAAGCCATTAGTATACTGTAATTTTGTCAGATAGGCATTTCATTACTTGAATTCAACCAAATGTAGATCATACTTAAAGTGGTATAACGTCATATAATGTGTGGCATTGATTTCAACATTATGGGTTTCACCTCTGATCATGCGAGAGGTCCATGGCGCGGATGCCAGCGTCGCAGCCTGGATAGATATAAAGCTGTTTGAAGTCACACGCCTGCCACACTTCCACCACGCCGTTGTCCCCGCCTGTCACCAGGTTCTGCCCATCGCTGCTCAACAGGATCGCCTTCAGGGACAGAGACAAAGCAATGCAACAAAATGGTTTTAGGTGGACACTCATTGTTGTGCTGTGGTCCTAGTCTGAACTGGTCAATACTACAAGGTTTATTGCACACAAATATGATGTAGCCCGCATCAAGTCTGTACTCAAAGTCAAATTTAAAGTAGCAGTCCAGAAAAGCGCTATATAAAACCAATGCATTATTATTATTATTATAAATCCAAACTTCCATACCCGTGAGGAGTCATTGACCTCCATCTGGGCCAGCAGTTTGCCATTGATGCTGAAGTTGCAGAAGCGGCCCCTCTCATAGTAGATTATACAGTGCCCCTCGCTGGACACAGAGATGAGGCGTGGACAGTGGCACAGCTCTGGACCCTCAAGGGCTCTGAGCAGATCTCCTGTGATGGTGTGGACCAGGCACGGGCCCTCTGGACAGCACAAGGGATCAATAACAACAACAGTCTGAATAATAAACCTTAGCTTCACATTCAAGTTGAACTATTGCGGTCAGAATGGACAATAAAGCATACATTTCCGTATAAAGGACTAGAAATGTCCCCATGAATATGATTCAAATGCCACTTTTATGGAATGGAAAAACAAAAAACAAAAAAAAGTAGCAGTGCATTTTATTTGAGTGTGATGCTCTATCAATTAAAACAAGTTGCATAAATCCCCACATCTGGCATATAAATGGTGGCCTTATAAACAGACGCGGTCAGGAAATGGAAGCTTTTTTTTTAAACGCACACTGACCTTTAGCTCCGCTGATGACCAGGCCGAGCTCAGCACACACTGACACACACACCACCTCATGGTCGTGCCCCGTCAGCACGGCCCTGGGAGCGGGGTAGTCACCTAAAACAACAGGAAAATTACAGCTTTTAACGTCCCATCACTGTCTGCGCTGTCTGACTCAAACCTTTAGCAAAATTATAACAAATTATCCTGTCCCACTCACTGTTATTAGGGTTGTCTCCGATGATGTGATGTCTTCCACTCCAGTACCACAGCAGCAGAGTGGCGTCGCGAGATCCGGACACAATATAACAGTCGCCCCCGATGTAGGATTCGGATCGGGCCAGACACGTCACTACATCCCAATGTCCAAAAACTATCTGGGTCAGTTTTCCTATAGAAGGGGTGAGGGAGGAGAGAGTAAAATGGAGATTAGTCTTGATAAAGCGGAGAGCATAACAAGTGATAGTCAAAAAGTGTATTCATTATATTTGACGTATTACACACACACTCTTTGTGACACTAGGGCACTTGTGACAAATAATAGTCCACTTCTGAAAAAGGGGTTATATGAGCACACTTTATCCATAATAGAGTGACAGGTTGGCACAGATTTTTGCAGCACAAGTAGATTTAAAGTTTAACAGACAAGTAAACAGATAAACTAATAAAGGGTTTTGGAAATTAAGGGTGTTCCCTCAATAACGAAGTGAGAACTTGTCAGCCATCAAGCAAATTATCGACTAATGGGATTAATAAAAGCAATATAATGTAGTATAATAATATTGTACAGACAGATCATTGGAGGTTTTACATGCATACATTGTAAATTAAGGTAATGACCTACTGTTAACAACAAAAAAAGCAAAAAAAAAACAAACCACAGCTGAAAGAGAGGATTAGTGTAAATGCCCTCCACTCACCAGTCTCAGTGGAGTACACTCTAAAGCTCTTGTCCCAGAAGCCGCACACCAAAATGTAGCGGTTGTCGGCGGTAACCACAAAACAGTGCGTGTTGATTTGGATGCTCTGGTCCACCAGGTCCGTGATCTGGCGCTTGTTCACTCCCGAGTTATTTGCTGCACAAAAACAAGAGCAGAGGTAAATGACAATGTTTTTATAAAGGCAATAATTGCATGTCTGATATATAATATGCCATTGTTATTGATCATATACACAAACTGAAATATTTAAACACAGTTATTGATTTCTAGTCTCCACGGCTTGATCATTAAAGGATTAGCTAAAGGGGAATTGTATTATGTGTCACAAATAAAAATGCTCCACAGGTTGATATACCTACATTTCTGGTAAAATAATAAAGTAAATGAAACACGATAGTGATTACTGACCGATCAATGGATCCATTTCGATGGGCAAATGATGAGCCTGCTCTAGGGAGTAGCCTGGAGCTCCACGGAGACCTGCAAGAATAAAAGCAAATGTTACAGCCACAAATACACCAATATAATCAAAACTAAATAAACATAATTAGACACATTGATTGCCTAATTCCCATACAGCTATCTGAAGCTAATGGACCTTTTTGCTGCAATGTAAAACAGATGTGTCGTGAGTGAGGACCCTCAAAGTCACGACCTGTTTCCAAACAGTGTTGGGTAATTACACCTACGGCTCCTGCTTAATGAAAGCATTAATTAAGTAAATTAAAACACTGATGAACAATTATTTCTATGTCCAATCACAAAGCAGGGCTCGAGTACTGGTGCAGGGGCTAATGCAATGCAGTATGTGCAAATTACTAAACATCTACTGCAATACTACAGGGTCCTGATGCAACCTTTTATTTCTGTGGTAAAGAGGCGGAAAAAGTAGATAAGATTGACAACTTAGTCTCGTTTCATCACACGTATCACCACTACCACTTGCAATACTGCCGTCAATTCTGTCACTAGAATATTCACTAGAAATAAGTAAAAATGTGTGCTTCAGACTATGTAAAATCTTTAATTCATTATTCAATTTAATTATATGTTCATAGATATTATGTCCCAAGACTTGGCTGTATAATGCAAATTTCTCAGTACATATTTTATGTCAGGAGTCGCCTGCTTTAAGTGTGCAGAGTTTGCATATACTTGGTGTCACTGGGTGATTTCTTAAAAATACTTTGCGTTCCATTATGGTTGGATTATAAAGTACTTTTAAGGCCTTGATTGTACTTGAGGAAACTGTGGTTGTTATACCCAGCCTGATAACTCACCGACAGTGTTGTGCCAGCGGTTGACGGCGAACAGGCGACTACACGTCACCGTGACGGCGGCGGGGATACTGAGGTGAGGCAGTGTGTTGGCCGCGACGTGGGTGACCGGAGAATTAGAGGGGAACTTCAACACCATAATGACGTCCTGCTGCATCTGATCCTTAAACATCAGCGGGCTCTGAGGAAGGAAACACTAGTGTGAGACAGAGAGAGAAGGGTAGAGAGAGAGGGAGGGTACCACAGGGGCGGGGCAGACAGACGGGACAGGGGAGGAAATAGGGAGAGGAGCAGGAGGTCTCATTAGTGGGAGTCTACAGGGTAAGGGCAGGACAACACACTGAGGTAGGCTAAACATCGGCTCGGGATGAGTCTTTCAGGGGAGAACTTTGTTGAAGACACTGAGGTCGATGAATGAGCCGTTTCGGGGCAAGGGGGTATTACATACATAGATGTTGTACAGTATAATATGCACCCTATGTACACAAAAATAGGAGCATGATGCTGATCATACTAAATGTTGCATTCTCTTTCTCCTTACTGTCTTTTTCATGCCGACATCATTTCGGATTACAAAAAGTAAAATTCCAGTGCTGAGGAATGTTTATAAGCCACAGTTATGTCCACTTTACATGTTATGTATACGTTGTAATCAGCATTAGCTCAAAGCAGAATAAAGATATTTGTTTTCTCACCAGGTGCATGGCTGAAGATCGCGGGGGATGTGGCTCGATCAGCAGCTGGGAGGGAATCTGTCCACTGAGCTGAATCTGAGTCTCCATTAACTACAGACACAAAATATCAAGAAACATGAGAAAAACACTAAAGACTTTTAACACACTTCACTCAGCACCAACAATGAAAGATCAATCTTTTTCTCAAAACGCTGCAATTATCTTGTAATGATTTCTTTGAGCAGAATAGGCTCCAAATCGATCGAGATTGCTTGATCTATGTTGAAGTACTGCAGCACAGTGCGGTTGCTTGATTGAACAACAAAAGACTAATTTGTGCCTTTATGGATATAACTACGTTATAATGTGTACACACCTCCCGTTGTGCTGTGTCCAGATTATCCAGGCTCACGGCTCCCTCGTAGGAGAGGAAGTTAAACACGTTGAGAGCTCGCACCGCTTCAGGCCCACGCTGCTTGTAGCCGAATATTAGATCGATCCACTGGTGAAGCTGGCATGACACAAACTCGCTCTCCAAAGCCTACAAGACAAATGAAAGAGGTCAAGATGAAGGTCTGTGCAAGTATTTTAATGATCAAAACAATGATCAAATTACTCGCAGATCTACAGTCAATCCAGTGGCAGTAACAGCACATAGTTTGGTGACGAAGTCGGCTGTGAGTGAGTGAATATGGCAAATGCACAGGGCCCTATCAAGCACAGCTGAATGAATGAATCACTGAGTATTACTTGGTTTAAAGAGGTCATCTGGCACCAATAGGACAGAATTGATTGTGAATGTAAACTATGCTTTCTAGTGCCAAGGAGTCCCCTAATTCATGCTTACTAAAGGCCCTAAGAAACATCTCGCATAGGAATCAAACTGTAAAGCACAATACACAGAAAATATTGATCCCAAAGGAGCACTTCAAGACCACTGCATTCTTATTACATCTAGTCTTACCATCCGGTTGATGCGGACGAAATCCTCTGGTTTCTTGGCCCAGACCGGCAGCTCCACGTCACAGACAGGAGCCCCATCGTCCCTCACCCCGAGCTCGTACTCGTTGCTGTTCACAAACATCTCCGGAAGGTAATAGAACTCTGGGATCAGCTCCTATGGGTGAACACAGGGACATTCAGGGATATGTTTTACAGAGCAATTCACATGAAATTTGGGTCAGGAGAACAGCTGCAAAAATGAATTAAGTAAATCAGGATTGAGTTACATAATAATGGTCAACTGATCGAGTAATTAATAATTGTTCCCAAGACTATTCACAGACTCTGAGTTAATTGTTTTTTTAGCCCAAGGCGGGAGAGTTGCGTTATAATAAGCTTTATCCTTAACACAATTGTAAAATCAAACAGACTGCTCAGGGAGTCGTTGTTGCTAGTTTATTTCTTATTTATCATAGGTCTGTCCTATCACAGCGCCTCTTGAATGGCTTTAGTGGCTTGTACCATGACATCAGCCGTGTCTCTCTGGCAGTTCCTCCATGACCGGCCAATACCAGAGAAGGATCTGTCAGGATGGTCAAACTTGTTCTCATTTGCATTCAAGAAAAACGTAGTGAACGGTTCCTACAAACACAAAACAGAGGTATGATTGGAGGATATTGGTCTTTAAAAGATAATGTATCTTTCTATTCTTACTATTCTGAGCATCCACAGTAGCGTTGAGTGAGCTGTGGAGTACAGGGTGGTGTAATGATGAGAAGGAGTGCTGTCATCGTCCCATGTCTCGTATCGCTCGGCGTAAAAGGCTGCTCGCTTAGGGTTCAGAGCACCAATAGGCTAAAGAAACGAGAAAAAGCACAGTTGAAATATGATGTTGGGCCTATTTGTTTGTTTGCACTATTAATTTCACTATGACATTTGTTTTATTGAAAGGGAATCAGCAGAACCCATATTAATAGAAAATGTAATTTATATCAGACAGCATTGTGATGAAATAAAAATCCTTTAAAGAGGCCTGAAAACGGAAGTATTATGTAGATTTCACCTTAGAGAGGTCTCTGAAGTTTCCAGGCAGAGTGAGGTCCAGTTCCTCTGAGTCATAGTTGGTCAAGACCCAGGGGAAGACCGGGTACTGGTTCAAGTCATTATACGTCCTTCCTGTGACAGTGAAAAAAGTGTATAATTAACACAAGAGAACTTTAATAATAAATCCATCGTCAAGTCTGATTGTACAGAGAGACGTTTAAGGTTTTGACAATGGTGTGCCCCAGTGCCCACATAAACAGTAACTCGACTGCTTTATATAGAACACGGAAACCCTTTTAAACCACCTGACACGTGACGGGCTGACATATTTGGCAAGAGAGGGTGACATTTGCTTTTCTGACGTTTGTAATTGACTTGTGTGCTGTAGTAACGACTGAAACGTTTAGTCAAATATTGTCAAAATCAAAACTAATTTGTCAATCTGTATGAGTTTAGTGCAGGCCAGTGGTGTCTGCCCAGAGCCGGACTGATGCCAACCAGCTTGTATCTTAATTAGACAAAATTGCTAAATCGTGTTAAGATACAGAATGTATTAGTAATTGTCACTGCTCTGTCCCAGTGTGCACTGATCTGACAGTTACAAAATCAGTCCTGTCTGTACTGATAATGTGCTGGAAACTAACTCACGGTTTATACCGGCAGAAGCAAGTCAAATGTAATGATTTCAATGTCATTTTGAATGTCACAGACGCAGAAAAAAAATCAGCGCATATTTCACTTTTTAAGAGTGGCAAACATTTCATCATTCAGAGAGAAGCGAATTGCACAAATGTAGGTATTTTCAATGTGAATAATAAAAAAAAAAATTTGATTTAATGCCAGTTTCAATCCAATGTAATGCTTTTTGCCTTGGCACTATTCATGTAATTCTTTTTAATGCTTTTCTTACGCAAGATGAATGTGTCCTTGCATTGTCTTTGCTAAATAAACAAATGCTAGGTTTCTTAATACAGGTCCACAAAGATATATTATTCTGAATAAGAAAAAATCAACTACAGCTTTGTGCCAGCAGTGTATAAATGCATCTGCAGGAAACACAATATGGGTCACATAGGTGTGAGAAAACATGCTGCTCTTGGGTCTTTTTATGGAAATTGCTGCTGAGGTGGCTGACAAACATTCATCTTAATGCAAATCCTTTATCTCTTCAATAAACAGTCGCCTGGTGCACATTGTTGTTCACATAGATTTAAAGTACAGGCAATACAGCAAACTCTTTTTGAATGACGTAGCATAAACCAGTCAGTAAGCTGCAAAATAAGGTCGTACAAATATAGTATGAAAACATAAAATTTCACAATAGAAAGGTAGTGGGGTGTGGCAAGCTGTGCTGAGGTTATACGAGGTTGTCAAGAGCGAAAACCTGAAAGAAACTTTATGGAGCACGTTATGGTCCTGCCAAGCACTTTGCCAAAGAAAGCACAAAGCTTGGCGAACTCTGAACAAGGCGATCTTAAATATTTGTGGACCTTACCCGCGATGGTGTTCAGGAACATGAGGTACTCAAAGTTGGAGATCTCTCTTCTCTGCCAGCGCTGTGTCATGTTGGAGGATTTGAAGAGCTGACGAGGGGTGGCCAGTGAGATCCGCCTAAACAACAAAGACATAACAATATAAGAATGTCAGTCTCTTATTGTGTGACCAAATTCCTTCATGGAAGAAATGTGCCAATTACCACAATGTTTAGACTGATCTCACAATGGAGAAATTCAAAGCCCCGAATGCCCTGTTCAAAAGCAGCTGACCTCGTAACGCACCTTGCTTGTGGTAAACCGTAGCTCGTTCCTACTCCCACCCGAGGGAGACTGTAGACGACCCGTTTGACTGTGGCCGGGTCAGGGAAGTTGAACATCACAGACGCTGGCAGCAAAAGAAGAGGCAAAATTAACTCTGAAATTAGACAGACTTTATTCATCCACGCACAACCTTACTTATGATATCCTTACTTCTGTTGGCCATGAAGACCTCTAGGCCTGTGTTTTGCAGCAGGAACCGTCTCGAAAACACCGCCCTGATCTCGCTGAACATCCACTTCCCATGGAGCCCCTCGGTGTAGGCCAGCACCTGAGAGAGTCAGAACGATTAGAAAAGTCCTATTCACAATAAAGCACTTTTACATGTCGATACTTACTTTAGAGTCAATTATCTTAAAGGTAGGGTCGTCCTCATCGACCTCAAAGTAGATCTCAGTCGTAGTGATGGACAGTGTGCCTCGAGCCACCACCACAGGCGCCACCAACTGGGCAGGAGTGCTCAGGACGACGGGGCCTGGTGGGACAAGGGCACAGCATTTACCACTGTTTTACACATAACACCCAATGCAGACGGAGCGGAGAAAGCAAATGGTTATTAGGCAAGAGTTCATTTATTCTAGTTATTTGTTGGTTAAAGGTCCTGTTTTGTTTTGTTTTGTTTGTTTGAGCAATTCAACTTTGAAGTGTCAGTCGTGGACCAAACTCATTCCTAACTTTGAATTGGGTTATTGCTGCTTTTGATCATTTGAAAGTTACATGGTTAGCTTTATTTGGTATGATTTTAAATGATTTGTATAATTGGTCAGTGATCAGCTCTTCTTCTCAGTCAAAATAAATCAATGGGTGGTTAGTATTGGTGACTAATCAGTACCAAACTTGCCTTTGGATGTGAAAAGTCGAGGGCGAAAACGCACTAGGGATAAGAGTCGTCAAAGTTAACCCTTACGTCACTCATGTATAGAATATTTTGGTAAAAATAAAAATCAACTTACATTCGGACTTACCAGCGAGGTTGTCAATCTCTTTCTCTTGCAGCAAACTGACAGCGTCGTCGTCTCCCTCCAGCATAAGCTCCGCCTCTGGGTTTTGCGTGACCACTGATTGGCTGCGGAAACTTTTCTTTGACTTTACGCCATCTTCCTCTTCATCTGTACCTATTTTCAGGATATTTGAAGTTAAAAATATATCATTTCGGAAACAAATTATAATAATTTAATATTGTGGCTAATATAGAGGACATATCATGCATAAGCTCAGAAAAGTGGAATTTGCACGACATTCTCCTTTAAGCTAATCATGTGTTTACACTGACCATAGTCTTCCAAGGCTTTGAGTGAAATATCTGCATGAGTTGATCCAAAGGCATTTCGCACAAACCGCCGTCTCCTCCTCAGATCGTCCTCCCAATAATCAAGACGCCAGAAGTCATGCAATTGGCTGAAAATAAAGAAAAGTTATAGAAATATTTAGATAATATCCGGATTAAAACACATTTTTACAAAGATAAAAAAGTTAAACCTTTCCCCACAAACCCTATTGCTAACAAAAGAAAAGTTCTTCCAAATTCTCCTGCAGACACTTGCAGTCTTAAATTTGCTTTGTGACTTTGGGAATTGCTCGTGTAACAGGCTGCTAGGCACCAATATTTGTTTGCCTCCACATGAGAACGACAGGCCTCAGCTGCTGCTTGTCCCAATATTAAAATAACATCTGAGATTCACTGCAAGCTTCCAGGCAAATCGGGGTGACAAGCAACTTATTGTGTAAACAGTAAAATGATATAAACATGAAGGAAAGACAATAATTTGATGCATGATACTGTGGAAAGCTACTTTGGAGGGGCCTGGTTAATATGACTGGATTTGATTAAATGAAAGCACTATGGGTAATTTTTATTTCTGTAATAAATTAGCATTGCATTAGCGGTGCATGTGTGTGAGATTTAGAATAGAAGAATAGAAGAAGAAGAAGATCTTTATTTATATAGCGCCTTTCACAGACATGGTCACAAAGCGCTTTACATGAGAGCATTTTACATTCACTCCATATTCGTGGTGGTGAACTACGTTAGTAACTTCAGTTTCCCCTGGGGAGACTGACAGAAGCGCTGTCGCAACTGCACACATCTGCGCCAACAGTCCCTCTAACCACCTCCATGCATTCACACACATCATTCATCCTGGCCTATTGTACATGTTTTTAGTGGTAGGGGAAACCGGAGTACTCGGAGGAAACCTACGCAGACACGGGGAGAACATGCAAAAAAAGAATAGAATGGAATAGTGTTGATTAGTATTGTCTACCGAGGTAGAAATTCATCTTTGGCTCACCGACACATAAAAGCACAAAATATTACAGAACTTTTCAGTCTATTTCTGTGGCGATTGTGTTTAGGTCGCTGCTTCATTCAGAATTCCCACAGCACAAGGGACAAAAGATTTATCAAACACAGCCTTTGTAGCTGTATCGCCTCCTAGAGTTTAGAAGCTCAAACTGAGGGTTCAGAGGGTGAGCGGAGTCAGAGACAATGGCCTCAATGTCCTCTCCTTGTACAGCTCACTCAAAGGTCTCTGAGGTCTTCCCACAATCTGAAAGCCCATTAACACCACCTTGTTCAGTTTGTTTTTTGTTCTTCAGGTCGAGTGATTGTACTATTAAAAAAAGAAAAAAGAATTTACCATATGCTTGCATTGCACGATATACACTCAAAGCTTAGCAAGCCACATGAGTTTCACTTTAATACGGTCACTCATAATCTTATAGCCCAGAATGTTAAGCACTCTTAACATTCTGAAGAGTGCTCCAGATAGTTTTGTAATAATGAAAGACCCAAACACTCTTATTCTACTTCAAAAGGGTGTTAAAAGCAAAAATCTAAGGCACACATGTGGTTTCAACAGATTCTTCACATTAAGCCTTGAAGAATCTGCCCGGCAACAAGAGGCAAGTTCACCTGATTTAGTTTATAATCAGATTTTATTCATCTCCCTGGATATTGAATCTTCATCACTTTACTGGAGATAAAAACAATAATATTTCCTGACATTACATACGAATCCGTATTATAGTATCCCTGTGATAGATGTTTTTTGTCGATGATGCACTTCCATCCTCCAGTCGTCCAAAGCTTTATTATTATTTGAAATTAGTTTTTGTCGGATCAAATACTACATTGTTTTTGCTGACCTCTGAGACATGGTTCCCCAGGCACCGTGTTTGTTGGTGAGATGTTTAGGATCTTCTGTTTCAGTTGGTTGGCGGTCACATGATCTCGATGTTTTGCAGCACTGATGAGGTGATCACACATTTTCTCCTCTTCTCGCCGGTCCGCTGCGTACTGAGCACAGTTGGACTACAGACAAAAGGTAAAAAGCTTTCTCAGTCATTTCAGTCTATTCCTTTTGGAGTTTGCCTAACACATACTTGCATACAGATTATGCTGTAGATAGATTTAAAATGAACTTTATAACTCAACAATATTATCCCAAGTTAGAGTCTCAAAATGTTGGATTTAAATTAGAAAATTACATCATTTACACACAATAAATTTGTTATTGATTTTTCCCCAAAAATGCACAGGATCGATGTTATCCACATCATGCTTGAATTCACAACACACTGGGAGCCAGATCGTTTGTTTTGTTAACCCCAAAGATGTTTTGGTTTTGTAAATAAGTCTGTCTACTTCACTTTTCCCCTCAGCTGATCAGTAAACAGACCTCAAATTCAGCGTGTTTGTGCACATCCTCGGCCCTCTGTCGGTTCAGGATGAACTCTGCTTCGTTGGCAACTCGCACAATGTGATCCTTCATGGCATGGCACAGGAGTCTGGACAGAGGACAAAACATTTAGCTGAAAAACACACTTTCTTTGTGGGAGTGTAGGCTACGGTCCCATCAGGGCGTGTCCCACACATTAGGCAACAGGCCCTCAGGAGCGCGGAGTGAGAGTGAATCAAACAGAATAATCAGCCTCACCTCCCCTCATTGATCAGCTCGATGAAGGCCAGTCCAGCGTTCTTCTGGATCGAGTTCTGCCACTCCTAATCACAAAAAAACAGGATGTAAATAATTGAGTAAGGAAACACAGATGATCAGCAAAAATCTGCTGTCTGCAACTTTCATAACGTCTCCTAGTTCTAAGATGTATACTACAGAACAAACATAAACTCCATTCAACATCTGTTTGAGCAAATACTTTACTGCCGTCAGTACGAAAGATACTAAACATAAAACGTTTAAAAAGCATGTTTGAGTAAATCCAAGTATTGCGCAGAGTATTAAAGTGTTAGTGTGGTAACGACCGCTGAAAGCCAAGGACTATCAGCTCTCCATTAGCCGGCCCTTAAGGGAGAGGAGCCTGCCCCGCCCCCATCCCATCAGCAGGATCGATATTTGGGATAGGGTTGTCTCTCACGGGCCCCTAATGGCAGCCAGGCCGGAGACTGGTGTAACACTATACATGCTGACGGGAAATGGGAGTGATGAGAGGGGAGGGCAGAGGGGCGAGTTTTAGAAGATGAAAGCTAGAGCCGCTGAGATGTTATAAACAGACGAGATGGGAGCGAGCGTCTGAGTATGTCGAACAGACAGAAGAAAGAGAAGCTCCAGAGAGAGCGGTGGCCTCATTCAAGGACAAGGCCATTTTTAGAAGTGGGAGGATGACAAAAAGTATACTATTTTTAGGGAATAAAAGCCAAGAAGAAATTAGTTCCACTTCACTAAACAGAGGAGGCTCTATCATGGTATGTAAAATTTGTATATCTCTAGAATTTTACATGTGAACCAGTATAACTAAAATATCACCTTTTACAAGCTGAACTTTGTTTTGAGGCGAAAACCCTTCGCTAACATTTGAGCTACTGAACAATCATGATGTAAGGGCGTGTCGCTGAACTTTTTAGACTTGGTTACAACAAAATTTGCCTTTCAACTTGCCGACTAAGTACTTGCAATTTTTGATCTAGAGGGAAGTTTGGAATGACGTCTGTGTATTGGAAGAGCTTGAAGATATTGTATTACAACTGCAATGCGCTGCTCAGGTTGTCCATCTGAATCCGCCCAGCCGTGGGACATTTTGTGCCATTTGTGTATATTATAAGAATATGCAGTATAATGTATTTTGCTAACTTAATAGTTGTTGACACTTGGCTAGACTTCATATAGCTGGTCCCTTCCCAGTTTCCAATATTAGTAGAAAGACATATTTTCGGAAAATCAAAGACGAGGCAGGGATATGTTGGATATATTTCGTGAATGACTAGATCCCACAGTACCGAGACACACTGTAGTCGGTCTGTATTCCAGCCTACCAACTTATAACTGCAATGTTTTTAGAAGCCAGCAAAGAGTTAACGTGAGTCGTATTATTTGTTGACCAGCGGATTTTTGAAAATACGTACTAACGACATTCGATTTAAGTTACAAACCTGTGAACAGAGCAGCATGACGAGCTCCACTACTGACGTACTTGATTTCATACACACCAGACCTACAACAGACAGACAGCGACGCAGTTAGGACCAAACTTGAGCTCATCTGACAGCCGCTCTGAGACATTTCTAATCAACATAAGAATACCATTAGAGTTAAATGTAATGTAACTCAATGCCACAGTTTCTGCTATTGTCTAAGTCATTACACGTATTGTCAGATTTTTAAAAAGCATGCTACAGAAAGGACAACAACAAACAGTACGGAAAGAGAGGAGGGGGGAAATGTGAGGGAGTGAGAGAGGGAGAGGCAGAGACAAAACATAGAGACAGTGGATGACAAGAACAGGACACCAGGAAGCAAGTGGGCAGAAAGTGTTCGCGATTTGTACAAAAGGTTTTGAAAAACCAACACCATATAAAATAATCTTCTCTAAATAAAAGAACTTCGGCTGACTAGCTATGTCCAATAATCAGACATTGTACCTGTTAACGAATGAGTGAAGCAGCTCGAAGACACTCCCATTCATTCACACAGACAAGACTATAGGGCAGGTAATGTGACCCAAAATCAATCATAATGATTGAACAGGCTTAAAATACATTTGTTTTGTATTTGTTATCCTCAACATAATACTATTTTGTGAATAACGTGGGACACTTTTTCTATTAGACTGTTGCCCTCTCCTTTGAGGCTTCCATAACTTTAACGGTGCATTATGGAACTTTTTATGGGGGGGGAAAAATAGTGTTAGTGTGCATTTGACTTTTAGTGACCCAGTGGCTGGTGGTTAGCACGGCACCTTTACTTTCTTTTTACTTTAATATGACGCTCCGGGATCAATGTTTTGGGGAGGTTTCTGGTAGGTTGTATGATGGAACGTATCCGTAACCATGGAGATGGTTCCATCAGCAGTGAAAACTGACCACAAACCCCCCAAAAACATGGATCCTGGAGCGTCATAATAAAGCTGCTGGTTTACTAAAACGTCAATACGTACTAATATACATTTTCATAAATATAAAAAAAAAAAATAAATAATGCATCTGCGAGCGGTCCATTTGCCTTTGATAACAGCTTTAGGTCCCCAGACAACCAATGATGAGGAGTGGTATGGAGAGTTAGTGCTCATACTGTACATAAGGGTAATGATTTGATTGAAAACAAAAGGAGGAGTGAAAGGTGGTCTGGTGGTAAGCCTCTTGTTTAGACCTAATACAGTACAGAAATGTTTTTTGGTTTTTTTTCTGTTCGTATAAGAATATTGGCTCTTTGACTCCAAAACACCGGAATTAGACCTATAATGCTCGAATGTTTTGGCCACACTTTCATACATACTGTGAACTGCTGCTTGTATATTATGGAAGCATCAGGGGCCTTCATTCATTAGAAACTGTTTCCCTGCATTCAACATGAAAAATAAACACTGTACTACTACTGTTTTTGTTAGTTCGTAAGTTACCCAGCCCTATACCCATTCCCACCATCATCCACACAGGCCTAAGTCAGGCCTCAGTCGCTCGCTGCAGTGAGGGACAGTGATGGGAGACTCCACAGAGAGACGCCAGTTAGAGAAAAGGAGCCGTGTACAGCACCTGTACCTTCAATGAGCAACTCCTGCCATGACTACCCAGCAGCGTCCGGGACAAGAACGGGGCGAAGTCCACGAAAATCTCCCTCAACAGCGGCGCTACTTTCTCCAGCGCCCGCTCCAACTTTGTAGTGATGCTGTAGGAGATGCAAGGCACAAGACATGAGAGAGTTAAGGCTTAGAAGAAGATTAAAAAAGTAGCATTTAAATGAGGCTTGAAAATCATGTGGGAGAAACTCAGGGGAGACTTGTGAGAGGAGAAACATGCAAGAAAAAGCCAGGACAAATTATACCGAGAAGAAACAGGGAGTCTAAATGATCACAGAATCAAAAAGCGTGAAATGATCATTGAGTGTAGAGGAAGCACTAGGCCTGGATTAAGTAGATGGCACTACAGTTTGAAGGCTGAGCTTTTACAACTTGCAAACATACAGCTGCAATATGTAGCTTCAAAACTATTTTAGTAGCCTAAGCCTTAAAACAAAATATTATTCTGTTGGAATAGCTTTTTGGGGGGTTTTCTGACATCTACCTAGGCCATAGTTAAACAACGATAATTGCGCTAGGTATGCCATGGCGTCTCAAGGACTAATAAGAGTATGTGATAATTTGATCATATTTTGAAAACGATTTGCCTCATGGTTACCAATCTCAAAATGGACTTTTGTGCGGTTAGGCTGGCTAGCACTTTTAACTGGAGATGAAAAATGTTAATAATAAACTAATACGTATGTTAGGGGTAGACTTGTTTTAATCTGCTTCTAGATTTAAGATGATTTTTGAGACTAGAAGAGGTTAAAACAATATCTCAAGTCATAAGCGGTTATTAATACAACTAGAAATGGGACTTTTTCGTGTAAGTGTAAAAGGGACATCCATCCCGGAAATGTCACTGCACAAACGGCACTGGGCATTTCTTGCATGGTGTCCGGTAACATTTTAGTGGTGGTCAGGTGCAGCAGGCTGTGTGTGTGGGAGGGGGGGAGAGTGGGTGAGGGGGGCGTGGGTTTGGGATGGGGTGCTCCTTGCCTAAAACACTGTCCTGCATCTCGAGGGGCAGCCTGCAGAAGTGTCACAGAGCTAAAAGACTCAGGGGACGTCTGCAGCACTTCACAATAGGCACTGCAATACAAACCACAGTACAGCCATGTATAGACACACACACCGTTACTGAGTACAGGGCGAAAAGCACACATTACCAAACATTTTCAACACTAATAATGCTACTGCGACTATGATGACTTCAATGCTAACATGACAAAACATATACCGTACATTTCAATGTAGCAATACTCTTACTGAATACCCTATTTGCCTCTATGTATGTAGCATAGGTTTCAAATGTTCAAAGATTGTGTCTATTAAAGTATTATTTACAAGTAAGATGTGAAATGAAGTGGAAGGGGCTGAATTTTAAGAAAATCAAATCAACACAAACATGATGGGATTGAACAGAAACAGGGAGAATAGTGAAACTGAACAGCATTTTGTGGACAGCAGATCTGACCTCATGTTCTCCATAGTGTCCTCAGGCATCGGAGCGACTGTCTGCACCGCGGGGAGGTTTTTACTGGTCGCTCCATTCACAAATGATGAAGAGGAGGAGGAGGAGGAAGAGGCTGAGTCTGTGGCACCTGCACAAAGGAGAGAAGATTCTCAGTATGTAGATCAGAAGAAGCTAAACACTTAATACCTAAAATAGCTTTTGGTTAAAAGTAGCGCTGCACAATATTATTGTTATTACTATATTAGAGGATGCAATATCCATGTAATACATATGCAACATATATTACTAAAATGTGTTTTGCTAACACAGTCTAAAACAAAAACAATATTCAGTTTTAGTCATATTTTTTTTAATTTTAGCTCTATTTTATTCTTGTGTTGACACATTTGGACGAAAAAAAATAAAATACTGTAGCTTATAATCTCCATTTAAATTTAATGAGACCAAACGTTCTGTGTTAAAATGGTTTAGTTAAATATTCCAATCTTCACGTAATTGTAAATTCTCATATTGTAATAATAATGCATCAGTCTTATATGGTGCTTTTCCAGATGCTCAAAGCCACTTTACAATTACTAATTATTATTGAGCAGCCCTTGCTCAAAGAAATTATTTTCACAAAAAGCATTTGAGCAGTATCTCAGCAGACTAAAACGTGTACTTATGACCTCAGTTCAAATTGACATTGATTTTGAGGTTATATGTCATTCTACTCTACCGGTTTAGCTAAAAAGTACAACATAAAACAAAAACCCTGGAACAATAGCCATATTCTGTTTGCTGCTTCTTTTCGTATCAGCTGTGGATGGATCTGTATTGCAGGTATACAGCACCGTATGATATATGCATAATGCAAAAGGATGGGATATGTTCCCCTGAGTGGATTGCGTGTATTGATTGCAAAGCTATTTTCACAAACCGAGCCCATTACCAGAATACAAGCAGCCACATGTCCAGCCAAATGCCATCTAAATTCAATTCAGCTGCTACATTAATAAGTATCCATTTCTATTATAGTGGACACTGGTCTGGGTAATCTGTTATTCATGCAGAGGTGGGAAAAGTAGGCAAACACTAGACTTTTGTTACTCGAGGAATCAAAAGTACAGAAATATGCGTGTTAGGGCTGAATAATATGTGAAAAGTACTGCGATAACTGCCTTGAATATTGCACAAATGATATTAAAGTGACAACCTTTTTAACACGATACATTTAAGCCTTGAAGCATTCAGTTTTTATTATCAAATTATGCCAAAACAAGACATAAAAAACAAATGTATTCAAAAGAAACAAGGGCAAAATGAAACTAAATTAGGTTTATCGTGACTAAAATTGAACTTTTGTTAAATTAACAAGAGTTCAATGTTTAACCCAGAAACGCATCTATCAATCAAATGCTGCTTCTACGTTTCTTGTAGCTCTAATTCATTTTTGAATTTGTGAGTGACAATCGGACTTAAAATAAGTTAGGTTTCATATTTCAGCGCAACTTTCTCACAAATGTTGCACTTCAGGAAAACACTTTAGTCACAGTCCAGGTGTTTGTTTGCAGCTTTTACAGCCTGATTAGGTGTCTAATCCTAAAAAGTGCACTGAAGTGTGACAGACTGTAGGTGATACAGTGTATGAGACCTCACCAGTTGTGTTTATCATGCTTTTGGGCGTTGCCGTGGCAGAAGCAAAGATGTTGGGTGTGCTGCCGGCTGTAGATGCTCCACCAGTGGTGGGCGTCCCGACCGTATTCACTGACAGGCTGCCGGGAGGAGGCTTCTTCACCGGGACCACAACACTCCTGTGATACAGAAAAATCACAAATCATTTCGTCCTATATATGAACACAGTGATTGAAATTACATTCAAACCAAGGAGTACAAAACTACTTCCCCTAAAATAAAATAAAATAAAATAAGAAAACTGTATGGCAAACCAGGCTAGAAGTTAAAGTTAAAATATAGAGTGTAAAGTTGGTTTTAAAATTGCTTCTTTTATCTTTCTTTTACGCCCCAGCCTGATCCACACCAAACTCTTAAGCTCTTTTTCTTCCCCGTGTGTATATCTAATAGTATCACGCTAAGCAGAATTATAAGTGAAGAAAGGAAAGCGAGTCCAAAAGTTTGTAGGTCAATACTAAAAGGAAAAGAAATCAGCATGAAACTGACATTTAAAACCTTTAATCAAGAATGCCCTGCCCATTTTGATGATAATTGTAGAGGCTGTAGATGATAAAGGCTCTCATTATGTATATAAAAAAAAATCTCAAATGGTAAAAAGCCAAATGAAAATGTTAAGGCGACACATTCAGTTTAGTAAGTGATTTTTATATATACCATCCAGTTGGTTTCTTCATAAAATTCGCTATGATTCTCCATTACACAAATAACTCAAAAATGGTCAATTGGCCTTGAGCAAGAAGTGGGACATATAAATATATTTCCACACAACAGCTGCAGATTTTGTTACTGTATCCATGAGCCTATTGTGAATTTTGCTGAAAATATTTTACAGTTGTGCCTCCGTCCTCCATTGTCATTACAGTGCTGGGTGGCTCTTCTGCTGAATGCACATTGTTATGAACGTTACTGGGAGGAATATGAGAGTTTAATAAAAGGAAATCAATATGACCTCTGGCAGGTACTGTGCGCTTGTAAATGATGTAGTTCAGAAAGCTTTATGGCATGGCTCAGCAGGCTTTACTGCCTTAACGCTGGCTAGCTGATTCTTGCTTGCGATGTTTTCCAAAAAAACAAGTGTCATTTTCACCATTACCAATACACTAATGCACATACTGAAAGTATATAGATTTTTCGCGCTGTTGAAATGTTTTTTTCTTCTCTGTAGAAGCAGCACTGACCTGTCAAAGGAGTGGAACTGCATTGGTAACATGGGGTGGGTCTTCAGGGCAGGGTCCGGGTGATACGGGGTCGGACCGGACTCCTGACCGAGATCTCCCCCATCCAACGGAGCTGCCACTAAGCTCTTCAAAATCTCCTGGAAATAACAAGGCAAATGCATGGAAGGATCCCGAGAGGGGGTTATGAAATTATTAAATGTGAGTCATATTGGCTCTATTTAGCAAAGTGTGTACCCAGAGATTGAAGGATGATCAATCAATCACAACAACAACCTGGATGCTACTGTTCAGGGATATCCTGTCAAAGGCCCAAAGTGACTTGTACTGCCTTTATATATTTAACTTACGTATTTTGCATATTTCATAAAAAGGGTTGGCACAGACAGAGGTTCTCAAACCCTTTACTTCATCTGAGCCTCCAAGTACTGTATTGAACATTTAAAAATACCCAAATTATGTCTAAACAAGGTCTAAACCAGAAAAAAAAACACCCATCACTAATGTATTACACTAAAGCAAAAAGAAATGATCTCTCTACATACAGTCTAAAATTGCAGATGGCCCTGAAGATACCATCTGAAGAAGCTCAAATACTATATCAGTTTGAAAACCACTACCAACAAAACAAAACAGAAAAGAAGAAGAAAATCAATAATACAACACGGCATGGGACAGTGCCTGTTCATTAACAGGCACTGTCCCTGCCAAATACACAGGCACTGTCCCTGCCAAATACACCAATAGCAACATATTGTTCGATAACCGTAACTCAAAGTGCCTTCATGAAATCCTTCATTTCACCATTATCTAACACTATGATTATCACATGTGTTGCTAATGCTGTAAAACCTGAAAATGTGTTAAATGTTTTGTTGCTGTTGTGTTTTTACTGTAATTGCTTAAGTAGAAACTGTGTGTTTTTAAATGCACCTTCACATTGATGCCTTTGTTCGTTTGGCTGATGCTGGATATAGAGGAGGGCGGGGCTTGGCTGGAGTTGGAGCTTGGATTGTGAGGGGAATCCAGGAGACTCTCCTGTGACCTCCGGACGTCCGAAGACTGCACAACAGGTCAGTGCTGCTGGCTCCCACTCCCCCTATGTCTCTGTCTCTGTCTGTCTCTCGCCCCACGAGGCCTAGGCCAAGTCCAAGTCCCATCTCAGACCCGTTCAGCGACCCGGCCACGTGGCCCTCCTCCCCGATGCCCGAGTCCGTGTGGGGCAGTCCTGCCCTGGGAGAGTCGTCCACTGGGGTGGGGGTCTGCTTGTCCCGGTCTGAAAAGGCTGAAGATGGGTGCTCTGCAAGAGGACAAGGAGATACTACTGAATTTTGTGTAGATTGGAGACAACAGAGCCAGAGGTAATCTAAGTAAACCTATAAAGTAAGGAATCCTAAATGTAATACTGCCATACTTGAACTTGAACTACTATTATTGCTCCATTACAACTTTTTAATACTTCTTTTTATAATTTCCTTTCTTTAGACAATTGTTATGTTGCTATTACTAATATTATTAGTTATTAGTAATAATACTACTGTACTAAAAAGGTCTAATGCTACAACTCCAGCTTTTTCTAGTACCCATTTCCGGTAGTTTACTTGAGGTGAAACAGTGCTTTCACCAGTGCATTTACCGGGACATGGCCAAAGAATAACACATCATGATGTCTATTTTTAAAATGTCTTATCAGTCATTTCCAGCTGCTTTTCAAGTCCTTCTTCTGTATTCCTCTAACCGTTTCATCATCTCCTCAAAGCTGCTGTTTTTAGCCCACACCAGTGCTACAAGAGTGACTCATCCCAAACCCAGCTCTGTTCATATTGTGATGAATGCAGTCGCGGAAACAGCACCTGTACTTGTGGGGGAGTTGATCTCATGGCGGATGCTCCTCGCCGAAAGGCTGGTGGACCTGCCAATCTCCCGCTGCGGCTCCAAAATGTCCCGGTATTTAGAGACCATTAAAACGGAGATGAAATAGACGACGGCAAGGGCGAGAAACTGGGCCTGTTTACTGTCATCCTACAAAACACAAAAGACAAATGATTTAGATACAACAAGCAACTGTAGCAAGTAAGTACAGTTGATAACAATTTGGCAGTTCACCTACAGGCACACATTAATACATTATAAATTAGGATAAGAACCATGATTTTTTGGGAGTAAAACATAATAAATGTATTTGACATAATAGTAAGTGGCTGAGTAAGCCATAGTCATTAATTCTGAAAAATAAGTATTTCATTTATAATGATAATAATAATGCATTAGTTTCATACAGCGCTTTTCTGGACACTCAAAGACGCTTAGCATTATTCATTCACTCCATACTCGGTGGTGGTAAGCTACTATTGTAGCCACAGCTGCCCTGGGGTAGACTGACAGAAGCGAGGCTGCCAATCTGCGCCATCGGCCCCTCCGACCACCACCAACCACTCACTGCTCAGTGCATCCGCTAGGCTTCATGGTGTTACTAAACGGTCTCCCATCCAAGTACCGACCAGGCCCTTCCCTGCTTAGCTTCCAAGGTCTGACGGGATTGGGCATAGCAATGGCGGTATGGCCGTTTGAAGTTATGATATATGAACAGAGAGGCAGTGATATATAAATGACACTTCTAAAATATAGTAGTTTATAGATGAATGGGTGTCGGTATCTGTGTCAGCCAGTCTTATCTATGCTTTACATTAGTATAACAATAGTATATTAATATATTATCTGAGACAATGCAGACACCACATTTATCATTGTAGACAATAAAAATGGTTTACCACATCTCTGAAAACCACAGCTCGGAGTCGATTGATGTCCACATCCTGCAGAAGTCTGTCTGGATCCTGCTGAATAAGATACAAATTGTCAAAACAAATGTGGTCTGTCTTTTATTTGCACACTGATAGAATGTACTGTGGAAAAAAGTTTTAAGTCTAGAGGCTCTGGTCAAGAAATATGTATTAATATATAAAAAGTAACTTCTAACTAAACAGTCCTATCTCAGACTTGTAATTAAAGCGTAAATGGCTTGGTTTTGTATTAAGCTTTAATGGAAAGGACAGTACAGCATGAAAGTGGTTTAGTGTGTTGTAGATTATATTGTCCTCGTAGAGAATTTTGTCCTTTCCTTAGAATTCCCAGACCCCTTTAAGATCAAAACAATAAGAACATTTAAGCACGCCTGGGTTACACCTTTTGCAGAGTAAAGTAAAATTCTGTTCTGGAGTAAACCTGCATGCATGTGTATGGGTGGTACCTTGGCGGTGGTGGAGGCACTGTGGAGACTGTCCTGGGACTTGCTGCTGGTTAAAGACGACTTACAGCTGCGGTCTCTCTGTCTTTGCCTGCACTCCAGGCAGTTCCTCACCGCCACACAGCACACTGACAGAGAAGGAAGATAATGTTCACACTGTTTATGAGATGTTTCACATTCAAATGGGTTCAATAGTTAAAGATCTGAGGCCTGTGGTGATAGCAGAACAATCCCAATTAAAGGGTTCACTAAATTATAATACAATAAAATCAGATTCTTTTGACGAATGTGAGCATCCAAATCAATTATTACAAATAATCTCAAGGAAATTTTCAAGTTATAAAATATTTGATAATGAAATTAGGTAAAACTCTGACGTGCCCATTGGGCTCAACTATAACATAATATATTTCCTTCAATCAATATCTTTATACACAAAGTAAAATCTGTCCCAGCTTTAGAATTGTTGTTGTAATATTCAGATGTTTTCATAAATTGTACAGTATGTGTTATTGTTACTGTCAGTAACACATAATTATGAATGCATATCGTAAGAAGACACTTGTATGAAGACTAAACAACACACCCAGTCTGAGACACTGCCTCATCAGGCCACCAGACGACATGTTCTTCTCGGCCTCAATCTCACTAAAGTTGAGGGAACTTGCAAACACCAGCACGTCCACCATGGCCATGAGCCGCGACAGAAACGTGACCGCTGTCTCCGAGGACATGCCCTGCGTCGCCTCGATGTTCTCCAGCTCAGTCTGCCGGAGACAAATACAGAGGCTCGACTGTTATCCAGGAGAAATGCAACGGAGAACAACAGGCAATAAGATTTATATGTTTCTACTGTAAACAGTTTGCATGGCTGTAATCATGACTGTGTACAGCAATACACAGAAGAGGCAGCCTGGACTCATGCTGGGTCAGTGAGATACAAACTTCAATGATCATTCGGCAACATGAGGTTCACGACACAGTACAGCCTGATGACGTACAGGTAATGGCAGTGAGGACATCAGTCAATGACAATGTACTTTCATATTGTAAATCTACACAAACTGGTCATCTCCACCAGTCCAGAGTCCACATTGAAGACCCAGTGCATGAAGGGGATTAGACTTGCATCAAACCAGTGCTGTCTGCTTGAGTAAGCAGAAGGATATGAGTGCAGCTCAGAGCCTGAGCACAGACATTTGGGATAAACAGACACACATGGTGAGGACATAAGGGCTCGGGTTGGTGCTCTTAGCTCTTCTAGTGATGTGGGAGTCCCAGGCTCTTTACGCACCTCACCCCCAGCGCCTCCTGCCCCAGGGAGAGGGGTCACCTCCTCGGCCTTTGACCCTCTCAGGGGTACGGCTCCTCCTGCCTTCTTTAGTGTTGATACAAATGGGACAGGCTTAGCAGATGACACCCCCAAGGACTTCAGATCATTGTCATGCTTCTCCCACTGTTCACTGGAACTAATTTGGCCAATCGCTAAAGATACTCCCATTTAATAATACTAAATCATAGAGCCAAAATAGGCTTATAACTGAGTGCATGCCCACAAAAGCAAAAAATGTTTAAGTATTACTTAGCGGCAAAGGAGCACAACAGATAAAACACTATGAATGTCAAACAAGCGGCAAGGGTTAGTGTCAGTCACAATGGTAAATAAACTGTCACAAAGAATTAGTAAAATAGAAGAAAAAGGAGTAAGAAACTGCAACTTACAGTGTTGGCACTACTCTTAGAACTCTGTACATGCAAAAACAGACAAAACACACACAAGAAAGTACAGAATACACATAACACAGAGAGGAAAGGAAGTAGAAAACTCATTAAAATAATAGTTCAAATTATAAAGAGATTGTTAATTGAAAACAAAAGGGGGGAACTTAGGTTGAATCCTGATCACAGCTATATGCATTAGAGTTGCGTGAATTAACAAACCTATTGTATTTTGTGTGTAATCTTTAGATATTGATAAAGCGATGGAGGACCAGTGTGGAGAAATTATGTTTATTAGATGACCTGCAGTTTTCCCTCCTACCACAGTGGGGCAGGGTAGAGCCACTTACAGAGGGAGAGGTGGCGGCGGAGAGCAGAGGCAGGATGCCCCCGCAGGCAATGATGATGTTGTCCACCATCTGAGAAATAAGGTGGATGGTGTTGTGCACAAAGATGATGTTTTCATTACTGTTGACAAAATCCATCACAGACTTGGTGGAGTGGCTGAAAACAACAAGAAAACAAAGGTCAAGAGAAGAAAAATAAACAGTGTTCACCTTGAATATTCTGAATGACATCAAACATTAATCACCAGCTATATAGTAGTACAAGGATGAGTGATTATTTGAATGTTAAAGTAAAATTCATGTTTAATTATTGACGTATCCAACAACAGATAAGATACTGTAAAAGGAATAGAAACTAATATTTTCCGATGTCAACATTACCGTGGAATAGATTTGATACTTTCAAATAATATTACTCAATGGATGTAAACGTAGAGTAAGGTAGTGAAGTCTTTTTAACTTCTCCAGTCATAATGTTATGCCTGTGTCTTTGTAGTAACAGAGAAATGCCCCTCACCTTCTCCACACGTGCACATCGGTCTCCAGGGCAAACAGCAGGTCGGTGAGCAGTCTCTGGTGCATAGGGGACCACTTGAATTCTGGGATACGGAACATGGTTGTGCGCGGGCCAGGGCTGAACTGCCTGCGCTGCTCTTCTGTCATTGGCATGCCCCGAAAACCCAGGTCCACCCTGAGGTCCCGCTCCAACTGGGCTGCCGTGCGACCGTGGAGGGCCTGCAAAATGTGAATGAAGAACACATTTCTTACAAAAAATGAACAATGCTAGAGCTCATAGTAAAAATTCAAGTGAACACATCTAGGATAAGAAAAAAGTAGGAAACCCTGTGGACCATAGGGATTAGTAGTACCTAAACTACTCATGCTATGCCCATGTACAAACCTGAGTAGTCGCAGTCGTTTGGATCTTTTTTGTATCCTTCTCTTTGCCATCATCAGACCTCTCTGTGTCCGATGTGGTGCTGGCTGTGTCCCCACTTCCAGCTTTGAGCCCCACGGTCTCCCCCTCAGCCCCGGGCACCCCTTCTCCCTCAGGGAAGTCTGGCCTGGTCCCATGCGCTTGACTCTCAGCCTCCGCGATGGAGCTTATGTCAGCCAGGGGACTCTGGATCTTGAAGGGCCCGTCCTCTGGTAACTGTCCGGTGGTGTGGCTGTGCGTGAGGTCAGCCATACCACCTGTCATGTGGGCGAGCAGGCTGAGGTCGTTGCTGGCGCTGTGTGCCGGTACTGGACCGGAGGGAGGCGGCTGGTCCGGACTTGGCAGGACCAGGGCTCTGTGGAGGCCAGGGCTGGGAGCAACTTCTCATCAACCTGAAAGAGATAGAGGCTTAGAATACTATAATATTGACAAGACAGCGCAAAAAGGTAATTGTAAATATTGAGAAAAAGTTTGTGCTGTTTTTGGTAGTGGATTTTGGATCTTTTAACACATTTCTTAACAATTTGTTATTATTGCAAAACATACTGTAAATGTCTCTTGATTTACACATTTACCCTTGTGAATTGGCATTAGCCTCAACCCTAAACGTACATTTTTTAACATACTTCAGCATGATCATCCTGCCCAGTGTGATATAAAGGATAGACATGCCCATACCTTGCTGAACAAAAAGCCATTGTTGCTGGGTACGCTGTCCTTCTCATCCGCCAGAGTGATGAGCGGCCCCATGTTCCCATCATCCTCCAGTGTGACCCCTGATTGCCCCCCTAGGCCGGCTCCAATCCCCACCCCCGACCCCACTGTGTCATCCTTGGGCACCAGATTCCCATTCAGATTTTGCACGACTGCACAGTACGCGCTATCCAGGAGCGAGTCCACTTCCACGAGGGGTCCGTTCTCCAACCCTGTCCCGTTACCCCCAGTCCCACCGAGCGCCTCCGGGGATAAGTCCAAGTCGTCCAGCTTCACCTCCGTAGCCTCCACTTTTTCAGCTTTAATGTCCACCAACAGGTCGTGCACTTCCACTCTTACCCCAGCCACTGCGCCCTGCTCCACGGGCGATAGGGCGTCACCGTTGGGCCGCTTCACTGTCCTGTCCGCGAGTAAGTTCCGCGAGTCCGCCCCAGATGTCTCACTGTATTCGGCCTCGCTCTCCGGTGTCTGTGTCTGGGAGTTGTCGTCAATTTCCAGGTTGCCGTTGACGACAGGAGCAGGTGCAGCGGAAAGCCCAGATATGGTCGAGACAGAGCCCTTCTTCCCCTTTTTCATGTTCTCCTCTTCCTGACGCTGGTACTCCTCATACATCTTAGCCAGGTATTCTTTATGGGCCTCATATGTCACCTGTGAGCAGAGTAGAGGGGGCATGAGAAAGGGAACATGAAGAGGGGGTTATAATGCTTTTTGCAGGCATTTGGTCATAATCACATTGTTATCACTATCTTACACTTTGTTAGTTAGAGAATGCAATATTGATCTAAAACAGCTGAAACAAAATATCCAGTATTTTCACTTCCTGGTTTCCACGCGATCTCCCGTAAGCCCTTCCCACCCCCCTCCTATTGCTCCCCTTTGCTGCGCAGCTGTTTCAATAAAGAGAGCAAGGGAAAAGAAGAAGTCGGTGTGGCACATGTGCGGCTGTAGTGAAGCTATGGCAAGTGTTTTTTTTTTAATTTTGCAATGAAAGGATTAAGCTTAGCAAGAGATCGAGAGGTGAGGGAAGCATTTCCGGATACACGGACCTCAGGAGGGGCTGTTTGGGAAAAGGAGGAGCTTCTAAGAATAGCCACTGGAGAAGATTCAAGTGCACATATTCTTTCGATCTGTTTTTTAATTGTTTATAAAAAATATCTTGCATCTTGAAGCTCAAATTGACTTCAATTTCATACAAAAGGGAATCTTTGGTACAATTGATTCCAATAAAACAGGCCTCGAGGTATGTCAGCGCTCATCAACATTCTCCACACAATTTGTCTTAATCAGTATGTACAGCGCAGCTCAGGTTATCAATCACACGCCAGACAAAGCACAAAAGTATATAATTACATGCACGTGAAGAGGCATCTTTAATTTCCAGCTTCCCACTTACCTTCGAGTGTGCAATGGACAGAGTATCCACCCAGACCCTCCATCCCCCCCATTCATATTTGATGGCGTGATAGAGCAGGATCCTAAAGATGTTGTAGACCATTTCGGTGATTTTCTGCTCCTCCGGGTTCTTGGGGTTGATGTAGCCGAGCGAGAACATCCAGTCCTGCCACACGGAGCACTGCAGCAGGCACCTGGGACAGACGGCACCAGAGTGGGAAGAAGGGAATAGGAAAGTACCATTAGATTAACAGGGAAGATCACCCCTAAATGTAAATTCCAAAACAGCCACAATCACAAAAGGCCTAATTTCTTCTATCGTTTGTACAAACTTATGTTAATTATCATTGCACACTCACCGCCTGTTTTCACGGCTGTTGCTGAAGAGTTTGATCATATCCGACAGAAAGAGTCTGCGGACCTCCATCAGCTCTGCACTCGGAGAGGAGTTCTTCAGCAGAGTGGCCACTACCTTCAAAATCACTGCAGGCAAATAGGAACAAGAATATATTAGAAAGGCAAATTTGAAAAAGTGATAGAAAAATATGTGCGGCAGAGAAAGGAGTGATAGAGATAAACAAAAAAGGGAGATGGCAGCCGTGTCACCTTCAGGAAATGGGCTTTGTTGTTTTATTTACTTGGACTAAAAGTACAGTGCGGTATTGACAGACCAAAGTGAAGAGCACAGCAGAAATGGGGGACATAGTCTTTTGTCATACTCACTCGGATTTTGGATCTTGACGGTGGAGTCAGGCTCAGGGTGCGGTTTGTGGACGACCTGGGTGCAAACCTGCTCCGTCAGAATCTACAGGGGGAAAATGCAGAGTCAGTAAACTACATTTTATATGCCGTAAAATAGGCGTCCCATTCTCCTTCACATTTAAAAAGCGCAGCCACCTACCACCATTACTTTAGGATATGTTATGTAAAAGTGCAAAGTAGTGCTCGCTTGGATGCCTAACACTGAGTTTTGCCTTTCATTTCACTGTATCGAAATATTACCCATCATTTCATTTTGTAATATGTTTATGCATTATTGCTTATTGCTATTACGTTCATTACCACAAATACAGACTTGTTGTTTACTTTACAAGCTAGTCATTGGACATGAAACAATAACAACTCATGTAAGACCTCAATATCAATGTGGACAGACATGTGACTGGATAAGCTGGACATTGTTTTCTATTAGAATTGAACTTCTTGACATTAATAATGAAATACTCTGGTGTCCACATTGAGCTCATATTACTGTATATACCTGGGATTTCCTGTCTATCTAGTACATTGGCTGTCAACAAAAGCCCCTTAATTAACCATCATGAAAACAAAAATAATGAAGCCTATATAGTAGCATATAAGAGTTATGTTTTGCCCATTTGTCTTCCATTTTTCAATGTGCAACTCACAGATAAGACAAGTCGTAATAAAAAAAAACATAGTCTCTAATTGAGCCCATTTAAAACACATGACAGCTACTTCAATGATGTCATCTCTAAACAGAGAGCCACGCGTCACCATGGAAACCTGACAGGGCGCCAGGCGTACCTCGTAGAGCGTGTTGTAGGTGGTGATGGACACAGTGTTGGTATGCATCATAAGCCGCTCCCCCAGCAGAGTGAACAGGCTGTGGGTGTGCATGATCTCCACCTTCCTCCTGCAAAAACACAGCGTGCACAAAAGGGTTATTAAAGGGAAAAAAGTATAATCATGGGAGTAGTGACAGGAGACAGCAAGCGCATTGTGTTCACACTTGATGCTGTCTTTGTATTCAACAGTTACTTTTGTCTTAAACTATTAGAATATTTATAAAATGTTGGGTTGTTTTACTCGGTAACAACTACAACTAACCTAAAGAGGCACCGAATGTGTTGTCTTACATCATTTCTGAGCCTGTTTAGGCACAAATCAGGAAATAATTAAGGTCAAGCGTCAGAGCTAGCTGTCATATAAAGTCTAAACATGTTTCAAGGTCTGAGCAATAACATTAATAGCTTTTTTGTAACAAGTAACAAATGATCAGAAATGTTTTGTAAATGTTTCTAAACTGATGAATTAACCAATCGTACCAATATTTTACAGATGTATTGCAAATGTTTAATCGTGTATTTATTCAAATGGGGCTAATACATCATCTATATTTCCATGTATCCATAGAGTAATGGTGGAGAACAATGGTGATTCAAAAGTGTATTTTAATTTCAAGTTGAAAGCATTAGCGTCCCTCAGCACAATCAACTTTAATCTATTCCCTCAGTGTATCTCGGATCTTTCTGCATCCTTAACAGTTTACACAGAAAGGCAAGTTTTTGTATTTTTAATTTGTACCATTTATGCACATCCTGGAGGAGCACCTGACAGTATAGTTTTCCATCACACTGTCAACCCCAATTGCACCCATTGCCCTTCCTTCTGCCAGTATAACTTTAGAAATGAGTGCAAAAAACGTAATCTCTTTTTACAATCGTACTTAGTGCACTTGCAATGTTCATTTAGATGCCAATTTATAGAAACCTTGCTGGGAGAAAAAATGCTATATGTTGTTAGATGAGAATCGTTGGATAAACTGGTTATAAGCACATTCAAAAGCAAGTTTTTTTATTTATTTTTTTACACAAATTAAGTGGGTTGAGCGAGCATCTTCATAATCATATTTCTCTCGTGTTTAGTTGGTTTGGTCCAAAAACCTTACATAACCGTTCCATTTGTTTGAAGTGGCGCCTGAAGAGACTAAACTACACTCTGAACAGTATCCAGCAGCAACCATTAAACAATTAAGAACTCAGTTCTTGTGCAAAACATTATTAGTTTTCTTTCATCTTTTGTTACGTCTTGCAAATTGATTTTCCATTTTCTTTATTTCATTAACAAACTTCAGAATGATTAAACGTTGCCGCAATTTATGGTGGTTTTCACATTTGATATAGAAATTATTATTAAGGCCACACAGAATTTACAAAAGGTCTGTAATGCCATACTGCTAGTTTTGGAAGAATGCATAACATTTGGTTAACTAGTAGTCAAAGTAAAGCAGCAACATCTCCATGGAGACGAGCTGGTGATTTCTCGCTAACAGCAAAAGTTACGAGTTTCTGGGGAGAGGTCACAGTAAAGACAAGTTTTCTGTTTGTATTTTCTAGCCAGTTTTCTCCCACAAAAACACCTGTATTTTATTCCATTTTCTAAATGTAATGTTATGGAGTATGCCTTTTTATTTTATTTATTTTGTTAAAGTAGTGGGGATAAATGTAGTACAACATTGCCACAACTGACTTGGAACTTGTCTTTCAATTCTGTTTATAATCACTTTCCCAATAAGTTTGAGCAGTTGTTTATTTAAATCTCTAATTGCAAAACAATTACATCTTATGTTAACTTTCCGTTCAGTTTTGACATTTGAAATCCATTTACATTTTGTAGAGAAATGTATACCAAGGCAGTTGGCGAGACTTAATTAAATGACGCATTTGTATTAATTTACAAACCAAACTCATTAAATCAGCTGCACATTATAAAATTTGGCTTTCAAAAGCCATATTGTCATACTGTCTTTTTTCTTTATTTCTTGCATCTGAAATATCCCTCCAAAAATCACCAAATGTTTAACCTGATCATTTATTTCTACATAAGTATATTAAATTATTAAGGTCCAATTGAATGTTGTGGTGTCATCTGAAAGCCAACAACTGGTGCATCTTGTCTCTTTCCCTCTTACGTACCAAACCCTATAGTGAAATTTGCCTGGCCTCAAAACGGACACGTGAACTCAAACAGACAGCTCTCCGGGACGTCGGCGGGCAGCAGATGTTAACTAAGTGGGGGACTGAATTTGCGGGGCGCAGGTGTGATGCTCTAACCCATGCCGTGCTGCTTGAGAGGTCCACTGCCACGAGGGATAATGCATAAATCCCTATAGCTGAGCCTGTTGTTCATCAAGATTCGCTCCTCCCTGCCTGTCTTGATTATCCCGCGTGGACGCCATGATGAGGGCATTACCTCCCAACAAACACAAAAACAAACGACACCTCGGTGGCTAATGGAAACGGTTGTTGGAGTAATTAGTTTTACTGCAAGGCTCTACTACAGTCAGGAATTAAAGGTGGCTAACAAACGTGACCTTAAATGCGTTCTTACTGTGGATAACGCATATATTGAGCGCTTTAGAATTAATAGATTGAGTCCATTTAGACAGTACAAGACAAACACAATAGTCTGTCTTCATGGGATCTTATGAATGCCCTCCAGAATATGTTGAGATATCCACAAATATAAAGATAAGATAAAGATAATGGTTATGTTAAGTGGCAATGGAATTGGGCTTTTTGAATTGAATTACAATGAACATGTATAGGAAAGGCTAGGAAAACATTCAATGAACATTTTCACTTCATTTAATTGTTTAAACCCGAAAAAATAGAAAAGTAGATTTGTTCATAGCGCAATGAAGGGATGGATTTTTGTTCTTTTTCATCTGCTTAAAATAGAACAGAAGTCGGTCTTTAAAACACAACTAAAGAGGTACGCAGATGCAGGTTATTTATAAATCAAAGGTAAATTTTTTATGTTTTATTTCGTCCATTAGATTTATGGAATATGAATGTTGTATAATAGGAAAACTATGAATCTTATGTGATGATAATACACTGCCTGACCGAAGAGACAGACAAAAGATCGCTAAAAAAAAAGGTCACGCACTGTAATATTTGGTTGGACCGCCTTTAGCTTTGATTACACCACGCATTAGCTGTGTTTCAGCTGATTTTATTCTCTGGGTACATAGGAGGTCATTTATCAAGACTGCAAGCTGAAAAATAGATATGCCAGTTAGTGGGCATGTATCACCTAATTTATCATTTGAAATATCCTGCATTACAGAGTTAGGCCCCCAAATCGGATATGTAAATGAGAGTATGTAAATAATGCAGAAATTACTCTGCTGATCCACTTTTGCACATACACTGCAAAAAGTAAATATCAAGCATTGTCTTAAATTACGTGGATTGAGGAAATGCATCTTGTTTGATTACATTTCAGACTAGTTCTAAGGTAAATCTCTAATAAAGTAAAATTGGCAATGAGATAAGACCAATTTTCTTACCCCATTGGCAAAGAAAATTACCTGAAATAAGGACGAAATGTATTGAAACGAGTCAGAAACATCTCAGAACAAGTGAAATAATCTAGGACAAATGCCCAACTACATCTTAACTAGTCAAAACAACTCAAATTTGGATTATTATGCTCAAATTGAGACATTTATACTAATCTAGATGATCACTTTTTACACGACTCGTTTGGCACGTGGTAAATGACTCGCATAGTGTTGCTGAACTGAGACCTGACCAATACAGCAATAGTTAGTTAAATCCAGACTGCGACTTTGTTTTGTTTTTTTGGTCAGGCAGTGTATGAATCTGATTTGATGTACTGACTTGTGTCCCAGATGCTTGAGGAAGTATCCCAGGACTTTGAGCGCTTGCACCCGGATACTCTCGCTCTTTGATGCCAGCAGTTTGCAGATCACCCTGTAAGGCACACACACACAAACACATTCACACGCATGTAAATTGGATCCTTCATTTCGGATAAAGAGAACAGAAAAGAGCCGCGACGTGCATTATACAGATTCTGGAGAACTCCTGAAGTGAGGCGCTCAAAGTCACAGCGGAGTCTCAAAGTTAGAGCTAACAGGGTCTGTGCTGACTGCAGCGTTTTCTCCAAAGCCGTGAGCTCAGAGGACGAAACAGGAAAAAATAAAATAATAATTAAAAAAACGGGGGGGAAATGATGTTGTTTTCTTGTTCTCTGGTAACAGAAGAGTCTCCATGGCAACATAAGAGATATCTGCTTGCGGCGTGTTATTGGACAATACTTTAGAGAAAACACAGCTTGACCTTAGGTGGTTTTAACCTTGTATGCATTGAATATATTACAAAAGAAATGGTCAGATACAATTCAACGAATTAATGTGAATCATATCAGTGAAATAAAATAAATGTTACAAGTCATAATCAGTAAGTAGTGTAATTTCAATAAGCCATTCATATATATGTTGCTTACCTTATCCCATTTCTCTGGTCAAAGGCTGGGATCATGGAGGCTGGATGTTCGGACATGAGCGCCACGAGCAACTGCAGGACGTCATGGATATTTTCGTCCTAAAAAAACATGTTTTTAGAGGCACGTTTTTACTGCTGGGACAGAGAGGGGAGTGTCTTTATAAATGATGCAGGGGGTGAAGAGGACAGAGAAGAGGTATGTTGTGCTGGACATGCCGTGTGTGCAGAGGAGCAGGTGGCGTGAGCGCAGCCAGAATGGATATAATTGTTTGGGAAGAGTACGTTCTGTTCAGTCCATTGTTGTGCCATTTTTCATTGCTGTCTCAGGATCCGGGGCTGACTCACTCTGGCTGCGCTTGTTTAAGTGGACCATAACTCCAGCCCACAAATTATAATGTGCGTTCAGGCAGTCATGCGTTGGAAGATGGATAGACACACTTTCTCTTTTTTGGCCGATTTAAAGAGACGTGGACCTCACCTCGTGCATCGTCAACAGGTAGTTGAGGATACTCTGCAGCTCGTCCTCCTTCACTCCTCGGTCCTGGGGATAAAAGAAGGGTTTTATTGGCAATGGCAGAGTCCGTATACAAAAATGCCAAAATAAGTTGGCACAAGCAATTACCTTATACTACTATACTACACGGCAAATACAAAATGCAAGCACCTTAGCACAAATAGGTTACAGTTTACCAGTGAGTTTTTCTAAATATCGAAAAATGTCTAGTCATAAAGGGCATCAAATTTCAACTATTTAAAGCCAAGTGTCCATTTATTGTTTCGACTTAGGTTTATTCTAATCGGATTAATCGAAAACATAATTAATTGCGATTAATTCAATTAATCACGATAAATCACATTACATATTTTGACCAAAACACTTCTGTATCTGAGCACACACATGACCTGAAAGACAAAGCACTTGTATTAACTACATGTTGTAAGCCAGGAGTCTCCAATCTTTTCACACAATGAGGTACTTTTATGAAACAAAAGCGACAGAGCTACTTATGCATCAAAAAGGCTTGTCTACTGTAATTATCCTGTTTCAACAAAATGTGAATTTTGTCCTTACTGTATACTCTACCTAAAAGTTTGCAGATTCTGTCCAAAATGTTCAACACCAAAGTAAATGTATCTAAAATGTGACTTATCAAGAAGAAAGGGCTGAAGAGATCCCAGTTATAAACTGTTGGGCTTTTCCCATAATTATGAAACTGTGAACATTTGGTTAATGAAATGTGCAATCAGTAATCAAATGTTTTAAATTTAAGTGTTTTATGTTGGACAAGTATAAAAATGAATATAATTGTTAGAGAAAATTTACAGCGAATTCCGCAAGTGCGATCAATCGCGATAAAAAAAATTAATCGATTCACATAGTTTATTCTGAAACTTACTATATCTCATGCTGATGAAGACATATTTTGTGTTTTTAACATTAACATTTTAACATTATCAGCATTGATTTCTATTTTCCACCAAACTGTCCCGCCATAGGCTACAACGAAAAAATATTATTAATATATTATTTTATACTTAGAAAAAACTAAAATCAAGCACCTTAGCACAAATAGGTTACAATTTACCAGTGAGTTTGTTTGTCAGTCAGCACCAATTATAATAAAAAATATTCCTCTAGTGTCCCATCTTCTCTCTGTAGTTCAAGAAGAATTTCACTGTTTACGTGCAGCAGCCATTATGATTAGTGTTGACTTATTTCACATTACAACACTAACAGATTTCCCTGGGAGAATTTTCAAACTTTACATGAAATACAATTGCCTTACAACAATTCTCTACAACTGATCGTAACCGTGTGCAATTATGTGAAAAAGCAGAGAAACAGAACGTCCCAGCACTGGAGCATACTGTATAATTGCTGCTCATCTAATTAGCCTCAAATGACTTTGTTAATCCTGTCCTTGGATACAGAACCTTAACCCCAGGCAGATACTGACACACAGATAAGCAAATACATGTAAATGCATGAATAAATCAATAGGAGTTCACACCAACACAAAGGCTGCTGTGCTTGACTCGGGCCACTGATCTATAATTTGATTCTCCACACACATTTGAGATTAGACCATTCGCTCCCTGCGGCGAGAAAAACTACAGGAGGAAAAGTCATTCTCCGCTCAGCTCCCCGGCTCACGAACTCAGAGCTGACAATGTTTGAAAACACTGTACCTTTAGTATGAGCTGTTTGAGAAAGAGCAGCATGAAGGCCCGCAGAGAGATGATCTCCTTCTGAGTCGGTCGCGGTCCATCTGAGGAGAAACACAAAACGACTGACTTTAAAATGTGCCAAATCAAAGACAGGGTTTTGAAAAGGCTCTGAATAAAGAAAGATGTGTTATGGTAAAATATGTAACGACAAAAGAAAAGAAAAAAGACAAAGAAAATACTGAGATGTTTGAGATTTTTTCAAAGGCTCTTATACTATACTGTTGTAAAGGTAAAAAAAAAAAAAGATAGTCGACTTGGATTCAAAGATATTCAAATCCTGGGGTAAAAATAGTCTTGATATACTTCAGAATCAATAAAACATCAATGTAACACTGAAGATAGCAACGTCAGGGCAGCTTCCAGCCACCAGTGGGATTTGAACCCACGTCTCCATTTGAAGAAGTAACTCATGCCCCTAGAGGTCATAAGCGCCACTGCGGGTGTCGTAGCAAAGGGAGAGAGGGATATTCTTCGTGATTCTATTAGTGTGTATTCTGCCTCTGACCCGGAGCAGGAAAAGTTGCAAGGGTGGTTTTCTGGCCAGAGACACCAGGGGGAGATGAAAGACCCCCCAATCATCCTTGTATTACCCCGAGAGGGACTACGAAAAGGATTTATTAACAAGTTACTCAGTTCTTCTTTAAAGCCTAGTCTTCAAAAATCTAAGTCCCCTAGGCAGGATGCAACACAAACAACAACGAGCAGACTTCTTTTATGTCTCTCACGGACCTCATTACCTCCTCTGTTTTATTTGTGTGTCATAGAAATACCAATTTCACCATTTCTACAAATTAATGGGATAGCGCAGTGGTTCCCAAAGTGGGGTCCGGGGCCCCTGGGGGTCTTGGAGAAACTATAGGAGGGCCCCAAAAAGCTTGTCTAGAAAACAAGTACATTGAAAATATATATATTTTAAAAGGAAAAATACATTTATTCGCTAAAATGTATTACTTGAACCAGTTTTAAACACCACTCATTGCTAGATGTTGCTTTTTATGTCATTTTAGCTGAAAAACAACAAGAAAATTCCAATGAATAGGATCAATTATTTTCTATTGGTGAGCCCCGAGAGAATTTCGGATCGACAAGGGGGCCGCGATGTTCCGGACTTTGGGAATGGCTGGGATAGCGTATAGCATGACGGGGGAAGGGGTGAGGAGCGCAGCTAGAGACATTCAGCAAACAATAGTGTCAGAACTCAATCTCACAACACTGAGGCCGGAACAGTGACACAGCCACTGGGCTACTGTGGGGCACAAACCACATGTTTTGTAATATAGAATGGTTTGGCCCACTTGGAACTAATAAGAGAAGGAACCAAATCATCCCTTGCCTTAACTTTTGCACAGTACTACTATCTATTTAGACATCGCAATCAGCAGCTCTCCGAACCCGGGCGGACACAACTGTTCTCCGATATAAGCTTTTTTATTAAGCTTCCTGGAGAGCAGAGAACAACACACACAGTACGTAATGACAGTTGACTGTAAATCACCGCCATCATTAGCTCGGGAGGCAGTCTGCAGGCAGGATATTTTATTGATGGACTAATCTAATCATTACGGTAAAGACATGGCAGTTTACCAAAATGTGATTGACACTCAATTATCCAAACAGCAGCTGTAATCCACTGTATCTGCTTTAAAATGTGGCACATGATTCATTTGCCTGCCTGTGTGGTCACACTACGAGCATAAACTATGGGAGGAGTAAAACTGCGGTATCTCATTTGTGACAATGCTTGCTCAAAGTTTTTGAAGGGTGGGTTAATTCTGTTTGACAGCTAATGTAAAGATAATTAATTCATGTTTGAGGCTTCTTCTTTTTTTTTATTAAACAGATTTTAAATGTTCACTCAAGGCTGTGCCCATATCTATTATTAAGCGTGGAAATGGCATATTCAGATCAAACATTTTTTATTCAAAACTGTCCATACTTGGCGTTCACACATGGCTTATGAATAATTTCTAGATACAGAGTAATGTATTTTGTGTAAGAAAAAAAGAACTGATAAACTGTAAGGCAAAAAAGGCAATTTGACATATTTTTTTCATAGCAGTCAAGCCGACAGCAGTTCAACATGGGCTACTAGTCAAAGCCCCTTGCATACTGGAAAATATAATGTTGATTTGGATAATGACAATGGATGGCTGAGAACAACATAGCTTCCAATCAAATGTTAGTAGCTTCAACAAGCATTAGTAGTGGTAGAAGTAAGTTTTAGCAGTAGTTACAGTTGTATAAGTGGAAGTTCTATATGCAGCGACAGTAGTAGAAGCTAGTACTCCGGTGAACTTACAAATGAATGATAACAAACACGCACTTTGTAAGCAGCACTGGGTTATCTATTTCAGCCTTGAAGCTTGTTAGTTTCAGACGACCCAATAAACGTTAAGAATGTCCAGCGTGCATTCACCGCTGCTGCCTCTGCTGCATCAGTATCTTCCTATTGGCCCTATTTTATGCGAGCTACAAAGGAAGACTAACTCGATAGCAAACAGCTTTTTATTGTTAGCGAAGTAAAACCATGTTCTTTCACTATCTGACAAAAGGAGCCACTCGTATACAGCGGCGGCACAGAGCAGAATAGGCAGCTGGGAAGGATAGATATGATGCCTTGTGCTCTTTTACTGCTGTCACGGTGGATCAGAGCGGTGAGAGAGGGTTTACCTGAGTGATACGTGACAAAACGTGGGACTGGAGGAGGTCCCATGTGACCTGTCAGCTGTCGGGATGTTACACTGCGATGGGACAGGGACACTCACACCATCACACTTATTTAGGTATGTGTCAAAACAGGGAAGGGAAATATAAGCTCCAGTACGTGTGACCTCAGTTTGGGCCTTTACATATTTGCTGAATGTTATTTTTATCTAATTGTTCCCATGGGCAATATCTATTAAATATTTACTACTACAGCATGAGACATTTTTACACATGGATGGGCCAACACAGAGTCCAGATCTTATTGAGAATCTCTGAGAAGTGCTGGAGAAGGCCGAGTGGTCAGACCTCCTCCACCATTATCCTTGTTCAAGCTCTCCCAAGGTGCTGCACTGCGGTCCCCCACTGCTCCTGACAGGTTTCACTGAGGCTCTGGTTCAAAGCTAGGCCAAAGAGTGAGACCCTTTTCTGACAACGCAGTGTACCTCGTATCTTATCACAACAACTATGACCAATACTACTACTACTATTAGCTGCAAGTGGTGCACATTTGTTCTTACCAAAGCAACCTCCAATATGCCAGAGGTCGTGTTTACCCTTATACAGTTAACAATTTCATTTCTGTAATAAGAGATTTAATTTTTGCGTATGTGAACATTCAAAGATATGTCGCCCAATGTGGCTTACTCCTGTAGCCACATCCCATAATCAATTACATACTGCAAGCTTTATGTCTCGACTGCAAAACTAATTAAGCATTCTTAAGCAGCACCCCAAATCTGCTTTTATTATTTCCTTCCGCTGATATGCTTTTTAAACATCGCTCTTAGTTACACCTTTACGCTACTAAAAGCCTGGTTAGAGCACACAGGGCGCACTAAGCTCCTCAGAAGCCATTTCTGTTTGATTAGGATGACTCATTTTCCCCAAACTCCCTTATCCTTCAGAAGGTACACAGCGCACAGGGCACAGTCAGGAAGTTATTAAAAACGATAACAAATTTATTTGATCAAGTCCAAAAATTAAGTGTTAGCCAATCTTGTCTGGTCCTTTGATCCTGTCCCGGCAAATTAGGCTGAATATACCTTGCTTCATCCCATAAGCTTATGTTAAATCATCTTTCTATTACTATGCAAATTGAATCTATGCGCACTCGCAGCCGATTCAAACGCTAACGTTGGCAGCCACATAAACCCCTGAAATAGCTATGAGTGTTACAGAGCTAATTGCTGCTCCCTTCTTTAATGGGGCTAAATCCCAGCAGTCAAACGGCAATATCACCAAACAAGAGGGGGGAAGTGGGGAGCCAGTCACAGCAGACAGCCACTTGATTAGAAATTCCAAAAGCTCCCCTCAGATCTGTCAATCAAGCCCGTCGGTTGTCATGGAAACCTAAGATGCGGACTTCCTTATTAGCGATGGGTTAGAGTTGGTAACCTCACCCTATTGGATGACTAGCCACAGCGATGTTGAATCCGATTTTTTTGGCACTGGGATATTTGTCGTGATTTTGAGAGTCTAGTGGAACATTTTATGTAGATTTTGTAACTCCATGGGGAAATTTGGGCCCATCCTTGAACTAAAACCCCCGGGGAAACTTGTCAGGAGCAGTGGGTGACTGCAGTGTAGAGCCTGGGGACCCATCTCTAGTTTTTTAACCAGGATATTGTTCAGGATTACCTAGCTGGAGGATTAGCCTACGCTGCATATTTCTGCAAGACTCCAAGTAAAGTAAAAACAGGTTTGATTGTTCAACATTCAATGGTGACACAATCAAAAAAGGGTTTGTCAAAGCAATAATGTTACTGTGAGGATTGCTACAGCCCATTAAGCCATACAAAAACAATATCAACCTACAGTATAAGGCTGGGTCTGTAGTGCAATGTTACAATGTTGTGCTGTAAGTTTATGTTTACAGCTTGTCCTAAAAAAGCTAAAATTACTACCACTCCTACCACCACTGGAACTAAAACTGCTCCTCTTCCAATTACAGCTACTGCAAACTAATACTCCTCTACCTCGAGTAAAAAAACATAAGCAGACATTTTCGGTTCTAACAAAGCACAGAGAAGAGTAACCCCAAATGGTAAATGGTCACATTTTATATAGCGCCTACCTGCTTTAGGCACTCAAAGCGCTTACATCAAGGAACCAGTCACCCATTCACACTCCATCATACACCAGTGTACGCAGACACTGGAGGCAAGGTGGGTGAAGTGTCTTGCCCAAGGACACAACGACAGTGGGCACCTGCGGGATTCGAACCGCCGACCCTTTGGTCACAAGACGACCCGCTCTACTCTCTGCACCACCGTCGCCCCAAGAAGTCAATATACTAGAGTAAGCACACAAAGACTGTGAAAGGTTCTGTTTTATTCCCTCAACTGCGGTGTAAATTAGGAGCATAGCAGCATACATCTCCCCCAGAGAGCTTAATGCGATTTTGGCTGCTAGGTAACAAAGAGGGACCTGGAAACACTGTAGAAATTAAAAGAAATTCATCCCCTCTATAGCAATTCTGGTTAAGAAGACCGGATTACTTTCTACAAATTAAAATGCATAGTTTGACCAGCCATTATTAAGTGTGTTTCCACAGGACAAAAAACATATTAAGCGGAGTATTATGCTTTTTCTGTTATGTGCTGATCCTTTTAAACACATCGTGACCACTTTCTTACAAATGTTTTTTATTAGAAAATGTTATTGCAATTAATCTTAAAACGACTTATTCAAAGTTTCTCATTCTTGATTTCTGGTTTGAGACTCTGTCCCTTTAAGACAGGGGTGGCGAACACGCGTCTGGCTCTAGGCCAATCAGAGTGCGGCTCTTTCCATGATTGAATATGTTTAATACAATGCGGCTCTTTGCAAAAGAATTGGTACATATTTCCCATAAACTGTAACAGTCTTTTAGAATCTTGATCAAAATCCAACCATAGTCCTACAAACCCTGTTTCCCATCTCTACACACATGAATGAGAGTCTGTATATCTCTCCTTACGAGGTGGCGTGTAAAAGGTTCCCGTGCAGCAGCCTCACTCAAAGCGGGATGTAGGTTAAACAGTCAGGCAGATCGTGGCACTGGGATCAGCTTCTGTGCTTTTCACGTTTCTGATTAGCCTACTCTTTATTTGATGAAAGTTGGCCTCATATTCACAGAAAAAGATCAAAATTAGGAAATGGATAAAATCCGAGCTCTAATGAAGCATATGATGCGAAGTGCGACATCGTAACGCGGAAATACGCAAAGTCATTGACTTTTCTTTCACATGTGCTGCAACTGTAACAAATGCAACATAAAACAGAATCTCAGACATCCTCCAGAGGCTCCTGATTAAAGTTTATGAACTTTGTGCAGCCTAGAGTGCGTTCTCTGCACAGTCCAGTCAGGAGCAGGCTGCAGACATGAGCGCACAGGCCAGGGGCGAATCAGAGGAGGGGGCTCAGTGGGCAGGGCCCCTCACACTAACACACTCCAGCATTAAAAATAAAAAAAATCGAATTCTTACCCAGTCAGAGCAGAACAGCACAAAATGTCAGTTTATTTAATATACATTTATTTCAATCTTGGTGGGAGTAAAACCATTAAATCTAATACAATTATTGAAAAGAAAAGAATAAGGCCAGGCACAAAGTTATAGTTTATTATGATTAAATATAACGGTCACATTATATTTAAACACAATAAACTACCGCCCCTGAAACTCGTGAATGATCAGTGCCTTTGTGGCTCTTCACAGGATCAAGGTTGAAAATTTCGGCTCTTGGTTTCTGACTAGTTGGCCACCCCTGCTTTAAGACATTCTCATCTAAACGAACTGCCGCTCCAGCTCTGTGGATGTAGCTACTGTCGGATCGGGCTGCAGCATGCTGTCGTAGCCAAGTTTCGGTAGGGTTTTTGCCCATCGGTGCTCTGTGTAAGATAGCTCAGCTTACTGAGGAGTAAGAGCTGGGTGGGAAGGCGGCAAAGAGCTTCCCAGGTATGTAGCTTGGGGGAAATTAGAAAAGCATTGTATGAGCAGGCACCACAGCACCTTGAATAGTTGCCGCAGCAATTTAAAAATTACTCAAACATGTGTGAATGGTTCAAAACACAACCTCCGGTATGCTTTTGATGAGGAGACAATAATCTAACATTGCAAGAGTGCAAAAGTATCCTCCCTTTAAAAGTAGGCATAGCTAAAACTAGCTCTTAAGGGAAAGGCATAAAATTAACGAAATGATTTAAAGCTTGGTGGTATGGGTTTGGCTAAAGCAGATCCAAAGTTATAAAGCTAATCAATCTTCAAACCAAGTCAAAACATAAACTATATTATAGCAAAAAGGCAGTAAATGTAGAAGACCAGTTTGACCATTCGTCTCATGCTAATTACTGAGATAGGGATCCGTATACACTTTTCTCTATATATCCAAACAAACATCAGCCCCAAGCAAACTAAATATTAAAGCATCTCAGCACACACCAATCTTTACAGCAGACCCAGAGACGTGCATTACCATGCATCAAAGGTCACGGGCTGTACCCCTCCGATTCACTGCAGACGTTATTCAAAAAGCATATCTCATGGATGCATGCTGTCTCGTCGGGGCTCTGTGTGAATCTTGCTGGATAATTATAGGACAGTATGCGTGAGTGCACGTACCCAGGCCTTTGGGGGAGATCCCACTGCACTCCAGTGGGTTTATGGCCCAGTAGTAGTACTTGAGAGTGTGCATGAGCTGCAGCACGGTGCCCACTCGGCGGATGGTGGTGTAGATGGTGGCGGTCCCAATAAACTCAGATGATAAGTAGGTGTACAGGGACAGCTGGACCTGCATGAGAGAGAGAAAATTTAATTTAAAGCCGGGATACAAGACTCTTCCCATTTTCAAATCGCGTATGGAGGAGTTTGTGGACTTTGAACTCGTTTTTAGTCCTCACAATTCCCCCTCAATTGTTCACGTGATATCCATATTCTGGGCATATGTGCAGCTTTCTCAGACTACATAGTAAAGGCAGCAAGAAATAAACTGATTCGTACTCCTACTTCTGCGTTAGACTTTACTTCATGTACAGTAGACTCTATCGTGGGGGGGGGGGAACTACTGGACTAAAATAACTCAGCTTTAGTGTGGCAGAAACATTGTAGAAAGAATTAAGTTCTCAATCAGATTTACAAAATTTAAAAATGGATGGACCCCCTCAAAAACGAGATAGCAAATCTCAAGGGGCACTCGTTAATAAACTAACTAAACTAAATAAATAGCCGCAAAATCCCAATCTTGATTGCAAACATCTGTAGAGATATCAGTTGTTTGGACACATTTTAAGTGACAGAAAATAACTGAGTATTGTTGACTGAATCAAGAAAAAAAAGAGTTTTATAGCACGAGGCAGAAACTTCCATTTATGGAAGTGTTTATATTGTAAAGTTTTGGTGAGTAATTAGTATGCATGTACAAACTATTGTGAAGAGTCACGTTTCTGGATCCGGTGGAGCATTACTTAGCCATTTGCTTAAATGCTCAAATAATTACAGTCATTTTTTACATATTATGCAATTTGACTGATAGCAGCCATTGCTTAAAACACAATAGAAAATGTATCTTAGTTTACCTACAGACGGTACGCTCTTACATCATTTTATTCAAAACAGAACTCTTAATCTTGACTTCATGAAATAACATTGACACTCATATAGCTTCAGTTGCTATGCTATGCTGTTGCCATGCCGTGACATCATCTGCATACCCTCCATGGCTCAAATCTTATCAGCGGAAAAAAAAGAAAAATCGTAGTAATCTTTTTATTTCAGATTTATCGAGAGCCATGTATTTCAAAACAAAAACGTATTTTAATTGAAGTTGTACTACGATTTGAGTAAACAGTACTAACAAATTACCACAGAGGGAAAAGATACCTCTCACTAGCTTACAAAATAATATCTTATCTATCTGTTCTTGGGGGCTGCAAGAACAAATAGTTGTATAGATTGTGGCGGCCTCAATAAACTGCAACAATAAGTAGGTGCAGAGACAGCTGGACCCGTATTGACAGCAAGTGCATTTACAAGAGGGTGACAGACACGTCGCGCTGCCTGGGAGAAACAAATTATCTGTGTGTTTATGGCGCTCAAACAAAAGCTGAGTTTTATTGCCACGGGAGAACGAGAGAAAGCTTCCCTCGCAGCTCTAGCGCCAATGGTTTTGTGTTGCGTTTGATGTTACTGTGCCTCGAGCAGCCAGCCCTCATCTGAGCAGCTCTTTTCACTGCGCTGACATTTTAAACAGGCCTTTCTACAACGTTCGTTTGCTTCTTTTCTACTTTCCGAGCCCGGCTTCCTTCTTCTCCCCCCGTTGCATCTTCTTAGCAATGCTCTCTCTTTTGCAGAAACGAGATTGGACGCACAACTCTCTGAGCTCCTTACAGCGGCCGCAACACGACGGGCCGCTCTTAACGAGGTATTTCTGTTAAAGCAGATAAAATTAGTGAAGTGCTAGCGTCAGGCCACATCACACCTCATTTACTAAAGAGAGTCGAGATCTTGTTCTTTGAGCTTTTTTTCATTTTGGGACAGCTATAGCTAATGAGCCAACTCAAAGTGCGCAGTGATTTACATAGTGATTGAAAGTGGGAAAGAGGCACTGAATACTGTCCAGAAGTCAAAGAAATGTTACTTCAAAATACTTTGGTCATAATGTCAAACACATTTTGATCACTATCTTACACTTTGTTGCTATATTGATCTGAAATCCATATTCAAACTCTCCCTTTTTCTTCCAGGTGCTCTTTGTTGGATGGATAAGTGTTGCCAGAGATTGTAAGGTACAGTATGTAAGGAAGTGCTTCCTGGTCACATACGGCAGCGGGAGGAGCATGTGATGAACGGGGGGAACATTGCATGAGCTGCAGCAACAACTGAATGGTAACCGGGACAATTCAAAGATTACTCAAACATGCGCAAGTGGCTCAAAACACAACTCTAAGTATGTTTTGGTGAGGGAACACTTTTACAACATGCTTAAAGCTCTAAAAATAAACGATATTATTGACTCTAACGATACTAGATACTGTCAACTCTCAGGCATAAAAATTGTTCTAAAAGTGCATCATCATATCCTAAAATACCACACAAGCTGCAATAAACATGAAATATAACGTAACTCAATTTGCTTCCGTTACAAATCAAAGATTTACAAAGACAAAATATGCTAATAAATGTACAGACGATTAATATCGAGCCCAAAAATATATCGTTTATCTGTTATTTATTGAACGATAAGTTGATATACTAATTATCGTGACACTACTTGAGGCTGTTTTGCTTTTTATAACGGACAATGGCAATATCATTTCAGGAATTGAACTGATCTGTCTGCTTGTAAACTTGTAAAGAAAGCTTCTGGTCCACCTTTAGTTTTCTGTAATAAACATGATCCTTATTCGTCCCGTTAATGATGATCATGTTTTGATGTGGATTGCCGAAGCACATTTCTTTAATTAAGTCCTGGATATGACCGAGGCTTTTCCACGCCAATTATGAAGGTGATAATATTTCCAGTAGACAATAATAACACACAGAGGGGGAAGCGTGGTGCAGGGAAAGTGAGATTAAAGGATTAGGGGGATTTTTAGGAGTGTTGCTCAGTTTGTCCTCATTATTTCTACTGCTATGTGCTGTGAAAACTCATAGTGACACACTTCATTGTAATTAACCATAGAGTTGGGTCATACAGGCGTTAGAACTGCATTTTGCCAATCTATAATGTTGTAGTGAGTTTATTATAGTAACTACTTCCTGTGTTAAAGCAGTACTAAGTAACTCATGCCCCTAGAGGTCATAAGCACCACTGCAGGTGTCGTACAATGTTGCGTTTGTTTTACTTATTAATTGTCCGTGAGAGTAAATACTACGCTGACAGAAAAGACAAAGGGAGAGAGGGATATGGCACATCCAATTACACAATGGAGATTTTTTTTTTTTTTTTTTTAGCTTTGCCCATTAGCCTGTTAGCCGACCCGGTGCAAGGAAAGTTGCAAGGATGGCTTTCTGGTCAGAGACACCAGGGGGAGATGAAAGTCCCCCAATCATCCCATTAACACTTGTATTACCACAAGAGGGACATACGAAAAGGATTTATTAAGGTGAACATGTGACTTAGTTCTTCTTTAAGAAACTTTGTAATTATTGGATGTGTACATTTTGGACGCACCGTACCCTAGTTAAAGGGACTAGATGCAAGTTGGTCATTTTTATACTCACTACTGCCACCTCAGGTCATACGCGTAACTGCTGTCGCTATATTAAGCCTGTGCATGACGGCACTTTGGACCCGAAGTAACATCCTTTTAGTGACAGGGCAGGATTTTAGCAGTTGTGGTGAACAGGTCTGGGCTCATTCTACACATTAGGACATTGCCGGAGGAAAATACTTAATTTTAACATTTTTAAACTCCGTCTAGTCCCTTTAAGTTACGCTGTTTTGCTTTACCCTTTTTTGTTTGCACGCTAACTTGTAATTACCAACAATAATAACAGTTGTAGTATTGGGTATCCATAAGTTAGACGGTAACTTTACACTACTTGTATCCACTTCAGTAACTTGATTTTGAAGTCTGTCCAAATTTAAAGCACATTCTTTTACACTGTAATCTATTAAGTAATTTTGCATCTTACAAGGGCTACTTTTTCGTTCTCCATAACTTCAGCACGCCCTGGACACGGCAGCATCCAGAGCGGCCAATCACATCACAGGGCCAGAGGTTGAGAAGGCTGGACGGGGGCAGAAAGCGCCAAAAAAAATAGCCGCTTGTGTCTGACTGGCCCTGAGGGAACGCCACATCCAGTTCAGAGTGAAGAGGAGGACCACGTGCCCCTGTCCCTGTCCCGTGGCCTATCCAAAAATGCCACTGTGGCTCTTTGTTTGTGTGGCATCTATTTCCTGTCCTCTCCTGTCCAGCTGAATCCCATCGTTGTTTTTGTAAAAAGGCAATGGCCACGCTCAGATGTCAGCCTTCATGAACTGCCTTTACTTACTACATAATTGCAGTTTGTCTTGAATTAGGACATGACAACAAATCAATACTGAAATTAATTGAGGTTGCCTGGGGGCTCACCTGGTAGAGTGTGTACCCCTTAAATAAAAGCACTGGGGTCAAGTTGTGTCTCCTGCTCTTTCCTTGGCTTCCTGTCCAGCAACTTTCTACTTGTCCATCCATCCATCAATTTTCTAACGCTTTATCCGGGGCCGGGTCGCGGGGCAGCAGTCTCAGCAGAGATGCCCAGACTTCCCGATCCACGCACACCTCCTCCAGCTGTTCTGGGGGGACCCCGAGGCGACACCAGGCCATCTCGGCGACATAGTCCCACCAGCGTGTCCTGGGCCTTCCACGAGGCCTCCTCCCAACAGGACATGCCTGGAGCATCTCCCGAGGGAGGCGACCAGGAGGCATCCCGAACAGATGCCCTAGCCACCTCAGCTGGCTCCTTTCGACGTGAAGGAGCAGCGTCTCTACTCCGAGCTCCTCCCGGGTAACTGAGCTCCTCACCCGATCTCGAAGGGTGCGCCCAGCCACCCTGCGAAGAAAACTCATTTCGGGCACTTGTATCCGCGATCTTGTCCTTTCGGTCATTACCCATAGGTGAGGGTGGGAACGTAAATCGATCGGTAAATCGAGAGCTTTGCCCCCTGACTCAGCTCCCTCTTCACCACAACAGTCTGATACAGCGACCGCATCACTGCTGACGCCGCACCGATCCGTCTATCGATCTCACATTCCATGTGTCCCTCACTCGTGAACACAACCCCGAGATACTTGAACTCCACTTTCTACTTGTGTTAAGAGAATTCATTGTTTCAGTATACAGTCATCTACTACTCAGACATTGTTGTGTCTTGTACAACAAAATCAACTACAGACACCTTGTAAAAGCAAATCTCCATCTAAACATTTTCACTTTTATTTGTCATTAAGCTTCTAGCTAGTAAATCAGTCGCATATTGATTTGGCAAATACAATTTCAATCTGGATGCCCTTTGTGTCGCAACCAATGACATTACAGTGATGGGAGGGGGCATTAGGGGTTAAGCTTGGGACACAACAGCAATGTGTGCGCCTGCTGGACTGGAACCAATCAGACAACTGCTGATTGCACTGCAACCGCTTCATCCATATTCAACATAAAGCTGTACATTTACTTTCCCCGTGTTTCATAAATTGTATTAGTAAGTATTTTTGTATTTATTTGTTTTGTCTCCGTGTCACTGGTGTTGTTGGGCTGTTGGACAGACCTTGGCAGGCGTGTGGATCCAGATGGCAGCGTTGAACAGGACATGGTCACAGAGCTGCTTGAGGAGAGGCGCTCCGTGGGGCAGGCCGTCCAGATATTTGGCAAACGACAAAAACTGCTCCAGGACGGCTCTGGTGATGTGGACACGAGACGACTGCAAAAAAAGAAAATACAAAAACAAAAGAAAAACAGGACAAATGAAGTTAATGTAACATTTGGTTAGCATGGTCTGTCTTTCGTTTTTACATGCTGTACCTACGTTTTTGTTGTTGATTAGTAACCACAATGCAGTAATATGCCAAGATGTATTTCACTACACGCAGCTTAAATCTGGAACAGTCATTCTCCTGAGACTGGCCTCTTCTCTGGCAGAGTTCAAATCAAGAATGAAAAGGGTTCTGTTCAGCTAATTTATCGCACTCGCTTTTTAGTGAATATTCTAATGATTTATCATTATCCTTTATGCTTTCATTTTTTTGTCTTTTAATTGTAATTGTATATAATTGTAGTTCTTGTTCTACAAAGTAGTTAGAGATACTGTGTACAAATTGTGCTCTACTTGCCAGACCTTACAGTGAAACCGGACTTCCATTGTGCTCTAAACAAAATTTCTACAAAAGGATGAAAATGTCCTATCCTAGGATGCAAACGTATATATAGAGCAGGGGTCACGAATTAAATTTCACCATGGTCCGAAATTAAAAAAAAAAGTCAAGCAAAGGTTCGGAACATACGGGGTTAATTCATGGTTATACAAGGATTTTTAAGCCTTTATTAAATCTATTACTGTGATTTGAAAATAATGTAATCAATTGACTCCTGTTGTTTTTTTGCTCTAAAAATAAGTGTTGGCTCCAAAATAGCAGAATGCATATTGCTTCTATTATACACAATGTGCACATAATATCTGACACTGATGTGTTTCTTGGCTCAGTTCAACACACTGAGCCCTGCTTAGTCCACGTTTAGTCCGGGTTCAGACCAGGTTTAGTCCTGGTTCAGACCTGCTCACTGCCGATCGAGAAACAGCCGCGCTATTTGCGCATTAGGGCGTCCTCTGTTTTTTTAGCGAGCCGTATTTCAGTCATTCCAAAACCATTTCCAAAAATGTTTAAAGTATCATGGAGCTAAGATGAAGGACTTTCTCTTTCTGTTCATCTGGGCTGTAGTTTACCGCTCGGGTACAGTCGGAGGGAGGGAGAGAGAGAGAGAGCAACATGCAGCCGCTCGTCTGGGGGGATTCGGGTCGGGTCCAAAGTTTGGATCCAAGGTTCGGGTCCGGATGGGCTGGCGCATGGGTCCGGATCCGGACCGAGGTCCGCCATTTAGTGACCTCTGATATAGAGCATGTAATATTTTTCGCGATATATCGTTTAGCCCTAACCTAAATGTTAAAAAATCTCACAAAATCCATTGCTGAAACTGACCTTCTCCAGTAGATATCCGATCACCAGGAAGCCCTTTCCTCCCAACATTTGCTCCTGCATCGCTACTGAGCTCTTCAACAGCTCCACCAGGAACGCGAGCAGAGTGGCACTGCGGAATACGATCATTTAAAAATAGTTCTTGCAAAATCCTTAGTAAAAAACTATATTTGTTGTTTTCATGCATTAGGCCCATACCAGACTGTGGTGTCCACGGAGCTGTCGTTGAGCTGTTTGTAGTCGAGCTGAGCGAACAGAGGGAACAGCACCTGGATCCCTCCGATGGAGTGAATGGCACTGTGGATGGAGTGGGTGACGATGGCCTTTACATCCTGTGGGACAGAGAAACAATGTTAACAATATAGTCAAAATGGCAAAACAATTCATATATCAAGCCACATTTTTAGATGCATTTCTCATTGTGATCAAAGGATTTAGTTGTGAACAAGAACATAATCTGTAAACATTGTGGTAAATAATATAAATGACTAAAAATTATAGGATAAGTGTATTTAGCTGCAATGCTGAGTAGCCTAATTTAGCAGTTCTCGTGTGTGTTTAAATGCAAGATGTTTTTAAGTCTATATTCTATAATGATGACACATTTTAGAGCAAAGCTTAGGCAACTTAAAAAGGGTTATGAACCCAAACCGATGTAGCTTATAAGTATTGAGACCAAAAGGGTGTATTGGAAACAGAAGTGTTTGTTTGGTATAAAAAACTTGCACGGAATTGGGATAAACGTCTGCTTCAGACAAAATACACCTGTGGACTTTCTGCTCTTAATAATTACATATTTTACTAATGGACCGAAACCACTGGCCTGTTTAAATTATGTATTGTGTCTTAAATCCGACTAAATGCGACTAAATGCAGTGTCCGTTATACACGCCTCATTTGGAGAGCACTTTCAAACGAGTAAATGCAGGTGTATTTTGACAGTGTTTAAATGGGCAGAAAATCATCATCATCAGCTAAAGTAATACTATAGTTTACATTTTTGTGGAAATAAAGGTCCATAAAACCCAGGAGAGCAATTCACTTTTTCCCACCTGTTAATTAATTACCTGAAAATAATATTACCACCAAATAGTACCACCCTGTTCACAGACTGAACCAACATATAAAATGTGGTAATGTTTGATTTTATGGTTGGAAGTTGTGTCAATCTTCTTGTTCCACTGTCTTATAATGTGACTGTGTGTAGTATTATGGTCTAAAAGTTAAGTTGAACAAGTCTGAACAAGTTACAATAGTTAAAAGTTAATTCCCATTTCTTTTGGAGTTTAATATTATTCGTAAAATTATAAGGCGCAATGGCCTACTGTGGTCACGTGATTGGAAGACGGATAAGCACTGCATGACTGGTGTGCTCTCTGAATCGTAGCACTGGAGTGTGGTCTGAGTCATGCTATGCGAAAAGACGGGAGCGGAGCACTGACCTGCAGCATGAGTGCGTGTGGAGAGTGCACAAATATAGAGGGGTTTTCCCGCGGAGACGACTCGAGGCAGAGCTGGGCGTCCGTGGCTTTGGCGTTGTAGGTGAAGGAGATGGAGTTGGCCAGTTTGCCGTCGTACAACACCTGCTTGTGGTGCTCGGCCAGATGGATGTCACTCTCCGACTTGAACTTGAAGGTGCTCTGAACGGACAGAAAGAGAGCAGGGTGAGACCAAAGCAGTGGGAGAATAGCTTTCAGGTGACACAAACAATGAAGGACAGGGGGAATTGTGTGCTCCAAAGCACCAAAAACAACAACACAAACCAAAAAGATCCAAAGGGTCAGGCAAGTAAATAATTGTAACACAAATGCCTATGCAACAAATATTGATAATAAATATGTTATCAAAAACAAAGCAGGTTAAGTAAGAAAACAAACCCAAATGGATTTAGTTGGCCAACCAGACATTAAGAAGTGACACAACAAACACCATTAAATATGCAATAAAGAAAATTCAATATTAAGCTCACAGATGAGGTGGACAGTAAAGGAGACACGAGAGGCCATTGTGTGACTGTGTAAAAGTTCACCGTCCAAAATGGAGGCGTCCTAATTGCAGCATTGAGTCGTGTGTATACAACACAGCATTAGCCTAATGAACAGAGCGCTAACCAGTCGCTAATTCAATTAGCCACAACGAGACGGAGAGGGTCTCTGCAGAGGACTCGGATCTAAATTTGTCCTTCCTTTGTCCTGTGCACAAAAACACCAGTGACGGGCCGCATAATACAGCCCTGAGCTAAAGCATATCAACAGCTTCAAATGTATTATGACTGGAGTCGAGTACCGAAGTCAAGGTAGCCATGGAAGCAGATTTATATAATTTCAAGTGCACAAATGCTGATGAAAAAGCGTGACAAAAAATGTTGTGAAATAACATTTTTACTAACACACACCAGATACTGCATTTTGATGCAATATATAACTCCCACCTCGCTATGCAATAAGTTATTCACTGCATGGAGGGACCACAACAGCTCTAGAAAGGAAAAGCCTTTAGAAAACGAGACTCCTAAAATATTGATTAATTCATCTGATAACTGTTACTACACAGCTTGTTTTCTTGCTCGTGGGCGTGTGGGCGTAACATATCTATATACGGCTGCTCTTTCTCTGAGGTCGTTGGGTTCAGTTATCTAGAAGTCCCGCTCTTAAGAAGCCGAATCAAAAGCCCCTGTGATGCTGTGCCCCCCTCTACTGCTCCATCCAGGGGGGTCTTTTCTGCCTGTGAGCGGCTGAGTCCCCAGGAGCCTACCCTAGCCTCAGCGAGCAGGAAAGCCCCAGGCTGCACACAGACCTGCAGGCCCCGCTTGTTCTCCACCTTTTCATGCGAGGTCTACAGTAGAAAATAGGCCCAGAGCGGTTATACCCATGCAGGGGGATATTTCACACTGTTACTGTAGCGAAAGCACTAAATAATATACGTCTGTATGAAGCAACACAGCACAATGCAGAGTATAACAGCAGTATCTTCATCAAAAAGGTGCAAGCAAATCTTTTATATGAATACTATGTGGATACAGCAGCTAAAATGTGCCTGTAGGTGGCTTAACAAACTAGAAATGAGGTAACTGGTGCATTTTTCTCCAAAGCAAATACTCAAATTGGAGGTCAACAATTTCATAATTTCCCACGTACACATTTAGAGTTAACAATTATACAAATGACACGAAATAACCACAAATGGATAGAGCAGCAAAAGACTGACAAACCATTTATAGAATATGTGCCAAATTACAGACAGCACTACAAGGACGATGATTTTCAGAGCTGATGGAAACGTCAGCAAGAAATCAGAAAGAGAACTACAGACTACTTTAAACTTATACATATCTTCCATCCAACCATCCATCCATCCATTTTCTTCCACTTGTCCGTTGCCGGGTCGGGGGGCAGCTGTTGGAGCTGCCCAAATCACATTGCACCAGCCCCTATGGCTCCTCCTGCAGGTGGTGGGTCCACAGAAGGACGGCCTCATGGTTCTAACCGGGCCTGTTGGTCTCTCATAAGGGCTTCTGAACCGCTCTTTGTCTGACCCGTCACCTAGGACCTGTTTGCCAGGGAGACCTTACCAGGGAAACACGAAGCCCCCGACAACAGAGCTCCAGGATCATTCGGGCGCTCAAACCCCTCCACTACGTTAAGGTGGCGGTTCCAGGAGGGGCTTATACATATCTTCTTCACAGTAAATGACCAAATCACCCTACGGCCTTACAGTTTGTGTATCCTATAGTATAATAATATTGTACAACAGCTGTATGTGACTAATGACCAAATGTGTAAAAGCCAAAGAACGGCTCTCGATGACGAAGGATGCCGGAGCCGGGCAGCGCGAGCATAATCAATCACACACATAGATGTGTATACTCTTCAGTTTATTTTGAAGTTTAATGGATTTTGCACAGAAAACAGAGAATATGTAATGTAAAATTACGGCACTTATTAAGATGAGCATTTTCTGCTGTGTTTGCTTATTTATTATGTGGCCGCTACAGAATATGCATACGCGGAGGAGGTGAAAGAGAGGTAGCCACACTGAACGGGGGAAAGATTTGCTGACTTGAATTAAAAAGCTTTAATAAAGAAACTGAGCAAGCTGCCACACTTAATAAGCATGAACTAGTGAACGAAAATATACAAGTTTATGCATTGCCTGAACATGCATGTTTTTTTCCTGGTTACACACAGCAGCAGAGCAGAGAAAGGCAGAGCTGAGGGCGGTCACACCTGACAGAGGCCGATACCAAACTGGTTCAAGGAGATAACAGCAACACATTCCCTCTATTCAAGTCAAGGCTAGCAGGTCCACAGTCCTCCGAGCCAGATTTTTACTCGAGCAAACTCGAGTTAAGTTTTTGCATGTCGGTGGTAGGGAGGATTTGAAATTGGTTTAGTGCCAGCATTACCAGGTGAAACCATGTTCAATAACAGGAGCAATACTGCGTCAATAACACTTTTAAGATCGACTGCACAATTTGGCACAATGCGAAAAATCTCTTTTAGATTTTTCATTTTCAAAATCTAAAAGAGAAAAGGTAAAGGACTGTTACGGCAGCAGAATGACCTTTTCCACCTTGACAATATGGAAATAACAGAAACTGATTATCTTATATACATGTATCAATTCATTACAAGTTTATATTGATGATACTTTGGAATAAACCAAGTAAAGTAAAGCTAAGAAACAAAAAACAAACAATGTCAGTATAATATAATGCCATAATACTTATTGGGATATTTGATTAAAATATCCACTCCACATGTTTTTAGCTGCTCTCTTCAGAGATAACACACCACATCATCTAGTAACAGTAAATTTAGTATGGCATATGATGCACCCCTCTCTAGGGCCATCAAAGGTGACTTTGTGACAAAGTTAAAGTCCAGGGGGAACCAACCGAGCAGCAGCAAATAGACCTGGGGATAGAAAAACTCAACAAAACAACATTCACAGCATGCTCCCCCCTAAGAACCACCATCTCCCCAAATTATACAATAAATTACATGGTTTACCTTGACAAGAATGAAAAATTATATAATGAGGCCAAACGATAGCCTATGATTAATTACATTATAAACAGAGAAGAATAATCCTCTATTAAAAGCATATACTGTACACAGTGTCCTTAAATATGAGAGTAGCGCCTGTTTAAATAAATGTAAAGATGTGATAGATCTCAGTGGTAATGAGAGGTTATTCTAGTCTGTGGGTGCTTTATGACAAAATGCTCTTCGCCCAATTTCCCGGTGAATTCTTGGTGTTGCAAAAAATGGATGTTGCAGGTGGGACAGACTGAGGTGTGTCTGACAAAGTATTGTTGAAGATAAGGGGGGAATTTGTTGGCATAATTAATACAATTGAAAAAAAAAAATACCAGTGATACAATCTTCTTCTGTTAGGCTGGAGCCAGTCCAATTTTTCAAAAAGCGTGCAATGGATGCCTTAGAACAAATCTACATATAGAATTACATAAAAGACCTAGAGCTTTGAGAGAAGTAACACTGGATGTCTGGTAAACAATATCAGCATAATCAATAAGTGGTAAGAGGAGTAGCTGCTTAATAAGGTACAAGTGACATAAGCATTGTTTAACTTTCTTGACTGTAGCTTCAATATGAGCATTGAATGATAGCTCAGTATCGAACCACAGACCCAGGTACTTAAAAGTATTTTCATTTACAAGAGATCTTCCATCATTCATGCAAAGTTGTATTACATTTACATGTATTTTGTGATGCAGCGTATTGTCGCCTACCATGCAAATAAGCATAAACCATAATAAAGATTTTTGGCTTAAACCTATTGAATACAGTTTATCTAACAGAAAATAATGATCAACTGTGTCGCTTTCGAGAAATCAATGAAGATGGCTCCAGTATATTTTCCTTGCTGTGGTAGTAAATAATTAAGTCGGAATCCAGATTGTGCTCATGTTAAGATACCACGTTCTTCAATAAATTCACACAATTGCGTGAAAATGTATTTCTCAAATATTAGTTAATAGAAATAGGTCTGTAGTTATTCAAGACATCTGGTTTTCCACCTTTGAAAACAGGCATTATCCTAGCCAGCTTCCAAATAAGTGATTTGTAATTATAACCTCAGTATTAATATTTTAAATTTTATGATTTAAAATCATTTGCGTTTGCGTGTCTTTGTTTGGTGTCAGATCCATTACAGAATTCCGTCCTACATGTGAAATACAATCTACTTACTCTTGTGTGTTCAAAACTGAAAAAAAAGTGGATTTGGCAAGATATGTCCCATTTAAAAATTACAAGAGTTAAAGACAAATTATGCCAAAAAAATAAAAATAAAATGCAGAAGAATAACAATAGAAACAGATGTTCTTGCATAGATAATAAATACCAATACTTAATTTCCTTCATTTACAGCACACAAAGTTGACCTCAATCCATCAATATTAATTTATGCTCTCACTTCAATTATAACAACCCTTGTGCTTTATATTTATGGCTTTACAAAGTGTCAAACACAAACCAACATCTGCACGTTAACAGACGAACCATGCAGGTGTCCAGACCACACGCTTCATTAATTACTGTATGTCGAGTCCAGATTGTTGGCACGGGTCTGCAATGGGGACATCTGGTCTGGTAATGAAGAGATCTACGAATCCCAACAACAACAACAACACAGAAGTATAGAAAACAACCCAAAAAGTCCAAGACATGCCACACAGAAAAACAAGCCGTAATGTGCCATCTTCTGCTGTCATTACAGGAGCGCAGAAGGGTCGGACTACACAGCAACAGTGAACGCAGCGTGACGGCCACAGTGAACTGCCAGGCACAAAGACCCTGAACGCAACACTATAGTGGATACAGCTTTTTAAGGGTCTGCCTGCGCTGTGCTCCTCATTACTGACACAACAGCAGCAGAGAAAAAGCTGTTTCAAATAGTACTTCTACTGTAGAGGGTACTGTATACATGAGGTACCTCAGGGTCCCATGGTGGCTTGTCACACAGTAATCGCATTTACGGAGTGTAAAATCGCGGGATGTGTCCTGAAAGCATTAAAAATATATATAAAGGGCTTTTGGAGTAGGCAGTGTAGCACGGGCTGGCATGAAGACAACAGAATGGAATACTGTTCAAGGATAAGTGAGGAGTAGGAATAATAGTTATGGTAGTAGCGGCAGTATAAGTGGTACAGCATGAGTATAGCATCATTTGTATTAGTATAGTAGAGTTATAGTAATAAATGTAAGCGTTCTAAATGTATTATCATTTATTAGCTATGTCATGGCCATGAGAATGAAGCAATAATCCAGTTATTTTTTATTGTGCAATATCGTTTCATATAAGTAAACTGACTGAAGTAAACTAAAAAACAAAAGTCAATGTTTTTTCTTTATATTTTGTTTACACAAGTAATACAATGTTTTGAAATAGTAATAGATACAGTACATCAGTACAGATATGTTTCTTCTTTAGCCATCCAAATCCTGCACACTCATCATTTCCATAGCAGCGTTGACACTCGAGGCTACAAAACAACTGAGCCATTTAATGGTGTCTTGCGGGCATCTGAAGCCCATTGTGTGTCTCGCAGAGAGGCAATCATCCCTGTGATCTGCCCCGGGACACCAGCCTCTGTGACCGAATCAGAGAGCATCAGTATTCAGCAAAGCTTAAAATGCACCAATCTGTGGGCCTGTGGTTATTAGGATGGATATGTGAGAACTATTCACTGACAATGGTTAAAGTAGGAGAGTGCGGGTTTGGATGACGCCCACTGTGGCTCTCCAAGGACAGAGATGTGCTTTTATAGGTCTGTAAAGAGGGTTATGCTTCTTTTTTTTCCAGACAAAAAATATTTTAATCAGGATAACCTTTGTGCATCCATCGAATAATAATGTCTTTATTGAGGTGTCGCAATAGCTCACCTGGTCCACATGACGCAAGTGACCTAATCCTGCATGTAATACATCATTTTATACTCTATTATTTCCAGTCTATGCACCAAATCTGTCTATAATGCAGTACAAAGATCACTACATTTGCCTAATTGTGCTCTAATTTTTAAACTGAGCCTTTTTGCCAGCATATGCCCAAAAAGGAATTTTGGATAACTTTCTTATAAAATGCCCTCTACCAGTCATCCTTCTTATACCAAACTCAAAATCTGGCAAACCAATCGTAACAAAAGGTTGATGTTAGGCTTAGCAGGCAGTGTCCGCATGCTTGAAAAAGAATGCAACATAGCAAAAATACATCAGTCGACTGGTCGCTATCGGACCCTGGCGTGGGCACTGAGAGCTCCATTGGAGAAAAAAAATAAAACTTAAAGGTTTCTCTGTACAGTTGTGTAACAGAAGCAGGTTGTTCCTGTATCCACTGTAAACGTATGCATCACTGTACCAGGTGCAAACGTTTATATAGCTACGTCATCTGCCCTGCTTATAAGGACAGAGCAAAGAGAAACAAAACACGGGCCATAGGAATAGTTTGGTGGAAACTGAAACAAAGGTCAATAGCAACATTCATCCAAAACCAAATTATCAGGACAGATACAGTGATAATACGTAGCCACATTTGTTTTACAGTTTACACATAGAGGCGAGTATTGAGGGTAAACCTAATGAAACTGCAGAGTTTGATGCAGTCTATGTAAAATCCTGCATTGGTTCTCCTTAAGTTACAGAAAAAGATATTGCATGCAAAACACATTCATAGCAGACATAACATGTTTCAGTGCTAAGCTCAACTATCAAAAAGCCCAACTCAAAACTGCACTAATGGCAAGCCTGCAACATAATATTACTGCAAATGCCCCATTACTGAATTTCCATCTTTGTGTAAAGAAATAGTTAGCCAGTCTAGACTCCTATATCGCCTCTAAAGTCATGAGGGCTGATATAAAGACATACTGTACAATAGCCTAACTTCGCCCTCACTCCGCACCCAGCTGTTCGCACACCTCCTCACCCAGAGAAACGTGTGGAGCTCTCCTTGGTGCTGAAAAGTTGACAGCTCTGGACACCTTCATAAATAAGCCGTAAGTGGCCCGAGGCGCGCAAGTCTGCCAAAACAAGACGCAGACAGCTGGCAAGGTGGTGCGGCATCTTCGCTGTCACCGGTGGAGACGCCAAAAGGCAGCGATGGTGCGGTTTAGAGGTATCAGAGCTGTGCACCCAACATTTTCAAGCCTCATTTGAATTATCACCATGGGAACATTAAAGTCTGTGTCTGAAACCAGGGTTTAGAGTATAAATTCATTCACAGATTTTTTCCAACCTGCTGCACCTCTTTTTACCTCTGTGAAAACCTGTTGAGTTTAAGAGTCTACTTCAGAGTATTACACCACATGAAAATAAAAGAGTATTTTCAATGCCACCACAAGAATTTCTTTTAATAGACACCAGATAAATAGACTCAAGCAAAAACGGCAGACCTTTGAGGAGACGTCCTTGGCGAAATTAGCAGGCCGTAAACAGAAATATTTACTTAATATTAAAACAAATAATTAAAAAATTGGCCATCTCGTGATGAATTTGTGAGGGATCTTCTCTTGAAAGCGCAGAGTGCATATCTATTTGTCTCCAGTCCCAATGATATTCCCACCAAAAGAAAACAGTCGAGACTCTAAACACAACAACAATTCATCCACAAAAGCATTGTCCTAAGCAGTTCCTTCATCACCAGAGCCAAACATCTGGCGTCAACAACGGGACATAAAGCAACAATGAATAACCCTAATATGCCAAGGGGAAGGACAGCCCGTCTCAGCGCAGTGTCTGGCAATGATTGATGAGTGTGCGATTCCTGCCGCTGACGAACCAAATGGGGTAAAGCCGCTTTAAGTAACACTGACAATGCAATCTTCAGGTTGTCAGAGTATTGTAGAAGCGCAGTGATACATGAGGTGTGGATATACAGTGAAACACATGTTGAATACAAACTAAAGGAGTGGGTGAGGAGGTAAGGGAAAGCGCCACTACCTTGTATCCCGGGCCGAGCTGGTGGATAGCAAAGATCTGAGCAGGATTGAGAGCTTCACTGAAAACATAGATGGCCCCAAGTTGACCGCAAAACACTCTGTTAGCATCCGCCGTCTCCGAGGACCCCAGGAAGCACTTGTCGTAACTCTGAGGGAAGGACAAAAAAAAGATATTTTAATATAGATGGCCTGTAATGTAACCAAACAAAACGGCAAACAGATGGAGCTGATGTGAGGCAGAACCTGAAAGCAATTGTAAATTCATTTAAGCAGCAAAGGCGATTTAAAGGCCTCAATTCATCTTTGCTGTGTTCATCTTTGGCTTGTTCTTATGGAAGAAGCCAAAGAGAAAATCCACAGTAACATTTGCCACTTTAGGCAAGTATAATGAGATTAGGGATCAAACCTACAATCTAATTAGAGTTTGCCTGCCCTTGTCGTCTTCGAGCTGGCTTCCATCCCCTGTCCAAAGGCATCTCTAGTGACACTAAAGATAGTAGTTTAAGAATGTGCTAGTCGCTGCCACAATCTGCCTATAGTCTTCTTTCTTTGTGCGATACTTGACCTAAACGATACGTTGTAGAATAAGACCATTCTGAGTAGATGTAGTCAAATATTGCTGTTATTTTCTATCAAAACTGCAAGATAAATTCTTCAAATTGATATGCTTTACAAATTTAGTATGAATGTCTTCATCACCTCTTGTGGTTTGACAATACGTTTTAACAGCCTTCAAAATAGTTTATAGATTTCAATCTTTTTGATACAGCTTTAACATCCTCTTTTATATTATTTCCTGTTTTGTCTACCCTCAATTCTCAGATAACTTATCTCAATGCGATCTGTGCTTTCTTTCCAAGTGATAAAACATCACCAAGCTTCAGGAAAAAATAAGCCTCGATACCATCGATCTTCTTAGCGTTCTCACATTGGTTCACACTATTTTTAACACATTTCTTAGCTCATTACAGCAAGAACTGTAAGCTATTTAACCCCAAAGGCAGGGGAAATGGGAAATGTTACAGAGTGAATCCAACAAGGACTTGTGTAATTGCAGCACTGTCAGGAGCCAAACTGAGAGCTAGAGCAGTGATAAGGGCCACGCTGCTGCTCTGAGGTCGGACTTTGCCTGTCTGCAGCTGAACAGGGAAAGTTCGGAGGTAAAGTTTTTCAGTGAAGTGAGCTGGAACATAGTTCAAGGGCGGCGCAACAGAGGGCACACCTCAAAACTCTGCCAATATCTCCGTCGGGGAGGGGAGGCTGTTCCAGACCAGTACCAGGCATCTCACACAGGGGCAGCAGCAGTGTGTTTGTGAATATCTTTGGTTTGATAATTGGGTAAAGAGCGTTTTGAAAGTGACCCTGTTCTTGTTAGACTTTGGTAAACATGATGGGGGAAATCTGGAGGTGCAGGAAGTAGTGAAAATAGAGGCTCCTGAGTAAATTTATTGGCACATTGAAAGAAGCAGCTGTCATTGCCGTGTCTATGAAATCTCTTGACACTTTCAATCACACAGTAGCACATTCAGGGCAGCGCCATTTTTAATAAAGTGCTATTTGATTAACAATTTCTGTTTTAAAATAAAGATTCAGTTCACAGTGCACATTTCAAAATAACTTCAGAAGCATTACCACATTAACAGAGAGGACTAAACAGCTGAACAAATACAGAATGAAACTACAAGGTTAACATGTTTAATACAAAATAAATCCTTATGGAGAAAGACACCCTACGTATAGTCTTTATGATTTGCTAATTTAAACCAGTAAATTGCAATTTGGACCCTATTGGTATTCATTGTTGCAGCCGTAGTGCACATTTCAATTCTGCCCAGGGAACCAGTGCCTTGTTCTGTTGTTGGAATTATGCATTGTACTATTGTAATCACCAAGCAAAATCCCCCTTTAGAAAATGTACTTCTCACTGTTAAAATACTTTCATCCGTCGCTGCACTGTCTCTGACCTGCTTCTCCTGCAGTCAGCGCCTTGTTTCAGGTAAAATACTGTTTCTAATAAAGAGCTCTTACGTCGTTGGTGTTGACGTGCCAGGCCATGTCGCCATAAGAGACCAGCTGACCGTTCACATAGCAACGGATCTCTGAGTTTCTCCAGCGGTTATAGATGTGCACGATGCTGATCATGTACCACTGAGGACAGAAAAACAAGAGAGCAGTGTTTTTAATACAGACATTTGCAGGTTTTTCCGTTTGTATGGAGAGCAGTCTAGTTACAAAATGTTCAATGACTAAAGGACAACTGAACAAGGTACTTGAAAATTATTAACAGAAACATATTATTATAAATAGAATATGCAATTATTTCATCTTGTGCTGGATTTGTGAGGGTATGGGACGGTGAGGAGGGCTTCAAGGATATTGCTGGGCAAGTAATACCCTCGGTACTGCAAATAAATATCAGAAATAGCAGCAAATCTATAGAAATCCGGTTTGATACAATCTGAGATTTATAGAGGTTTATCAGGTTTACCGGGTTTATCAGCTTTACAACAAGCACTTTACTGGCAGAGCAACATTACTTTTGTTTGTGAAGTTATTGTTCAAACTCTCTCATTACAAAGCCTCTCATCAATACTGACAAAGTCCATTGTCCAATTTATGAAGTCTAAACTCCATCTGAAAGCATGGAGGTGTAGTCAAAGTGACAGCACATCCAAGCTCACGGACCATGTTAACTCATATGCGTAATGGACAAAACACAGTGCGACGTGGTGAGTTGTGCAATAAATTGATCAAATGGACACTCTGGGAATTTTGTTAGGCCGATTTCTCCAGATCAGCGAATACACAAGAAGGCCATCCCATCAACTGAATGAGAGGCGGCCATGACAGTCGGGGAATGCTGACAATGCGTTAGAAGCCAGTGCGCCGCCCCTAATTGAAATACCTTATCTACACTCATCAACACTGTTGGTAAGCACAAGGGACAATTGCAAGGCAAATCCCGGCCCGCTTAATCAAACAAGTGTCCCTGGGTAGCTTAACTGTCTAAAAGATAAGGTTAATGTTGATTGATTTGATCGATTGTTTATTCCGAGTTTAATGTACATTACATAAATATACACATCACTTGTTACGCATTAACATGTGCAGCTTTTACGACATTTTAGCATACTTTCATAAATACATAATACTGTTCATAAACTCAATAAGGAGTGGGAGGATGTCTAACTTATCAGTTCCCACCCCTGTAAGTGTCATCATTTCATTAATGTGGTTGAAGCTAATAGCAGGGCAATGTACAACAACCTGATGACAACAATCAGAATAATGATTCCAGCCAATCCCAGATGTAGCAGGCCGACAACTCAACGACACCAAAGACCAGCATCGCACCAAAGCTGCTGAGCCACTGAAGCACAAATCTCCCTCCAACCACTGACAGGGCACTACGTTCAGTCAGTACGAACACAAATACAGTTTGCCAAGTTTGGTCATGAGAAGCCTGCTTTGTTTGTTTTTGTTTTTGTTGATATACTCCCTAATAATTTCATTTTCAATAGTCAATATTCCTCTTAATTTCCATACTTTGACAACATCATTCTTTGTAATTCTTTTTAAACTAAATATTTGTGCAATGTTTTATATGGTTCTCCAAACCATCGTTACTTTTTTCCTTACCTTCCGAGGCTGGAAATCATATTTGACACAGTGTTGGAAGCCTTTTCCTTTTGACTTTAGCGACGTCACAATGAGACAGTTTCCCACAAAGTGAGCCGAGTAGCCGATGCCTTTACTGGTCCGAAAACTGCAAGACAGAGAGAAAGAGAGAAATCACAGTCAGTCTCTTTAAACGGTAATAACTGCACAAATGTAACCAAAACACAAATGTATTCACAAGTGTGGGACAAACAATCTGAAGATATATTTTTGGTAGATACAGGGACAATCTCCTTCTGTTACACAATGGGTTAGGGTTAAAGCTTCTTTTATTAAACCTGGCAACACCATGTGGACTATCTGCCTTGTGGACATACTTTTCTACGATTTTCAAAGAAAGTTGTGTCACACTTTTTCATCTTTGACTGGTGTGATGGCTTATGCGTTGTGTTTTGCTTGAAAAGTACGTTTGAAAAAAGATATATCAAAACACAAAATAAAACATTTAATATAAAAAGTGGTATGAAAACCTATTCAGATCTGCTACAGTGGCAGCAAACAGAATAGCTAATAGCTCTGTGGCAGCAACAACAGGGGGTCCACACTTTGGAAGAAACTGCTCTCATCCTCTTCACTGTCTGTACATTTCTGAAAGCACTGTCTACTCCACACTGTCTCTCCACCACATACAATTGGAGATTATTCAAAACATTTTCCCTTGTAAAACGGTCCTCGAAGGATGTTGCACACGCGGCTGGTCCTGGATCAGATCAGACCCTCTCTGGAGTGAATCCCGGTTCATGTGAAGGGCCTAACAGTGTTTTATCACCGGCGACAGAGCGCCGCCGAGCCCGGTATCACACAGGGAGCGCATCTGTGGGAGGACGATAAGGGCTGCGCCAGAGCAGGACCCCCCCCCCCCCCCTCCCCAAACACGTCACATGACCAGCCTCAGTGCCGTTCAAATATCTAGCCAGTTAAATGGAATTACACGAGGACTAAGTCAGTGGTTCTCATCTGCTGTAGCTTTGTGACAAGCCGCGACACGAATGAAAACATTGATTTAAACTTTTTTAAATATTAATTTGCAGAATGGTATTGTTAAAGTAAAATGTATATCAAAATAGGGTATTTCCTAAAAATACTCTAGGGATATTTGAACTACATTAAAAGAGAAAAGCTAAAAAAAAAGTTGATACTTTAAGACTTTCAAACTTTGAGATCGTACTTTACAGGCTTTTTCAAAAATGTTAACAATCTAGAAACTATAGTTCAGATGAATCACCAAAAATCAACTGGTGGGACAACAACAATGACAAAGGATTAACCCCAAGCCAAGAAGCCATATTTGCTTTCACGTTTATATTTATTCATTTATTTATTTAATTATCTATTTAATTGTGATATAAACAATTGACGGTGGTATTGTGGTATTGATCATTATCTCGCAGACAACCGTCGTTTCAGATATTTCAGGACTAAAAGGGACAAATCGTTAAATACAGGTGGCCAAAACACCTATAAATCCATAAATCCCCATGGCTCTCTTCCCACCGCAACGTCACATGACCTGACAGTTACCATGGAAACGCTGTAACGCATGAGCACCGTTTATCTGTGTAATGGGATCCAGAAACAGCCGCGTGTCCTTCCTGTGCCGATGATGGCCGAATATCATCTTGAATCTTGTTTCTTCAGAGATAGAAACCGATATTAGCCAGGGCTAACTCTGAACGAGCCTGCGCAAAACCCAAGACCCAACTAAAGCAATGCAGATCGAGAAACAAACATCAAAATGGAGTGTTGTGGGCAAGCATTGCTCATAAAAAAAACTGTAAATAACATACTATAGCGCCAAAATACTTCCTGTAATCATAAACTTGGGTATTTTACATTTTGAAATCTCTATTGGATTACTAATACGTAAAGAGAATTTGATGCAGTATGACACAAATCCACTTTCAACAGATATAAACCAAGATTAGCCAGGACTAAATCTGAGCTTAGAACAAAACCCAGACACAATACAAGACTAATTCAAAGGACTAAGACACTCATTGGCTTACAACCTTGAGACTGTATCGTGAGAAAACCAAAACAGGACGAACCCCAGCTCTGAATCAAGACTGAAGCAGGTGATTTGCAAACATGTGTGGTGTTACATGTTTATGTGTGTGGGTTGTGAAGAGAGAGAGGTGAAGACGCGAGAGAGAGAGAGAGAGAGAGACACTCCATGGCTCAGTAAAAGCACTTAGGTTTAAATAAAAGGTCAATGATAATGAAGCTTTATGGCTAGCACTTACAGAGCTAACTCTTTGGCCAAGAAAGTGCAGGGAAGAACTAAGCCAGGTTCATATGGAGCATCATGGCATTTGGAGTTACTTAGACTGATGACTTCAGTGTTCAGGAATAGTTAGGAGGCTAGTGTGTATGAAGCCTGTATTGTTTTGTCTTGCTTTGTTTGGTATCACTTTATTTGGTATCACTTTAAACACGGTTAAATATATACAGATATATTTACCATAAACTATATTCAATTGCTGACAAATGCCAAATACATCTCTGTAGTTAAATTATGTTTTTTAATGATTTTTTTAGTTTGATGAATTTTAATCCCATAAGAAAAAACACTTGGAGTTAGGATTAGTTTAATTCAAGAATGTTCAATGTTTTATTTATCGTATGCGTGAAGAACAAGGTATCAAAAGCAATGAAAATAAAGAGTTTTGCCCTGCCACTCTCTCCGCTGAACAAGAAAACTAATCTACATATAAAAACATCTATACAATACAATGTTAAAGAAATTCTGCATAAATAGTCCCTCTTCTTCTCGAGCGCTCTAAATGCTTGCCCTCCACCTGCTGATGTCCTGAGGGAGTGCTCCACTCTGTTATTCCAGAATACTTTGCTGGAATCATTATCAATTCAGTGGTTAAATTGTTTACAAATTATATTTTAGTCTTATTTAAATGGCTTAATCCCCTGGGTGAAAAGAATGATTAACTGCAATATAATAATGAACCTAGTCACAAAAGCCAGATTTAATTTCATATTGCAGTGGACAGTATTTCTGAGTCTAGTATTCTTGTACTCCTGTATTATAGCACATTTATTCCAAAATTCATTCCCAGTTCCAAATTCCGCTCATACACAAGAAGTCTGGGTATACACAGGTGCACCATTGGAAGCACAAACTTGCAGAGCAGCCTTGTACATTATTGACTAAATCTCACAGCAGAGAATGGAGGTTAAGCTACAGTGTGCCGGCGCCTGTCTGTCAGTGATTTAAATGCACCGAACCCTCCTTTAAACTGCATCATTTATGTTCACTTCAATGGTCTCCCTCCAACTCTCTCTGCCCAAACACTGTATGCACCCAACTTTCTCCTTCTGCTGGTGTTCAGCACATCTCGATCAATATGGACCATAAATGTGAAAAGTTACAGATGTTACACAAAGGTATGAATGCACGGATACATCCAGTGCAGATGTCTGTGCTATAGATATTTCTTGAGACTTACATGAAATTTCAAGTATTAGAGTTCCTGAGTTTTTCTGCAGCTTCTACTATTACGTATATCTTTGGTCAATATAATGTGTGACGGATTGGCCCAATTATATCTGTATTATTTTTGGTTCTTTTCCTGGGGTGCCATCCAGGTCTCCCTCCTGGAACATAGGATATTGGATTTATAATATCTTGGGCCAATACACACACGAGGACACACTACTTGGCATACACCCTTTTCTGAATGACAACAAGGAACACAATTTGAATTCTTTTCAGTTCTTATTTTGGTTTCAGGACAGCAAAAATAGTGACCCCACAAAACTCCTCAAAATAACCCACGTACAAATTGTCCATGAAATTTATTTTCAAACGGAGTAGCATAGTCCAGCTCCGAACAGGCTCGGGGAAGGCGGCTCCACACAAACCCACTCTAACAGAGGGATTACAAATATTTACATACATTGCATGACAATCAATTTATTTATAACATCATTCAATACACAAAATAAATTCACTGCCACTGTCTGGGCGCGTGTGTGCCAGGCAGGTCACTCAGGCGCAGTGGTATTGTCTAAATAGGAGAGTTTACATATTTACATCAAAGAGAAGCTGCTGCCCCACATCAAGGGAAACGTGGGCTTTGTCTTCACCAAAGAGGATCTGACCGAGGTGCGGGACATGCTGCTGGCCAACAAGGTGCCAGCCGCTGCCCGCGCTGGAGGTATCGCCCCGTGTGACGTGATGGTGCCCGCGCAGAACACCGGGCTGGGGCCTGAGAAGACCTCCTTCTTCCAGGCTCTGGGCATCACCACCAAGATCTCCAGAGGAACCATCGAGATCCTGAGCGACGTGGGCCTGATCAAGACGGGCGATAAGGTCAGTGCCAGCGAGGCCACGCTCCTGAACATGCTCAACATCTCGCCCTTCTCCTTCGGCCTCATCATCCAGCAGGTTTACGACAACGGCAGCGTGTACAGCCCCGAGGTGCTGGACATCACTGAGGAGTCGCTGCACACAAAGTTCCTGGAGGGCGTGCGTAATGTGGCCAGGGTGTGCCTGGAGATCGGATATCCCACACCCGCCTCCATCCCTCACTCCATCATCAACGGCTACAAGAGGGTCCTGGCCATCGTCGTGGAGACGGAATAATCCTTCCCACTCGCCGACAAGGTGAAGGCGTTCTTGGCAGACCCGTGTGCCTTCGCAGCAGTGGCAGCTCCGGCCGCAGCGGCAGATAAAGCCGCCGCTCCAGCAGCCGCCAAAGAGGAGGTGAAGGAGGAGAGCGAAGAGTCTGACGACGACATGGGTTTCGGGCTGTTCAACTAAACTGAAGTCAATAAAGATCCAGAAAACTTGTGTTGTTTTTTTTTTTTATATATTTACATCAAACCCCCAAAATACAAAGTATTATCACAATGGGGCACCCAAATCTAAGAACACTCACGGGGAATGTAGTCCAATGACGCGTGATGTGATGACGTCACCGACATACGGCACGCACCAGCTTTTGGACTTTCGTGTTTACGGATCTTTCAAACTGTGCTAAACAGTATTTCCTTGGAGGGACGGAGGTTGAAGAAGATACACGGCTACCGAGGGATTGGATGGCCTCTAATTCCAGCCTTAAATGAGCGTGTGCTCCCACTACGTACTGTAGTGGGAGTAAGCAGTGTATAAACTAACTATTCCTTGAGCAATTTTAAGCAGGCTACAGTAAATATATTGGTCCATCCCTAGTACCTCCTCTGAAATTCCTTATTTTAGTACCCACTGCCAAAATGAAAAAAATGAATGAGAGGCATTTCTGGCCTGGGTCGTTATGCTCCTGTGAAAGAAATATGTGACTGAAACCCAGGAAAAGCTGTATGTCAGAGCAGCAATCCTCGCATAGGGCTTCACAAAAACGGTTTATTTGTGTGACATTAGCCATATAGTAAAAGGTGCATATTGTGTCACTTACCAATAAAGGTATGGTTTGTCTTTGTCTACGTTGATGTTGTTGAGTGGGTCTTGCCTAAACCACGTGTTGATGGTAAATCCGTTCTGATAAGGCCATTTGGCGATTGGTGGCAGCGCTATGGCCTAAAGGCAGAAACAGATAAAGGTCACAGCAATTAGCACCAAATATGTTTTAATGCAGCATGTCCTTGGGCTCCAGGTGATAATGAGGTGGTGATAACTGTGTGTAAAATTGGATTACGCTTGAACTTGATAAATTAGGCCAGCACAATAAGAAAGAGAACACACTAGAATGACCAATGTATTGGGATGATTTATTTTGTGTTATGTTGTTTCTTGGTATAGAAATGCAGTACTTCAGGAAGTTCACACCAATATATTTGAAGTCTGATACTAAAAATGTTCAAATTATGTGTTTATTTTTCTCACTTACTTATATAGAGGCCTGACAATTCTGGATCATGGGCAAAGATTGGAATTTACTAAAAACATAAACTTTTATGAGTTTTATGTATTTCAAAACATCTATAATGCATTCTGTAACCAAAATGTAAATGATATTTCTGTATAATGCAGCTGAAATATTTTGTTGACAAATTCTCTGCTGGTCAGACACAGTATGAATGTATTATCTTGTGTCTGTTTAGATGTAAATGAAACTGCCTGAGCTGTGTGTTGTTTGTCTTACCGCTGCGCTGCGTCCCGGGAAGTTGAAGAAAGTATCGGGGCCATGTCTCTGGGGCATCTGGTTCAGCACCGACAGCAGCTTGATGGCATGTCTCGGCTACAAGCACAGAACATGAAGAGAAAGTCCTTGTCATATCGTATGTTCATATCACAAAACACACAGGGGCGGCTCTCCCACAGCTCTACGCAATCAATAAGTCCTCGATCACCTCTGTCCTCCCCCTGACATTATCCCATCAGTACCATGGCAACCCCAAATTGATTTGTCTCAGTTGGGGTGTGGGGGCAATGGGATGAGCATATGGACAGGAAAAGGAATGCAAAAAGAGCCCGGGCTATGGACCTAAAAGTGTTTGGAATTCGGCCGCACTTCAGCATTTTTGGGTGCCAATACTTCATTATTCATTATCTTAAACAATAAAACAGAATGGCAATGTTTATAATTGATAACACTTTTTTTCCTTTTTTTTTTTAACAAAAGCCAAGCCCGTGTATTTTATAATTTATTTGAGCTGGGACTACCAATTACTACTACCAGTACCTTAACTTTTTTCCCACAGTACCATAATGATACTGTACCTTTTAAGGGTAGTCAGTCAGCCTTTATTATAACACATTAGCGTTGATATTTTTGTAGCGTATTTGAGTAAGTATGTGTTGACATGTACTCTGGCATTTAGAGTGAGGAAGAGGGAGACAAATTGAATATGGATGATTGACCACTCCCGGTATGTTTTGACAAGGATATTTCAATATAGCATTTAAACGCTCAAAAACGTACATTTTGCACGATACAGGCCCTTTAAGAGACCGCATTGTCGTTAGGGAGTTGGTATCGAGGGGCTTTTGAGGGGGAATGTATTAAGCTCTGGAGATGGATCGGCGCCTGGTAGAAGTGTCCATGGCCCAGTGAGCAGTGACCGCAGTAGTAGCTGTAGTAGATGTGGGCTGTTCGAGAGCAGATGGGAGATTGAGCGAAGGGAAAAGGACACACTGACCTCACAGCGACTGGCAATACTTCACATAACTCTCCTCCCTTTCCTCTCTCCTCCAACCTACACACTCAGAAGCATAAATCTCTCCCCTCGTAAAACGCATCCATAATTTCCACGGCTGGGTTTTAATACATCCGCTTTGAATAAAAATGAACCCATGGTGAATATGAGCTGGACCGCACACAAACTACAGAGGGCAGTTAGGCTGATGATGACAACAACAAGCTGTGTCGTTATTGGAGCAGAGACTAATTAGCAACTTGTTGCCTGTTAACTGGTAAATTAATCCCATTAACAGTGACATCATGGAATAAAGACAGTGCGGGACAGAAGGGAGTGTGTATCAGGAAATCAGTGCTTTGTCTTGTTCTTAAAGGCTCCAGAGATCGCCAATGCTTTCATAAACAACTACCAATTTGTGTCTCGGTTTTACCACTGAGCTAGAGACGGTGTTAAAGTACAACAAGCCTTTGTATTTAATTAGTCCGTCGCTAAGGTGTATTTTACTCCCAAGAAGCCGTAATGATGCTTGTTAGCTTAGTGGGTTGGACTTGTTGCCACTTCATAATGGCCATCCTGTGATCAATAAGCTGCTTGTTTCTATGACAATGGCTACAGTTTAGAGCCTAAGCAAAAAAGGGGAACATACTATTAAGAATTACAGAAGCAAGTATAGGCCAGTCCCAAATCTGGATATGAAGACATGTTGTGAGCACATTTTTGTGAAGAAGAAAAAAAGTGAACTATGCAAATAATCAATGAAAGTGCTCTCTTAGCTTTCTTTTTCCAAGTAAAATGTTTAGTATATTTCATCTATTCGATTGTATAAACAGCTGAGGGAATACTGACTCAATCAAAGCTCAAACAAAAGCAAAATAAACAAATAAATAAAATCGACGCGAGTGGCATATTAATTAATGAAGCTATAGTAAAACAGGTTACATTTCTGGCATTCATGATATCGAACAGTAGCCTTGATTTGCTCTGAAGTGAGAGCTTGTTGATAAGACTGGATCAGGAGCCCACAGAGTACTGCGGGCCCAAGGCCATTTACCAACAGCCTCGTTCAAGCAAATACCTATTAAGGCTGTGCCAGACCACAGTAATCTGAGCGAACGCTTGGCTCTCAGTCGCACACTCCGCACGACTGAGGAAACGCACCGTCCAGAAAATAGGGCCTTTTAGCCAGACTCCACTGAGCTTTCTTGATTGAACGAGAAATTGAAAAGTGCACTGCCAATTGCAATGGGCAATATACAATTCTATATGGAGCTTTTAGAGTCTGTAAACAATATGGCTGACTGCTTGTGCTGAAAACAGTGCAATACATTTTCTCTGGAGAGAATAATACAGCATCACACAGCGATTATTACGGAAAAAAGAATCATGAATAATATTTTTTATAAGACAATTAATCTGCAACATGTCTTTAAAAGCCCTTCATCTTTATTATTCTTTACAAACCATGAAAGAGTAAATAAAAGAATTAGTTGTTCATTCGTAAATTCCCCAACTCATGACGGGAATGAGTTTATAAGCGCATTTGACAACTTTCATGATCATGTACAGCAACAACTATAGCCCTATCCTGCTGGTTCACAAACAATAAAATGCACAACACACAAAGGTCTATTTGTCCCACATGTGTCTGCCTTTATTTTTGCACATGTGTCTGCCTTCCACATGTGTCTGCCTGTACAATACACTTAAGGATAAATCCATAACTAGTAGAAAACTGGAATAGGACCAAGCCAGTTGTGTAGGGAAAATAGGGACAACTGTTTCTGACTAGAGCTTTGTCATCTTTAATTACGTCACTCACTTTGACAAGGCTCTGCATGTGTGCCCAAACCCAAAATACTAAACATAATTAAATATTATTCTCTGCTGATGATTTCTTTGGTCTGTCAGCACAACCAAATAAATAACAATATGAGCCTGTGTCACACTAATGATGACAGTAGCAGCCAGTTAAATTGCCCTTGTTTCGACATGGGCCCTCAAGTCTATCTCTTGTATTATGTGAGCTTATTACAGACCTTCCACTGTGCTAAATGACAGACAGGGTAATGAAACAGACGAACCAACTTCTGCTGTGCAATTAATCCGGTGTTAAGTTAGTTCTGACTAAGTAACGGGAAACAGCTGCTCCAGTCAAATCTGACGCGCCCATAATGAAAGACAATGAATCAATCAAGAAACAATGGAAGATGACACAAGCACTAATAGTGCAAGATGCATCCTTGTGTAGTCTCCATGGAGAACGCAAGGAAGTATTTATATCAGCTTTAAACCCGGACTCTGAAAGGACTAAACCAAAGCTAAAATAGGACTAAACCAGGACATGAGTATTTCTAAACAAGGACTAAAGAAGGCAGGGGGAAATGGTGAATGCAGAGGAGCTTGAGTACCACGTGAAAGGTTAGATTAATAGTCCATTTCCCATCCTATACAAAGGACTCATTGATGAATAATTAATCTAAAATGTGTTCTCTTGGCTCACCCAGATGCCGTTATCTCCTCGCAGCATACTGAAGAGCAGCTTCAGCTCCTTCACTGTGATACTGTAACTGGCCATCACTCCCAGCATGTCCACCAGCAAATCTTAAGGGGAAACACAAACATACAGAGATCACATAATACAGAATGAGGTCTGGCATGTCCGCACAGGAACTGAACAGCCAGAAAGAAATGGAACGAGATTTAATGAAAATACAGAAATCTTGATTCAGGTACTGTCCAGCAGGTCTGAGGAAATAGCTGAATACGGGCGGACACAGAGGGACATCTTTTCATGAGTCAGCGCTTGGCCATGTCTCAGATTAAATATGGAGGAGTCATCAAAACCCGGCAGAATTTAACTTTGCAAGTGTTATGCCATTTATTATTTATTCTGTCAGAATTATAGCGTCCTCCAGTTGTGAGGGAAAAGCCATTTGAACTGCGTAAGCAAAATTAGCCTGGAATCTTGATCTGCAATATCAGTGTGAAACTGATATTGTAAATTGGGCGGCGCATTGGCTCCTCCATACCCAGCGTTTAGCCTAGGGTTCCGCCTGGGGCCAGGACTCCCCTGAAAAAGAGATTGTGAATTTCAGTGGGACCTGGTTCCTGGTTAAACAAAGGTCAACCTTTACCAGACAATAGAGCAGGGTTTTGGGTTGACCATTTTCTGTCGGCAGAACTCTCATGGTAGTGGGTGGAGTATAATGAAAGGATTAAGGGGTATGCAAGACATAAAAGTTGGGAATCACACGTTTGTCACATTTTTTTGTCCCGGCCACTGTTGACGCTTAATGTCTCATCATTCTTGCACTATGGAATGAAGGAAAAAGATTGATGAATTAAGTCTTAGCATATTTGTATCAGTTTGATGTGTTCACTTTGTTATTATGGCATTGACTGTTTTGGGGTATCGTGCATACTCAAAACCAAAGTATCAATATTGGAACTGGAAATAAAAGTAGAAGCACCATTTTTACACACCATGTACAGTATTTCTATGACTGCCTTTATTCCTGTCTTTGAATCCGCCCTAATTAATTCAGGACATTTTGACACGGTACGAAAATGTTTAAAATCCCCTCATTTACCTAAATTTCCTTCCACTAGGATAACCGCACTCTCACTGTAAGCTAATGCGCTTACTAAGGCCACATACTTCCCCCATTAGGGCCTATGTCGTTATGAATAGCCTTCCCATAGCCCTTTCATTACAGAGCCAAGAGATAGGAGCCCTATTTCTGAATCCCTTGTCCTTAGTCATGTAGGTCGGTGTCTTATAGTTTTAGCGCGGCTCGAGTTCTCACGATTTGAGAAGGAGTATTTGAATATTGGCATTAAATTGATTTAAGTGCCTTATGCTGTGCTATAGTGAGCTGTAATAAGTCATCCGAGTTATAAAACACAGCGTCCCGGGGCTGTGCGTAGGACAGACAGGACACGGAGGGGGAGGAGTGAGGGAGAGGACACACTCCGAGGGGGCATTAAAGAGGATTCAAGGTCAATATCATGCAGGAGAGGAATGGGACGCGGCTGTGGATGGGATGTTTAGTAATCAGGCTCTCCATACAAATTGCTGCACACAGGCCCGGGACTATGGGGAGGTCACTGCAGAGGCGAGGGCTGAGAGAGGAACTGCAGCAGAGCTAAAATGGAGATAAGGCTTGTATAATAATGGCGCGGATAATAGGAAACTACAGTATGTTGTATTGAAATTACAATAGGATGCAGAGTAAGCAAAGAATAGGCTGTGCAGCTCTATAGACTCATAAGCTTAACGTAATGCCGGGGAATATTGACTAAATCTATTTTAGAGTAAACAGCATAAACTTAATACAATAATAATCTAGATTTGTACAGCCCAATATAACTGTTAGCTCGAGGGCAGTTCTATCAGATGCCATAGGATGGAATCTCAAGATTGCAATAACAAACAGGCTTTCTCTCACAAATAAAATATTAATGCTCGATATTTTAACTGTAGAGCCACATTCCCTCTTCAAGTTCAGGGCTGGGTTAGGGTTGCTTCTTTGCACTTCTGAGATTAATAATGAATTCACTAAAAATATATCGTTTTGTGATATATTGGGCTACACCCTTGCTACATTGTGTATTATATTTGATATTATCATACAGTTCCGAAACAGTTGGTTAACAAGAAGTTGTGTACAATACATATTGAGCCCAGAAAGTATTGGTTACCTCATATATTGGACAATAAGACCACAACAGGCATCATCAAAAGTATTCAAAATATTCATAGCCAAAAGTATTCAAGTGCAGACTGAGTTCACGTGGCCAATTGAAGGACTTTTTGCGCATGACTTTTGGAAGTGTGTGGAGAGAGGAAGGTCTGGGTATCCCTGCGCAGACTGCTGCCTCTGCGACCTGGCCCCAGATAAGCCATAGAAGATAAATGGTGTTGATTTATTTGCAAATATGATCCGTAGTTTCCCCGGGCCACCTGCTCGTGTGACTTTTACTTCCTATAACCCCAAATACTCTTGCGTCTGTGACTACTGTATAAAAACTTGAACCACGGCCAGGTGTGCTGTAGTGATGGGCTTTTTAATGGGAGTTTAGTCTTTGCGATCCGCGTCATTCAAAAGGCTGAGAATTTTTCAGAAGTCTGATCAATTGTATTATCTTCTAACAGGAATAGCTGACTCTTTGAAATGTGTATCTAAATAAAACTTTGCGCCACAATAAAAACAGGCTACAACTGCTATGCCAAGTAAATTTCAGTACAATAAGCTTTTAGTTGTGTTGCCAGTTGTTGTTTCTTGTGTCTTGTGTATAAAGTTCACATGTGCAAACAGTTGTATAAAAATGAGCAAAGATCAACAAATGGGAAATGCTCATGACCAGTTTAAAAGGTCCGATTTGGTAAAAAAAAAAAACATCGTGTCATCACTGGTGTGTTGTGGCCACTCACCTGCGATCATGTCGTCCACGCTGCTCATCTTCAGCAGCACCTGTTGGATGAGCCCCACCTCGGTGCTGGTCTGGAGGTTGCGCACGCTTTTGCGCAGGATGGCGGTGAACATGCTCCAGATTTCTGCCTGACACGTAACCTCGCAGTGAGACAGGAGCTCCACCATGCAGCCGATGCTCTCCGCCTCCTGGATGATAAAGTTCATCTCCAGGTCAAACTCGCCCCCCACCAGCTGCAAAAGATAGAGAGAGACAAATAATGTTAGAGAAAAGTGTTTCGCTGGGCAGGGGTGATTAGATAAGAGGGAGGGAAGCGTACAAAGACAGCCAGGTTTTTTAAGGTTAGGGTTCAACTTTATTGTCTCAAAGGGAAATGTGTCTTGGACTTGCCGTGGTTCCTACTTTATGCAGACAAACAATTACAGAAGCTATAGTTCAATACATAAGAATAGTAATATACAAAAGTAAGCACATTCTAATCTGTATATTTCAACAATGGAATATGACTGTGCCATAACATTCACTGTGCAAAAAATAAATGACACATTATGGCCACAATGTAGCACATAAGTTTCCATCAGGGCATACAAAGAAGAACATATGAAGACCCGAAGACCTGAACACAAGTGCCATCTGCGCTTATTAAGAAGAGAAAGTGATACAGGAGTACAGGATGAGGGAAAAGGGAAAACACAAACACACTCAAAAACCTTACCCGGACAGAATCCAATTTTTAAGACTAAAGTCTGGACCAAACCAGGCATAAATTGGGCTAATCCATCAAACCAGGATTAAATCATATACACAATAAAATAAAATAAAAAGCAAAACAAAACAGAAACTACCCAGGACAAGACCAAAATGACAAGGGTTCACATGGTATACCATCATTCCACAACCATGTTGACGGATTTAAAATCCACTCATATCCCTGTGAATGTGTTTGTAAATAATGTATAAATAAATGTCAGTCATAAGAAATATGAGACTATTGTAAATTCAGAAAAAAACTGAAATAAGAACCAGTTTAATTTTATTCAGGGCAGTATTTAAACCTTGGGAGGAGGCCTCGTAGAAGGCCCAGGACATGCTGGTCGGACTATGTCTCCGAGCTGGCCTGGTGTCGCCTCAGGGTCCCCCCAGAATAGCTGGAGGAGGTGTGCGTGGATCTGGAAGTCTGGGCATCTCTGCTGAGACTGCTGCCTCCGCGACCCGGCCCCGGATAAAGCGGAAGAAAATGGATGGAATTTAAACCCCAATGAAACTAAGGTTGCCGAGAGTACAAACTAAAAAGAGCCTTGTGCTGCCCATTCTGTGGAATATGACGGCTTGATAACCACCGCTTTTCTGACATTAACCTTTCATATGTGTTAAAGCAAGCCGCTGATACATTTCCATGTTGCTGTAGGTCCTGAATGCAGCACCAAAGAACTGTCCTTCATGTGTGCACTTTCGCTCTCGGCGCATCTCCTCTCATATCCTTCCGCCTCTTCTCTCTTTGAACTACAATCACACCAAAAATGGCATGAAATGGTTGCTCTGTTGCCTCAGAAGTGCACACCAATCGCTGCACGGTCCAATGAGAAAAAAAAAAGAAAAGAAAATGTAACTCCTCTTCCGCTAAAGATTAGCATTATTCAAAGCTCGCCTTACAGCCTCTTTTGTGCAGGCAATATTTTGACCATCTTTGCATCACACACACGGTTATACCTGTTTTTGCATATTCATCGATACAATCCTAGGATTGTGCACTGTTAGATTTTGAACCTATGGTCAATTTCAATTATTGACATGCATTATTTGGAGTGGAGTTTGGACTTCGAAGGATAAAATTAACACTGTGTAAAATAGCACTGGGCTGTCACGACTTATAGTTCAATAAACAATATATTTTTGGGCTTGATATTTATCGTCTGTACATTTATTATCATTTCCCTCCTATTTTTTCTCTGTAAAACTTTGATTTCTAACGGAAGCACATTGAGTTACATTATGTTTCATGTTTATTGCAGCTTGTGTGGTATTTTAGGATATTATGATGCACTTTTAGAACAGATTTAGTCATTTTTATGCCTTAGAGTTAACAGTATCTTGTATCATTCGAGTCAATAATATCATTAATCCTGCCTCAATATCAAACTTTAAATTTGTTATCATGACAGCCCTATGCAGGGGTTGATTTTTGAGATGTCTATCTTCTGAACCTTATATATATCTTATATATATATATATCTTATATATATATATATATATATATATATATTTTTTTTTTTAAGATCTATATGAGGGAGAGAAAAAAACATTTCACATACAATGAATTCAGTTTGTACTAAAAGCCATGAAATTGCCATAGCAATTTGCAGTTGTCAAAATCCTCAAAATGGCGTCCATAACTGGGAAACTTCATGTGACTGAAACCCATAAATATTACAACCACTACTACTGTATGGAGGAGACTATTAATCAATAATAGTCCAATCAGCTAACACTTGGCAGCTAAATACTGGGGGAAAAACGCATTTTGTACATTGTTCTTGCACTTGTTGAACCTCAGCATACCCACACAACCCAGGAAGCGTAACTATGGCAACCAGCATGAAGCCGGGAGCGGAGCGTGAGTTTTTATTAAATCTGACAGAACAAGAATGTGATGTAGCCATTGTGGTGTAAGTAAACACAGAGATAAAATCATGACCTATAAGCTCTGCTAAGGCCAATGTGAAAAATCAAAACAGTCAATAAATATAACTGAGGTTAAACTGGCAGATCACGGCCTGTGGAGCCTCATAATCTTAAAGAGGGGGTTATTGGGGATTGTTAGGACTTTCACCCACCTCACACACAGACGCAGACATTTGTAGCTGCCCAACTGAAGCTAACTGACTGCTCAACTCATGGTGCTCCGTTACCTAGCAACCATAAACTCCTCCCCCTGTTCAACGGTAATGGAGAATTTATAACAGGGGTATTATGCTTTTTTCAATCACATAGCACCAGTCTATAGCATACTACAATGATGACGTAACCTTCTGTTGGTCTGTATATGCAGTAAATTAAAATAACTGCCTTGAATAAAATTGCTCTCTCAAAATGGCTCTACTGAACGTCTTGAAATAGGCCTCTGTCTCTTTAAGAAGCTTTCCGACACGCCCCCTTCAGCACACTGCTGTGGCATTTAAACAACAACACTGTGCGGGGAGGGGGCTCTGCTGAGCTGAGGAGCAGTGGTTGGTGGCTTGGCTGGTGACAAAAGGTCCAGAGGCGTCTCCAGGAGGTGGGGGCGTTCCTAGGAGGACTGAGGCATGCTACACCTAAAATGGCTGCCGTCTAAGTTTTTACCGATTACTCAAAAATATGTGAATGAGCCAAGGCAACACTCTAGGCATGTGTTTAATGAGGGAATGACATAATAACATGATATAAAGCTTGAAAAAGTCGATTTTACATAATACCCCCCTTTAAGTGTTTGGCTTCACTTTATGCACTGGCTTCTTAGTAAGCGTAACAATTATTTAGGTTTTGTATAAAGCCAGTAAAATATTGCCAATGAACATCCAAGAAAGGTTTGAAAATGAGAAAGTCACTATAACATGAAAGGAACAGACATCTTTAAAGCCGCCCTCAGCTATTGCTGGGTTGCAGGTTCTGGAATGTGATGATGTCACCGGACCCAGAGGGGGCAGGAGCCAGTTTATCCTATTAACTGCATTACACTTTCACAAGTCGTAGCTAATAACAAAATGTATGAATTACAAAAATGATCATTATTATCAGTCATTGGGTCCATGATCTCTCTGTACAAGACCAAAAAAGTCCTCAAAAACAAAATAATTTTAACTCTATATATTATTACAGGCCCTGAAACCCAGCAATTCCATTTTGCCAGTCCGGGATGATTGCTTTATCACAATGCATCGCTAGATGTACCACCTTCAACAGCTAGCTAACACAGAGACAAGTGCAACACCTCCCCCACCTATGCCCCAAACCACCTCTCACCTGCCCTCGCACCACGTCAACACAAGCACATGTAAGGATTGCAAATGTTTGAAGCAGCAGACACAGCAACAGTTAGCGCGCTATCACAGTCAGAGTTTAGCATTATGACAGAAGTTTACAAAAGATCGTGATCTGATAAACATCTGACCAACTTGTTATGATGCAACTGAAAACCTAATGAAAAGGTCTCAAAATGTTTACTTTGCTACTTTTCTTCTGCTATTTATTCTGCTGATAAATGTGTGTTGCACATGATTGATATTTCCCTTCTCACTTTGAACGCATCACAAGGAGTGAGGGGCGTGGGTGAGGGGAAAGCTAGGTGAGGGGAGGGAGGGGGCAGAGCAGGGTTCACTACTCCACCTACTGACGGAAAAAAATTCCAGGAATATAGCTGAGGGCAGCTTAAAAAACCCAGGTTCAATTCCAAAGCCATGGAAGGAACCGTCACAGTGACAGGAATAGTTTATGGAATGCACTTCAAAGACAAAAGGTCTGGAACTCTCCTGGCATTCAAGAAACACATAAAAGCTACAGTGTTGAAGAAGTATGAAAATTAGATTTGGACATAAATAATGTGGGATATTAGATTTGAACAAACATGAATATGGTTGTGTATTTGTATTATTGTAAATACGGTAACGAGTATGATGAGTAACGTGAGGATCGGGCTCTTTCAAGAAAGATTAAATTTCAATTTTCCTTTCACTTGTCAAATATGCTTATGCTTCCCCAGTTCATAATTATAATAGAATATCGGTTTTAGCAGCAAATGATAACATGTTGTACAGCTTGTTTCGGTCCACTTAGATTTTGAACCTGGTCTTCCTGTCATTATAACGTATAGGCTGTTGCACTTGCATTGATAACAGCCTATTATAAGCTTTGCCATTAAACCCTGTCCAGTCTTGCTCGGTGATATTTCGTTAGGGACCGATCCAGAGAGGGAAGAGAAGCACTATCTCAGTCTCCGCCCATGGACACATTGATCCGGTGACAGTGTGAACACATTAGCGCAGATTAGGCAGAACCTTGAACGCAGCGCAGAAAAGGAGAGAGAATTAATTCATTTGCCATCGGATTTTCCTCTCTCTTTTTACACGGATCAGTAAAAGAACGTGGAAACGTGGCTGTGGCGCTCGAAATAAAGCATATGGAAGTATGAGTAGCGAGTATTACTACTACAGCTACAACTACGTTCCTAGCAGAAGGAGTCTGCTACCACCAAGCTGGTGATTTTATATTTCAGCTTCTACATGTTTTACTCCTACTGCTCGTACAAATTCAGGTGTCTTTATCAGTATGCCACAGGTAAATTATATTTGCAGTACTCAACAGTTACAATATACACAAAGAGCTTATAACAGTACTACTACTTTAGCGGTGATTTTTACTGCTTCGGCTTTTACAGGTCCAGAGTTAATCTAGGTACTTCTTGTAGTCACCATAACAGGCACATATGGACGCAGGAATTACGACAACAGCCCCATTTCGAAAGGCACGGAACCAGACAGAAGAAAGCGGCCTGGAGCAGTTTGGAACCAGCCAACAGGAGGCACTCTCGGTCTACATTCAAGATTTTTATTTTAATTTCAAGTCTCCCATGTACTCCATCTTAACAACTCAAAAGGCAAAGCAGGTGAGTGTGGTAGATGCCTTCTAAATGTTTAACAAGAGATGCATTTCACAGTGCTGAAGTAATCATATTATTGAGTTATTGAACTTTAAAAAAAAATGTGTACAGCGACTATCAGATGCACTACAGTGGTACTTAATTTCACCCTCAAGAAGCCAAGCAGCGCAGTGTAGCATAATTACAGGCAAATCGCTAACACACATCGCAGCTTGTACACTTATAGACACGCAGCTCCCCAGGGCAGACCTACAAATACAGCACACGCAGTCTCTTCCCACCATGTAGCACCAGATCACAGGCTGATGCAAACCACAGCAACAAACCGGGCTCAACCAAAACCAGGGCATGAGCAGTAGGTAGTGTGGATGCAGAAGATACTAGAAATGTTCAGATGTCTTTAGTGCGACAACAGCAAGAAGCATACAGCCACTCAATCTTGCAAATAGAAAACTTAAGAACCTAAACGTTATATCAAGTAGACATGCAATGGAGACAGGAATTCATCTAAAATTATTAGTCTAATGGTCAGGAGTATCTGGCAAGAGGATGACTATTGTGATTTTTTTGGTCGATCGAGGAAACTGAAGCATCTGAAAATCGAACAGTGGAGCATGAGCGCTAACCACTCAGTCACTTAAGCACTCTTCCATTCTTAACAAATAATGTGTAAAGGATTAAGGTAAGGTCTAACTTTATTATCCCGAAAGTTAGAGTATCAAAAGGGATACATAAAATGGAGACAATATAAAAGCTATAAATAAAAATATCATAAAAATGGCATGGACTGGGAGTTGTAAAGTGCTCCTATGAAGTTTCATAGACACATCGTAGAATGCATAAAAGATTACTTTTATTTGTTGTTTTTTTGCAGCTACCTGAACCTGCGACCTCAATAGCTCTGGCAATAGCTCAAGTGCCACATTCACAACAGGTCATTCGTGGTTTTCGGAGCTTCACTGTATTTTAATCAGTGCCATTTTGTATTTTCAGTCAGAAGGTCGTATTAAGTACAAGTGCTTTATCGATTCAGAATATTATTTTTGTTGAAATAGTAGTGATATTAAATAGCCATGGACAAACTATTCTTGTGTGAATACAGATCCCTTTTTCAAGGCTAATAACGCAAGAACAACTTACCCAGATCAAATATGTTTGTGCTGGGTTAAAACTAAAATCTCAGTGTAGTCTAAAAGTACAGTTTTAACACTGACACACTCTTGGACAATTCTTCATCCAGACAATCCAGACTTTCTACATAGATTGTAAAATAAGACATGCAGATGGGGCAAAATCCGAATCCATTGAACAGATTTAAGCTCATTCACCAGAAACCTGCCAAAGATTACTCCGCACTTGTGCCAATGAGGTTACATGATTACGCCTGTCTGTGTCGGCCTGTGGCAGTGGCAGTCTGTCAGGAGATTGTACAAAACCACTGCACCAGTTTTCAACTCATGTTGACCAAGACTGACCCTGTTACTCAGCACATTTACAAATAAACAGACCCAAAGATATGAAGTTAAATTACCTTTATTTTGCTGCATCAACTATTTGGAGTAGCATATTTTCATGCAGGCTACTATATTTTACTGCATCAGCCATTTCATACTTTGTCCCAATATAATTCATTATCTTGTTTTATAATGATTGCACAAGATGACAGGGCACTTAGCACCTAAGTTGACAGTGCTAGACCTTGTTCTCAACCTGGCTGGCACCTACATCAGTGGTTTTGTTCCGACATGTTTGGTTAGGCATCATCTTCTCTGTGTGTCCCATTCACACACAAAAAAGAAAAAGACCCGGTGACTCAAACTCTGTCGTTAGGCAGTTGCTAAGGAAGTGACACACTCTTTTCCACCTGCTCCTCTGGGTTTCGAGACACATCCAGCAGGTAGCAACAGGGGCTGAGGCTGCATATCAATGTATATATATTATGGCCTTACAATGGATGAAAAATATCTGATTAGGCAGTATGACAATAGCAATTTATGTTTCAAACCAGGATTCATCTTATAGAATGGCTGCGCAACAATCAAATTTTTAATGATTTTATTATTAATCGACAGGTCTATCCTGTAGCAGTGACAGCTTAATGTCTGGAGTGGAATTTAGACTCCTAAGGAATAAAATGGAAACTTTTTAGTGTTCATTTTGCTGGGGAGAAGAAAGCATTTGTTGTTTAAGTTGATGTTTATTTTGATGTTTAACAGTTTTTTTTTTTCATAAACCATACAGGTAAAATTATTGTGAAAAGGAAACATGCTAAAATTCAAGATTTATTGATATGAGGGATAAAAGTTGTCTTTTTGTTTATATTGTCCAGCCCTATCTCACAGTTCGTGGTTTTACACTCCCAGGATCATTTGAGAGCAATATGAACACAAATCATACATATTTGTTAGAATAGAACATGTTAGTAGAAGCATAAACTACAGTTTTTGGAGCTTTTAAGACCTCACAGAGATGAGATGTGTTATTACAAAATTACGTAATGCAGCCTTTGCAATGTGTTAACTGCGACCATTCACCTTGCAATTTCGATTTGATTTTGATTGATCTTCTCTATATACTATACTTACTGAGAGTCTATACAGCTTCATTTCAGCTCAAGGGCACTGAACACGTTACATTTCACCTTGGCATAGTCTTAGCAGCAGTCTGACATCTAACACTGTCTCCCCAAGGATCCATCGCTGATGACTAATCTTTTACAGCAGGCTGCTGTCTGTTTAAGCATACAATTAACCGCCATACACCATCTACACAGCTTTACAGATGAATAAACTCAGACAAGTGCTGTTGAACACACCTTTAGTCCTTTTTCCGTATTAATGTGCAATGGTTTTCTCTTTTGAACTTTAACAGACAGAAGTTTGTGCTGTTGAATGTTTACATTTCTTATTTGGGGGCTTACAATAGGCACAATTGGAATGGGAATGGGAAACAAACTACTTACCAACAGTACTAATGTTTTGTCATGTTGATAGTAATACAAATAGAGTAAAGTATAGGTTACTCATTCTGGAATGTACTGTATCTGATAAATGTGTATCAACGTGCACTTCAACTTCATTGACACCATAATCCTAAAATGACCATTGACCTAATAGTATGCTCCCCCAAATTGCTGCTTTCAAGTTTCCAGATGATGCATGAGTCACAGTTGTCTTGTACTCCCTCTGAGCAGCCCTTCTCATTCAGGCCGACAAGGAGCTGGCTCTGGGTTAGTCCTGGCTTTGAGCTGAGATGGGGAGGAAGCTCAGGGAGGGCTACAGTGCCAGGGCTGTCCTAACACTCAGCACAAAGAGCTTATGCTATAACCAGCCAAAACCAGATCCCATAAGAGGCTGCTAAAACAAACAGCCCTGTGTCCGACCGCTGTTCAGCTCCTGCCCTGGGACGTTTCAGGGGTGCAGAGTGGCACCCCAAGAGACCTGTAATACTGTGCCCCGACCTCTATTGGGAAAAAACTAAAAAAACTGGACTGGCCGATTATCTTCAGGCTGATTCTACTTAATACTGCGAGGTTAAACATGAATAATAATAATAATAATATGAATATGAATAATAATATGAATAATAATATGAATAATAATAATAATACAGGGCTCGAAATTAACTTTTTTTCTTGGTAGCGCTTGTGCTCCTAATTCTGAAATTTAGGAGCACAGTCAAAAATGTAGGAGCGCAACAACAACAAAAAACATGGAAGCTTTTTACAGGGATGAAGGGAATTTAAACATATCACATGCCACTTCCAGCCTTCTGTTGCATTTTAGATGTATTATTTTAGCTGTTTGCAATGATTCAGCAATCTACAAAACTCATTAGGCTAAATTTTAACATTATAAATGGGACACCAGATTTTGTGCCTCCCAGTCGCCCCCAACCCCGACTTGCTCCGCCCCTGCTTCACCGCACTTCATAGTCTCCTCACTCTGCGCCTTCACTCTCCTCACTCTCCTCACTCTGTGCTGCAGGAGACAGCTCCATAGATCGCGCTACACGCGGCAAACTCCTTTGCCAGAACCTTTGAAGACGTGTTAAACATTGTGTTTGTGACTTTACGTTTTGTATTTCGCTTTCAGCGCTGGCGCTGCACGAGGGGGCGAGCGGGATGGATTGAAGTTTGCGCTGCTTCTCCGCCCGACATCGATTCAAGCGACATTTTAGAGATGCAGATGTCCCCATCCCAATGAGTTGAATGACATATATATTCCTCGTTTAGGCTACTCATAAAGAGACTGCAGTTGCGTAAACATTGGCTTATTAAATGAAAGCGGGCAGATGAATGAGAGCGTTGTACAGGCACGCAGAGAACACGGGCTGGGCTGGTGCAGGTGGACCCTGCTCATGTGACTGGGAGGAATGACAGCGGCGCTGAGCCAAAAGAGAGAACAGATCTACTTTACAATATGCTCTCCAACCATTTTGGAACAGAAAGTTTGCTGTTCTTGGCAGGCAGCGTTTGTGAAAACATTGACACATGCTTTTTTAAGGTAGCACGAGAAGGTTTTCTTTTACGGTGGACCGGAGCATTTGTTTGCAGTCGCAAACATGCGAGTGATTCTATTTTTAGATCGCAAAAGCATAATTTTGGGAGCATATGCGACCAAAATGGTCGCAATTTCGAGCCCTGATAATAATAATATAGTGAAAAAGAACTATTAAAATGATGGCGCTGCAATACAGTTGACAACAGATACAGAGCTGCACTATTTTTGAAAAAATACCAACAGTTGCAAATTTTAAGTAATGCTATTGCGAATATGCAATTCAGGTCACTGTGCATATTTTAAACACACCCAGGAGCAACAACATTTGAGAGAGAATTGTAAATGGTCTCAACTTGTATAGCACTTTTCCACCTACGTTAGGCACTCAAAGCGCTTTACAGCAAGGATCCACTCACCCATTCACACTCTCATTCATACACCAGTGTATACAGACACTGGAGGCAAGGAGGGTGAAGTGTCTTGCCCAAGGACACAACAACAATGTGCACCTTCAGGAGGCTGGATTCAAACCCCCTTCCGATCATGAGACGACCCGCTCTACAATCTGCGCCACCGTCGCCCCCCATAGCCTTTCTTATGTATAAGAAAGGCTTATGCATAAGACTCCATGGAAACAGGATATTATTTCTTAATTGCAATATGCACCCATTAATATTATTTGGATTATATTGTGATTGTGCAACTCTCAAACAGATACAAAAATTATATTATATTACAGTATGTAGTGTGTAGGATTATCTATTTTAATGAGGTGCACTAAACTTTATTATCAAACCCATGTTAACCCAATTAAAGATTAGGATTGTTCAGTTCAGTAAAAGACATTTCTACCTTTTGTACTTTCTAAGTGAAATGGCAACTAATAGTATAGAGACTGTACACAGTGTTACGTGTCACACGAGGGCTGGTTTGTTTACACCACAGAAGAAGAGAAACTCCGGCCATTGGTTGCTGTTTCCCAAGACTGCTCCTGTACTGAGTCACCAGGGATCATTCCAGTGACATGGCTACTTGTATGTTTAATATTTTGTGTCCTCCCATCAACTAGCTTCAACTGGAGTAACAGTAACAAGGCCCAACATTACGACAAGACAAACCAAATGCAAGAAGATTTCTATTTTTGCTATATGGCTGGTGCTGCTGCACAATTAGGAAACATATTAATTTTTCTGTCAAGAATAGAGATTGCAATTTATGTTTGAAAATCACTTTTTATTTCATCCAGGAGCGTTAAAGGGATATTTCAGGATTTTTGACATAGGGCCTCATTTCCTAGTTATCCAGAGTGTTGTTGATGTCCATCCATCCACCCATCCATCCATCTTCTTCCACTTGTCCGTTGCCGGGTCGTGGGGGCAGCCGTTGGAGCTGCCCAAATTACATTGCACCAGCCCCTATGGCTCCTCCTGCAGGTGGTGGGTCCACAGAAGGACGGCCTCATGGTTCTAACCGGGCCTGTTGGTCTCTCTTTGTCTGATCCTTCACCTAGGATCGGTTTGCCATGGGAGACCCTACCAGGGGCACGAAGCCCCCGACAACAGAGCTCCAGGATCATTCGGGCGCTCAAACCCCTCCACCACGTTAAGGTGGCGGTTCCATCTGTCTGGAGATATTTTTTCTTAAATTCATGCAGTTCTTATTTGAAGAAGTTAGTGGCGCTAGGCTAATGCTAGGCTAACGCATTTCTATGGTATCAGCAACCCTGCATTATAAACAGTCTGGCGCACTCCACAGTGCACCTGAGGTAAATCACTTATAACGCCAGACTTACGATATAAATGTCTGTGTCAATAGAATAATTATAACCATTTTGCATTTAAATAACTTATATTTGAGCAGCATCAGCTTCGTGGTTGTAAGCTAACGCAGCGGCGGAGTGAAAATAGTCCCTCAAAATGCGGTAATTCATGTGATGCAAGGTCCGTTATATTTCATAAAATATTCTATTGACACAGACATTTATATCTGTAGTCTGGCGTTATAAGTGATTTGCCTCAGGTGCACTGTGGAGTGCGCCAGACTGTTTTTAATGTAGGGTTGCTGATACCATAGAAATGCGTTAGCCTAGCGCCACTAAGCTCTTCAAATATAAGAACTGCATGAATTTAAGAAAAAAATATCTCCAAACATCAACAACACTCTGGATAACTAGGAAATGAGGCCCTATGTCAATAATCCTGAAAAATCCCTTTAATATTTGAGAGAAGATTGCTGAACTGCTGAAGTAATACAAGAATAATTTTCCATGGAAACAAGATATTTTGTTATTTGCAAAAGATATTGTGTTAATAACTGCAGCCTGTGCTGAACAGACTGCAGCACCATTGAAATTGGAATTCCGATTTGATTACAATTAAATGTGTAACCCTAGCATGTCTTAACTGATTAAAGGAGATAAAACATTTATACCATATGAAAAGTTTAGCCTCCTAACATGCAACACACTCAAAAAGGCACTTTTGGTCACTGGAAACACTAATTAGCCGCTAACCTTTGGAAAGAACTTGCAACTGTAGCCAGTGAGCAAAAATATAAACACCAAGCCCTGTTACAAAGCAAATTATTTGATGCACTCTTTTTTTTTCTTTTGGCACTGTCTATTGTGCATTCAAACCTCCTGCCAATTAATATATTTCATTACATTTTGAACACTCTCCATGCATTTGTAGCTGTATCTGTTATTCCATTAGTTAAAATATCGCTTTAATTGGCAGTGAGCTCTGTTAGCTCGTTAGCGCCGCTTATGACACATCAAACAGGCCATTACCCCGCCCCGTCCCTGCCCGAGCCACTGTTGCACGAGGAGAGGAGCGCGCGACACCGCCACCTGTTAGCCATTATGCCCTTCAAAGATGACAGGGCGCACGGGCGAGTGTCGGTCAATGGGCCCCTGCCTCTTCTACCACCTCCACTGTTGAATGGAGCCTTTATAGTTGGCATCATTAATATGCAACTTCAAAGCGCGTGTGGGAGAGCGATGGAGAGGAGAGGTGGCCGCTTGTTGTTGATTCATTATGCGCTTATGTCCCGTGAGTGAACAAGCAGATAGCCGTAGTGGTGGCTATTCAAAAGTCCCCATTGTGCGAGAGAGGAGAGGAGAGAGAGATGGGGAGAGAGCGCGCGCGGCCACATCTACACACGAGTTCACAGATTAGGCACTTGACGCGGCGCCAAAGAGGGCTTGATGGGCCTGACGCGGGGACATGTTCGCGGGCGAAAGACAAAGGAGTGAAAAATAAACAACCAGTGAAAACGGAGTGGCGGTGTCAAACACGGGCGAAACAGAAAAAGGAGAGTGCGTTTGGAGAGCGCGAGTACGGACAGCCGCGATGGTCCTCTTGAGCTGAGCAGAGAGATTTCACAGCAGTGACAATCATATGAAGCGGAGGGGGTTAGAACTGCGATGGGGATGACCGTGGCGAATCTCAACAAAGATGTGGATTATGGAACTACGCGGCTAAACTGGCCACTCAGTAATCCACGTGACCTCATTTCTCACAAAGAGCATCGATAAGAGCAGCACGGCTAACCTTATCGCACTCATTTTGGGGATAGAGTTCACTTAATCTGAGTTTTACAAAGCGCCGGGGGATTTTTGAAATGGGGGGAAATTGAGAGAAATCAGCGCATTTACAATTTGTTTTTCTTTTTTTGACATTGCCTGATATTGCGGAGTTATATTGGAGAGCCAGACAGGAAATTAATCAAAAACAATTATGATAACTAGTTCAGGTCATCTATCATTTTAGCAGTTTCATCTTCTTTGTTTGTTATCTAGATGTACTGTATAGTTCAATTTCACGCTCTTGAGCAGTTTGTCGAGCAAATACGTTTTTCATTAATTTAGTCTTTGGGATGTTTTTTTTCTGAAAGTTTACAAAGATATGCTTTATCCTCTCGCATGTCAAACAGACTCAAGTCAAGAGTGTCTGCAGGTCAACACTGTGGCCTGCAGACACTATCAAACAAATACTGCTGTTTGATAGAGTTCATGAAATTATTCAGAAACCAAGCCAAAAGCGAGAGGAAAGAAACAGCTAAAAGACGACATATGAAGGTAAGGTAACGGTGGCTAATGCTAGTAGCCTGCTGTGAAACAACTACTGTACGTTATGCTTTGGCCCAGGGAGAAGACGGTTCCAAAATGGGACCTGGTCTGACAGGCTGGCGCCAAGTCAAAAAGCTCCAGAAGAGGGATGTGTGACACTGTGCTGACAATGCCACGAGGAAAACTGGAAATAGTGTATCATTTCTAGGAGAATGACCAGGAGCCACTGCACAGCATGATAAGAGCATTATGACCTCTTCCCGGTCAGTGATACACAGCTTACCCTTAAGTAAAACTAGCCTGAAGCTTCATAACAAGACACTGAACTAATCCTCTGAGTTCTTCAAGCCGAGAGCCAAGCTCAAGATGCAGAGCAGATAGTCTACAGGCATTTCACTGCACTTGACAAGTTACTTCAACAAATGACACATTTACCCCACGGGACAATAATGATGACTTCAACGACGCTGGGTACAAGTAGTAAAAGAACTTATCTGTTTGAAAAAAAGAGATAGAGAATCCTATCAGTTCATCAGAAAAAGCCAAAACTGCTCCACCTCAAACAGCGGAAATTCAGGCCACAAACAAATGAGGGCCATTTTACATCAAGCAAACAAAAAAATTATAATCAATCTTATAAGATTTTAAAAAGAACAATGAATAAAGTATAAGTGGGTATTGGGAGGTGAATACTGAGAGCTTGTGTCGGTGTGTGTAAAGTTGTGTTCTTTATTGTTTGATTTTTGTGTATCTACTCTGCTGTTTGTTTTGTTTTCTTTGGATGTGATCATGAGCCTGGCTAACGTCAGTCTGCCGTGTGCGCTCGAATCATTTCGAATTTCACAGCAGCCTGGGGACCATGGCCGAAATCTTCGCATGGATTTGGGGACCAATCACAGAACGAGGAGGGACGGCAAGACGATGACGCGCTATTCGACATACAGAAGATTGTAGTTTGTTTACAGATAAAAAAATTAAAGTTTATTTACGGATCCAACATGACAGCAGCAGACGCGGCGCCATCTTTCGATCAAGCTTTAGACCGTGTTCTAAATAGTTTAGCCCGAAGGTTTACAGCGGGTACGTCATACGTCCTCTGATGGATGATGATATGATTGGCTATGGCTATGTGCAGACGCATGATAGACATTCGTGGCGCCCAATAAACGGCTATGGACAACTGTAAACCACACCTCTCCTACGAGAAAATGAATTGGTGGTCCCCAGACTAAATATCACTTGTGATTTTAGTCTGGCCTTAGCCAGGCTAATGAAGACCCCCTTGAAAACGAGGGGTTGATCTTCCAATAAAAATATGTCCATAATAAATAAATAAATGAGACAAAAAAGAGAATTAAAGCACTGATGGCTCTGAATAGCTGAATGAGCGACAGTGTGATCATAATCAGCATTGACTGTCGCCTGGAGAAATGTACGGAGACAGAGGGGAGGGGGCGCGGCTCATCCCATCATCCCACCAAACCGCATTTCCCATGGGGCTTTGAACCAGCGACTACACAGATGGCACACACAACAACCCCCTTCATTCAGACCACAAAATGCACAGCTAAATAAACATCTATGAGTAGAGCTGCAAATCTAATTGCAATCGCAATAGTTGTCAGAACTAGGGCTGAAACAACTAATCGATTAATCGATGACTAATCGATTATTGAATTAGTCGACAACTATTTTAGTAATCGATGAATCGTTTTCTGGTTCACACAGACTCAAAAAGAGCAAAAATGACATGAAAATGTAGTATTTTTGATGAAAACCTACTTTGTTTTTATAGTTACTGTGTATGTAATGTTTTGCACATTGTAAATTTCATGAATATCTGTCTGTCTCATCCAATCAAAAAGCAGAATTAGCGCTAAGATCCTCCAACATTTACTTTAAGTTTACTCCATCAACACGTCCTCAAGCAGCACCACTTTAGCGTTGTGTGATAAAAAAAATTGAAAAAATAAAATGTTCCTACACCATTCACAGCCAAGCGATTATTCGATTAATCATAAAAATAATCGATAGATTAATTGATTACAAAATAATCGTTAGTTGCAGCCCTAGTCAGAACTATCACTATTTTCCGGAGTCGTTCGGCCCTAGTGTAGTGAGCTGTTCTTCTATCTCGAGTATGTAGCTTTCACAGCACACAAGTACAGCGAGGTCAAGAGCAGTCACAGCAACACGGCAACTTTGGGAAAGCAGTGGAAACACGAGTCAGAAAATACTCTAGTTATTACATAAATCCACTCCTGGGAGGAACTGAGTGGTCAAACTCTATATATTTGTGAAGACGTGGGTTTTTCAAAACCTTCAGCTTCAACAAAGGGCGGCACAGTATAAAAGAAACATAGGATATGTTAATTTAATGTGTTTCAATACAAATAGTGTAGATCTTTGCACAACAACATTTTAAACATATACAGCCTTTTTCATTAATTTTTTTATTTGGTAGGGACAGTGCAAGTTAATGAACAAGCCACACCGGATTGTAGCCTTGGGCTAATTTCCATCCGTCGTCCCCCATGCGCACTCTCAGACACACTCACATACATCCTGGCCTATTGTACATGTTTTTAGTGGTAGAGGAAACCGGAGTACCCGGAGGAAACCTACGCAGACACAGGGAGAACATGCAAACTCTACACAGAAAGGCCCCGGCCTTGGTGGGACTCGAACCCGGACCTTCTAGCTGTGAAGCACAAGCACTAACCGCTGTACTACCTTGCCGCCTAAGTCATGTTTTTAAACGTGAGAGAAAATAAAAAAATAAAGCATAAAACTGTAAAATCAGGCTGGAAATTCAGGCTATTAGAATAAAACCATTTTATGCAACAAATATTCAATTTAAATTTAAATTTACAAATCAAAATAGCTGCAATTACTACCCAGACATGGCAGCCGTAGAATGCACTCTTGAAGACTACATGCATGTTCATTTCAAAAGGTGCTAAGTGCTAGACCTTCAGTGTTTTTTCTGTGGAGTGAGATGAAGCTAATGGATGATGAGAAGTGGCAGCCTTTGGTCTGTCACTCAGAGTGATCTGAGCCTCTCTGACAGGTCATTTATTGTCTTCTCCTCCGTGATGTCCTCCAATGGTCTTTTATTAGGAGCGAGCACAACCATTATAGAGGTTAAAACTGTCATTAAAAACTTCAAGGCTAGAAAAAAGGGGCGACTGAACTTTTCACACATGACCATATTGAGTTAGTGAAATCGAAATGTGCTTTTTGGAATCAAATAAAAAACCTCAATGTCATCTTCAATAAAAAGACACATACTTGACTTCAATTTCTGAAATAGTAAAAAAAAAAGTAACAAACAGAAATCAAAAGCACCCAACAGCTTGCTTTGGTAGTAAAAAATATTATCATTCAACTTTTTCTCCAGACAGCTCTTTTAACTGTTGCTCTGTTAACTGTAGATGTTTTCAGTTGGACTAATTAGTTAATAGTTAATATTAACAGTTGAGTTAAAATTGGGTCCATTGGTTCTGGTTCTGGTTCATAGAGAAATACTGCAAATGCTGTAAATGCAAAAATGCTATATAACTTTGCCTTTGACATCATTTTGCTCTGGTCTCCGTGGAAACGTAAGACATGTACTCGCCGCCAAAAAAAAAGCTGTAAAGGTTCAAGGTCAAGGTTTCTTCTACTTTACAACATCTACTTCAAGAATCCTGCACTACATCCATATCTGTTACAATGTTACTCTCTACTCAGTTTTATACAATCACTGTCATTAATTTGCCTAAAATGAAATTGTGTAATTGAAACAAAATACACAACTAAATCAATATTTGTATTATTTTCATTTTGATAAAGTTTGGTTCTAAATTCATACATTCATATTGTTGCCTAACTAAAATTGATCTTAATTTTGTCAAAATTGGACAAAACAACAAGCTGCTTTCGAGTGTAATTGCCAAAGTCTTTAAAGCTTTGTTACAACCAAAGAAAAACATCCTGTCTATTTTTTTCATGAAGTTCAGAATAATTTTATTTTTCTTGCATTTTCCCCAAAGTGTAAAAATATGTTTTAAAAAACATATAGATGTAGCCTACATCTCCTACATCTTCTCCATAGAGTCCCAGTTTGAAATCATTTGCACACCAGTGCTGTTTTGGATTCAGACACCATTTATCAGCGTAAATGTAAATACTACAAGAAGATAGATCTCAATGTCTTCACCGTATCAAAAAACATTTCAAGAAAGCTCAGGGGAAACATTTGTAAAACAAACAGACATTGAATTGCAAATTGTGAGACGTGTGCACTGTGCACCATGCATAGATTTGATACAAGAGCAATGATCCGCATTGAATAAAAAGTGTTATTTTGAGCTACACAGGGTGTCAGACAAAAGTCATGTATGCATAAACATCATGGCCCACGGGTAAATGAGGTTGGTTTCAATCAGCTGCTGTGATCCAGTCAAGGACACTGCACAGAGAAGGCGACGAATGACAATTAAGGAACTGCTATCTGCCATTTTGCTGCCACAAGCAAGGTCTGAGCACACATGTGGCCCGTCAACATTTACTGGATTTTTTAAATTAATAACCACAAAAGCTTTTCAATCCATGTACCACAGTCGATAATATATTGCCATTTGATCAGTTCTGCTGAACATTAGTGATCATAATTAATATATAAAAAACTGTAAAAGACAAATGCTTAGTTGATTTATGTCAGGTAACATTGTCCTGCCAACTGGAGGTCTTAAGTGAGTTTGCAGACTTATAGGGCCAGATCTGGTGGTTCATAGCGCAGGCTGTAGAGCAGACGAGTCATACAATCTTCAGTGTCATACCTGGAGCAAAAGTGGGCAGGACAGGGGGTGGACATGCACGCTGTCCTTCCACTCGCTGCAGATCCAAGATGAGCGGGCGGGGAAAGAAAGGCAGCAGCCTCGGCGTTGGACACCATTCGAATGCACAAAGTTACCAAATGTAAGGATTTAATTGATCAGAAACTGTCATATTGGCTGCGGAGGAGTTGCAGAGTTATGCAGTAGTTGCAAGAAAACTGTAGCTTATTGGAACATTTCAGCTACAGCTGCAGGATTCTTGGAGCGGCTGAATTGGAAAAAAAAGTTTTCTATGCGCCCCGTTTGTGAAATGCGCTTCTTTCTTTTGGACTGAGCTGTAGCCTACACAAGAAGCAACAATGTAAAAAGGAAACATGAGGCTTATTACAACGACCACCGCTGATGCTCTTCATTCATCAGGAGGTAAACACTGACGCAGATTAGACGTGGTGTTGTGACACTTGAAGGCATGTGTGGTTTATGTATGGAAAACTGCTGTTGTTCATCTACTGTACCCGTGCTACACTGAGGCAGACATTTCAAGGTCATTTCGCTTTTGTTTTCAATTTGACATCGATTCTAAGGAAGAATGCAAGGGGGACGTAAAGAGGAACATAATGTGAAGGTTGCCACAGAAGAGCAGTGAGTGCTGCTTGTAATGAGCCACGCCTCAGTCGGCTTCTTTTTCTTAAATAACGCCCCCTCTCCCTAGTGGCGCAGCCTTTAGCGCAAAACCTGCACCACATGCAAGATCGCGCGTGTACCACGTTGCATTTAGAGTTGCGCACGGACTGCGCCAGGCACAAGATGTGGCCCATAGTCAGTTAGTGAGAGCAGACACAAAACACTGAAGTCTAATGTAGATTGATAATAATTGTACTTTTTGACAGAACAACCCTCTTAATTTGGAGAATAAAGGATACTGCTTGCTCTAGGTGTACAATATGTTTCAAAAATAGTGTAGGGTGCTCTTGGGAAAAGGGTTGATCCCTTTTCCCACTGTACTGTAAAACCCTGGCAGCGTGAGGAAATGTACATTAAAAGACCAAGCCAGCATGTTTCAAACTACTTTCCCTTTGTTCAGGTTTGGCACTGGCACACAGTTATGGCATGTGACCTCCTTTGATTACGTTATTTTGCACATAATAAAAAAAAAGAGAGAGAAAGTTCAATCTGCTACAGCGACTACCAAAAGCATACAGCGATCTCCATGCATAACAAATCCCCGAGCATCATTTTGTGTGATCGCAGCAAGACGTCAAGATAAGTGGCAAAACCTGCTGAGATGTTCCTTTGAGAAGTCTCCGGTTCACTCTAGACCAGTTCACTCCCGCCTCCAACTCGGCGCCTGACTCAGAGCTTGTCAAGAGCGACTTAAAAAAATCCTTTTTTCCTCACATATGCACACAAACGGCACACAAACTACACAACGCGACTCACAGGCTGCTCAAAGGCCAAACCCTTTTAAACAATTCAGTGTGAAAGGTTGCCGCTGTTAGTCAGTGGCGCATACAGTCGCACTCTGCTCACTGCTGATATCAATGAGTGACAGTACAGAGAGAATAGGCCCAGGCAGAGAAAAGAAAAGGGCTCAAAATAAAATAATAAATAATGAGGAAAAGCTTAATTTGAATGAAAACAGCTCTATACAGAAAACAACAAAGTCTTTTCAAAGTGTGTTTTCTCAGTGGGAGGCTACGGGCTTCAAAAAGAGCAAAGCTTTTGACATAATGCTTTTAGGGTGGGCACACCGTTTGGATGGGGGTGCGACTTATACTCAGGTGCGACTGATATATATGAAAATATATAATTTCACGTTTGTTATTTTCACACTGACAGCCTCTAGAGGGCACTCTAGGCTTGTGTACCAGTATCTGCTACTCCTGTACGGTTGTATAATGATAAATAAAGCTTACTTACTTACTGCACCACTGAAAATGTCAAAAACGGTCAAGTTTGGAGTGAGCGAGAATCTTTTTAGGGACCGGCGAAAAGCAGAGGTTACTCTTACTGCAATGAAGAAAACAAAAATGGCTAACCGTGGGCTAAAAGCTAGATGGGCACAGCTAGAGGAACGGGTTCACAATTGGGTGCTTGAAAAACGTGCTGGGAGAGGCTTGTCAATGGTGCAATTGTGCCTCCATTCTCAGGTAGTTGCCAAGGCTGGTGCGACTTATACTCTGGAGCAACTTATAGTCCGGAAAATACGGTAAATGGCATGTGACATTCTTATGTACAGTAACACATTTTCTAGATTATTATCAAGATAATCGAGATTGGGATTATGCCGTCATCAGATTGCTCTGAATTTTCAGTCAGTGTCTTTGAGTTTGATGTATTTGCTCGCAGTGACAGCAGCTAATGGTGTCGTTCCGTGGCTCTTTTCCTTACCTTAGAAATATTGTTTTGGTTAATGTTTTTCTGTACACGTTGTTTGCTTGTTCCAAACAAAATGGCAGATTTTGCCCATAACATTTAATCCCCCACATGATGATGACGACGATGAACAACTTCACCACTATGATTAAGAGATCGCTGAATTGCTAATCTGTTTTTATCATTGTTGGTTTATGAATAAATATCTAATAGGCATATTTTAGCTTCTTTAAAGAAGTGTTCAAAGTGCTCAGGAGGAGTAAGCTAAATAGTCCTCCTTGAATCTGCCAGAATCTGCAATTAAAACTGAATTTCTGGTCTATAAGGAATGTCTTCTTTTTATATACTTTCTACCAAGGCTGTGATATAAAGATAGAAGGAAACATGGCCCAAATACACCGTTTCCAAGAAGTCTAAAGAAAAACATGTATTTCAACTTTCATTGCCATCATACCCATGGAATTACAGCCATTGAAATGTGAAGTCTACATAAAATGTCACTTAATGTGTGTGTGACGGGACAGGAAGTACGCACAATAGGGAGAAATGGTGTGAGAAATCCTCCGAAAACTGCCGCAGATCACACAGAGAGAGAGAGAGACTTGAGAAAAAGAGAGAGAAGGAGGGAGAGCAAACTGTTTCAGCACTCTGGACAGCTCCTCCTCCATCAGCTGACACACGCACTGACAAACTGCAACCTGCGCTCATTATTCTGCCATAAGCGCTTTAATGTTTGTAGGTTTCTGGCAGCAAAATGCAACAGAAGGGAAATCCAGGACTAAACAAGCACGGCGGTTTTCAAACTGTGCATGTACTACAGCTGCTATACAGTATCAGGGATTCTCTCGTGTAAAGGTTTTAGTCCTGTCTTAGCACTGCTCTGGTTGGAACTTGAACTAGACGAGGTTGGGTGGGTTTAGTCCAGGTTAATATGGTGTAAATTTAGTCCTGGTTCAGTCTGGGGAAAGACCTAGTTTAGTTCCTGTTCGCGATTTCAGGATTTATTGTCAGTCAGTTCTGGTTTTCTCTATTTCATGTGGACTTGGGATGAACTCACTGTTACCATGGAAATCTGCCATGTTTTTGTTTTTTTGCGCATGGCACGATTGTCAATAGACTAACATTGACTAAAAAACATACAGCTAACAAACACTTTTGTTCAACGGGCTCACATTGTGAAAAAGTGGTTCAAGGAGCATGAGACATCATTTTCACACAACAGAGTCCAGATCTTAGCCCCAGAGAGAATCTTTGGGATGTGCTGGAGAAGGCTTTGCACAGTGGTAACACTCTCCCATCATCAATCCAAGATCTTGGGGAAGAATTAATGCAACACTGGATTTTTTTTTGACATTGCAGAAGCTTATTTAGAAACAATGCCACAGTGAATGTATGTTGTAATCAAACCAAATATTAGAGCGTGTTTGTTTGGTGGCAACTTTTGGGGGGTCAGGCAGTTGTTGTTTTTGTAGTAGTAGTGATCCAGCAGTTAATGAGCAGTTCCTCTGCTCTTTTTTCCACTTTTTATACTGTTTGTAGCCAATGTTAATCTATGGACAAGCGTGCCTAGTGCAAGAAACATATTGTTATTTCCAAGGTGAATTCATAACATTCCATCCCGCGCTCTCTCCCTCATTCTGTAATGCAACTGTTATGGGCTAATCCGTGTTATATACAGTAGCTCCATATTTAGATGTGGGCTAGACAGCTTGAACTTTGTCAGGGAGCACAAGTGCAGTAATGCATCGAAAACATGCAGGAAGAGAAACAACAATGTTCAAAGTGTCTGCCACCTGATTGGAACAAAGAGGCTTACGGTGCCGGATCGAGCACTAAGCCCCTGTCACATGCTGTTGGGCAAAAACAAATATGTATTTCATTACTTCAACAAGGTCCTGCACACAGCACAACCTACTGCTAAAGAGTAAAGTACAATCAATGCTATAAACATGTTCTGAATGTTAACAAAAAGGCAGTGCAGAGGTGACTAGATTACACTTAACTTCTAAACTGAGTTAAACTTCTCCTTAGTCAAATCAAATGTGCCAGCAGTAATCAAAGGTACAGTGAATATTTGTAATAATAAAACAGTCTTTCATAAGCATACCCAGGTGAAAACAATTTAGCATTGAGATTTAGCGACGCAAAGTCCTGTTCAAGCAAGAATGCATAAAATCATAGCTCCGGGCCACAATAATAATCCAGTGCACTTTCTCATGAATAAATTTACATCGCTCTTGAACAACCCCAAACCTATTTAGACCCTCACACTTCAATTTAGTGTTATGGCCTAGTTCATTTGGCATCTGCTGGACACAAGGTTTCAAGATTGTACCATTACGAACAGTAATCTGGCCGACATTAAGTGGGAGGAATTTTGTACTGCGTTTTTCTTTCTTTCTTTTTTGTATGGTATAAAAAAGCTTTGACTATTGCTGTTTTGAGAAGATAATATTTTATTGTGATGGAAATAAAAAGCTCATGAGGAACTTGTTCAGACATTGAGACCACAGTGCTCTAAAATCCGACTATACTTCAAAGTGAGGCACAATACAGTAAATATCTAACATACTGAAGCAAAGAGGAGCCAAAAGCAGAAAAGTGCAGCAGTGAATGGGGATTTCATGAATATTGATATATTTACCCCATATATCGGGCTGATAAAAGGCCGATATCTCCAGAACCGAAAGTGATAGAGACTTGCATTGGAAAGAGCACAGTCAGCTTTAATATGAGCCCTCGCCCAACTTCTTGCGCCTCAGGGGAGCTGAGACACATCGCGGTGAAAATCGGACACACAGTTTGTACACCTCGGATCGTATTTTATCGATTTTGTTGCAGACTTTTGCTTAGAATTTCGGAACCATAAGAGATAGAGACCTACTGTTTTTTTGTTTTTTTGATTTTTGTCTTTCAAACAAGCTCCCTAAAGTACACAAAACTAGGGCTGGGACTTTTTTCGATTAATTGCGATTAATTAATTACATGAGGTTTAGTGCGATTAAAATGATTAATCGAAATTAATCACACTTTGCTTTCCACACTTGCTTTTTCCTGCAGACGCACAATAGGTAGCGTTCACGTGACATCCCAACATTCTAAAGAGCCCATAGTTTAAAATTGAGGTGGAGGGCAACTGAAAATTCCACTGCGGTAACCATGGTAACGCTCAATATGCAGATTACTACTCTTATTTAATTGCTAATTTCTCTGTAATTCTTGAGCCAAATCACATGAAGAAAAACGGTCACAAAGTTCGACGTCCTCTCTTTCAGCTCATATGAACTATGGTCTAATTATTTCCTCATAAAGGCGTCCAAAAGTGGAGACAATATTCAAAACATATTTGTGATTTTGGCTGGTAGAAAGGACTTTCAGCCATAAAAAATATATGGCGGGTTTGTGAATCAAATCACTATTAAGTGATGATCAGGGAAAACATTTGGACATTTTCATTTTGGAAATTTCTTTCAAAAACTGTTTTGCTCCCATAGAGTTGTATTGGCACCTGCCCTCCAACTGAAATAGAATCCTAAACGTAAACGCAACCTATTAATGGCAATATTGCACTGGTCTGTTGGACTTTGTTGAACAAAAATAAACAATATTTTGTTGCTTAAGCTTATGTATTCAGTCATTATTCAATGGTATACTAAAATCCTTATGAAAAAACTTACTTCTCACTGTTCTCAGGTCAAATATTTATATGCGATTAATTTCGATTAATTAATTACAAAGCCTCTAATTAATTAGATACATTTTTTAATCGAGTCCCGGCCCTACACAAAACATAAACTTATATCAGCCCTATGCCTCAATAACGTGTCCCCCCTGCTGTGACAGTTCAACAGTGACAACTTTTACAGTTTAAGAGTATCATACAAGACATTTGGAGAATACAGTATGGGTCAAAAATATCGGCCGTTCATATTGGCATTGGCCAATACAAATCCCCCAAAATCGGCATCAGCCTTAGAAAAACCCATATCGGTCGACCTCCATTCATGAACAATAAAAAGCTCCTAAAGCTCACCATTTTGTGGAAGCAGCAAAGTGAAGAATCAGCAAACTATTCCATTTTGCTCAGCCAGCATGAAAACAGGTTATTTTAGTGACACAATGGTGAACAGAAGGAGGATACAAATTAAAGATTGCAATTTGAAACTTTTGCTACGTTTTCTTGAATTTCTTATAAAAAAAATAAAATTAAAATTGCCAAAATGACCCATATTTTCATCCAATAATGAAGATCCATAAAACACTGATTTTAAAATGTAACCCACATAAATAAATATGAAATTTTTCTAAACTTAATATGAATGAGTGCTGCTTGGATATAAAGTCTTTTTTGGAGCTCTTCAGAGAAGGGATTATGCAGGTCTGTGCAAACAATTACAGCATTCAACAATTATCAATCACTAAATTAGAGTTCATTATTTCAATAAGCAATCAACGCAATGAATCTAAAAACTTGTTGTAGCCAGACATCCCCAGTAACATGAAGCTGTGCTAAAAGCCCTGTAAATTTAGATACAGTCACAGAGGCAGCAGAGGGTACAACCATCAATGAGATGCATTGGTGATGACGCATGATTTTTTCCCCGCTGCCCTGTTTCAGCGGCAAGGGCAGTTTTCTCTTTGATTTCTCCCTTTAGACAGTCAGAGTGGAGGCCATGCTATTGTGATGTCAGGGGATCTTCACAAGCAAAGACATTCAGATCTTAACAAGGCCGAGTTCTTGGCTTGTCGCGGCGCTCCACTCGAATATTTCTGTTTTCAAAGAGTCTGACAGGAAGTCCAGTCCTAGCGGGCATCCTGCAGCAGCCCATGGAAGGAGACAGCGAGAGAGGCTTGTGGAAGAGTAAAGATATTCTGTTATGTTTGTAGAACTCATAAAGGGACTGGATACAGCATATACTAGAGAGGGGCTTGGGTTAATTATTATAAGTTTCTTCCTAATCCTTGATTTCATGTTAACCCTGAACTCTGCATTTAAAGCTACATTTACACATCTGTACAACAATTCAACAGTACATTTTTGACATAGGCAGGTGCTAGACAAAAACCTCGAGAGCTGGTGACATGGTTGAATCTACAGGTCCAACTTCAACAATTAAAAGACTGCTTTATTCTCAGTTCATCCACATTAAACATACAGAGACCTGAAATTGTACTGTATAAGCATCAAATTATAAAGCCTTTTACTGAGCGGGTAGTTGTTGTTTACATGACCGTGATGTTGCTTCCTGAAACATATGAAACATGCTTATAAACTCATCCCTGTGAAGAATTAGGATGTTCAATTAGCCTAGTGTTTTAAAATGTTTTATGATTGTTTATTGTGTTGTTAATGTAAGGTGTCCTTGGATGACATGAAATAAATAAATTGGTAACACTTAATATGGCCCGGTAAGTCTATGTACCATTTTAGGTACCATGATAGGTACCATAAATGTACCTCTGTAGATGTCTAGGATGTACTACAGTAACTACATTGACTTAGCCGGTTGTATTGTAAAGTGTTATCAATAAATTATTGGTTATACCTCAAAACGACCCGCATGTTTGGGAGGTTATTGCTATTACTTTTGGGAATTCTACGATTTCCGATTTTCTTCCGCGATCGGTCGGAATTCCGCCGCTTTTTCCCATTGACTTATAATGGGGCTTCCGCAAATTCATGTTTTTCAGCAGTTTATTCTGCATTTTCTGCAATTTGTATGGAGAATTTTAATAGGACTTTAGGTACATTCAGATGTTTCAGCCATTTCGGCAGCTTCTGCAATTTCTGCAGTTTCAATGATTTCAGCAGTTTCAAGGTTTCAACAGTTTCAAGGACTTCAGGAGTTTAACAGATTGTTCAAGTATTTCAACAGTTTCAAGGATTTTTATGGTAACTTCTGCAGCAGCACTATTCGACAGTCAATCCCATTGCAAACGTTTCTAGTTATTATTATTATAGAAACATGTTTGGAAAGTTAAGAATAAGTTACTATGGGGGTCATTTACCAAGACAGGTGCTAGATGGAAATATGGAAGTGGCTATGTGTGGGCGTAGTGCATCTAATTTACCATTTGACATGCCTGTATTACAGTAATAGAGCCCCGAATCTGTAAAATCTTGTAAACAAAAACAGACATGGGGCCTTAAAGCAAGCAATTCTACACAGCTATTTTATCATTTCAAACCAATAGATTGAGTCATTTTTAAACCAAGACATACGTGCTGAGGCACTAATCGCAGCGCGACCGTGTATACAAATACAGTATGAACAAGCATAACAATTTTATTTTCCCGGCAGTCACAGTTGGCCAATGTATTGCGAGCTGGCAGGTGTAGGGGGCTAATGCTTAGTCCAGAGGTCAGCAGATAAACAGAGCGGATGGCGGTAAGGTCAGACCGGTTACAAATCATGATATCAGCTTTTATTATGCTCTTCAGAAACACACACACACACACATTCCCGCTCAAACAATGGGTGCTACTGTTGCTGCACTGATCCGGGGCTGATGGGGGATAAAGAGGAAACAGGCCAGTAATCTGTCATCATAAGACTCAGTGGGGGGTACACAGAGAGTACAGTGGCTGTAGTGGGAATGATAAATTGTGAGTTATTGTCCTTGGACACTTCAAATTAATTTGATCTGAACAGAACATATGCCGTCACAGTGTACTCCATCTATAGGTGATACTACACTGATATACTGTACTATATGAGTGGAGGTTCATTATTGGTGCAACCCATGCTCCCCATTATTAAGACCATGCATATTTTAGTTATGAAAACGCAGTGACTAGAGCTCACTCTGGGCACCTGTCAGTATACTGTAAAGACAACGTACTGAGTGCAAACAGCAGGGGTTGTAACAGAAATAATTCATTTGTCCATTTAAAGCCTATGGACAATATAATAACAGATTATTAGCCAACATTGTGTTTTCAACAGATCATTGATTGACATTTTTTACCTTGGATCGATTATGTGTGACGGGCTGCAAGATAAATCATAATCAAATAAAATCACATAATGTAAGGTCGCGATAAACAAATGTAAATGCAGCAATTATTTTGTTATTAAATTATTAACCTCTGCAAAAGGCAAATGATTATTGTATTAGCTTAGCAGTACAGTTATTTCAGTCTTCACTCATGTGCTCTTGTACTTGTTTAAAATATGCTGGTGGTACTGTATATGCAATATTGCTGGGTGGTTACCATTCGTCAGACTGTATGCCTGAACTGTTTGCCACTGTAAGCCTCTCGTGGTACAATTTTTGTTACATGTTATAAAGGAAATGGATAAGTCCATATCAAAAGTCTCTCCACATGAGCCTCTTCACACTGCTCTGCTCAGGACGGGGCACACGAGTCCATTTGAAGTCATGCTGTTTGAAGCACAAGGCTGGGGCAGGAACACAGTTGTCAGAAGTTCCCAAAAAAGAACTGACTTGGGTGAAGTTTGCGATCATACCGTGAAAATGGTGTTGAATTTTTCACGCTGATCTTTTTTTTTCCACATCATCAATGCTTTTTTTAGACCAGCCTCATTTGCATTCCTTTGGGGAAGCCGAGGACATTAATACTTCATCACACGGAGTTGATTTCCATGGAATAATTTACAAACAGTCGTCATGCGGAAGGAGAAACTCATGGATACGAATGGGAAAGTAAAAGATGTACAGCTATAGGAAGAGAAAGACCCTTCCTGAATAACAAGTGTCCCGCTAATTCATGCCAGAAAGTAACTTTGGTTTGCACATTGATATATTGAAATTCGTTTGAAATCTTTTTGTTTCTACTGGACATATCATGTTTAAGAAGTATTTGGTTCATTCAGATCCTCGCATCTGACAATAAAGTATCTATCTATCTACCTATCTACCTAGCTATCTATCTGGTCAAATGGTCACTTCTTTTACTGCTGAAAGTCCTGTCCTCCATCACAGCTCTTCTCTATGCTTAAAGTGTGTTCCTCACAGAACAATGGATTTGGTAGCATATCATTGGGTGAAAGTGAATGCTTGTTTGCACTTTTTAATGTGTCATACCCACTACTGGCTGCAGAGGGTGCGCCAATCCAGGCCACTCCAGTGTTTTGATTATTACTATCTTTCCTTTGAATACACATTATTTCAAGTTTTAAGATAAGATAACCCTTTATTAATCTCTCACTTGTTACATTCAGCTCTAAAATATGAAATATCAAAGCTGAGTATGGCAGGGTGATATAAGAGAAGACAGAACTTTACTGATCTCACGAGGGAGAATTCACTTGTTACAACAGCTGTCAAGACCACCCGGGGTGCAAATAGTCAGAGGGAAATGTGCCACTTTTGATTTGTGGTTTTCTTTGTCGTGTTGTTGTTAGCAACATGCTAAGGAACGTTAGTAGGTATGATACAACGTGTTGGAGTTCATCCACGACGCAAAGAGACTTTCCTTGCCATGATTATCTACTCAAGCTATAGAGAAGCTCCCTAAAGTGTCCACAGTCATGTTTATGCTGCTAAGTAGCTGAGTGTAACATTAGCTGCAATGTCCGTCCTGACTCAGTCAGTATCAGCTGGAGAGCGTATGCAGATTATATCACGTCTACGGTGGTATTAAAATTTACAACGGTGTCCAAAAATTACACCAGTGTAACCGTGCACAATATGATATGGCCCAGCCCTGAGGCACCAAAAGAAAGTGTTTATGCCTAAATAATGCACAATGTAATTTCCTAGAGCTTTTAGAGATACTTAACATGCAGCAAATATATATCAGTTCTTGTAGTGTTTCAAGCTAGATGCCCTTCCAAGCGCATGTTTTTTTTACGTGGATGATTTGAGGAAATCAGATCAAATGAAAAAATGTTTTCCTTTTTTATTCTAAAAAGGATTATATCTTTCTGAAATGTTTGGATGTATTGATCATCTTAGTTACAGACAGGCATAAAGGCAAAACTGGATTAGCAGAGATTATGTTTGTTTCAGCTTGTTTTAATTTCACTACAGTACAATGCAAATTGATTTAACATTTCTAATCTTATTTAAACACATAATATGGCATTTCCAAATAGAACCACACAGCACCGTAAAGCAGTGGCAAACAATGTTATCGTTATTGCCAATCTCCTGTGAAGAAAAGCCGTGCCCAGATGGAGATGTCAAATGCCACAATCCTTTACAAAAATCTATTTCCTATCAAAAGGTCAAATTGACACGAAATCCATTCTCAAATATCACAACGCTGTAAGCAAAGACGGCAAAATAACTTGGACGCAAAACAAAGTAAAAGAAAAATAATAATCATGTTTTTGGCACAACATGCTGACGCAATAAAAGAATGAAATAATTTTGAGAATGGCAGACAGCTATAAGAGATATGGACAAAGACACTTTGTGAATCGTATAGCACTTAAGATAGAGGCATTAGGAAGACAAACACACCGACACATTCAGGCCACTGTTTTATGATCACACTTAAAGTGGGCACTCAAAGAACAAAAGCTTTGGGATTTTTTTGTGTGTGTGTCCGTCCTTAGAAAACCTTTGTTGAATCAAATAGATGAGGAGTCTGCATGATGGCCTGGCCTAGGAGTTGAGTTTCAACAAACATTTACGACAACATGTCTGTCTTGGACAGGTTTAAGTCACAGCTCTGACAACTTAACTGTTACGCCTAACATTACCTAAAAGCTAAACAAAAGCATTTTGCAGTTTTATAATCCAGTATAGTTATTCTGAAGTTGATTTGACCACATTTAAGAAATTTTAGATGTAGGTCAAGGACAAAATCATGCTTTTTAAGAGTGAAAAGAAACCAGCCTGTAAAATGAAAGACTTTGTCGCTCAATTGAACATCAATTTGACTCAGAAATAATCTCCATTTATAAAGATATGATTCTAATTTGCAACTATACTAAATTCACAGATGACCAAAACAGAATTATAATGGCTTTCACTAAAAAGGTAACATGGTCACATTGAACAGAACTGCTGCCTTTGCCGACTTCAGTAATACAGGTAAGTAAAAAGCAGCTTCTCACATGTGTAATGACGGATTTATCTTCACTGAGAGGTTTTTCTTACATTAAAAGCAAACAAACATGTCTCACTGCCATATTTGTTTTCACTAAGATCTGATTAGGCAACATGACTGAAATCAAGATTGTCTTTGCAGGAGGAAAGCTTTGGGGCAGGCTACTGCAGAGATGTCCCGGTTTTTCTTGGATTTTACTGCGTACTAGACAGACATAGTCAGTCCATAAACTCATCATTCCCATTCTGAGCTGTTTTCCACTCACACCGTTGATTTCTTAGCATCCTGTTTCCAGCACAATATTTGTTTTGGGGATTTTTGTTTTTTGTTCTATTTACTCTCCCCGCTGCCAAGTGCCAACAGGGGGTCCTTCAACAATCTTTGAAATGCCCTAAGGGATAGTCTCAGTTCCAAACACCAATAAATTCATATTGTGAAATATCAATTCTGAAGAGCCCAAAAGCAGGGTTTCTCTTAACTTACTTAAAATGTTGAAAATATATTGTAATCGCTATAAAAAGAAAAAAAAGTAAGATACAGCAAATTGCTTTTATTCATACAGCGCCATTTAGAAGTCTTTATGAAACTAGAAAGGAGCAAACATTTTAAACGTTTTCCTGCCTCCGTTGTGGGACATGGGATTAAATCAGGATCGATTGTTGCGTTGATATTCAGGTGGTTCCAAGAAATTTAAGAAATGACCAGACCTGATACAAATTTACATATCAAGAAGAAAAAAAAGCAAGTTGTTAAATTGTCTTGATGAAACTTGATGTAGCTCATGGCTGCGTCTAGGCTTGCATATTGTGCTAATTAGAATGTAAGAAAAAGGTTTAATCTGACCATTAATTAACAAGCTCTATGATATGTGCGTCCATTCAAAGATGTAAAAATCTTGTCCCAAACCTCCAATGAAAATGCATTGCTGTGTTCAAGATAATGCGGCTGTGGTGAAACATCTGCCTCATACATTAGCTAAATCATCCATTGGTGCCGCCTTGGTGCATCTCCGCGCTCTGTCCTAATGCTTTTCCTGGAACCGCTGCAGATTGTGGGGGTCACCGGAGGGAGGGATGTGTATGTGGGAGGACGGACGGTGAAGGGGGAGGGCGGGGAGACAGAGTTTGATGTGGGGGGAGGTTAAAAGCACGGGCCAATGCAGTGACTCACCGCTGCTCCTGGCTGTGCCTTTCTCAGCACTATCAGCTTTTCTGCAAACCCGGGGAAGACCTGACACCGAGCTTACCGGTCCAGGGCGGTCAGAAGAATTTGGCCTTTAATTATTTATCCCGCGTTACTTTTTTTTGTCCGCTACAACCAACAAGCTGCATTATTCATTCATATGGCCTGTGTTGTGTGTTCGAATACTACAGCGCAAATGCATTCCTCTTTCATTTCATATGCTGCACAATAACAGAGGAAAAAGCCTCAGCAATGTTTCTTTAATTAGGTTTTGGAGCCAAAAGGATCAAATTGGTGCTTTTGGGGCTGTGCACATGAGCGTGCTTTTGTCTGAATCAGTTATGAAGAATGAAGCTATCGCTATTTTTCATGTGCATCAGGAAACCACACAAAATCACTTAACAAATGAAGGCAGACAATTACTCTGTTTAAGTTACCAGTTGGTTATATATTTAATTTAAACCAGGAATACCATGCTACATTCCTTAAAAAAAAGAAAAACATCAAAATACAACCACTACTTTCCAGTTTCACAGACCAACAAAGGTGTTTTGATCACGTATCTCCAGCATGGAGTTTGTCCTGCGGTCTTTAACATACTAGCGACCCATTGATACAGTATATTCTCTCTCTCTCTCTGGACATGGATGGTGTTTGATTTACAGTGCGAGAATTAGTTTGTAGTTCATACTGCAAAGCTTAATAAAATTTAAGAAGCTGCACGCAATGTAATGTAAGAGGAGAGCGAAGGGAATGCAGCTCACGCCTCAGTCGACCCCTTTTTTCCTGAAGTGACAGCCTCAGGTACCGGTGAAAGTACTGGCGCACCGTTGTTTGTACACAAGATACCAAGTTCGTCTTGAGCAACGCTGTTGTTGTGCCGGGTGGAAGATCGAGCCCTCGAACAAAAAATGATGGTGGCCTGGCTCCCAAAACTCTTGCATTCTTGCTAAATAGTGGCTGAACTTATCCAAAAAGTGAACACCACGAGGCAGAATTAGGAACCCGTCACAACTTCCAATGCATTTGAAACAAATTTGTCGCAACATATTTGTATAACACAGTATTTCTGAAGCGACAAAAAGCCTACTTGATTTCTATACAAAGGTGATGAGTAAATGTGTTTCTTCTTCTTTTTTACAAGTGTACGGTTCTGTAGACTCTGACTGTATTCATTTCTGAGTCAGAAAGTCTTTCATCATTCATTCAACTCAATAAAAAATCAGATATGTCATTTATTTCTTGAGAGCTGTTAGTGTTCATTTGTGTTAACACTTATAAAACACACTGAAAGAACAGCGTGCAGTGTTGGTTGTGCATGGTCTTACTTCAAACAACAAACTTCACATTTTCATAACAATAGGACTGCAGTGCTTATGAACCGAGTCCTAATAAAGAAAACAGTGTGCAGTGTTTGGGGAGATGTGTGCCCTATTTCAAAAAGAGTGTCTTATCAATTGACAATGTTGTATGCTAACACACTGCTTATCAATTTTTCATCATCTAAATTAGAACAGGCTGAAATGTGAGATAAACAAATCCACCTGTAAGGTTAATGACATACTTTATTGCACTAACCACTGCGCCACTGCTGCATAAGGAGCATGTCCCATAATAATGTGTATTTCACTATTCACTGAGCATCACAATAGCGTCGTATTGTGTCCTATTTCAGGTGTGGGTTCTCCACTGCGGCTTAGGGCACCACTGTTATACATTTCTCTATCACTCTGACATGGACCGCAGAGCTGTATCCGAATTCAACATGAGCACGAACAACAATAGAACAAACCTGCTAGCATCCAAAACACAGACATAATACACAATACGGGGTCTGACTCATCTGTAACTCATCATTCAGAGCGAGCGAAATACTGGAGGCACAGACTGTACCCCCACTGAGTAACGCCGTCTTATGCAAAGACAAAATGTAAAAAATATGTAATTATACTGACATTGTGGTATTATCTACAATGAGTTCATCTTGCGTGCTATTAAACACATCCAGAGGCATTACGATTGAAGAGAAGACTGAAATATGAACTAATATAACAAGTATAGACCACACCGAGGCAGGGTTTCTGTGGTCTGGAAGCTCTGATCTTCAGAAACAATACAATGGCTTGTAACGGTCAACATGATAAAGACCGACTGGAAATCCTAAATATCTTTGTTGAACACTCCCCTCTCTCTCTCTGCATCATGACTGGGGTGGATTTATTGGAGGAAATCCTTTAGGGATCACAGCTCAGCCCCATTCACCATTTTGAGTCTGTATTTGGCACAAACAACATGAGGTCCTGATGCATTGTTCAGACGCAGCGGCGCCAAGATGGAGGTGTTTATGGTTTGTTAAAATCAATAGTGTTAGTATGATGTGTTAGTGTTGTAATAGTGGCTGTAACAATGATATAGAGAGATTCGTGAAGTGACTGGGCTTGGGAAAGCGGGAAAGCATGGGTGGAGCAGCCCAGATCAGATCTCACGTCTGGAATCCTGGAGGTGTCTATTGCGCAAAGTACAGCAATTTTACGCGACGGTGAATGGAAATCTTTTCTTTTCTTTGTTCCATTACTATATTTTCTTGATGAACGATGCTACAGATGGCATATTATCATTTTTACTAGGGCTGCACAGTATTTCGCAAAAAATATCATACCACGATATTAGGTGATGCAATAACCGTATCGCAAGAAGCCACAATATATCGCAAGTCGCAACATCACTGTTTTTTGCAAACTCTCCAAAAACAAACAATGCATTGAACTTATAAATGTGTGGAAGTTCAGGTTTAGTTAAACATTTACTACTTAATTGAATTTACAGTAAGTCTTGTTTTGACACAATTTGCTGAAAAACAAGCTACTTCCAATGTGTGTTTAATTAGAATAGAACATATCGGTTGAAGTGGCTTAGTGAAATATTGCAATAATGTTGTTGCGATATTGCACAGCCGTATCACATATCGCACGTTACTTCAATATCGTTCAGCCCTACTACAGTTACATCTTGATCACTGCCTTACACTTTGTCAGCTAGAAAAAGCAATATTGATCTAAAACAGCGTTCTCACATTCTCCTTCGGCTATTCTTCCTGGTTTAACAGCGCTCTGTCCCTAAACCTCTCTCCCCTTGCGCCCCTTCAAACGCACAGTGTGAGATTCCCCCTCCCCCCCAAAACTTTACTTAACCTAGGAGACTAAGAAAATTGTTTCAGTTTTTCATGTAGCACAAATGTTACTCTTAGTGGCCAGTACAATTCAATTCCCCAAACTTATCAAAAGCTCCAGCCTGTAACAAACTTTGAACTCAAATTTTAAAAAAGCGCCGCACAAGTACTGCTACAGTGGTACACACACTACAAAGTTTGCTATAATCAACCTTCGGCCACTGCAGTACTCGGCATGATGAATAGCTTCACAGTTAGCTATACTTCAGAGTACAGCAGATGTGTGTGTGTGAGAGAGAGAGGGGAAAGAGTGGAGAGAGGAGCCCAGGGAGAGGAGGCAAAGTAGGCCAATATGAATATAAAATCACCCCTGCCAGGCAATGATGTGGGCTACAAGAAGGGGAAAAAAACAGCATAGTGTGTTGGTGCATATTTAGTGAGTTACAAAGACGTGGAGGTGCAGGGTCTATATGGGAACCCTCGTTTGTCAGGGCGGTTTGGAGGCGCAGCGCAGGTGAGTCAAACAAAAAGCCGCCGTCTCTCCAAAGTGAAAGATTAGCGCGTTGTTGTAGCGATGCCAAACGCGCTTCTGCAGGAAAAATAGCATCTCAGCAGCAAAGGTTTTGATCTAGATATGCTCTGTGAAGATCCTACAGAGATGACACCCACAGCCTCCCCCACTGAGAGCCAACAGAGAGATGCAGGCTGCAGAGGGAGAGCAGCGGGGAGAGAGAGAAAGAAAAAAAAAAGGAAGAGAAACCCCAAAACCAGACACAAAAGTGGGAAAAGCCAGACAGCTTAAAGCGGTAAACCAACAGATGATTAAAACGCATTGACTTGACGCTGAGTACATAACACTGTGTTTCATGTTGTAAAATGTACTTGAAACATTTAGAACAAAGTGTGTTTTTTTTGTGCCTGCATATAAGTATGAGAAGTATAAATATTTTGATAATTTGTCAGAATCTGTGTCATATAGAAAATTATTGCTCTGCTGGTGTTAATGCAATAGTTATGTAGCATGTCCTTAATATTCATATTTCAATACATAATTAACCAGTATACTGAGTACGGAAAACATATATTTCAAATTTCCCGTGCGCGCCTCATGCCTGATTTTGTCGGATTGTGTGGGGCGGTTAATTTGACTGCTTTCTGAATTCTCACTTTTACAAATATTGCCTATTTTGAAGATGTACGCTGTATTACTTTGCTTATTGAACCTTACTAATGAAGGTATTATTGCAGAGTTGCATAATTAATCGCTTCTCATTAGCAAAACGAAAACTCAATTTCTACATTGACATCCAATTTAGATCGAAAGGTCTACAATGACAAATGATTCACCAAACTATCACGCCCGAACTGGCCAGATCTTTTAGCAGTGGTTGAATTTACAACTATGTCTGCACAATATGAGGGGGGGGGGGGAAGGGCGATATTCAAAAAATGTCTTAAATTTTGCAATATCTTACAAAACAATAAAAAGATATATTCAATAATTGTAAACAAAACCCTTAAGAAATTTGTTTTTCAAATCGTGCCAAAACAAGACGTACAGTATAATCCTTAACTGAGACCAAAACAACTAAATAAGGCGCATTGAGTTGCCTTGTGTGCGTAATGCGCGGTATAGGGATGCTGTTTAGGGGAATTTATTTTTAACATGTGCATTTTCTAAGACTTTTATGTTGACATCAGTTGCCAGGACTGCAGGTGGAAATAGCACAAGTCTACAACCTGTACAATGCATCTCTCCTTTCTGAGGTTATGTATATTGTACACTGTCCCTGTTAAATAAATAAATAAACATAAACAAACATAAACAATAAAGTTGCCTTGCCTAAACCAAAACGCAAGTACATTTGGAAAATACTGAAAGACTAAAATGCTAATTTCTAAGCCAAACATGTAAGTCGAACCAAAGAACTTGAGATTTTATTTTGACATTTTTATATTGTCTATCTAATATTGTGAAAGCGATACTTTGCCGACATATGCTTCATTCAACTTAACACTTATACTGACACTTTTTTTTAACATCCATACAAAATGTCTTTCAAACATCCATGCACCTGAACCTGTATTATGTGAGAAAACAATATCTGACACAAATATCAACCACCTCTGGTAATGCGCTTGGATGGAAGACGCATGCACAACGGTGTGCACTGAAATAGCACTATGTGGCAGAAGACAAGTGGGCTGCAGGCACCGGCGCGGCAGACAACTCCATTACCTTCTCACAATGGGGATCATTCCCATTCATCCTCACAGCCGCTGCACCCAAGAGTCAGAAATCAAGGGCTAAGATTACTCTGAGAAGAGCTTTGGCGATGGATGCGCTAAAGTAGCAGGTAGAGCTAGCAACAAAAGATGTCGTTAAGCACGGATTGGGCCTGTTTTCTCCTGTTCCTTTCCTCAGCTAAAATCTGGCTTATTCTTAGCCAAAAAAAAAAGAAATCGCAGTGCCGGGGAGTAGCGTTTAATACGGGATGAGGGGGAATTTGGGCCCAATGTGCTCTAAGACACGGAGAAATGAAAGCTTTAGCCTGTATGCTTAACACATACCAATGAGCTAGTCAGAGTTGGTTGTCATTTGAAAAAAAAAACTAAATGACTCTGAAGTGGATAGTGGAGTGAATAGTTGCTATAATAGGATTTCGAAGCAGCGAGGTTTGGAATTAAGGCGACCGCTTGGCATTTCGGATTTGCGAGCGCATATTTTTGCCTTGCTGGGTTGCTTTAAGAGGGTTGAGGATTTTGCCAACACTTGCAAGATGTACAAGGTTAAGTTTGCTAACAGCGCGATAGCAGCCGACCCCGCAGCGTGACAAGTGACTGATGAAGACGAATGGGCAATTAAAGCTCAAATGTCAAACGCTATCTCAATGTCTTTATATATAAAAGCAGCACTTTCAGCTGCAGAGTTTCTCAAAGTGTGGGAGGGGGAGGAGGGCTGCAAAGTTAATCGCAACCTAAGAAAAAATGACATTTGAATGGCTGCAGGTGAACAACAACATATCTTATATATGGGGTCTTATTGGGTCTAAACCTGCTAACCCTGTAGTTCAGACCTCTACAAACATGTTCTGAAAGGAAGGGGAGTCTTTTCTCTCAAACCTCATTGCTCCTGGAGGTGTTTAAAGAGTGCATAGTGAACTTATTTTAGTTTTTTTTTCCCTCTGTAAATGCAATACTTGTCAGAAAACACTGTGTTTTTTTTCTAAAATGTGCAACTCCAGGACGCAGGCTTCTTTTCACTTAGAATAATATGTGACCAGATTTAATACTTGAAAAAATGGCATTACTGTGCACTTGGTTTAGAGTCAGGTTAAAATTCTGGATTAGTCATTATATAAGGCCGATTTGCTTTTTGGGATCTTGTTTACTTCTGTTTTTGAAGTTTAGTTTAGACTTAATATAGACCACATATTAGGCCTGGACGTCGATATGGCAAAAAAATTAATCACTTTTTCTCATATTGATCAATTTGCATTTTCGATTCGATTTAATTTTTCTATAATTAAAGCAGTACTAAGTAACTTGTTAACCTTAATAAATCCTTTTGTATCCCTCTGGGTGTAATACAGCTAATGGGATGATTGGGGGTCTTTCATCTCCCCCTGGTGTCTCTGTCCAGAAAACCACAATTGCAACTTCGCTGCCTACGGGTCGGAGGCCCCAATACACACTAATGGAATCACAAAGAAGAAGCTACAGGCTAACGGGCAAAGCTAACTGCGGGCTAGCGCCACTTAAAACAGTATTTACAGCCAAGTTTGAGTGAAAAAAATATCTCCATTGTGTAATTGGATGTACAATATCCCTCTCTCCCTTTGTCTTTTCTGTCAGCGTAGTATTTACTCTCACGGACAATTAATGAGTAAAAAACGCAACATGCTACGACACCTGCAGTGGCGCGTATGGCCTCTAGGGCATGAGTTACTTAGTATCCATCCATCCATCCATTTTCTTCCACTTGTTGGTTGCCGGGTCGTGGGGCAGCCGTTGGAGCTGCCCAAATCACATTGCACCAGCCCCTATGGCTCCTCCTGCAGGTGCTGGGACCACAGAAGAACGACCTCATGGTTCTAACCGGGCCTGTTGGTCTCTCATAAGGGGCTTCTTAAGTTACTTAGTACTGCTGTAAAATAAATACATGTAGCTGATTCATGAACTTAGACATAACTTTTATACAAACCTCAGCTCAAACAAAAATGTTTTCCTCCAGTTTCATTTAATACACAATAAATCTTCTATTGTCTCGTCCAAACTCCAAAACTAGGAGCTGTTTCTGCCAACCAAATGGCTGTAAAACCTGATGGTTAATGAGACTGGCCAAAGTCAATTAAATTTGTATTAATTGCCCAACCCTACCACATATCGTTCCTGTTATATTTGTTTTAATCGAGTGGTTCTTGAGGTGAAAACTTTAACTAAAATTCTCTTTTAGGACATCCAAGAGAGGAAGGGGTATAGCACAGAGAGACACACACACACACACACGGCCTGATGGCTCTCCACGGGGTGGCAGGGAAGTCATCAGAACCCCGCTGTCCTCACTGCAGCTGGACCTGACACTCAAGCCCAAAAATGACAGGCTAATGTACAATCACACTTTTCAATTTTCCCATCGGATCCCTCTCATCTTCCTCTATGGTTTTTCAAAGAGCTGTCCCGGTAACAACTTGCCTGCTTCCTCCTCTCCTGCGCTGCGATTGGCTCAAACTTTGGCCCAGCTGTGTGATAGATAGCCAAGTCGTTTATGACCTTGCACAGAAGAAGACACTCCCCTTCGTCCTATCTGCCTCCTTCAGAGCTAATGTGGCTAATGCTAAGAGTGCTATCATCTGCTATGTCACCCTGTGCGTAGACCAGGGGGAATTAAGGCTGAGCTAAATAAGGAAAAGGTCCAACAGGGACAGTGTGACTTTGCAATATCTGAGAGTTCTCCTGGGGATAATCAAAGAATCATCACCGTATTATTACAGCAATCTGGCATCAGGAATAAAAGTAATAAAGAGCATTAGCATGATGGGGAAAAGGCATAAAAAGCAAACCTTCTGAGATGAATATGGCAATTGAGTGTACCAAACTACCTATTTCAAAGGTAGTTGATTCTGGATAAAAGAAGGTATTGAATGGCTATTGGACTAATAGGCTTCGGTAAAGATAAAGTTAATGGCGGAGCGGAACAAATGTACTACAGTACACTGTGCAATCTGTGCTTTTCAACTTAACATGACCTGAGTCTTGTCGCACTAAGACAGTCTTTTCCAGGACACATATGAACACAAAATTAAACTACCCCTTGGTGCAAAAGGAAAAGCACTAGTGCGCACTGGCAAGACCTGGGTATCAGGTGATGTGACGGTGATGAGAATGTGAACTGTTTCCATAGCAATGAACAACAATCTCACAATCTCAAATAATCTTTTGAATAGGCAAACGTACTCAAAACTGGCTCCATGACAGAAAAAAGTAATTTGCCTGAAACAATTGACGTGTAGCAAAACTGCATCTACTCCAAACCACCAGGTAAACACTGTCACAAATATTTTGCCATGTTTCAGTCTAAACGGAAAGAGTTCTGACTGGAAAGGCATTTATCCATATTTATCTGGATAAATGGGAATAAACTCCTGGACAGGAAAACAGTCTGGTTAGTATAATATTCCCGTAGATGTACACTTATAAAGCAATTTGTAAAGAAATGTACAAAGGCGAAGTTAACAAGCCTTGACCTACAATACAGATAAGATGTTGAAAAAGTTGATATTCCACTAAATCTTTTAAAGATCAGCCTTCCTATAGAAAAGCTTGAATTGTGTGTGCTTTGGTCAGCAGTGACGGAGCTTACACAACATGTCTGTTGCCCCAAGAACAAACTGAGAACGTCTCGCTGCAGCATTTTCACAGCTACATAATCTTTGCTCAAAATAACCCCACCACCCCAGCCCTCGTCGAGACCTAGAAAACACATGCTCACTGTGAAAACATTTTGTCTCCATATCTCAGTTTTCTCCCATGCTTAATTACACCCGCAGCACACAGCAGCAGTTCTTATAATTAAAATAACAGATGTAGATATCATGTATTCGAATGATATATTCCCCAATTTGAATATGTAACTAAAGAAAATTAATTGGCAATTTAGTCACCGTGTTGTGGCGCTGTATATTGCAATATTTAAAAAATGGGTTTAAATGTTTTTCTAGTAGCTGGGCAAATTTAGTTTTGTCCTCTTTAGTATATTACAAACTCAGACATTTGTGGGGAAAACACTGTCCATCTAATTATAAAGCATTTGTATCAATTTCATGAATTCTGACGTTTTCTAGCATTTCTGTGACAATGACCCTGAAGAGTGACCCTGCAAGTTGTGAAATGTGCCTATAAGCTCGTCTCTGTGAAGAATCGGGATATTTCAAGTACTGTATGTTACAAAGGTAAGGAATTCGTTTAGACCACAACTAACATATAGTGGCTTGCTCTTGCATTGTTTGTATTTAAAAACAAAGCTGGTATGAGCCTTAAAGATGAACCATATTAAGGTTTAAGCTTATTAGATGCCATTTCACAGTATTAGGTTAGAAAAATCAATATAGTGTGATTGGCAGCTATTGATTTTGACTTCCTGTGCTAATTTTACTCAGGAAGTTTGTTTTGCATAAGAAAGGGCTAGTTGAACAGTTGAGGCAGTTGAGTCAGTTGTTGAGTCTTAATAAAAAGGGTTATCCTGCAAGAACAAAGATTATTAGAATATCTTAAAATAGAAAAGTTTTTGTTTCATTTTATAAAACGAGCAAGAGAAAACTGCAAGTGTAAATCTCCTCAGAAATATGGTCAATCCATCAATCAATCAATCAATGGTTTTGTATAGCCCAATATCACAACAGGAGTTGCCTCATAGGGCTGCACCGAACATTAAGGCAATAAAACAGAGCAGTAAATAAGACAATGTAAAGGTTCAGGTGAATCAAGTATCCAGGCAAACATAATGTCCAAATAAGCGTCAGCAGTGGGTGGGACGAGCGGACGGGTGTCCCCTGTCCTTAGACTCTCCAGCACGGCAAGGAAAAACTCAAAAACCCGGTGGGAGAAACGAGAAACCTTGGGGAGAACCACAGAAGGAGAGATCCACTCCTATGGACGGACAGGCTATAGAGACCCAGGGCCGATGGAGTCCCTTCAGCAGACGGGCCAGGATAGAGACCGTCCAGTCCTTGTTGTCAATGGTTTGTTGATGTTGCCTTCTTCTAATAGAAGGAGTTGTCTGACTGTGTATTTTATTAAAAAGTCATGCAGAGCTGAAGCAGCTGTTTTCTTTTTTATCAGAAAAGAGGAACAAACCATTACCACATAGAGCTGTGCAATTAATCAAACATATAAATGAAATCGCATTCTCAACTTTCGTCAATCTTGTCACGGGGCTTTTTATCATCAAGTTGTGGTAGCACCTGGTTTGGAGTAACTTTGAATGTGAATTTTTGTGTGATAAATGATACTGGACGGGAGCGGTCTATATCTCATTTATATCCATGAATCATAATAGTAAAAGTTAGATTTGTTTTATTATGATAAGATAATGATGATAAATCAGACAAAATAAACTAAACCTCAGCTTAAACAACTTATCAATACTTTCCATTCCAGAAACATTTAGTACAAAATAGCTTCAATTTTATTCACCCAAACCCAATTCTGAACAAAGAGCTGTTACAACCATAGGATGTCAATAACTGCGATCGGCCATAGAATATTCACTGTAATAATGGTTTTATTGTTGAGAGTCACATTGATTGCTGCGGGAGCTTATGGTGACGTTTTGTTTTTGTCGACTGCACAGCCCCACACACAGGGGCAGATTAAACCCGCTGCAGGGACATAGTTAGCCTTTGGTCTGAGCGAGCTGCCCGAGGGTGCAGAACAACACGGCCGAGGTGAAGCTCAGTCCAGTGGTGAATGAGCGACAGAAACATGTGAGATAGCTTGACCTGCCCGTGTGGAAATATTAATCAGCTTCCCAAAGGTTCAGCGCAATCCAGGAACAGGGTCAAACTGTGCTCAATATGAAAGACACAGAAATGTTTTTTCTTTCGCCGCGCATAGTCATAGTGTTCTTCAATGTCTTATTTTAATCAGATTCAAATCATTTGTTATACTGGACAGGAAATGTTGGATTCCTATATATGTTAATGCCTAAGTCAGTGGGTAGTAGATGTCATTGTATTTAAATGAACTGCTATGACTCATCAATCTACTATAGAGCAGCAAATGCAACATGGCTGCCGGTCATTTTTATTGTGGGACAAGTGGCCCATACTAAACAACTGAGTCGATGACAAGGCTTCGAATCAGAGGTGGTAGATGTGAAAAAAGTACTCTAGTATTGCTACTTTGAAAGAACCAAAAGGAAAATAAAACAATTATTTGATGACGTCAGTATAAATAAAATCAATCTACTACAGCCTATTGCCACACGCAGATACATTATTTCATCCTGGTAGGGAAAAAAACTAACGTGTTCTGCAAAGCTTCACAAAAATGATCTATAATATAAGCAATAATATCTCTCCAACACTGATATGGCTAAAGGGGGTTAAGAAAAAAGAGATGTGAAAAAGATAAAAAGAGAAAGCCTAGAAACCAATGCACAGTCTTCTTAAAGGCAGCAACTGTCAACAAACTCTCTCATCTCAAACAGACTTTTGATCCCAAAAAAGCATTATGAGGAGAGAGAGACATTTATAAATAAGTACAGATGGAGCCATACTTAGGCAGTGGGTCTGACAGCCCGAGTGTTGATCTATTTGTACTAAATTTCTCATTTTTTTTATCCAAGTCAAAAATACAGTAACAGGCAGACGGGAGGGTGGCTATGGATGGTGTGATGGTGGCTGTCCCTCCAGATGTTAGGCAGGAAAAGACTAGAGTTGTGTGTGGTGATGTGTGGTGAGAGTGAGAGGACTGACCCAAATAACAAATCCTCAAAACTGAAGACATTTAACCTATAATGGAAAAAGGCTGCCATTTCAAAACTGTGGAAAACGTATCAAAACATCATCCCAGAAATTAAATATTATATTTTGTATAATGAAGTCAACAGTCGCGTAGAAGAACAAGAACAAGAACAAGAACAAGAAGAACTTTATTTATATATAGCCTTTCACAGAGATAGTCACAAAGCGCTTTACATGAGACAATTAGGTGTAGGTATCAGTAGTCAAACTCTCTACCAACTGAGCTACTGAAAACTTTTAACCATAAAGGATTAAGCGTTAAATCTACGTCTCTCCGTACCTGTATAAATTCAGAGCATTGCGGCAGGATGGGCTTGTGGTGTAATAGCTATCCCAAATGAAAATAGAGTGCACAGTGTGCAGATTTTAGAGCTCCCACAAGATGCAACAAGACAGGAATTAAAATGTAATAAGCTTCTTGATCGAATCTCAAATGAAGTTTGTGTTGAGGTTAAAAGTTTAACTAGCTCCCAGATCATTTATATCAATGTTCACCTATAACACCCTTGTGTGGTATTGCCTACAGGGGCAAAAAAAGACATGATGGACATATAGGGTATTTTGTGCATTATGGAGAGGGGGAGGGATGTGACGATACAAAGAAAGAGAGCGGAGAGAGTGAGAGAAGAGTGAGAGAGAGCGAGCGCAGGAGAGCGGAAGTGCAACAGCAGCATGTGGCCAGGCGTCTGGAGGCAGACAGTCAAAGAGCAGTGTTACCATGACAACCGTGATGCCTTGTTGATGATAATCACTGAGCACCTCACACTATCTCCACTCCATCCACAAAATGTACAGCTCTGAAGCTCTCTGCTGCTTTAGCACTGACTAAACTGATGTAGATGGCACCGTCTCGCCTTTTATTGGGTTTATAAAAGCAAGAATATCTGCTGTTCCTCAATTTGTTGTTGTTATTGTTTTCCTTATAACAAATATTACAAATTGGAAAAATCACAAACCTGATTCTTTATTGTCATGGTTCAGTTCTGCCACTCAATATTCACATTACACAATTTGCAGATCAACCACTCATTTGGTTGTTCCCATCCCAAAAATAGTATGTGATGTCTAGTACCCAGCTATTCTTGTCCACTGTTTCTCCATCAGCGCATGAGAAGTTTTACAATCTCTTTGCAAATGTTATCGCTCATGTAAGAGTCCATCATCGTCCAAGTACCACTGACCTGCCCATAGACGAGGGTCCTATCAGAGCTAACAGACAAACCATCTGTCCCTTCAGACTGCAGGGATCAATACAGCCCGAGGAGAGCTGTGAGCTGTGGAGCTGCGGTCTCCCACATTGACTGTTATAATGGATCAGGTTTAGGCCACAGTGGACTCATTGTACCGACAGGCTGACCACTGGGGTCTGTGCCTCACACCTCTTTGTTTCAACTCTTTTAATTAAGGAGCAGGCCACGAGAATTCCCCAACAGTTCAACTATTGGCAGCACTGCAACCAGAACTGATTGTTCAATTCACAGTTAAGCCAGGAAATCTTTGTGTGGCTAACACATAGAGCTTTAATTTATCAGTGTCAGGCTTTAATGCATGGGCCCAGTGTGCAGGCACCAAAGAGTGGGTTTATAGTGTGTAGGTGAATAAAAAAAGGCTTTAAAAGCAGGTAAAGTGAGGGACATTTCAGCTGAACGCTCTGGTGACTTTACACTGATCTGATGTTGGCTCTCGCTGCATCAGCTGGTGATTTCTGAGCACATAGCCACTGCAGCATCTCACCACCTCTCTCCTCTCTCTCTCCACCCCCACCCGGCCCCACGCCGCCTCCTCCTCTCCACCTGCTTTCAAATGCATCCTGCTGCCGTCCGGGGCAGCCAATGCAGGCAACATCAGTCCTGCAAACAGCAGGATGGATCATTACTGTCCGATGAAGCCAGGAAAGGGAGGGGGTTGAGAGAGGAGATCTACCCTGGTGTGCCCTCACCACATTATGTCCTACCAATAATCTTTGGGAAAAGGAGGCGGCCAGAAAACTGGACCAAGCTGACAGAGGAGTGATGGCTTGGCCCAGTAGACACTGTGCTCCGAGCTTCTGCACAGTAAATAGGCCACTGGCTCCCGCACCAGCTCTGCAACCTCAGGAGACAAACTGTTTCAAATCAGGTTATAAATGGCACCACTTCTGCCCAAAATAACTGAACAATGTGAGAGCAACAGTCACTCTGCCATTGGCAGATCTGTAATGTCATGCAGCAGACGCCATCGCCTGATGCTGGAGGAGGAAGCAGCCTGACAGTAGCAACACACAAGTCCTATATTCACATCCTGACGCTTTAGTCCACAGACCCACGCCTGCTGTACATTTAGCTCCTGCGTTTCATAACATAGTCACCAGAGATGCTCAAGCCCCGCTGGATTAAACCCTGTGCTGTACAGGCCAGGCCCAGCATCCGCGACACATCCTCCGCTGGTACATAGGGGAGGGGGTGGCACTGAAGATGTGATCCTCAAATGTAATTATCGCTCGCTGGACACGGCATTATAATGCTACCTATACATCACCGCTCTGCGCACAGGATGCAGGCCTGTCTCCAACAATAGGCCTGAGCATAATATAACCCATTGCCATACTCTCACATATGCGATTGTAGCTTCAAGCTAGTCGGCCTTTGTCCGTCTTATTAATTTGTTTCAGTGGACGGCAGACCTCAAAACCTGCATCATTTCGCTCAAGAGGAAAACGACTCCATTTATTGTGAGAGCGGTGCGCAGCATTGTAGCGTCACCGTAAACAGCTCTTCGCATCTACTCAGCGGAATAGCCTCTGCTTTATTACAGTTGGAATGAATAATTCCTCTGCTTGTTGGAGCAAACGGGTCATTTAGTCAACAATGGCTGGTGATTAGACCAGCCTCTTGCCTTGGTGGGATCACATGCCTCATTCAGCTCCGAAGACTTAACAATAGTAGGCTACACTTTTATTTATCTCTCGCTGCACAGACCCGTGTGTGGGTCTGTGAATATGCAGAAATGTCAAATCCTAACACCATCTCGACAAACAAATTACATCACCCTCCAAAGCTACACAACTGAAGCAACTGATCGTAAATAAAACATAGCGGGTTAGGGCGCAGTGATTGTGTTTTCTATATGGCTGCCTGCTTTTCTGGTAATTATCACTGTAGCAGAGTGCACTCACCAGGTTTAAGACTGTCTCCACGATGTCCCTGTTGCTAACCTCCCCGACCTCAATAAGGCCCACCAGGACGGCGAATTTCATCTGGATATTCCTTATCGGGACGGCGGGGTTTATCACCCCGGCCGGGAGAACCATAGACCCGGCCGCAGACACCATCCTTTCCCCCGCGGTGGTCTGCTGCAGCTGCTGGGACGCCTGCTTCGCGGAGGACCCGGGCGGAGGATGGGGGTCTGTTGTGTCCGTCAGCGAAGAAGCACAACCCGGTGGTGCTGAAGCCGGCTTCTCGCTCGACATTTCCCCTCTGGAAACAGGGACGAGAGCCGCTGTCTCTCCTCACACCTGCTCTACAATCTCCCGATTCACAAAAACATCCGATGTTCAGAAAAATTAAAGAAAAATACAAAGTCCCGTGGAACTTGACCAAAAAAAACGCCCTATCCTCCTGAAAACGTGTGCGGATTCATAGGGCTGAAGTCGAGGATGGAGGATCGCAGAGCAGTTTCTCTGCTGCTGCCTGAGTCTCAGTGGCAGTTGCAGGTTGCAGTCAGTGCGGTCGTCGAGGAGAGAACGCCATGTTGACGCCCCCTGTCTGCGGTAACGCGCCTAACCACGCATGCGCACATGGGCTCTTCTGGAAGGAATTAACATGGAGCCTGACGGGAACATGGGCACATCATGGGGCCAGTGCGTGTGCTGCCGCTATGATATCTGTCACAAATTATACTGAGAGGAGACATTAATGATATAGATCAGATTAGTACTAATTAGACTACAGACGTTTTTAGTTGCCTAAGGAATAGAAACAATTAGGCCACTTTATTGTAACCATGCAGAACCTGTAGTGATTTTATTATTTATCAGTTATATTTCTATCCAATTGTTTTTAGTTAGTTTGTTATTTTTGAATAATTTATTATTGTTCATAAAAAATAGTGTCGTTATTATACTATATTTTACACTATTAGTCAATAAAGTAGTTGTAGTAGTAATAGTAGTAGTTGTAGTAGCAGTAGTTGTAATGGTGGTTTACTGATTTACTAGATTGCCAATAACATAAGTAAAGGCTTAAGTTTGTTGTTTTATTGATTTATGTCTAGTTTTCTCAATAGTTTTCTGTCCGGCTGCTTGGTGTAAAAGGTGTAACAATAAGCCATATGCATATTTAAGTGAAACATGAACAGCTTTTTTTTCTATATTTTTTTTCTTTCTTTCTTTTTTTTTTACAGCTGTTATATTTCCACTCCTTTTGTTTTATAATTCATAGACTCAGAGCTTTAGAAGAGAACACTTTGCTGAACTGCAGCTGTAAACAGTGTTAGGTTTGTTTGGGTAAAGCTAACTCGAGCAGAGTTCACACAGTGTAAAGAGTCTGGCTTTCAGACAGAAAGTGTTTATAAATTCAGACTCAGACCATCTTTCTGTCCTACTTCTCTGCAGAGGTGGAAGAACTCCAAACCTGCACGTTAAGTTAAAGTGCTGCCACTGCAAAATAGAAACTGCAAAAATTTTAGAAAATTTAGAGATTAAATGCAGAAGGAAAAAAAGACTTATCAACGTAGTGGCTGTGCACTTTGACAGCTTACTTTCGTCACTTCGCTGTGATAATAAAATCACCAATAGGCAATTATTTGGCTAATATTAATAATTTACATTTAAGTGTCTGCCTGCAACTTGAAATTTCTCTTTCTGCCTCCGCACCGCTCTTTTCCATTATCACATTTCAACATTTCTTAACACGCTCTGTTATCACTGCATTTTCTTTTGTAGGTTGTAATTACTGTCGACTAAAGTTGTGCAGTCTTTAGGAAGTTAAATATACAATCGCTCAATTTATCTGTTCTTGTAAAGCCCAATATCTCAACTGCAGTTGCCTCACAGTTTTACAAATACTGCTGATTTGAGAAGAACAGTTTGAAAATCAGCAATTAGACAGATACCAAACAGTGAAACAGACAGTAATGAATGATAATGACAATGTAGTACAACATTATATTATAGTTACTTAACATAACTGCAGTTCTTCGAGTATGGGCGTGCCCACCTACGAGCTTCGCTATGGGTGATCTCACCTGGCACAGCCAGGGCACTGAGACAGCTAAAAGGATTTAGCCACGCCAATCCAGCCTAGGGCATGGCACATGCCCGCAAAACCTATGGCCTATAAAAGGCCCATGGCCCCAACACTCTCCCTTCTTTGAACCAGCTCAACAGAGGGAGGCGGTCCAGCTGGGCCTGCCGGTAGGTGGGCATGCCCACATTCGAAGAACTGCAGTTACGTTAAGTAACTATAATTTCTTCTTCGTGTGGGCTAAGCCAACCTACAGGCTTCGCTATGGGTGAAAACAGAGGCGAAGGCCGCAGGGAAAAATGTACTCCCAGCTGGACAGGCTCACAAGATTGGTGCGGGAAGAAGGAGCAAAGCAGCGTGTACTCTAGGCACAAGCCACAAGCCCCCACTCAAACGACCTCCACAGAGGCGTTGGGAGCAGATCCACACCCTGACCCAAAGCAGATTGGGTCAGCCGGTGTGAAAAGGAGGACTAAAAGGTCCCATTGTCCCCTGGTTTAGTTGATGGGACCCCTGTCCCTGCCTAACACCGAGACAGCCACTGAGTCAGTGCACATATCCATAAGATATGAGCGCACAAAGGTGGATGCTGAGGACCAAGAGGCGGCCTGACAGATGTCCCTCATAGTGACACTTCGACACAAGGCCACCGACGTGGAGACCCCACGCGTAGAGTGGGTCCGAACCACAGCAGGTGGAGGGCGGCCACGTGCCTCATACGCCGCAACAATGCCGCCCGAACCCAGTGGGCAAACCGTTGGGACGACAACGGGTTCCCGTGCCCTCTGTCCCCAAAACCGACAAACAGCTGGTCCGTTTTGCAAAAACCTGCCGTGCGGTCAATGTAGCAGCGCAAGGCCCTGACGGGGAACAGTAGATTCGGATTAGGGTGTAAAGCACCCTAATCCGAATCACTCTGGAACGAAAGTCCGAGGTGATCGCCTTAGGATGAAAGGCTGGGTTGGGCCAAAGATGAACCAGTCCCCCGTCCTGGCTGGATGACATACAGGAGGGGTGAACCGATAGAGCGCAGAGGCCCCCTACCCTCTTGGTGGAGGACAACGCCAAGAGGAGGGCAGTCTTAAACGACAAAAGGCGCATCTCTGTTCATTCCAAAGGCTCAAATGGAGGTCCCACCAGGCCATCCAGCACCGTCTGGCGATCCCATGGAGGAACCACCTGCCTAGGGTCTGGCCTCACTCTGCACGCGCCCCGAAGGAAGCGCTTAACCAGTGGGTGACTGCATGCTGAGTAACGCCCAAAACCCTGGTGGCCTGTCGTAATGGCTGAAGCAAATACCCCCAGGGTGGACGCAGCCCGGACACTTTCCAAGACTCTCTGTAGGAACTCGAGGATCCCCCCAACTGAATAGGAGCTGGGGTCCCGTTCCCTCTCTTGGCACCAAGCGGTGAAGAGCCGCCAGCGGGACCTGTAAGCTTTCACTGTGGAAGGAGACCTGGCCTGCTGGATGGTGGAAACCACTGCCGGGGGGAGAACTAGCTCAGTCAGTTTCCCCCTCTCAGCATCCAGACCACTAGCCTCCTGCCAAGAATCGGGCGGGAGCACAGGGCTCCCCCCGCCTGTGACAGTGCATCGGGGGCGTCGGGGAGGGGCCAAGGATCCCTGACTGCCATCTGCACCAAGTCCGGATACCACCTGGCACTGGGGCAGTCTGGGGCCACCACCAAAATGTGAAGGGCCTGCAACCTCACCCTGCGGAGGAGAGGGGAGAGGAGACGGGAGAGGAGACGGAGTGGTGGGAAGGCATACAGGAGGCCTGTCGGCCACAGCCTGTGGGCCATGGCATCTACCCCGAGAGGCGGCTCATCTGACGACCTGAGCAAGAACCAGAGTGGGCACTGTGCTTTCTCTGCACTGGCGAAAATGTCAGCCACGGTGTGACCGAACCTGACCAACACATGTTTTTCCTGTAGACCAGGAAGGAAGTGAAGCAATACATTCTGCACTGCTATTATCTCCATGAGGTTCATGTGAGCTGGCGGGCCAGGCCCGGCCTACAGCGAATTGGCCGAGAGTCCCGCCCCAACCGGCAAGCAATGAGTCCATGAACACCTCCATGTGGTGCACGACGCAGCCCATGCGCACTCCCTGTTGGAGTCGACCGGGGGCCAGCCAGAAATGGAGGTCTTCCCGAGCTGCTGGGGAGAGCGAAACCACTGCCCGCCTGTCCCGCCTCGGGTGAAGACGGAGGCAGCAGAACCACCTCTGAAGCTTCCGCATATGCAAGAGCCCCAGGCGCACCACCGGGTGGGCTGCGGCCATCATGCCTAAGACGGACCTCACTCTGTGGGACTGGACCCACGGAGTGGCCATCAGGTTCCAAGCGAGGTCCAGGAGTGTGCTCCGCCTCTCCCTGGAGAGCCGAGCAATTATGTTCCGTGTGTCCAGTTCCAGCCCCAGGTACATGACCTGTTGGGGCGGGTGGAGAACACTCTTCTCCTGATTGACCACAAAGTCTGAGGTCGATGGACGTCATCCAATCCCAGGGCGGACACTTTCCAGGAGGTGCTTGACCATCAACATGCAGAACCCCTTGGTGGCCACGTGACTGTTGAGGTCCCGGAGATCCAAAATGGGTCTTACTCCTCCCTTTTTCTTGGGAACCAAGAAGTAAGGGGAGTAAAAACCTGCCATCGCTTCCTCCGGGTGCAGCTCCGATATGGTGCCGCGGCGCAGGAGCGAGGACACCTCCTCCAGCAAGGCGTTGGTCCCTGAGGGACACACCAGCCGAGTGCGAAGGACCCCATTGAATGGGGGAGGACAGCAGGCGAACTGCAGAGCGTAGCCGCTCCTCAGCGTCCTGGTCAGCCAGGGTGAGAGCGGACCCAAAACGCTTACCCACATGTGAAAGTAGAGCGTTAGAGGCTGTACCACATTTAGAAGAGCTGGCCCGCCCACCGCTTCGAGGCCCCCCACCGCTTCGAGGCCCCGTAGCAGGCTGAAGCGCGGGGGCCCCGAAAGGGCTGCGTATCACTGGTACGAGCAGCCGCGGGGAGAAACTCAGATCGTTCACACCCGCTGCCCCGCGACAGAACCGGGAGCGGCGGGGTAGCGTGGACGGAAGCGACGCGTTAGTCCTGGTCACGGACTAACGCGGCCAATGAAGACCCAAAGCGGTGTGGTGCTGCGGTGCGTCCCTGACGCGCAGGAGAGGCAGTGAATCCCTCATCCCACTGCTGAGAGCCCGCTAGAGGTGGAGCGCTTGCCATCACCGTAGAGCGGCGAGTCTGGAGCGCTTCACACCGGCAGCTCCGCTGTCAGATCCACATCTTTTAGACGCCACTGAAGCGGTAACATCTCACGCTGCGACTGGGGAAGCTGAAAAGCCACCGCTGTCGAGCTGAATGCGCCTCAGCGGTGAGAGCGCGGGGTGTGTGTGTAGTGTGGAGTGCGAAGAAGCATGCTCTCTTGGGAAGACGTAACGGGCCTTGTGGCCTTTATTTACAAATTTTACATTAGCAGCAGAAATGGCACAGGGGCGGCTAGGAGCAGCTCTCCTCTGCTGACGCTGATCATCCCGTCTCACAAAGCCAGAGCCCTGGGAAGTAGATGGGGCTTGACGGTCTGCAGAGCCGCGAATCAGAATCCAGAATCCACCTCTCTGGAACCCCAGGGGATGGGTCTTCTTCGCTCCGGGCGCCAGCGGCGAGAGCTACGTTGTTCACGGCGAGGCTGGAGATGGGGAGCGAGCGGCTGTGAGCCCCTGGACGCAGCCTCCAGGCGATTGATGATGTCCTGGATATCAGGGCCAAAGAGGGAAGACGTGGACAAGGGGAGCCCCAGCACGCCTTTCTGGTCCCGCTCCGCGAGGGAAGAAAGGCCGAGCCACAGGTGTCTCATTCCGAGCTGTGCATTACAGAGGACCCATGAAGGCGGCACGGCGCTCGGACTCCTCTCTGGGGAGAGCAGCGCAGGCGGGCAAGAGGCACACTGGACCTAATGCTGTCAACCCAGACAGATAAAGCAGCGGTCGTGCTTATCCTCCAGGAGCAGCAGAGTCTGGCAGGAACGGCAAGGGTAGAGCACGACGCTGGAGGGCGACGGTTCTCGGGCTGGATCCATCTTCACGTTGATCCGAAGAGTCTTCAAAGCGGTGAGTAGAACTATCTCAGTGCTGAGAGAGAAGAAGGGAGAGTGTTGTGGCCATGGGCCTTTTATAGGCCATAGGTTTTGCGGGCATGTGCCATGCCCTAGGCTGGATTGGTGCGGCTAAGTCCTTTTATCTGTCTCAGTGCCCTGGCTGCACCAGGAGACATCACCCATAGCGAAGCCCGTAGGTGGGCTTAGCCCACACGAAGAACAACTTCATTTTACTGGATTTATAGGATCGGGCCAGTTTTGGTCTTGGTGGGCTATGGTATTACGACTTGTCATTTGATTTTTCTGCTATAATATTGTAATTTTGTATTCAATGCTCCAAACACTGCTGCACCCTTAGGTATTGGCTCTGTCGCCAGCCACAAGAAGGCTTGTTACAAGCAAAGACAAATCTCTCTGAATCATCTCCAAAGTTATTATTTATTTATTTCATTTTTTCAGTTATGCTAAAGGACAAACTGCTATAACAAACAATAGTGAAGAACGTATTCATCAAGGAATTACAAGAAGTACTGTAAAAGTGAGCCTGCAGTCCACGCAAAGAGGCAAACGCTGTTAAACAAGCTCAACGTAGCGACGCAATGCAATCGGACATTTACAAAGTCTGTGACAGTTTACTGACAACTACAGATAAAATGGAATACCTTGAAGGACAGTCCAGACGGAACAATCTTGTGTTTGAAGGAATTGCTGAGTCACCTGGTGAAACGTGGACACGGAGGAAAAAGTCAGAAAGGTTCTGATGGAGAAGCTACACCTGGAGCGGCCGGTGGAGGTTGAGCGAGCGCACCGCACTGGCAAACCCGGAGTGGCTGAAAGACTGAGGCCAATAGTGGACAATTACTGAAGCATTAGAACTGGACTTTAAATACCCGCAATATGAATTACAGAACACTGAGAACGACATCGACCCTGAAAACAACTTTTTTACTAGAACACAGAGGATCTCCATAATTTCAAATTCAAAAACGTTAACGCATTCTCTATTATCCACTTCAACAGTCGAAGCCAAAACCATTCAATGTCATTTTAATAACAGAAACATGGATTTATATTGACAGAGAAAGTGAGTTCTCTATTGAAGGTTATGAGTTTATAAGCATGAACAGAAAAAACAAGCAGGGTGGGGGTGTAGCCATGTTCATAAACTCAAATTATAGTTATAAAGAGATATAAAATAAGACTATGGTGGTGGATGATATACTTGAATGCCTTACCGTTGAAATTGCAAGGGAAAAAAAGAAAAATATTATTGTAAGTGGTATTTATAGAGCTCCTGGCTCTGATATAGATGCTTTTTTCTAATTGGATGGAGGAGCACTTTTCAGATCCAAATCAGAAAGTCATGTTTGTGGGGGAAGACCTTAACATTGATCTGTTAAACCCATATAAAACATAACAAGACTGACGAATTTATAAATACTTTATTTAGTATAGGTCTGTTTCCTCGAATAACTAAACCGAGTAGAATTACAACCCATAGTGCCACCTTGATTGATAACATTTTCTCAAATGAAATAGAAAGTGATACAGTCAGCGGATTAATGATAAATGATATTAGTGATCACCTGCCAGTTTTTGTATTGTACAAAAATGGATATTTAAAAAATTAAGAGGAAAACAAGTATTGGTTTAGAAGGGTAAAAACAAAGAAAACTATTGATGCATTTAAAAAGGAGCTATTAGCTCAAGACTGGAGTATTGTATACAGAGAGAATGAGACTAATAAGGCATATGATGAGTTTGCGCAAATATTTCATAAAGTATATGACAAAAATTGCAGAAAATGAATAGTAAACCCATGGATGTCTAAGGGTTTGCTAAATGCATGCAAGAAAAAAAATTCACTCTACAAAAAATGTATAAATAATAGAACAAAAGAAGCTGAGGATAAATATAAGAAATATAAACATAAACTGACAGGTATCATTAGAAATGTAAACAGGATTATTATAATAAGTTGTTAGATAGCAATAAGAATAATATTAAAGGTTTATGGAATATCTTAAATAGTATAATTAGAAATAAACCGAGAACGATTAATTATCCAAAACATTTCAAAGATGAGGATAAAACTCTTAATAATATGAATGAAGTAGTGGATACATTGGCCCGAACATTGCTGCAAAAATTGCAAACGTTGAGAACTAGAATTGATTACCAGATTACCATGACATAGATATGAAAACTTTAAAAAGTGTTATTGAAAGTATCTCTAAGCCGTTAACATACATCTATAACTTATCGTTACAAACTGGATAATTTCCTGATGGTAGGAAAGCAGCAAAAGTGATTCCTCTGTTCAAGGCAGGAGATAAACATCTCTTCACAAACTACAGGCCTGTTTCCCTTTTACCGCAATTCTCTAAAATTTTAGAAAAGGTTTTCAATTCTAGACTTGACAGCTTTATCGAAAGGTGTAATTTACTCTCGGACAATCAGTTTGGATTTAGGAATAATCACGCAACCTCACACGCGCTCTTTGATATAATTGAAGAAATAACTAATGCTGTAGATAACAAGAAATATGCAATAGGGTTATTTATTGACCTGAGTAAAGCGTTTGATACAATAAACTATGATATATTAATTAATAAATTAGAACATTATGGGATTAGGGGGTAGCTCTACAGTGGGTTACCAGTTACTTAAAAAATAGAAAACAATGTGTGAAAATAGGTGATTATCAGTCGAGTTGTGTGTGGTTTACCTCAAGGTTCAATTCTGGGCCCAAAATTGTTTAATATGTATCTAAACGACATTTGTAAAACTTCTCAAATACTTAGATTTATCTTGTTTGCAGACGATACAAATATTTTTGCATCAGGAGACAATTTACAACAACTGTGTCGGCTTGTTAACTTGGAACTCAAGAGTGTCAATAAGTGGTTCAAACAAAACAAACTATCCTTAAATCTGAATAAAAGCAAAATGATGATATTTGGCAACTGTAATTCCAATGCTCAGGAAGCAATTCAGATATAGGGTGTTGTTATAGAGCGAGTGCATGAAATCAAATTCCTTGGAGTTATTATAGATGACAGAATAACTTGGAAAGCTCATATTAAATATATAACTACTAAAATTTCTAGAAGCATTGCAGTAATAGCAAAAGCAAAGCACATTTTGAATATCAAAGCTCTACATACCTTATACTGTTCTCTTTTACTGCCCTATTTAAATTATTGCACTGTGGTTTGGGGTAGTACTTATAAAAGCACATTAAAACCAATAGTAATGCTACAAAAAAGAACCAAACAAACATTATTTTTCCAAATCAAAGATCATGAAGTTTTGTGACATTGTTGAGTTTACAGATGTTATACAAAGCAAGGTACAACTGTTACCAGGCCAAATACAAAGAAGGTTTCAAGGACGTAGTGGAGGTTGTGAATTACGTGATGAATTAAACTTTAGGATTCAGAAACATAGCACAACTTTGAAAAGCTTTAGCCCGACAGTGAGTGGTGTACATTTGTGGAATAATTTGGAGATGGAGATGAAACGATGTCCAAACATCAACCTGTTCAAATATAAATACAAACAAAAGACTTTTGAAAAGTATAGGGAAGAAGAAATGCGTTGCCTCTAGGGGGAGCAGCAAGACCTAATTGCTTTTAAGTGTTGTTGCTCTGAACGGTTGTCACTCTCTTGCTACATAGATACAATAAATAAATAAATAAATAAATAAATAAATCAGTTGAGAAAAGGCTTTGGATCTGTTGAGAGGGACCCTCCCAACGGGATCATAAACCTCGTCTTTAAATGCACCACACAGCATAGAAACTTCATCTACAAAATCAGCTGTTGGGGCAGCTGGGTGGGGGTTTGTGGATGGGGAGCTACTGCCCTCTTCAACTGGCCCGCTCTACAGCCTGGCTTTTTAATGCATTACACTATGTAGGGGTTCATAATACATTATACATGGAAAAATTAATAAATAAATAAACAAATACAAAAAAAAGAGGAACTTGTACACAAATTAATATTATACTGAGGATGGTAATGACAACTGGGAAGTAGCAAGATCACGAAGTATAATACTGCATAGTAACGTGCCTTTATAACATAAAATAGTGACTTTTGGTAATGTTACCAAGGTTTGGTATTGGTAACATGCTGAAATATATTATATTAAGGGTTGCCTTTTGTTACTTGCTTTGTACTAAACATCGTACATGAAACGAGATCCTGGTTGTCATTGTGCTTCGTTTCTGTTATTTATATGAACATTTCAAACAATGCTTTGTAATTTGGTGTTAAAAAAGCCGCTTTGAAGTGTAACTGGTTCTCTTTTGCCAACGAGGCAAATCAAAATATGATGCTGCTAATTGTATGATTGATAATGTAATTGCAATAGGATAAAGTTATTATTATAGTTCTGTCATGTAATGTCTTTATGTAAATGCTTTATGTAATCTTGTAAATGTTGCATTGATTTTGGGGGTGGGCGCTTATAAGCTCTTGCTTCAGCCCTCTCCTTTTGAGCAGAATGTTTACTGCTCAAATAAACTAATAAACTAAACATCATAAGTCCTCACATACTGTCACCATAGAGTCAGCTGGTGTCACTGTGCGTGCGGGGCATATGTGGACAGCCTGTAAGCCTGTTTCACACAGTGTGCATTGGCCCAGGACACATCTGCAGGGGAGCACTTCCATTATCGCGCCCGCTGTAGCCCCTGATTCGTCACTGTCTGATCCGGGGTGCATTAGCCGCGTGCCCGGCTGTATTTTCATATTGCCAATGATAGCAGTCTCTTTCATGTCTGGCTCTTGAGTCCGGCCCTGGACGCTCGAGTGGCTGATGGGGTGAGCTATAGGCAGCAGCATCCCACCTGCCTCTGAGCACGAATGCTGGCGGGACTCACATTGAAATGACCTGGGCTATAGCTGAGCAGCAAGAGAGCCAGTTAACAACGCACTTCAGCACAGGGTGTTTTCCATGCCCCCCCCCACTAAATCTTAAAATGCATTCATTCTCTCAGCATCAGCATCATCTTGCGTTTCAGTCAGTCATCTTTTAATAATCTGTATATAAGCCCAAATCTACATAATTTCACTCCTACACACATTTTAATGACCTTTTAAATCAATGCAAAGCAGAATATATAAAGTCAGAGGTGGCTATTTTGTGCAATTTGTCATGAATAAAAGCAGTGAGATATTTCAAAATAATACCTTGTTAGGCAATGCCTTTTTGAGCCACTGCGAGGTTGATTGAAACTACCCATGAAAAAGGAGTATAAAATAACAGTGAATCTCAACTGGTATAGCTGTAGGACCCACCCACCTTCAACGCATCGTGACAAGCCACGACTCAAATCAAATGATCTCTTGTGCCTTATCCCTTAATTCAACTGATTGTAGAAATAATTGCTGTTCCTTTTATGTCTAGGACCCCCTTGTAAACGAGAAGCTGCATCTCAAGGGGCTTTTCTGACCAAATAAATAATTTGCAGTTTGACCTTATTTCAGCATCAGAATCAATTTCCCCACAGAGTTTTGTCATTAGGCAAACTTTCAAAAAATGATCAAAGCAATTTCTCAAAGTTCGTTTTTGGCAAAAGCCCGTGGCCCACTGAAATCATCATGTGACATAACTCCCAACCCCTCAGTTGAAAACGACTGCTTAAACGTGAGCCACAATGCGCTGTAATGATATGTTACTGATTTTTACAGGCACAGTCGCAGGCACAAAGAAACAAAGTGTACAGTGTGTAGTACACAGCCTCTCCATCACCCCTCCCTCATGTCTGACTCCCTCACAGGAGCATATCCCACACAAACATTAATTAATAATGTTGTGGTCCTGAAACAATAGAGTAGTAACCGTAAATCAACACTGAGAAAATACGGTTTGCACAAGGCTTTTCAGATTTCCCAAACCAATCAAACAAAGCAGAGTGTACCCTTCTCACACACCTCCATCTGCGCACCTCTCCATCTCCATCTCTCTCTCTCCCTCACCTCTTTCTCTCTTTACGCCTCTGTCCCTCTCCCACAGAATCATTCCTCACACCGCCACATGCTGAGGCGTTTGGAGAATGAATGAATGAATGAATGAATGAATGAATGGTTTATTTTGGTTGATTGATGAGGAGAGGTGCGCTCGGGGGACCAGTGCTGCACACTCACACACACACACACACACACACACACACACACACACACACACACACACACACACACACACACCACACACACACACACACACAGACACACACACCACTACAATAGCACTCCACACACGCCTCTTTTGTTTCCACACAAAGGCTCGTTCTTGCCGGCTTTGTCGTGACTCCACAAAAGATTTCTTTACCAGAATGGAGAGGTCTTAACCGGGATCTGCTGCTGATTGGCTTAAAAGCACTCATTGTTCTCTCTCGCTCTTTCTGCAAATCTGTGCGCTCATATCTTTGAATCAGCGGTGAAATAGATATATCTGGTCCCTGCCTCTACTTTGATTGATTTGCAACTATCAAACAAGTGAAACTATAGGGGGGGGGAAACACAAAGAAATGGTACTTCATGGCTATTTTACAACATCAAACATAATCTTTGCATTTCTCTCAAATCAACGTAGTATTTTCAAAATGATTTGATATTTTTGGCGGTGCTTTTGCTTTATTTATCAACCATGTAAAACTTACCAAAGCACAGTGGTTGGATTTCTCTACACGCCAGAATTCCAGTGATTTCATTTTATTGTGATCCCCAATTCTTCCACCAGTTTACTTGTTTCAGTTTAGACTCATTCAAGTGCTTTAAAGAGGGGGTATTATGCTTTTTTCAATCACATAGCACCAGTCTATAGCATACTACAATGATGACGTAACCTTCTGTTGGTCTGTATATGCAGTAAATTAAAATAACTGCCTTGAATAAAATTGCTCTCTCAAAATGGCTGTACTGAACGTCTTGAAATAGGCCTCTGTCTCTTTAAGAAGCTTTCCGACACGCCCCCTTCAGCACACTGCTGTGGCATCTAAACAACAACACTGTGCGGGGAGGGGCCTCTGCTGAGCTGAGGAGCAGTGGTTGGTGGCTTGGCTGGTGACGAAAGGTCCAGAGGCGTCTCCAGGAGGTGGGGGCGTTCCTAGGAGGACTGAGGCATAGCTACACCTAAAATGGCTGCCGTCTAAGTTTTTAGTGATTACTCAAAAATATGTGAATGAGCCAAGGCAACACTCCAGGCATGTGTTTAATGAGGGAATGACATAATAATATGATATAAAGCTTGAAAAAGTCGATTTTACATAATACCCCCCTTTAAGGTTTATGCTTGCAATGATCAACATTTTCTGAGTACTATTGTTTTAGTCCAATCAAATTGCATGCAGCCTCCGAACCAAATCTCTTCAGTCGCAGCTGCACTGCACGCTTGAAGAGCAGCATCTCTGGGCTGCTGTCGAGATGATAGAGAGGAGTTTCATCTTGTGTGGGCTGAGGATCACAGAGTTGTAGCTTTTCTGAAGGGACTTGTATAAATCATGCAGACACAGTGAAGTAGGGGCAGAGACGTGCGTCAGTCCGCGTTTGATCAGGGCACGTGCGCTAAATGTTATTTCCCGTGTGCTGCTGTTGGAGTTTGACACATGTAAAGTATGAGACATCATCGGATAATGGGGAGCTTGGGGAGCGCTGGTCAACTCAAAGTTTTTAGGCCATTGCGAGACAGTGATCAGATGAGATTGGAGTTTCGTCGAGTGCGGCGAACACAAGTTGGGGAGAAAATGACATGTTTGTTTGACAAGTTGGTTGAAATTGTATCTATTTTGAAGTCAAAAAGTGGAAGTGTACCAAAGTAGTGATGCAACCTTCTGTAAAATCTAAACTGACTGGGAAAACACAACACATTGTATTCACTAAATGGAAGACTGGAGTTTTATACTCTTAGTTTCATGAGACAGTGGCAGCATTTTAGTTTGGGAAACAATGTGGTGTTCAATGTTTGCAACAAACAAACAAACAAACAAACAAAGACAAAGAAGAATATTCTCTAACCTGTGCATCAGCTGTTTGAAACAGGTCCAAACAAGCAGTAAATCTTATAATTAAAGGCTTTTTTAGTCAAAATGTGACCAAAAAAAAGGTATTTCAACCATCACGGCCGTCCTTTGGAGACGAAATGTGATGAAAAGATCAACAAATCATAATATAATGCAAACTTCAAGCATCAGTATTATTTTTAATCACAAATTGTTACTTTTATAACACACTTTTGTAAGGCAAAAACAATATTACCCTACAAAAAAGAAAATGTCTGGTATAGGGCCTTTAATATCATTAAATTGACTCACTGTGTAATCTTAAAATCCCTTTCATTTCTTTATTTTCATTTATAGAGAAGTGTCATGGTTATACACTGTATATAACATCTTAGCCATAATTGCCCATCCCCAATTGGGCTTTTACACGAAACACAATTGAAATGCAATGACAAAATGCTCCTCACAAATTTAGAGCAAAATATGAAAACAGAACCACTTTAAATTGTCTAATGAATTTGGCTTAAGAGCTGTTTGTGTGTGGTACTGTAAGTGCAGGTTTCTGAGTTGTAATGGGAATAAGACTCAGTAGAAGTCACAGGGAGATGCTCTTATCAGCCCGACTGTAAGTAATAATAGCTGCAACACACAACCCTCAGAGGACTCCACAAACTCGCAAATAAAGTTGAACAGATTAAACGGGTTTTCTTACAGGAGTTTGAGAGGAAAGCAATGCATTAAAAAAATAGGGCATACTTCCCCAGATATCTAGGGAATTACAGTTGTGAAGAGTTAGTTGTTGTGTTGGGGATTGTTAAGTGGGTTAAGACGCTTGCTTCACCGATTCACTTAAAAAAAAATCTACATTTAGGAAAAGAATCATAAACTAGCACAAGGACTAATTGCCTAATATGTATTTTGACAGCGACCAACCAGATTTTCTTATTCTCTTCCCCCCTCAGTGCTGCACAGTGTTCATGCACAAACGCCTACACCGACACCATGTAATGGGTGTACTGAAAAAGCAATGCTGAATCATATTAAATTATCTTTGGTGTGGAGCTGTCAATCTGAACCAAGGTTGGACTATATGACCCGAGGATCAAGGACTGCAGCAGAACATTAAGCTTTCGAACTAAGGCCATCGAGACCACTTCAGATTGACACTTGTACTGTACAGGCCTGAGCAGTGTACAGTCAACGCGGCCCTGAGGGTAAGAAGACAGACATACAGTAAATGAGTCATGGAAAAAACACTGTCTTGTTAGCCGCTTGGTGTGCGAGCCCCTGACGCAGATCAAGTATAACTCAATAAACGGCACCGGAGGGATCTACGATGAAACTCTATTATGGAGTGGTCAAACATGAAGGCCTGTTTATATCAGAGCTGTCAATGATGTATGGTTTTTACAAGTGTCACAGTCAGTGCAGAGAAGATGCAAGGATTATGTTGGCAATCCGTACACATAGGGTTTCGTGTGAACACTGTTAATGAATAAATTAAGTTTTTAAAAATGCATTGTGGAAGCCAAAACAAGGCAAATGGAAAACAGAAATTGAGTTTTCTTACAAGGAATAGAGAGATATTCCCAAAGGAGCTACAGTAACTCCAGTCATGATTGCTCATCCACACCTGCATTTCCATCCAAGAGATTCCTCTGTTTTAATAGTTTGATAAGCTGTTTATGAATCATCCCCACAGACGAACTAAATACCAAAACATTTTAGCTAACTTTCCAAAAGAGGGTACGCCTAAAGTTCAAACTGTTCAAACTCATTCCTAACTTTCCCAACGCATTTCTAACATCACGATTCTTCACAGGGATGAGTTCATAAGCACTTTTCACTATGGACAAAGTGTAGTTTTGCGGTCATGGTTACAACAACAAGCCGATGGTTAAAAATTCTATAGATTCACAAATTCACAAATGTATGTTTTTACAATATACTAAAGGAGGTCAAAACTACTTTACATTAGGGCTGAAAGATATATCATATCGATATCGAGATATGAACATTCAAAACATTAAAATTGAAAAAAGCAAGATATAAACGATATAGATTTTCATCAATAAAACTGCACTCTGTTATTACAGTGCCTTGCGAAAGTACTAATACACCTTGAACTTTTGCACATTTTGTCATGTTTACAACCATAAACATAAAGATTTTATTTTGAATTTGTTACTGAAAGTTCACACACAAGTAACAGACAACTGTGAAGTGAAAGCAAAATGATACATGATTCTGTTATTTTACAAAAATAGAAAACCGAAAAGTCAGGTGTGCACAAGTATTCATACAGCATGAATTAATACTTTGTGGAACCCCCTTTTTCTGCAATAACAGCAGCAAGTCTTCTGGGGTATGACTCTACAAGGTTGCACATCTAGAGACTGACATTTTAGCCCATTCCTCTTTACAAAACAGCTCTGTCAAATTAGAAGGAGAGCGTTTGTGAACAGCAGTTTTCAGTTTTCAGGTCTTTCCACAGATATTCAATAGGATTTAGGTCAGGACTTTGACTGGGTCATTCTAACACATTAATATGTTTGTTTTTAAACCATTCCATTGTAGATTTAGCTTTGTGTTTAGGGTCATTGTCCTGCTGGAAGGTGAATCTCTGCACCAGCCTCAATTATGCTGACTCCAGCAGGTTTTCCTCCAAAATGTCCCTGCATTTGGCTCTATCCATTTCCCAACTATTCTTACAATCTTCCCAGTCCTGCTGAGGAAAAGCAGCCCCATAGCATGATGCTCCCCCCACCATATTTGACACTGTGGATGGTGCACTCAGGACGATGAGCAGTGTTAGGTTTATGCCATTCATAACGTTTTGCATTTGGGCCAAAAGGTTCAATTCCCTCACAGAACAGCTGGAATTATACTGAGAGTAGATTACACACAGGTAGACTCTATTTAATGGTTAGGGCAAGGTGTGAACATTCTGCAGTCATTAGGAATGTTATAAAGGCAATTTAATGCACTCAGAAAATGCTGTATGAATACTTATGCACGCCCCACTTTTCACTTTTCTATTTTTTGTAAAATAACAGAATCATGTATCATTTTGCTTTCATTTCACAGTTGTCTGTTACTTGTGTGTGAACTTTCAGTAAAAAAAATCTAAATAAAATCTTTATGTTCAGGGTTGTAAACATGACAATATGTGCAAAAGTTCAAGGTGTATTAGTACTTTCGCAAGGCACTGTATGATTTATTTTTCTGAAAAATGCTTGCTTTTCACCTAACCCATAGTCATATCGTATCGATATCGAGATATCTGGCATGAATATCGAGATATGAAATTTTGTCCATATCGTTCAGCCCTACTTCAAAAATACAGGGTGTAGCGTCCCAGCAGAACAGATCAAGCGTACAAGTGGATCTTGTGTATAAATCCGTCTTTATTCCATCCGTAACAATCTCCACCGTAAGAGCTGGACAAACTATATGAATGAATGAAAAGCAGGACGAAAACGTTTCCTCTCAGGTTCTAAAACAGGGTGAAACATTTAGCAAACCGCTTCTGGGAGGCAAACTCATGATGCTGAGACGGGCACAGCTTTAACCCCCATGCTGTCTGCAGACAGGAATATTTGGCTTACATTGCTCCAGTCCAGCATTTTTTCTTCATCCATTTCAAATTCTCTGTGGCCTAACCTTGTTATGCATTGATGTCTCGTATAGCAGCAAATGCACGTCTGTGGAAGGTCTGTGGAGCCTATAGCAACAGGTTAACAACTGCAGACCTCAAAGGGCAGATAGTCAGTGTGATGGACTCTACAAAGCTCGTAGGTTATGCCATGCAATCTTCTGTCAGTTTTTAGGCAAAACAGAACAGCTTCACAGGTTCCCTTAAGATGCTATTTGTTTCATTTGTCCATATGCAAATATTTGCCTGTGTGCAAGGCAAGTGAAGTGTGTATTATCAGATGTGTGTGCTTTACCTTGCCAGCATGCTGAATTCTCGCCGTATTTGTGAGTTTACAAACACACAGTGCAAATGCTGTTGGCACTGTAATATCAATCCGGCTCTTGCCAGGTTACTGTGTGCATGTATTAAGGGGATATATGAGGAAAACTCTTATGCAGCAAGACATAACATTGTTTAATATGTGCACATTATAAAATTAGTCTGTGGTCATGACAAAATCAAATGTTTTTATTTTTGATAATTGTTGTCCATTGAAAGAATGATAAGGCACAATGTTTATTCATAAATGTATTACATTTATTTAGAGATGGAAAATGAACTCCTTGGTCTCCTTGGTTCAGTCCTGGTCTAATTTCAGTCAAAGTGCGCGTGTTCAAGATTCGTGTATTTGCTGTTTTTATTTTGTTCCAAAACTGTAAACCACCCATAGATTTTGACCGCTGCCCTCCATCTGAAATCATGACATGAAATTGTAGCGTGTCAAGATCCAAACCAATTCAAATGCTAAACTCCAGTCTCTTCTCCTCTCCTCTCTCTGAAGTGCTCCTTGGCCTCTCACATGTGTCCATATTAATTGCGCATAACTTTGGTTAATATTTTGCCAATCTGGACCACACACTCAGAGAGACTGTACACTGACTCCTCTTCGCTGCATAAATCATGTGTGCAATCATTTATTCATTAATGACCTTATCGTGGATGTCTGCAGACGGCTCTGAATCCGTCACATCTGCCTCGGTCTGCTCTTCTGTCAGATGCACTTTCTCTCACTGGCTCAGAGGGATAAATTGTACAGGCTGCAACGACAGTGATATATTTCCAAATAGTTATTTACATTTTTTTTCTTGTTGTTGCTCTACTCTTGCCGAGAGACCAAAGTTGAGTGAGTTTGATTAAGGAACAACCTCATATTTTTATAGCTCTAAAATAGATCTGGCTGTTTCAGACTCTGTTATGCAAAGAGGGGCTTTTTGATTTGGTTCTGCTTTTGCAAATGAACTGTTTATCATACGTTAGACATGTATAATAAAGAGTGCATAGGTGAGGTGACTTTCAAGAATCCTGTACCATAGGAATTGATTGGGTCCTGAGTTTTGATTCACAGACTGTGCGGGCATGTTCACTCCGTATGCTTTAGTTTCAGCTCATGATCCAGAGGTCCCTGATACTCCACTTCTCCTGACAAGTAGACGCATGAGTCAATTGCACAAAAGAGAACACAGAGACAATAATATATACCTCAACCTTATTTCATTGTTTTTATTAAAGAAGATTCTCATAAACTTATAACTATTAGGCTACGTTTGGAGAAAACAACCGTCTAAGTGAGAAAACATGTGGAACAAGACATACTGTAGATTTTCAAACTTGTGGTCATTAAATCCAGTCAAATCATCTAAAAAGTGTATCAGTGTGGTCCCACAGTCCAGCTGAGCTCAGTGCCATCTTGATTGTGAAGTGCTGTTAATTTGTCTTTTCCAAGCCACATCATCACTAATACTGCAGCACGGTCACCTGCCTTTGAAGAGGAAATATGACAATTACAATGGAGCATTGCAGTTTGCCTTCATGTGGCGCAGTGACTCAGGCCTCATGACTTCATCAACTCATCCCACCGAAGCAAACGCACTATGAGACAGGATTACCGGAAATGAGATTAGCCGAAGAATCTCAAATCCATCATGCTTCTAAACATCTGCTCTGTTGACAAATAAGAAAGCCCTGCCAGCATTGTGTGACAGTGTAATGTAATTACCAAACAAAAGATCATTAAATAGCTTTGTGTGTGCACGCCCTGTTTATTATTTTCCCTAGAGCTATTATGACAATTAACTGACACAGCAATTAATCCTCCGACAATAGAAGCCCCTGTTGTTATGCAGTTGTGGCCAAGTTAGACTTAAGGTTAGGTTAAGGCGCTTTATTTGTCATAATACAACTGTACTATGAAATTTGTCCTGCATTTGACCCATCCTTCAATGCCGCTGGGGCAACTCATCAGGAGCAGTGGGCAGCTGCGTGCAACGTGCATCTTCCCATTCTGATTTATTAGGCTACATACTGTGCCTGAATGAAAATGGAAACACGTTTTGCTGGGTTTCAGATCACAAGTTGCGCACGTGTGTCAATGCTCAGTCGAATGTTTTGATAGAGGACACACATTCTTGATCCGTCTGTAATAGCATGTTTTGGTGTTGAAGACTCTCCACCAGAAGATTGATTTATTTGAGCAATTATTTACATTATTATTTACATTATCACATTATTACACAATAAAAAGAAAAATGACAACTCAAAAGGAGTAGGCCGAAGCAGGAAAGCTTAGAAGTGCCTATCCCACATTCAAAATTGATTTTGTCAGCAATATTTATCAGAAGGCTCCATATATTGGAAGTGGATTGTTTTTTTGTTGTTTTGTGCTGTATATTCTTCTTTGTTGCCCTCTGCCTGAAAATGAAAAATAACTAGCAAACGGTAAATGGTCACATTTATATAGCGCCTTCTTAGTGATTTAGGCACTAAAACCCCTTTACAACAAAAAAACACTCACCCATGTACACTCATTCATACACCAGTGTGTGCAGAGGCTGAAGGCAAAGTGGGTGAAGTGTTTTGCCTAAGGACACTTCACCTGCAGGATTCGAACTGCTGACCCTCCGGTCACAAGACAACCCGCTCTACTCTCTGCCAAATTTCTGCCATCATTGTGCATAGTAGACAATTACGTTTTTCTATTCTATTCTATTCTATTCTAACTCGTTATCGTTATCCAGGCCATAGCTTTTTAGAATAAAGATGTGTGGAACCAATAACATGGTGAACTCATGGGGGTCATGTATCAAGTCAAGTGCTAAAGAGTGAGTGTAAGCCGAAAAATAATATAGCTATTTTGTGGGCATGTTGGACTTAATTTACCATTTGAAAATGCCTACAGGTATTACAGCCCCAAATCTGACATGTCAATTAGAGAATGCTGCGTGATTAAACAATGCAATAACAACTCTACTGATTATCTATTTTAGCACGTGGGACTCATTTTGCACATGAGCAAACGCTTGGAAATTACTCCAATAGATCTGTTAAAAAAAAAAAAAAATTCAGCATGCTGCTAAAATATTGTAGTTGCTGACAAGGCCTCTTGGGGTGAAGCCAAAGACCAAAAGGATGGTCGTCACCCAAATAACATCACAGAATTACACATGGCTTGCTTGAAATGCAGATCTTAATCAGTCCAGAGGAGGTCACTCAAGATGTACCCGTTTCATCCCATTTCACATCCAATTTGGTCATTTTCTGCACGTGTAACCTTGTTAGTAGCCTATAATATAACGTGGTGATTTGTCGTACTTTACGCACACGCATGTGGGGAATTCAAACAGTTAGGTGACCCACATTTGCGCCTATGACCCATCCTTGTTGGTCCGTTTAGAGCTGATTCGTAGAAAACCTGGCGACATAATGTTCACAGTTGAAGCCCCGAAGCGGTGGAGACCCACAGAGAGGAGCGTAATTAGTATTCAGGGCTCGCGACGTGCGCCCTACTTTGAAGATAAAATCAGTGACATGTTAAATGAGCGGGGACTTGGCGCACTGTTCACCCATTTGTGCCTTGTCACAGGTGGTAAGGCTTGAAGACAGACTAGTGCAAGCCCGTACTCTGCGTCCTCACGGTTAAGTAGGTAAATGTGATTGAGTATTGATCCACGCGGGAACGGCTCACTTTGGCGCAGCGCTGCGTCCTTAGGGAAAACCTCTGATGCCTTCACACACATTCCCAGGGTCTAAATAGAAGCTCTACGACCATGTTATTGGTGGCATACTTTCATTCATGACCTTCAGCCGCTGATGAAGCAACAGCGCCCCTCTGTGGACACCACAAGAACACTTCTTAATTGTTCTGTGGGGTTTTACTTTGCGTGCCATAATTAGTTTGTATCAAAACACAGCAAAAAAGGGAGCAATGTGTGTATGTAAAGTGGAAAAGTAAAGATAGAGACCATATTCTGTTTAGATTTTTATTCGTTCATTTAGAAACACTCATTTTCATCTTTGTCAGAAAGAACCAAGACTTTCTGTGGTCTAAATTTTGAAGCTGTCCTGTTTGGAAACCAGCTCAGGTCCACACAGCCCCTCACACACTTATACAGTATATAGACTTGTACACACCAACTCTCCCTCCACTCCTGCATTCCTCAGGGTTCAACAATGAGAGATGAATCATAGCAACACCTTAGCTACGCTGCCTACAGTTGAAACAAAAGAAGTCACGGCAGTGCCAGTGCGGAGCAAGCTCTATTTGCTATTGCATTGGTGAAGTTCACATTTGAGCGTATCAATATGATAGGAAGACCCTGAAATAAGCTGATGCTGGATGTGCTGGCACTGAAGCACTGTATTTACAAAGGGCCTGATCAGCCGCACTCACACTGGTTCAAACATGCTTCTCAGAAGCAGTGAAATGGTCACATGTCCTAGACATAGTAAATATGACAGCAAAAAGCAAAAGGTACACCATATATAGAGATAAGTAAGGACATTAATAACTTTAAAATAACATTTAGATATGTTTAAAATAGTGATCTAAATCTAACAGTGATATTAACATCTTTTGTTCAAAACTGAAGCTTATGGACCCAATGAGAGTTCCCCCTTTGTTAGCGCTGGTTAGTGCCACATTGTACTGGACCCAGTCATTTTGAAAGGAGCTAAAGCACAATCGATCTGCATAGAAAGCTTTTTTTTAAGTGCATAAAAACATGAGGGAGAGGTTATTTTGGCAAATGATTGTTTTTGTTAGCCTGCTACTTAGTTCTATTGCTATAGTACATATAAATATCATATTTCACTCATAAATAATATTGAAATAATATAGCATTAAATATTTTTTAAACAGAATAATATAATAAAACCCGACTTTAATAGGACAATAGAAACATGGCTAGGATTGCAATTGGTTTTGTTTACAATTCTCTTAAAAGGAATATGAAACATAATTCTAAAACAAAGACGATAATATGCTAATAATAAATCATGAATATTCTTGATAAAACAATGACACTTTTTATCTTAATTTTAGATTGCTTTATCTATAATAATGATAACAATAATAATACCTCACTAAAGCCATTTTCTGTATAGATGACTGTTATCCAGTACATGTGGCATGGTGTAGCTCAGATTGGCTCAGCAGCAAAATGATGGTCTCCTGGTCACTGTCCAAAATACACCTGTGGACATTTGAGTCTCTCTCTCTGTCCATCAGTCTGTCACGCTGAAGAGGCAGTGTCCCCAGAGACAGAGCTTGATTTCTGGGTCAAAGTTTTGCTTCAGGACTCTGCGCTGGATCATTGGTCTGAAAGGAGGACCGGACCCTCTGGGCCTCATTTATCAAGAGGTGACCAAAAGCTTTATTGTACCATTCTGGAGATCTTCCCCTGAACAAAGAAACATACAATAAACAACATCAAAATGAGGTAAATCAAAACGTAGAGCAACAGGATCATGAAATAAAGTAGTATTAGTGATACTTGGGTTAGTAATGATCGACATCCTCATTATGGTCTTAAGAAAGGAAGACAATTTAAGAAAACCTATTGATGAGAAGAAGAAAATATACATGTATGAACAACGGATGTCCTGATCAGGTTTTTTTGCCTCCGAGTCATTTGTTTTTGAGAATTGCCCGATACTGAGTCCCGATCCGATACCAATATATATATATATTTTAATTAAGAAAAGTAATTGTTTCATGCATGGTTTTGGATATAGAGAGTAACTCTACTTAGTCTGTTTTTTCTCAAGTAAGCAAGACTATTAGTCTTTACAGTGTAATATAATTTACACAGAGGGTGATCTAAATCCCATTCGTTACTAAATGTGTTTGTTGATTGGCAATGAAAACAAAACTTAGGCAATAACTTTTTAGTACAATGCAATGTACCAAACTGTCTGGCAGTTCAGAAAAAAACACAGCAGTAATGTAAAACAGTAAAACAGTTAAATAACACAATATATTTGGCCAAAAGCTAAATGTGCCATGTTAACTTGATTACAGTCTCTTTAAATTAAGATAGGGTGACCACTTTTCCAGCCTAAAAACCGTGACGGGGTCGAGGTCCACGCGCACGGGGTACCGTCCGCTGAGCTGTGCACGCGCGCCGTTCACCGTGGCATGAACAAGTGTCATGTACTGTGGGCGTGTACAGAGTGCATGTATTTTACTAAAGGCTTAACACAACCAGAGGAGTGAAAACAAGCGCTTCTTCCTCAATTCACCGACTGAACGTAGCGCGGGGATGTGTGAGTGAAGAGAGGAGGCAGTGATTTAGGTTATTAATAGAGACAGAAGTTCCCCCTCGTCTTTCAGTGTATTTGCGCACGTATGAGTGCAGCGGGCCGGGCTCTTGTCTCTGTCCATCACGGACAGAAACATCTCCGCAGAAATGCGAGGAGGCTTTCTCTGCTCAGTGCGGGTCTGAGAAGCCACGGTTCAATCACATGTGGCGGTGTAATAGTGATAAAAACAGCTGTTTGTTACTTCTTACTGCTCTCTCCCCGTCCTGTCTTCCTGTCTGTTCTCACTCCTCGCTTAGCCTAGAGTAAACTCTGCACGGGTTATCAGGGATGTTGTTATTGTTCTCCCTGGCACTTGTGTGGATTTCTCAGACGAAGGGGGGACACGGACTGAGCGGATGGTGCGAGTGATTTGACGCAGCCAGGTGGAGTGGGTGACAGAGGCGCTGGGCCAGGGGGAGAGGACAGAAAGTGGTTCACGATAGCTCGAAATCTGATCAAAAGTAATGAGAATGGACTTGCGTATATATCCAAGTCCTGATCGGGAGTTAATATCCGATTCCGATCGAGTCTGTAACCACGTGGTCGGGCCCGATTTCCGATCATGTGATCGGATCGGGACATCCCTAGTATGAACTCCTACCTGAGATCCACTCTGCAGATGTGCGTGAGCCTGGTGCGCCCCGACCCGCTGGGCTCCAGGAGGTATTGAGACTCCAGTACCACCCCTCGTACTGTCCCGGTCCGGGGGCTGTCCTCATGGTCCACTGATGCACACACCAGAGCACACGAGCCTCTGCACAGTTCTGTACGCCAAGACCTGAGACACAAGGAAAGCCAGACGGAAAGCTTCTGTTAGCAAAACGTGTAGTATGGGAGTGTGCTTTTAATGATAACGTTTAAAATCAGTTCCGTATACAGTATGTGTAGTATTGCTAAATGAATTTAACAGTGCAGGGAATATGAGTGAGGAAATTCCAACAGGAGAGGCTTAAACTGTAATGAGTGAGGTGCAAATTCGTAAAGAGTAAATGGGGTGATTGACTGAGAGACATATAGGTAGCAGGAAGTTATTGGCTGAGTGACACACAGGGAACAAGAAGAAGTGGGAGTGGGCGTTATGGCAAATATCATATTTTCTTAGCGTCTTGGCCATGTTTCTTGTACACAGCTTTGTATCACTTTGAAAGATAATTAAAGCCATCTGATTCAATTATATATCGTCATATCTGCCAGCTCGAGGAGCAAGGTAAGAAAAACAGTCTTCCAACTTGAATTTCCATAAAAGCTCAATTTGTCATCTTGGCCTCTTCCCAGTGTATCCATAAATGTCATGGACTACTCAACTGTTTAACCAGGAGATGCACAACTCCAATGAGAACACAAGTAAACAGCATTATATTTTACCGTAGTACCACGTAGTCAGAGCTCGACTGAGGCGGCATGTTGCGGCAGGAATACTGAAACACATCCGTCTGTTTGTCCAGAGTCTCCAGGACCTTCTCCTGCAGTAGGTCGCTCTGCCACAGGGGGCGCTCTTTCAACAGTCGATCCAGCACCTCTCCGGGACTCGCTGAAACTTCGACACTTATCCGCCAGCGCCGAAGCGGGTTCCCATCTCCCACCTCAACAGAAAAGATAATAAGTGTGAAACATAGAGACATGGTGCGACCTATAGAATGGCGTGTCCTTTTTCAGCTCTAATAAAGTATTGGAGCTCCTATTTATGAGAAGGATTCTACCTTGTTCTTGTTTGAGAGCACAAAACATGATACGTTTTTGTGTTTGATCAATATGAACAAGGGCTCGGCATAATGAGGCTATGTCAAGAGCTGATCCAACTATGTTTGTCTACAGGAATGCAGGAACTGTACCTTTTTGAAGGATAGCTCTGTGTGGTCGGTGGTGGGGCGGGACACCCAGCCTTTGCTCTTGTCTTTGGCCTCTTTCAACAGATTTTGGATCAGGTTTTCGACGTGTGTATGATAAGATGCTTCCTCATCCTCCTCTTCAACGTCCACGTCTACATCCTCCTCGTGTGTTTTACCCAGTTCATCCAGAGGGGGCGCAAGCAGCTCTGCCTCCATGTAGGAGTTTCGGGACTGGGTGACCATCTCTTCTGGGACCTGGACAGTGTTCAAAGGACATGGAATAAATGTGTAAATAAGTAACAACAAGTACATTGAACCAAGTAACCAAAAAGGTAAATAGTAAAAAATATACAAAGAAACAAATTATAAATGTCAAACCTGGAAGAGGCGGTGGCACTCAGCGATCATATGTGCCAGACCCTGGGTGGCCGCCAGGTTCTCATTCAAGTCTTTCTGATCCGGACGTCCCGTGGTGTACTTCCTCTGGATAGATCTATAGACAAAACACACAGTATGCTTAAGTTACAGAAATATCACAAAATACTAATAAACTTTAACACTAATCTCACACTAGGTTATTATTGTATTGTGGAGCCACTGTAACCAAGCAATTTCCCCTGTGGATAAAGTCTACGTCTGTTGGACAAACCTTGGTGACAGAGTATCATTCTTCAGTAAACTCAGGTGAAACAGCGATGGTCCTAAACAAACAGCTAAGTTCATAGGAGTCATCTGGTTCTCCTCCACCATCGAAGTCACGTCACGGAGGAAATACAGGAGTGTCTGCAGCACCTCTCTGTTTTCATCTGGCATCAACAAGATGGCCGCCCGGACAGCTTGCAGTCTCTGCTCCTTTGGCACATCTACAACAATGACACAAGAACAGATCAACCAACACAGAATGAAAGCCTCTTACAGTGTACAGAGGAAGAATCTGTTTACACTGTATACTCTGTTCATAGATGTCAGAATAGGCACAAGATGTGCACTGATATATGTCAAGGGTTAAAGTGGCTCTTTTTAGAGATGGCATTCTTGATTGAATAAACGAGTGAATAATGATTAGCTCAAAAGAAAGACTCCTGTTAGGGGCCCTAAAAACAACGAACTTCTTGGTGCAATCAATGAATCTATCTAAGATGTAAAGTATAAAGAAGGACAAAACACTTTTCTGGGAGACCATGCGCCATGCAAATGACTACTATGTTCTAATAGTTATAAAAATGGTATGCCAATGTATACCAGCGTTACAATAAAACACAACTAGAATGTAATCTGGATGAAAAATCATCTATAAAAATAAAAACAGCTCCAATGTTTCATACATGACTTACATTGATAAATATGCAGGAAGGTTTCTCCCAGTTTGCTGGTGAGGAGAGGTTCAGGTAAGTCCCTGAAAAACTGTTTGATCATATCGGCCACATCGTAGGCGGACTGGTCCTCATAGCTTACAGAGTCCGGTGACACCTCACACTGCTGCCTCAGAGCATGGATACGAGACTTCACTCCAGATTTACGAAACAGCCCAACCTTCAGAGGAAGGAAAACAAGTCAATTAGTGACCAGCTGTCAACCATTGGAAGTGTAAATAATGGAGCAAAACATATCTTTAATGCATTAGCTCTTCTTGTAAAAAGCAGTTTGGGGGTTTTACCTGGTCCAGACAGTACGATTTAAGGTGGCAGAGGGCCTGCTGTAAGCACAGAGGGAGAGGAAACCCACAGCGCTGGACATGTACGATCAGGGGGACTCCAAAAACACACTTCTCTTTGTAGTCGGGCACCTTCATGCGCTTCATAAACTTGGGCACAGACCTGCGAGCCATACGCACACAACAATTAGACAAGTGTCATGGGATGGATTGCTGTCTATGCTCGTCATTACGGGACATTCCTGGAGCAGGCCGGTCAACAAAGTATCCCTCGTGGGTATAATAAATGCACAGGTTGTTAACAAAACAAAGATGTGGCTGTGTTTGGCTGGACGTGGAGGCTGGAGCTGTGAGCTAAAGAACTCCAGATCTCTTCCTACACACTCCTACACACACACTGGCATCTCAAGTGACATAACATGCACGGACCGTTTTCGTGCCAACAAACACTTAAACAGGCCATAAGCACATCCTGAAATGTAAATAACCTAAAACAAATGCCAGGTGTATACCACTAAAGTGTTGTGATAGAAGACTCTCTCTTCTCTGTTGAGTGGGTTTTTTCACTATTTTGGAATAAATCGACACTAGAATAATGCTCCCACTACTTGTCACAGTTTATTTATTTATTTATTTATTTATTGGTTTATTTGGTCGGGACAGTGCATGTTAATGAACATACATGGGTCTCATGCATGTAAACACGCCACACCGGATTGTAGCCTTAGGCTAATTTCCATCCGTCGTCCCCCATTCACACTCTCAAACACACTCTCATTCATCCTGGCCTATTGTACATGTTTTTTTAGTGGTAGGGGAAACCGGAGTACCCGGAGGAAACCTACGCAGACACGGGGAGAACATGCAAACTCCACACAGAAAGGCCCCGTCCAGGTGGGAATCGAACCCGGGACCTTCTAGCTGTGAAGCACGAGCGCTAACCGCTGTGCTACCGTGCCGCCCGTTTGCCGTTTGTTGCCATTGTCGTGTAAGGGTGGTTTACCATTTCCAAGTTAGGGGTCTTCTGCCTCTTTTCCGAGCTTTTGTGAGCTAGCTTTGTAACTCTTTCAAATGTTGATTTCAAAGTAAAGTCAGCAGCTGGAGGGCATGTAAGTGTCACAAGTCGACCGATATGGGTTTTTCTAGGACCTATGCTTTGGGATTTTGATTGGTCAATGCTGATAACACCGATATTTTTAGGCTTTTTTTTTTTTTAAATGCAGGGGCTGCTTTATTAGGAGAATAGGGCTGATTATTCATTATTATATTAATAGGTTCTTCAGAGGGAGCTTGTAAATATACAAATATATATATATACAAACTTCTGATTAATTTTCACCATGATTTTTCTCAGTTCCCCTGAGGCCTAGGAAGTTGCAGAAGGGGCTCAGTTTAAGGCTCTGACAGAGCTCTTTCCAATGCAAAAAAAGGAAGTTTCCATCATCAGCCAATATAGTAAAATACCCATATATCTCTAGTAAGTGTGCAATCGTTTACACTTACCATGTCCACCCGTGTTTGTTGGACATGGAGTATTTCTCCATGATGGCAGTGAGTCGGAGTAAAGAGAACTTCTGCAGCAGACTGAGCTGTCCGGCCGACTGACTGCTGATGTGAAGAGATGAGGAGGGCTGGTTCAGATCATCTGACGTCCGAAAACTGGGCCACCGGAGCCTAAAAACAAATTACAATTACCGACCACATTGAACTAAGACTAAGAGAGTACACTGATTATGAATTACTGGTTGAGCACCAAGCACTTGCAAATGTGGCTTAAATCTAACAGTAATTCAGCTAATAATGATGTTTTTGAGGTTATTTTACAGTATCATTACTTTTTCATGCCCTTTGTATTGGCTGAAATATAAACAAAATAATACATTTTCTACTCCTCACCGTGGTCTTGTGAGAGAAGCTCCCACCCCAGAGTCACGTCTCTCTCGGCTCGTCCCAGTGGAGTCCGTGTCATTTAGAGACACTCCGTCCCTGTCCCCTTCGCTCGGGGTGGTCCTGTCTTCGCCCTCCTCCTCCCCCATGTCCCCCTCAGGCAGGACGCTGCGGCTCCAATGGTCCACAATCTGCTGCAGGCCGCTCACATGTTGAATAATGTCGTCCAAATGAGGAAACAGGTTGTCCTCTTTCTCTAAATCCAAAAGATCACCTGTGCTGGCGTATAGGTGTGATCCAGGCACATTGTCATAAACGCTGACCCTGCTGCCTCTTGGTGCCCCGGGACATGGCTTAGACAGGGGTTTACCCAACCAATGTTGGGTCAGTCCATTTTTAGGAGATTCAGTCTGCGGGCTATTGTCTCCAGAGGCGGGTGCGAGACTCTCAATAGATAGTGCTTTTGGGAAAGTGCCTGGTTTATGGTCTTTGGGGATGTGGATAAGGAGGTTTTCATAAGAGTGGAACTGGTTTTTCCCAAAATGTGCCTGGCCTTCTGTCCTTTTGCCTTGTGAAGGCATCTCCATATCCTCCAAATACTTACTGCTCCTCTTATTAGCTGTGCGTGGTTTGGAACAGGCCGTCCCCTTCAAAACAGGCGTCACAGTCTCAACATTGGGACTGTCTACTGTTGTCATGTCTTCATGGTTGCTATCAGGACTAACAGAGCCGCTATTGTCAATGTTTTGGTGACTGAGTTTGCTGCCATTCTCTAACTGGCTGATGGGCGTGCACTGCAGCACCTGTAACGCCCGCGGCTCCTCCCCATGAAGGACCGGCTCGCTGATCACCAACGGCGGCCTGCGATTCGCGCTCTTCCTCCTCGTCGACGGCCCCCACGTCCGCACCACCTCCATCTTCCTCAGGAACTCCTTGGCTTTGCTCCGCCCCCCCTGGCCGTGCCTTTTGATCGGTAGCGAGTTGTAGTGATGAAGTTCTCGCGGGGGCTGGTAAGAGGCCGACAGAGATGCCATGGATATCGAATCGGGCATGGCTAACGTCGAGTCCTCACTGTGGATTGAAGATATTTCCGCAATCTCCTGTTCACTCAGGTCTGTCAACACGCTCTCGCTGCTCACTGTGCTGTGAAGGCCCGCCCCCTGCCCCGTCGGACTGCCCTCATTGGCCGAGTCCAGCAGGAAGTCTTGGAGGCGCGACCATCTGCGGCTGCTCCACTCGAAAGTCCACCGCTTACTGATCGCCAGCGGGTCATCATCATCCGAGTCCTCTCCCTGGAGATACAAATTAATGAATGTTAGGAATGACGAACTGTGACAGCCACTGGGAGCGCTAAAAGCCCCAGGCTTTTACTGAAGTCGAGGCATGCTGCATTTCTGCCTGGTTCATTTGGAAATAACAGGCTACAAGTTTGGAAAGTGAATGAATTATGGCTTACTGTGGAACTTTGAGAGATCTGTCAAAATAAAACCAAGCCTCATTATTGATATGAAGTTCCTTAACAAGTAACTTAAAGAGTACCTAAACGGGCGTGCCAAAGCCTTTCCCCACCCACAAACAAAAGTCAAAAATTGCCATGAAAGAGGCGGTCTCTGAAGTTTGGGGGTGACATGTGGGGGGTGAGTGTGTGGGCCTTTGCATTGGCACAATCACAGCAGACAGATTACGTGGGAGGGACTTGGTTATATACCACAGGTACAGGGGCAGGACAATGGGCAGCACCTGATGACGATGTGTGGAGCTGGTGCGGCTTATGACGTTCTGTGGAGGCCGTGGACACGTCTCCAGCCAATCAGGAAATTCTAATTTAGTAGCAGCGTGTACCCTGTAGGGGGCGCAACCCATTCGTTTTCAGGTCAAAGTTAGGATTTGACACATGTTTGCGCTATAATATCAGAATAATGTCAGGGACCAGTAGACAACAGTATGAGACACCCATTGAGACAGTTTATCAGTAAAGAAAAACTTGATTTGGTGTTTAGTTGCTCTTTAATATGTTTTGCCTCATCTCTGTAAGTTACTGTTATTAATATTGGCAAAAAGGCTATATTATTTCAACTGCTCCTATTTAGTTGTATGGTTTATTTTAACAAGTCAAATAAATGATTAATGTAGCTCAGTTCCAAAGCACCAAAGTGTTTCCTTATTCTTATTTATATTCCACATTTACTGTAGATTGGAAAACTATCTACAGGAGGATAGTAGATTGGATAGATTGGATAGTTCTATCCAATCTAGGGCAGAGAAACCCTCCGGGTCTGAGCAGAGAAACCCTCTGTTTCAGTTTCAGTCCGTGATGGACAGAGACGAGAGCCCGGCCAACATACAAACTAACCGAAGTACACAAATATTAAAAATGACAAAATACAAATGAAATAAATACATATATTGAATTTTAAATATTACAACACTGACAATTAGGGAAGTCCGGATCCGATCACGTGATGGAAATCGGTCCCAATCACGTGGTTACAGACTCGATCGGAATCGGATATTACCTCCCGATCAGGACTCGTACTATATACGCAAGTCCATTCTCATTACTTTTGATCAGGTTTCGAGTGCCACACAAGTGCCAGGGAGAACAATAACAACATCCCTGATAACCCGTGCAGAGTTTACTCTAGGCTAAGCGAGGAGTGAGAACAGACAGGAAGACAGGACGGGGAGAGAGCAGTAAGTAGTAACAAACAGCTGTTTTTATCACTATTACAACGCCACATGTGATTGAACCGTGGCTTCTCAGACCCGCACTGAGCAGAGAAACCTCCTCGCATTTCTGCGGAGATGTTTCTGTCCGTGATGGACAGAAACAGAGCCCGGCCCGCTGCACTCATACGTGCGCAAATACACTGAAAGACGAGGGGGAACTTCTGTCTCTATTAATAACCTAAATCACTGGCTCCTCTCTTCACTCACACATCCCCGCGCTACGTTCAGTTGGTGAATTGAGGAAGAAGCGCTTGTTTTCACTCCTCTGGTTGTGTTAAGCCTTTAGTAAAATACACGCACTCTGTACACGCCCACTGTAGAACGGCGCACGTGCACAGCTCGGTGGACGGTACGCAGACCTCTGCGTACACGGACCTCGACCGTCTCGGTTTTCTGGCTAGGTCCAGGATATGTGGTCAACCTAGTGCTGGGCGATATGACGATACATATCGTGGGGACGATAGAAAAGTGTCTATCGTGCCATTTCTCTTCTATCGTTTCTATCGTTTCTAACCTAATTTAATCAATTATTAAAGCAAATATGTCATTAAATAGGCCACAAGAATGTATTAGTGTTGTCTTGTCACTATGCATCGTCTAAGTTTATATTAAGTGATTATAAACAAGAATAAAAAAGAACTTTTTCGCAAAGAAACTCTGCCTTGTGGTTTTGCGACACCACCCTGCTTTACGATATGCGCTGATCCATCTCTGAGCACGCGGGGCTCTCTCTCCCTGTTAAACACCGCGTGGTTTCACTCTGCTTTACGCACGGCAACTAAACAGCTTTTTAGTGATGGATCTCACATCGGAGCTGACTGAGAGCGCGTGGATCTGGATTAAACACACGAGAGAGAAGAGAGGAGAGGCGTGGTGCAGGAGGTAAGAGACGGATCGGGCAGCGCGTAGAGCAGCTAAAGACGTACAATACAAACTGCTCGCCCACTGTTTCTTAAACATTACATTAAAGTTGAGAAAATGGCGATAATAAGCTCCAATTTACATTTGTTTTAGTGTAATATGAGCCTTGATATTGAGGAGGAGGTAAGTCGTTCTCTATGCACGAGTTTACACATTTCTGTTGTTAAATTCGTGTTGACTCTGGTCAGATCATGTTTAGCCCATTTATCCTGCAGTCTCACATTTTTCCTGACATTGACAATATATGCTATATAAATTATCCACAGCAAACCCACTGCTTCAAAATAAAGTTGAAAAAAAGTAAGCAATGATATTTTTGTCAAACTTTTCAAAGAATAACTGAAAACTGACATTATTGTGGTATATCGTGATATGTATCGTTATCGTGATATAAAATAATCCATATCGTGATATAGGTTTTTTCCATATCGCCCAGCACTAGGTCAACCTATCTTAATTTAAAGAGGCTGTAATCAAGTTAAAATGGCATTTAGCTTTTGGCCAAATATATTGTGTTATTTAACTGTTTGGCCACATTACTGCTACTGTGTTTTTTTCTGTACTGCCAGACAGTTTTATACATTGCAGTGTACAAAAAAAGTTATTGCCCAAGTTTTGTTTTCATTGCCAATCAACAAACACATTTAATACTGAATGGAGTTTAGATCACGCTCTCTGTGTAAATTATATTACACTATAGACTAAAAGTCTTGCTTACTTGAGAAAAACAGACTGAGTTACTCTCTATATCCAAAACCATGAATGAAAACAAGTTGAATAATATAGTTTTTTCTTAATTTAAAAAAAATATATATATTAGGTATCGGATCGGGACTTGGTATCGGGAAATTCTCAAAATAACCTGATCGGGACATCCCTACTGACAATGAAGTGTTTTCCTTGTGAATCAGCAGCAGTAACAGTGAGATGATGGTAGCTTTAACAGACACAACCAGACTTACTTTCTTCCTTTGATGGCTGACATCCAGCTTCATGGAGGCGCACTTGTTCAGAGTGTTGAGCCGCCTACAACACACACACACACACACAAAGACACACTTCAGACCCAGAGGAGCTGGTGGGACGGATCAACTGTCTCCATCATATGGCACATGCGCGTCTCCCCATGTTATCTGCTCCTCTTCACTGGCACCTTCGCCCCTGTCCCGCTGAGCTGCTGACAGGACGACTGCCTCTGCTCTTTGATCTTGTTCAGTGGCTTCACCTCTCCGCTCCACACACGCTGTCTCCATCAGCCTCCTCCCTCTATCTGTCCCAAGATCCTTACACCAAGTCCCACAGAGCAACTGCTCTGTGCCCTCAGCTCTTTGCCCCTCCACTACTCTCCCTCTTCATCTGTCATGCAGCTGCTCCTGGGACTGTCCAATGACATATCTGTTGTGTTTATTCCCAACTTCTACACTGTTTTAGCTGTATTTGAAATCTCCAAAAATGCAGCTCCAGGTGTCCCCCCTCGACACCCCCTGCCCTGTCCCGGCTCCACTCCAAATGTCCCGTCTCAGCAGCCTCCTCCCTCCCTCTGTGCGACCCCTAGAGGCCGTGACTAGTGGCGGACAAAACCAGCCTTTTCAGATAAGATCGTAAAAACATGTTACGGTGCGGAATGAGACACCTGTCATTTGAGAGGAGGATGTTCTCTTTCATGAACTGTTTACTTTCTCAGACTGCGTGACACAAAGCTGCTTATTAACCTCCATGAAATGCATTTTGTAGGTGTCAGACTGCACTTTTTTTCCTTCTACTTAAATACATTGTGGCTAAATACGGTGTTAACTTGAGTTGGATCTTTGGTTTCAATGCATTTCAGCTTTTCCCTCCAAAATCTATATCTTTAGTGATTCTCAATGGCTGTGAATGCAACCTAAAGAAAGGCTTTGTGACCAATGGACAGCTGATTTACTCCTGAATTATTCAATTCATGGATCCAGTCTAAGTCTGAGACACTAAGATATGAACTTACAAAAGGTTTCAGTTGGGAGGGTTGAGTCCTGGATATGAGAGTCGTACAGTGCAGCTACGTGATTTGTGCACGGTGCAACAATAGCTCCTCACGGTACAATTTAAATATAAAAGGTAGCTTCATAGCAAAGGGAGGTAATTAGGAGTGTGTTTTACAGCTCCTGGGACACTTTTCAAAGATCTGATGTGTCTTCTCGGAGAATATAGCTGTCAGGAGTCACTAACACTGCAATTACCGCACCCGCCTTTCCCCCCGGGGCCTCAGATAAAACGGGGAAAGCACGGGAGCAATGCAATGACAAGATCATAGCTGAAGTGTGCAAGAAAGGGGGACTTTAAACCAGTCAAAAGGCAGCTGGCAGTCTAGGCTGGCATCCCGTACACTCCTACCCAATTACCCTCCACAGCCCCCCGAGGGACCTGGCTCTTTGAATGGAAGATCAGAGCGTGGCGGAGGGGAGGGAGGTGGCCAGATCAAAGGCCCAGAGCCACTGCGCGAGACTGGGATGGGGTCTTCATTACGGACCTGGGTCAGACTAAACCTGGTGATTAGTGGTGAGCGAGTGGACACTGGTTCCCGAAGAGGCCTGAAGGATTGAGGGGAAAAGGGAGGTGATTTTTTTTACTGGAAATGACTGGGATGGAGGAGAGTGAGATGTCTGTCTCTGGATACATGACCACAGGGCATATCATATACTTACTTAAACTTTAATTCATTCATTCATTCATGTGCTGTAGTGCTCCTGCCATGCCTTTAGATGTAGCTGCTGTCTATACTTATACCCCTGACATTTCTAGGAAGTGTCATGAAATACATAACGTACACCAATATAATGTTAACAGACACATCAATAAGCAAACTATGTGCATAATCTGTTTAGCTGCACTGTCTGGCTTCTTTGTGCGGCAAAGTCTAGACCAGTGGTTCTCAAACTGAGGTATGTTCGTGGTACTTTCATCTATGCATTTAAAGCAACACCACATATCATTCTTTGATTACCATGGGCAAAAATAGACTTTTCTGTGATACAGTATAATCAAAAATGTTTCGCAGTGTGCCTTTAAGATAGGTGATTTCTGGTTTAGCTGCGGTTTACACCCACTTTATACATAATCTAGTTCAAATTTAGTTCTGTTTAGACCTGGTACTTGAAAGGTTGAATGTTTGAAAAGTTTGAGGAACACTGGTCCAAATTAAAGCGGACAGTCATCAGCCTACACATTTATACATTATGATGAAGGTTTTTTTTGCTGTAGTTTGCTTGTTCTCACCGACACAGTGGCTCCACCAAATCTCGGTCCAAGAAGTCATGGTCCTTTTTCACAGAGGAAATGTCAATTGGAAACTGTGCATCTGCAGAGAGAGAGAGAGAGAGACAGAGAGAGAGGGGGAGAGAGAGAGAGAGAGGGGGAGAGAGAAGGGGGAAAGAGATTAGCTTAAGCAGATTGCTGTTTTGCTGTGAGTGACTGACAGGACACAACCGTAAATGCCTAAATAAACTGTAAAGTCAGCCGCTGTTGTCAACACCTGTTAGTGGCACTTGAGGAACACATCCTCAAAGCATTCTTAAAATATCTTCACACACAATGACAAAATGACTCCAGGATTTTGTTTCCCTGTTTCAGCAGCCACACAGATCGACCATAGCCCCACATTACGGGAGCTCACAGTGGCTCTAAGCAGGCATGCGTACAGTGATATCTCAGAGAGCGAGTACTTATATTACTGAAGAGGTCCAGAAAACATTATGTGCTCGACGTTTGGCTGAATACCAAACATGTACTGTATATGTAAGCATGTGACTCCCAACTAAAGGAGAGCAATTAAAGCATATCGAGTACCATCATAAGATCATCATAAGACCTGCCTTTGTGTTTTACCCTAGAGAGTTGAGATTAGAATAGACATCCACAAATGTAGATCTTAATATTTTGTGTGTGTGGGAATATACAGTATCTGTCTGCCATTTTGATTATGTGATTATGTGTTAATACATTTTGGTGTATTGTATTGAATTGTCTCTTGTATTCATGAAGATCTACACGTGCTTTATTCAAGTGGTGGGATACAATTTGTTCATCCTTTAATATAATGTAAAAGACATTAATGAAAAAGATCTTTGTGTGCTGTACATCTAAATTGTGAAATGTGCTCGTAAGCTCAACAATGTCAGAAATGGATAAATAAGGAAAGTTAGAAATAAGTTTGGATCACAATTAACCATTTAAAACGCTCCCTCTTTTACTATTTGTGAACACACACAAAAGACTAGGTATAGGGCCTTTAAATTGTATTGTTCATGAAAAAATACAAAAACAGTAAAGTTTTCTTAGTTCTTCAAAGGCTGGGATTGAATATTATGTCTATTAACAGTATAATCTGTGGATATAATGTAGTGTGGGTGGGAGCGCAGTTGAGATAAATAGGAAAAAAAGGTAGATGAGAGAAAGAGAAATGCAGAGAGTCCTAGCAGCGATAACAAGGCCTTTCCCATGACCCTCTTTAAAGGCAGGAACTGATGCCTGGAAATAGCACGGGACGCCCCGAAGAGATGGAGAGATGGAGGAGGAAGAGAGAGCCCATGAAGTTATATAAAATATACTTGTAAATAAGCTGTAGGGATGTTTACATGGCTGTTTGTGTTACATACAGTGGGTGTGTGTTACCTTCATAAAGCTGGGCGTACTGGGGAAATCCAGCCGCTCTGAGCCAATCACATGCCTCCTTCGCCTCAATCTCTGTAAGGAGAAAAGATAAGTTAAGTCTACAGTAAATGTTTTTTTTCTTTTGTTTTTTAATACAGTACCGGTCAAAAGTTTGGAAATGCTTGTTTTTTCTTTTATTTCAAAACTATTTACATTGTAGATTCCCACTGAAGGCATTAATTTATGAACAAACACATATTAAAAAAAGTTGAAATAGATGTCACCAGAAATGGTTTTCACTTAACAGACTGTTGATAACAATTTCAGGAACGACCTTATAAAGCTCACTGAAAAAATGCAAAAAAATTAAGGATGGCGATTTATAATTAAAGAATTAAAAATACAAAACATATTTAGAGTTATTTCACCCTTTTTTGTTTCCATGTGTTCATTCATAGTTTAATGTCTTCAATGAGAATCGTACCTGTGTAAACAGTGTTGAAAATAAAGTAAAGCCGCAAACTTTTGACTGGTACTATATAATTTTCTACTTGATACAATATGTATTTCGTTTAGTTTTTGTTTCAAAAGTATTATTATTATTTTGTTTAGTGCACTATTCAGGATAGCACTTAAGCAATAAAAAAGTATTTATGTGTCATAAACAATACTTGATAAGGTATAAGTGATAGAAAGTTCAGTAGTATTTTCAAAGTCAGGACATTTCTGTTGAATAAGCAATTTCAAACAGAAGGCTGATTCAAAAAATGGAAAGGAAACGTTCACTCTAAATATGGCTAAACACACAAATAATTATAATTAGTCTTTACCATGTGGAAGTCTTTTTTTAAATATTTATACCATTGAAGTTACATGTTAAGCATGTGGGGGTTGAAAATTAATCTGTTGTGCGATATAATACTGAGACAGGACAGGCTATAAGCGTCAAGCAATTAAGCAGCGTGTTCAAAGTAGAGCATGGGTTAGGTAAAGAAATGGACAGAAAATGTATAGAAATAGACACTTTCATTCTAAATATGGCTAAACAAGCAAATAAAGTATAATTCTGAACTGTGAAAGAGAAGTAAAAATGGTTGACCCCTTTACCAATGGTGACAATGCACACAAGCAAATATTGAAAAATACAATAAACACAAATCTAAAATATGCTTCTGTTTGACTCTCTTGCAGATGGTTCACGCATACTTTTTAACCGCCTCTACAAACGGCACCACAGCCCATTAGGCCGCAAGAGATTTTATTGCCATTTTCCACAGGCATATGTAATGCACAACGCCACGGTTTATGAGAAGGCACTGAGTTTACTGCTAAAGATTGGAGGATGGTAACTAAAAAAACAACATTCTATAAAGCAGCAGGGAGGTTTCAACATCGCTACAGCATAGAGGTTCATTCAACATACGTACAACCTGAGGTAATAAAGCGCAGTAGTCGTAGCAATGCAGCAAACCTACAGTTATGATGCTAATAATCTGCAATGACAGATCAGACAAATTGCTGTGGTGAATGGCTCATACAGGAACATGTTTTTATTACAAAGTCTGGTGAAGCACTGCCTCTCAATCAGTCCCTCTCACTTGTCTCTGTCCTACACACTCATTTTACCTCCTTGGTTCAAAATGACTGAGCTGACAAACAGGGCCAAAGTTCAGTGTTGGCAGCACAGTAAAATCCCCTTTGTCAGAGACGGGAACATGGAGAGGAAATCATGCTTTCACCACAATCCGGCAATTACATCTCTCTCTTCCCACATTCTCCGCATAACACCAGCATTTAAATCATACATGAAACACCGCCAGGGTTAAAATAGACCGTTGCGAGACAAAAATATAGTCCCCTTTCAGCCCGTGGTATGCAGTTTTAGCAGCGAACTTACTTGGAGCCCTCATTGTTCACAGATGACATGCTTCTCGCTGTTGTCGGTAGCTCGGTTTCCTGTGCGTCCCGGACCGGCTCCATCAGACTGCGCTCCTTCTTCCTCAAACTCTGTGTTTACAACTGCCCCTCAGCCGCCCCATGCAGCAACGCTCTGCCCTCTAATTCCCAACCCAAAACCCTCACGAGTCCAAACCTACAATATCTGCAACTTTTACACCTCCTCCTGCCCTCGATAGCACTTTCAAAGAAGCCTGCTTGTCACTGCATTACAAAAAACTATTATATTATGGGACTGGGCAATGCGAGTTGATCTGCCTTATCCAGGGGTTCCGGTCACATTACTTTATCCTGATTCCCTGAGTCGAATGTTGTTTAAGACATTTAACCTGTCAAAGAGAAAGTATAATGAAGAGATCAAAAAGAAATAGTTTTAAACCAGGTATTACTATGACAAGGCTGACATCACTTAAAACCCATGGATAGGACTGAGTAAGTCTGTTTTATTTTTCATATGGATACAGTTGTTTTTTTTATATATTATGCCAAATAAATAAATAAAAACAAGTGATTTTTTTATTTTTTTTTAAACAAGTAAGATTTATTGAGTAATAGCTGTTTCTTTATGAATAATGTTGCGCCTTCTATGTATTAAGTCTGAGAAAGACGTAAAATCTATATTCCAAAAAAAATGAATTTGGCTAGTGCCTTTATAAATGGGTAGGATTACATCAAAAATTATATCTGGCTAATACAAATACCAAATTATGAAGCACATTAATATATACATGTGTTAATATTGATTACACTTATTTTAAGATTATATTGCAGATTAGATCTCAGATTGCCCAATCCCGTATTTCCCTACACCCCTCATTGCTCCTCATACAAACCACCATCTTGAACTTTCCTTGTCCTCATTCATACTCTTCTATCTCATCTTCCCAAAAATCCACTTGACATGTCATTTGTCCTCCTCGCGAAGCCGCTGCCCATCTCTGAAGTGGGGGAAAACTTGAGTTGGCGTTTGCACGAGACGTTCCCCGGGGTGTGCTGCTGATGAGGCCGGGACGTTAATTTCACATGTCAGCAGAGAGCGTGTGCAAGGAGAGGCTGACCTCCAGAGATCAGAGCGATGGCATAGAACAAGTGCTGGACAGTATGTGTTTGGACTGGGCGACAGTGAGAACATTTAGCCTCCAGTGAGTCAAAGAGGATGGGGCTTAGACACAAAAAAGTGGGGGGTGATGGAGGGGTCCTGTGGGAGAGCACACAGGAAATAATACCAGACCATAACGGCAACCGCAAACATCATGTCCCAATATTAGCAAGACAAGGTTTCTGAAGGTTTCTATTCAAGCGAGCGTTGGACTAAATCTGTGCGTGTACAAGGACACTTGAGTCATGGAAAAATAAATAAATAAATGTCAAGACCCAAACTTTTAAGAGGCAACATTTCGAATAGGCTGAACGATATTGAAGTAACTTGCGATATGCGATACCACCGTGCAATATCGCGATAACGCTATTATTGTGATATTTCACTAAACCATTTCGACACGATGTTCCATTCTAATGAAACACAAATTGAAAGTAACTCGTTTTTCAGCAAATTGTCTCAAAACAAAACTTAAAAACACTACTTCAGGACCAAAACACAGGTAAAATTTAACTGAATTTTTACACATTTATATGTTTTTGGTTGCGTTTGTAAAAAAAATGTGTTGATCTCAGTCAGATGAAGATTTTAGTGATATTGCGATATATTGTGGCTTCTTGCGATATGGATTTATCATAATATCGCAATATATATTGTACAGCCCTAATTTCCAATCGCAAGTCTACGTCTATTACCTCAAGGCAAGAAGGGACATCGGGGATTCCATGGTTTATAAATTCTGTGTAACAAAGATTAGTAACCATTGGTTATTTATTTGGGTGGCATGGCATGTAAACATTGCATACATACAAACGAACAGTACAGGAAACACGTTCATATGAAGAGCTTTGTCTAAGGATACTGTGACAGTAAAGAGCAGGGATTGAACCCCCAAAATACACCTTTAATTACTTTCTGCTTACAGCCATTGAAGTAAACTGTTAATTCTATTGTATGCTCGAAGGTCCAGAGGGATCGACCTGGGAAGTCACTACTATTGCTCTGGTGTGAGTTTAATCCAGAGCTTCATTAGGACCCCAAACACTTTCTTGGTGATACTCTAATCCCCACTGTTGCCTGTTGTGCCTAATTTCCTCTAGCCTGTTTCGTCTCTCTATAGGCCCGCTGTGTTGGATATAAAACAACACCTCGAAGCCACCCAGTCTTAATACAGCGGAGGAGCAATTCCTTACATAACAGGCTGCCAGGCCCGTTGCATAATACGGCGAACACAAGAAGCCCTACGTCCAATCTCTGCAGCGGTTGTTCATTTCCTCCCTTTAAATCAAACACCTATCTTACAACAAAGACCAGCCAATATCTTGAACAGCCTTTCCCCAAAGCAGTGTCTGTCCCGAGCTTGTTACAGGGGGCCGTCAAGTGGCTCGCATGACATCATTTCCCGCCGCAAAATTCCCAGCTAAGAACGGCAACAGGAAGTTCCCCAGTGCCGCCGTCACAGAGGCGAGAAAGGGACAGATGTTTGTGGAGTGGTGTCAGACTAAACTGGGCAAAATGCCACACACAGTAATAAGATTGATCAAAGGCCAAAAGATCAGTAAATAAAGGGTTTTCCGCTGTTTGTAGTTTATCATCACAAGTTTGGGATACATTTTAAGATCGAGTCATTATTTAAGTAATATAATGTCCTTTACAAACAACTAAACATCCTGTCCCCATGGAGGTTTGGTATTTATAAAACCAGCTATCCCTGGAGTGTAGACCTACTCAAACATTTTATGACACATGAAACTTGCTTCAGTTTAGCAATTCATATTTCCGGCGTTATCTCAAATGCTTTTTACTTGTACTTTTTGTGGACTGACTCCTAATTTTAAAACATACAATGCAAATATAATCGCCATCACACAACTTGCAATTGTTCAATTTCAGCTCTTAATTTAGAAAAAAGCTGTAAAATGTTGCTCATTTGAATTGTGGACGGTGCCACTGTAAGATGTGGCCAGCAACAAAACTCAAAATAAACTGCACTGTAAAAGTCTTTGGAGGTCGACTCATAAAATCAAAATCCCAGTGGGGACGTAACAAGGATGATGTTTATCCAACAACATTTTGACTAATACAGACATGTTTGTAGAATAATCTTGCGAACAATGTAAAGTTGACAAATATGCATAAACTATTCACTAAATACATAAGTTTATTTTCAAATATTTCTCAATGCTCTGTGCAACTATTCACTCTTCTCAAAGACATTTTGCTTTTTTGCTACACCAAAAGAATAAGACCTACTAAACTAAAAAACAGATTGTCCTTGAATCAAAATTATTTTAACAGCTTTTTCCTTTAGATAATTAACAAGGACACATAGAGTGGCATGACGAAACTTTAATTTGTGTGGGCTGCAGGAGCATGAAATGAGCTGCAGTGGCCCATGTCAAAGCACATACACAATTATACACACGGGGCTCCTGGATCACTGCCATATTCCCACATGTGATAAAGCACTTACTTCGGCCGCCATATTCGTCAGGTCACTGCAAAAAAATGTGGCCAAGAGAAGGTACTGGAGGAGTATGTCTATTCTGTACATATGGTCGATCCAGAATGATGTCAAGCCTTTAGGAATGCACTGTGAAAGCAAATCAAGGCTGGCCTCATATCACTACAGGTTCAGGCAAAGTCGGTCCTGCGTTAAATCTGCAATGTCAAACACATAATACGAACACATATCTCAATACTCTCATCTATCATCGTCTAATTCAGATGACACTATTTACTTATTTGTAAATTTGATGTTGTGTTTGCCTTTCACCAGCAGAGGGGGCAAAAGCAGCGCCCCAAAACCAAGTGAATGTGCAATTCTATTACCATTACCTCAGGCTATTCTTACAGAAGGAGTGAAGACGATTGTATGAGAGCAAAATTATAATATGATAAGGAACCTTGTTTGTGTAGCTACGTGTGACCTTGAGATAATGATAATGAGTGTAAAACTACAAGGTCTGCAAGATTATTAAACTAATAAAGCTTCACCAAAATGATCAAATAAAGCTGCGCACAATATATGGAAATATCGCCATATCCAGTAACTGTAATGGAAAAGGTTTAATAAAACTGTCTGGAAGAATTATGTCTGTTAAAAAAAGGGAAATAGTCGATAGAGTAAAGTAGGACATATTGATTGTCTCCGCTCTTATCTTACCTTCGATTAGATGCTACTAAGCTCTGAAAGTCAACTGCATTTGACAAATTGAATGAGACAAGCCCCAATATAAAGGTCAATAATAGATCCCCTGCCTGTAAGTTGGAGCAGTTTCTACTGTAAATTAGTGTAAGTGTAAAGGGAAGGGAGGAGTGCAGAGCTATGAATCAGGTTATTATACTGTAGATGGAGGATTCAGGTGTGGCTTGGTCCAAGCAGAAAACCCCTCCCACAACACGGAAACTTGTCTTTTCCCCTGAGGCAGACGCAAGTCAAAATAACCAAGGCAGAGCTAAATGTGGCTGCAGAAAATAGTAGCACATACTGTAGGCTACAAAAGAGGTCACCGACTTCGAATTTACAACAAAGACACACAGCGTTTTTTATCAAATAAATAACATCATATATTTAAATTCAGCTCCCTGATCATTACATTTTTATCATAATTGTGCATGATGATGATGGACTAATTCAACATGCTGGACACTGTGCCAGTGGCTATTATTTAATGTCTTTCCCCACTCTCCAGTCCCCTCGTGCAATACTGGCCTTTCTATCCATCCATCTTCTTCCACTTGTCCGTTGCCGGATCGTGGGGGCAGCTGTTGGAGCTGCCCAAATCACATTGCACCAGCCCTTATGGCTTCTCCAGCAGGTGGTGGGTCCACGTAAGGACGCCCTCACGATTCTAACCGGGCCTGTTGGTCTCTCATAAGGGGCTTCTGAACCGCTCTTTGTCTGACACGTCACCTAGGACCTGTTTGCCCTGGGAGACCCTACCAGGGGCATGAAGCCCCCGACAACTTAGCTCCTAGGATCATTCGAGTGTTCAAACCCCTCCACCACGTTAAGGTGGCGGTTCCAGGAGGGGAACTCAAACTGTAATGTAAACTCAAATGTAACACAGCCACAAACAACAAACACTAATGTAAGAAACACATTGAGATCACCTAAGGTCCAGCACTGAGGCATTGGACACTGGGATGTTGTGTTCGGCATCTGTGCAACATCAGTCACGTGACAGGAAGGTCAAATCATGTAACAGGAAGGGACAGAAGTAACCATGGTTACAAAGCTGACACGCAACCAAGAGTCAGGCATTAACAATAACACTGAGGTCCTTCAGGCTTTTGTTGGGACTTCTCATCTACGTATATGATAGGTGACTTTGGAGGTCCTTTCTAATCAAGTATATATGAGCAAAAGTATATAAACAAATAAATGAAGGACAGCACAGAGGCACTCATCATGGCTGCACAGGAGCAGGCCTTGAGCACTAGAGGCCCAGATCTATCACACCAGACAAGACCCCAGGTGTAGACTGTGCATAGAGGCCAATGAGACAATCCAGCACATAACTGCAGGGTCTAAGATGCTGGCAGGGAAAGCTTACATGGAGCGCCATAACTAAGTGGCTGGCATAGTGTACAGGAACATCTGTGCAGAGTATGGGCTGGAACCCAAGGTCAAAGTGGGAAACACCTCCAAAGGTGGTAGAGAATGACCGAGCCAAGATCCTGTGGGACTTCCAGATACAGACGGACAGAATGGAAATGGCGAACCAACCGGACATTGTAGTGGTGGACAAAGAACAGAGGAAAGACGTTGTGGTTGACATAACAATACCAAGCGACTTCAACATCAGGAACATGAGAAACTAGAGAAATACCAGGGGCTCAGAGAAGAGCTGGAGAAGGCCTGGAAGGTGAAGGCATCAGTGGTGCCCGTGGTCGCTGGGGCACTCGGGGCAATGCATACAGCAACTGACCTCTAGGATAGAGGGCACTGCTGCCCCAAAACAGACTAGATGCAATAACATAAATTTGTCGGGGATAATTTGAAGTAGAATGAGACGTAAGAGAAATCCCTTTGACTAAAGTGAGGTCACTGAGTTCATCACACTCTGTCCGGAGCAGCAGATGCTCGGACCAGGAATGTCACTGGAGAATTTCTATCAATGTACAGAGAAATAGGAGACAACTGAGTGCACCCAATGAAAATAAAATGTTAGTTGAAATTGTTGTGTCTGCACTGGACAAATGAGTTTTCCGACTGACCGTAAATGCACCACCGGTTTGTAACTCAGCCACAAACAACAAACACTAATGTAAGAAACACATTGAGATCACCTAAGGTCCAGCACTGAGGCGTTGGACACTGGGATGGTGTATTCGGCACATGTGCAACATCAGTCACGTGACAGGAAGGTCAAATCATGTGACAGGAAGGGACAGAAGTAACCATGGTTACAAAGCTGACAAGCAGCGAACCAAGAATCAGACAATAACAATAACACTGAGGTACTTCAGGCTTTTGTTGGGACTTCTCATCTACGTATATGAAAGGTGACTTTGGAGGAAAAGTGGCTCCATATGTCCCGGAAAAGCTCCAGACAGAGAAGTAATATTTACTCAATACTGGCAATGTAAAAAGCAAGAATGGGTGTTCCTCAAGGTGGACATTTTTAGTATGGAAGGCGTTCAGTATATTAATTAATTAGTTTAGTTAGGCACTCTCTAGTCCCAATTGTGTTCTCCCAGTTTGAAGAGATTGTTACAAAAACACACTCCTCCTATTGGTCAGCATGTGTCTGAATGACAGACAGATTTAACCAATCAGGGAAGTGCCAACTCTCAGAAGAAGCAGATAGCATTTACCTCTTAAAGACAATAAAAAGCTACTGCATCTACCTAATGAACTGAAATCCTGATATAGGAAATTTGATTGATATATCGACTACAGTACTCAAGTTCAGTTCATTCTTCGACCCGCACATGGAAAATACAGTATTCACGTTAATTAAACATTATACTTATTTATTTTTATTTTTATTTTTATTTGGTAGGGACAGTGCAAGTTAATGAACAAGCCACCGATTTAGCCTGGCTACACCAGACTGCTGTTCGCTCGATCTTTCGAACTTCACAACAGTCTGGGACATGGCCGACATTTTTCCATGGATTGGCCCAATCACAGAACGCGAGGACGGTAACGATGACGCGCTATTGACATACGGAGCTTGTAGTTTGTTTAGGATAAAAAATAAAAAATATTTACGATCCACAGACAGCAGCAGACGCGATGCCATTTTCGATCAAGCTTTAGAACGTGTCTAATAGTTTAGCTCAAAGTTTACAGCAGGTACGTCATACTCATCTGATACCATGATACGATTGGCTATGGCTACTGCAGACGCATGATAGACATTCGTACGCCCAATAAACGCTAAGGACACTCGTAAACCACACTCTCCTACGAAAAACGAATTGGTGGTCCCAGACAAAATCACTTGATTTTAGTCTGGCGTTAGCCAGACTACCGATTGTAGCCTGGCTAATTCCATCCGTCGTCCCCCATGCGCACTCTCCAAACACTCACATTCATCCTGGCCTATTGTACATGTTTCTAGTGGTAGGGGAAACCAGAGTATCCAGAGGAAACCTACGTAGACACGGAGAGAACATGCAAACTCCACACAGAAAGGCCCCGTCCCTGGTGGGAATCGAACCCAGACCTTCTAGCTGTGAAGCACGAGCGCTAACCGCTGTACTACTGTGCCGCCTAGCTGTAATTACTTGTCAGGGTAGAGCTTATGGCTGTGGTCTCAAGTAAAACCAACTTTAATTATCCTGAGCAACTACATCCACCCAGCCTCATACCTTGCGACAATTTCCGTAGCAGCTGTTGCCGGGCGATGATTCGGGACAGTCTGAGGGCGGATCGACGTCGGGGCGTGCCTCCGAGCCTCAGGTAATGCTCTTGTCCATCAGCTGTCATCAACCCAAGGCATGTCCCCTCACTGGTGCTGTCACTCTCACTGCCCTCTTCAGGACTGTCCCTTTTGGCACCACAACCCGTCCCCAATACACTCTCATCTAAGTCCGAGCTCCTTCCATCTGAAAAGTCTGAGTCTTGTGTCGAATTTGCGTTGTCCATATTGTCCATTGCAAACGCTTGGTCATCGCTGGTAAAAAACGCTAACATTGCCATTACTGTCAACAAATCACTTTCTCTTCAAACGTAATGTCCCATTACAGTTTGTGCAAGTCACAATCGTCCATATCGTCCAAGATCTTCACACAAACGGCAGTGTGACCGTACCTCTCAGTGCCACAATCTGATCCACGTTTAGCTTTCCCCTGCTGTGCGAACACTCCTAGATTCCTCAAGTCTCCAAACATGCCCTCACTGGACCAACTCCCCACCACCTGGCTCAGCAGACAGCCCTCGCGCCACTCAAGACGCCCACACAAGTCCAATGCGCATTAGAACAACAATCACAAACTCCCTTTTCCCCCTGACGCCGCATGCTCACCACCGGCCAATGGCGTGCGAGTTTGCAGACAATGACTCGTGAAGTTGTTACAGTTTGGTACATTCATGCCCTCGGGGTGCATATCTGTGAGGAAAGCATGTCTGGGATGGGGAAGATGTAGTCAGACAGAGGCGGGGCAGGAAGAAGGCAATCCCAACAGCACTGTCCCGAATTGGAAGAAGCAGAACAATAGAGGAGGGTGTGCTGCTGAGGAATGCATGTAGGACAGGCTTTTGTTGCGTATGCTGGACTTGAGAAATGGTCACTTATTGTGTAGACTACTTTATATGGCAACAGAATTACCCAGATGGCATGTGTAAGCCACTGGCAAGTTGTGCTTGTCCTATACAGTAAAATGAACTGGTGTCTCCTTCACCACATCCATCCTAAAATCATAGAGGGATTTTAACTGAACGTCTAGTACGTTTTTATTTTAGTGTTAAGTGAAATACTTCTGATAACCATTAACACAATGAAAGATCAAATTTACAAAAGACAGCAAAGTGTTAATAAACCGCCTAGTTTACTTTCAGTATCTGGATAATTTTTATAATACTGGATAGCATGTAATCTTAAATCCCTGTGTCTGAGAGTGGTATAACTGTAAAAAAAAAGAACTGAAATGATTATAAGGTCACGGTTATGAGAGTTGAAATATTATGGCATATACAGTGGGGAAAAAAGTATTTGGTCAGTTCCCCATAGACTTTCTATTGGATTTCGGCCAAATACTTTTTTCCCCACTGTATAATGCCAGTAGTAACAAATATCACATATCACAAGGAATGTATTTATTTATTTGTATAGTGTTGTAAAGTATGGACTAGTGGTTTGTTTTAGGAAAACTCAGCACTGAACAGATAGGCTTTCAGACAAGCAGAGACAGTCATGGACACAAATGGTCACAAATGATGGCAGCAAAACAAGGATGAAGTTTTCAGGGCTATTCAATTCTTTTTTTTTTTACTGGGCCAATGGCCTCTGGGCTGGTCATTTGGCCCTCCACCAGCACGAACGTATTCATATTTTTGGGATAAATTAATAAAACATGTATTACAATCATTAGTCATGTAGAATTAAACATAAAAAGTTGAATTATATTCTAGCCTTTAAAGCGCATTTAAACCACAGCAGCAGAAGCAGTAAATACAGTATGATAACGCTCACTGTGACTGGCACTTGTTATTTTAACCCTATTGGCATCTAAAGGCCTTTTGGATCTGTTGAATTATTTTTGTAAGCCTTAGCTAAGCACACACAAGAACCACATGGCTACTTTATATGCATAGACATAAGGACATACTTTAAGAGCCCCATCGCAAGGCAATAAGAAATCTCTGTAATAATTACGTTTTTAGACAGAGCCTCCTCAGTGAAAATATAAGCTGCTGTGGACGTTAGCGATAGCTGCCGTAGCATTAGCAGCTGCATCGTGATAAGCCTAATAGGCTATTATTTATTTGTTATGGGAAAATGGCAGTGGCCCAGACCAGATCGTTTGGCCACCAACTGAATAGGCCTGCTTTAGGTTATTAAGAAATAACACTCAAGGCCAGCCAAATCCATTCACTAACAGTAATGCTCATCTTAAACACCTCCTGATTCAATATACAGTATCTCTGGCCTAAATTAATCCTTCATGTACAAGTTAAAGAGCTTGTACATTCCATAATGTACATTATGGAATAATGTACATTATGGAATAATGTACATTATGGAATGGGATGGAGCTTTTTAGTATAGTGCTTTTCACATGACACAAGTCATCCAAAGCACTTCACACAGTTTTGGGGGATTTGTTCTTCGTTCATTCCACACACGGTGGTGGTAAGCTACGTGTAGCCAGTCTCCCCTGGGGTAGACTGACTGAAGTGCGACTACATGCATCTGCATCAATGGTCCCTGTGACCACCACCATCCATTCATGCACCCACACACATCATTCCTCCTGACCTGTTGTACTTGTTTATAGTGGTACACGAAGCCGGAGTACCCAGAGGAAACCCACGCAGACACGGGGAGAACATGCGAACTCCACACAGAAAGGCCCCGTCCGGCCAGGGATCAAACCCAGAAACTTCTTGCTGCGCAATTAAAAAGTTGTTATTGTAGATTTATAGTAGATATTATTACATATTTAGAAACAATTTTCAAAGAGTGTTATTATTAGCTGAGGTACAGTGATGAATATATGGTTGCATACTCTGGAATAAATATGGATAATATGGATGATTTGTAAGTCCTCTTTTATTAACCATTTCTAAAGTCTTTAATTTTCTGACAAGTGAACAGAACCGAGTTGAGACCATTTACTGAAACAACAACTAACTACAATAATGTCCAAATAATATTTAGGAACAACCTGGACTTATAGCACATTATCAAGGAATGTAATTGGCCGGATAGTATCTAAATGAGTTGCAAAGTTGTAGTACAGTAAATAGATGAATGTAAGGAATGCAGCGAGAGGAGGCAGAGGGAGGAGAGGTCAGACTTTGGCCTATTTTGACAGAGCTGTGATTTGGCCCTAACTGCAGGATATAGGAGGCAATTTTAATTCATTTTGGGGGAGGTAATAAGAGGCAGGGGAGGAGGGAGAGGGGAGGTACACGTGAGAAGTGGGTCATAGTAAAGTCAGCTCAGCTCGCTCACACACACACACACACACACAGTTAATCTGAGAGAGAAGCTTTCCGGTCACACGCCATCATGGAGGTGTGCTGCACAGACGGGCCGGCACGCCACCTCAACACGCATTAACTTTAGAGAGTAACTTTGAAGCCAGCCTTGCAAGTTGTGTGGTATTAGCACACTGGGGGCTACGCTTCCCTCTAGAGGCGATCGAGGAAATAGATTCAACGTAGAAGTCCAATTAGCAGGAAAATGTAAATTAACAAAATAATAGCTGGAGAGAGGTTAGTCACAGAGAACAATAGCACAAAGAGAAAAAAAGCAAAAACTAAGTAGCATTATTATTATATACATTTCTAACTAAATTGTAATCAATAATAGATAGATAGGTCCATTAACCAAGCACAGGCATGTTTGGACAGTACATGAAAGGAAGCAGAGCTTACAAAAAACACATCACAGGAAGCCCAGTAGTAAGAGTGCAGTAATATAATACCCATTACTTGGCATCAGTTTCAAATGATGAGAGAAAACTGCCATAAAAAGCAGAGAGGCAACCACAAAAATGTATTATCTCAAAGTAAAATAGAATTTGTCTGATGTGAAAGCATTTCAAAAGCTAGTTGTATGGTGGATATCGAATACCTGTATGTGTCTCTGGTATTGATTTGAAAATATTCAAAGATATTATAACAACGCACTACACAAGGCTACAGACAATTGAAATGCCCAGTTTATTGTAGATTTATATAGAGTTTGTGTGCATTGTCTTGAGCGGGTTTGAGAAATATTTGTTTCCAAAATCTTACACAAAAACTAAAAGAAACTAAAATACTTTGAGGTTGGGCCAGATCCCAGGCTGCACTGACCTCACGTTTAACCCAAAAATCTGTGGGATTACGGTCAAATCCAGGTGCTTTGTGCAGGCAATTGTCAGGCAAAACACACCGACCACTGCAGACTACGGCTCAATGAAACTAAGTGCAACCTGCTCTATGACATTATTACTATGTATGCTTACTGTATTCAAAACACAGAGTTGACCGACTGAATCAGAAGTTTTCACATTAACTTTTTTCAACAGATCCTGTATATGAAAATGATTGGATCTTTAGGCCCGAGCGCCATCAGGGCTGGCGAAGGGGCTCTTGTTTACTTTTGTTCTTTTAAGCAATTTCACACTCCAAAAGCTTGATTGAGTACTATATTGCTCACATATTATGTTACCTTGTTTTTGTGTATACAGAATAGATAATGCCAGGGATAATAACAGTAGTAGGAAGGCAAAGTCCTGTAAGAGGAAAGGGCAGTTGGAATTTGGCATACATTATCTCTTATGTACTAGCTATGTGATTCTGAAGTTAAAGCTCTATATGACAATATTTTGCTATAAGTACAAATGCGGATGCTGTACTTAGATAATTTACTATCACCATTACTTTTCCTGATGTGTTACAACTAAATTAAGAGCAACAAAGACAAAACACTAGTGTGGCTGCTTGTTGTCACCATCACTGCTCCTCAACTATACAGAGGATAATGGCAGGCGAGACATGGACCTGTTGGAGAGAAGGGCCCCCCCTCCTCCCAATGGGCTCATTAAACTCGTCATATAACACATCATACAGCACAGATTACCAACATCACTTGTAAAGTCAATTACTCAGGGCAGCAGGGTTGGGCCAGTTGATTGGGGGCCACTACCCCCTCCCGGCTGTCCCACACTCCACATTTTAATGCACCTCATAAAATAGGGCTCACACTATCGTATAGCCTGCTGTAGATGGTGACAACGAAGTGACTGATTATGAATTAATAACAATAATAATAATTAAATAATATTATAATGGTATAATAAAATAAGGAATCAATAATGATAATATAATAGTTAAAAATATGAAATAAATTTACATCATTAATAAATTATATAATATGGTCGTTAATAACATAATCCATAATATTGTGTTCATTAAAAAACATTTAATTCATAATAACAAGGAACAAATGTTCAAATCAAAAGTTTGGTGACTAGTTGTTTTGGCAGTGATGAGTATTTGTAATGATTGAAGAAAATGTTTTCTTTCCTTGCCTTGTGATTAGTAGAATATTGTGATGTTAATATTGCTGATTGTATAGTCACTGGAATAGGACAAAATAACTATGTGTCATATCTTCTTGATTATGCTTAGTAAATGAATGTATCAAATTCTTCAGAACACAAGAGGGTAGGTGCAAACAAGCTTAAGCTTCTGCCTACTCCTTTTGAGCATCATATCCACGCTATTTATTTAATTATTTACTTATTTTCCTACGACTGCATCTCTTGGGCTTTGATTACTTTGCTGAACTCTGTATATATGTAGAACTTTGTGGAACTCGGATGCTCAAATAAAAAGATGAATTGACTTGAATTGGAATTTGGCTTTTTCCTTGCCACATTTCCATATGGTTGATAACAATATCTATTCCAGTATATGAAGGCTGAATAAAGCTATCTGCCTTTTACCTGGCCTCGATAATATGATAATAACCAAAATTACCCTATTGCCACTCTTTTCAGTTCAGTTGTTTACAATCCTTGAGTCTTTTTATAGTGCCATAGCCAGGTCTGTCCAATCCATTAAGTGAAAGTGCAATGCAGAATAAGAGCAAGGCCAGATGTGCAGATTTTTGGGATCCCCCTCTTTCCAAATGCGATCCAGGCAGATGTGGGCTGATGGGTTCAGCAGTGGGATGTGCATGGGGGAGGGGCCCTGGACGGGGAGAGGATGAAGAGGCGAGAAATGAGAGAGAGGGGATTAGAGTGAGGCAGGTGCTGTCACTTTCACTAATGTCAGTCACCAGCGATGCTACTAGCTCTGGCAAAGGGACAAAGACTGGGGGGTTGGGGGTTATCCCTTCCCTGGCCCTTTAAATGCACTTTAAACACGTCTTAATGTTTTCCCAGATTAAATAAAAGAAACATATAAATAAATATGAAAAGTAAAAACCCATCCAGCTCAGGGATCAAACTCGGGACCTTCTTGTTATAAATTGTGAGGCATGAGCGCCACCCAACCACCACAGTATTGACTCATTTATATATTATCCATGGACCTTACTGACACCTAAACAGCACTCTCTATTAAACCGTCAGCCTACGTCACTGTGGAGGCAAAAATATGCACTCTGTTTCATTTGCCTAAGAGGCAGACGTCATGTAATTACATTAAAGTAAACAGACAGCTGCAGCCCCATCTCCCTCTCTGTGACTTTACCCAGACACAGCGTGCACCACCGGGCCACTGTAAATGTAGCCAGAGCCTCTCACTTTGGTGCAGTGGCGTCTGGTGGACACAGCATGTAGAGAAGTCATCTGATATCCTGTCTGTAGGATCTATCTTCTGTCTAAAGCCCATAGGAACAATCTCAGCTCATTGTGGTGCAGCCTGGCGAGCTGGTATCCTCTGCACATGTCGCTGCTGCTGTTTTGAGACTAAATTTGACGATGACCTTCCATGAATATCAGAACCGAGCAGCGCATGACTCCACACTGGCATCACACAGACAGGACACATACAGTGGAGCGAAATGTAAACACCATTCACTGAAGTGTAGCTTCAAGTAAAGTTATATTAGCAAAATCTGGAAACTACTGACAATCCTGGACAGCTCACAATGACAGGACATATATCAAGAACTAAAAGGGACACAATCCAGTCTCAAACACCAGAGCTAAACCAGATTTAATCTCTTTCTCAACCAGTGCAGAACCAAGGGCCAATCCCAGAACGTAATATAGGGCTAAACCAGAACTAAACCAAGACTAATTACTGGAATTTACAAGAACAATCCAAAGCAGTAAACATGGAAGTAAACCAGGCTTAACTGTAGGATCATAACGTAGACATAACAAAGGACTAAATCAAGACTAGGATTGAACTATTTTGGAATTAAACCAATTTAATTCAAGAAAAAGGATCCAGGCAATTGGGTTAATATAATGTCTAACTAAAAGACCAAAACCATAATGAAAGCAGAAATTAGATATAACTCAAGAAATTAAATGAAAGAGTTATGTCCACCCTATACCACCCCAACAATATGGAAACTACGGGTTATTATACCCCTATTCGTCTCCAATAGAGCAAAAACATGAAATTAATAAAGTCTACCCTCATGAATAAGGCAATTATGACGTTCAAATAAAAAGCGTATTGACGTATTGAACTATTGACGTAAAGCGACAAATGTGATTGAATTTAAAACACTCGTCCCACCCAAAAGAGCACCGTCACCCGCTGTCCCTGCTGTGCATGTGTCTGACCTGCCAAACGCCTCTCCCGGACATTCCTCCACAGCAGGTCCCAGGCTTTGGACGTAGAGTCCCGCAGCTGCTCACTGATCGACCGCCGCAGCTGAAGCTTCGCCGACTTTCGCTCGCTGCTCATTGCGGTACCCTCCGACGCATATTCCCCTCGTGGTTCTCAAAGCGGCCCCCTTTCTCACGCTCCTCTGTCACAATGTCACGCAGTCACCGGTAAAATCATCCGCGCACGCTCCTCCGTCCCGTTATCATTCCGCTCAAATTTCGCTTAGTACCGCTACCGCAATGGTCGTCACCGCGCCGGACCTGCGTCACCTCCCTGCGGTAGCGCGCACGATGAGGTGAATCTGACTTTTGGATGGAAAGCGGTAGCTGCCAAACGATCCGCAGTTCACAGAGTATCCAAAGTGCCCGAGACTCGTCTTATCGCGACGCAGTGCCGTGCGCGCGTAAACGTCTCCCACAAAACTTCTGACGCACTGACAAGGCAAGTCATGCAAGAGGTGGCTTCTCAACCCTTCTCCCTCTCTCTCTCTCACCCAAACCTATGTAGCTACAACTCCTGCCCACCCTCAGCCCCGACCCAAACAAGGATCTCTTTCAATGCGCTCATACTCGGCAATAACACACGGGCTGCCGCACACAACATAGTCCTGTGTTGAGGGAATACTTGTGCTGTGTGTCGTTGGCCACTCACAAACATGTCTTACATTAGTCATGGGCTTAACATATCAGGGCTGTGGGGTCCCATTGTGAGCCGTGTCGGTCCATAGTCTTGCAGGAGTTTATGCTTTAGATGTCCTGCGTTTACTGGCAATTTGGCTTAGGGTTTAGTCCCAATTTAGTGAGGAATCATTGTTATTGTCTCAATTTGGTTTTGCGTAATTAGTTTTAATATAAAGTTGGAAAAAGTCAGTTCTAATGCACAACTACGTATACGCTAAAGGTCTTGTTGTAGTTCTCGTGAATTTTACCACATCCGTACTGTATATCCTCCAAATCTTCTCATGGCCCGATGCAATATTTTGTCATAAAAACTAAAAGCAGCAGTGCTCATTTTGGTCAATAATCATTAAAAACGAATGCTCCTTCCACTACAGATTACAGTCGTGTAAAATGGAGAAGCAGAAACATGTCCAAAAGGCTTTGTTTTAATCCTTGTAATGATTTGAGTAATGCTGATATGTGTGAACATGATGCGTCCTGAGGGAACAGATCTAAGGACATGTCATCTTGTGTAGAGCATACATTCAGTGCAGGGGCAGCCCTAATGCATAGTGTGAATGTTATGAATACCTATACTGTAGGAGCTGACTGCACAATGTTTTTTTCACACCACATTATAAGTAGTTAAAGTCCCCTCTAAGCCCTTTCGCGCTATGGCCCCTTCAATTCCCGTTTAGCTCCGGAGGTTTGGGAATGTCATCATTGCTCCAAGTTGCCCCTGTAATATCCCAAGAATGCCGCTCAGACCGACGACAGGACACTTTTAGGATGCTCCTCAGCTGCTGTCCATGAGGCTCTTCTTAGTTTCGGACGTCCTCTTGTAAAGAGAGCAGGGAAAGGAGACAGTGCGTGCTCCTAATTTGGCCAGTTTAAACATGTCTGCTATCCCTGCGGTCAGCAGAAGTCAGCGCAGACACCACTTGACCGCGCTGCTTGACCGGTGTAATTTAGACAGAGATAAGAAGAAAACTGCACCAAGGCAAAAAATGTGGGCTATAGTTGAAATGTGACTCCTGGTTCATCCCATTCAAGTTTTAAGAAAAGCATGTCAAAAATCAACCTGGCAATCACATTTATCAATCGCAACAAACAAAAAAGTATCTATCTTCTAGTTTATCTTCACCAAAGTCTAGAGTGTGGTGTTCCCCTATAGATCCAATCAGAGATGTGATGGACACAATGGATCACAATGAGAATTTACTCTTTCCCATAGATTATGTAATGCTTTTCCTCATAAATTAACATATCATTCGCCTCATATTACTGGCCTATAAGGCTTTTGCAAAGATAGACAAAAAAAACTTCCAAACTTGAATAAAAAACGAGGGTCAGTCGTCTGATTGGCTGAGGATAAAGTTTTCTCATGATTTATTGACAATACAACGTGAGTTTTTACTGGTGCTCTCTGCATGTGAACATATGGCTTTGATTTGGCTGCAATGTCTCTGGAGATTAGTTATGCAGGTGTAGAAGTCTTGGAGATACGAGTTTTACAATCATGTTAACACATTCATCAGACGTATAGTGTGTAAAAAGTTAAAAGATAGTTGAGCAGCTACAAAATACGCAATCATGAGTATAGGGCTTGTATATCCTGAACAAACAAAACCAATATGCACTAACAAGTAAACTCAATGTTCAAAAACTTCTGAGACAACTTTCAGGATACTGAACATTGTAAAGCAAACACATGCTAACACGATGGAGTCTAGGATTTAAGGATTACTGGGTTTTAACACATTGTCACATCAATGTAAAGGGACAGCAAACCACTTTCCATTCACAGTCTAAGACATACAGTATCTGCAATATGAAGCGTCGCAAAGACACATTTTGATTGTCAGTACATCCTGAGTAAATAGATCGCCCTATTTTCATAATAATACTGCCTAACACTCAGGCGCAGATGACCCTGACATTTAGTACAAATTCCTGGATAACTTTTTGTATTGATTGTATTTTCTAGAGTACATTTACCACAGTACGTTTTACTTGTACTTGAGTAATATTACAGTATTATGGCGTATTATGTTCCAAATACATCGATTGTATCAAGTGTATCTTCCCTAAAAATAATTTGTACAATAAGAATTTTAATGGTGCACTCTTTGTAGTGCAGGATTATTTTTTAGTGTGGTTTGTTGGATTAAAAAGATAAATCAATCTTTTACACTCAAACCGTTACTCATTATTCAAGTTGTATTTTCATTCAATACTAACTATTTGCATCAGTGCTTGAGTAAAATTACTTTAATCTAATGTTCCTCCAACTTACGAGTAAATATTTTGACTATTACCCACCTCACTTTACAATACAACCTACCGTATTATCCGGACTATAAGACGCGCCTTTTTTCAAAGTTTGGCTGACTTATACTCAGGTGCGACTTATATATCAAAATATATAATTTCACATTTGAATTTTCACTTACTGTACCACTGAAAATTTAAAAACGATAAAGTTTGGAGTGAGCCAGAAACTTGTGAGGGACTGGCGAAAAGCAGAGGTTACTCTGCACAAAAAGATAATCGCAGGCTAAAAGCTAGATGGCCACAGTTAGAGGAACGAGTTCGCAAATGCTTGAACAACGTGCTGCCGGGAGAGGCTCATCAATGGTGCAGTTACGCCTTCATGCCCAAGTAGTTGCCAAGGCTGGTGCGACTTATACTCCAGAGCAACTTATATATAGGTTTTTTTCTTCTTCATTATGCATTTTTTGGCTGGTGCAACTTATTCTCCAGAGCGACGTATAGTCCGGAAAATATGGTAATACTAATTCAATCTGCATGCTGGTGGTGAGCGACTATTCCAGCCTAAGGGGAAAAAAAGCCCTTCTGACTGTCAGGCCTCACTCACACAACACATTTGACATAAAGGGAGGTGCTTATGCTTCTTTATGAAAAGTGATGATTGACCTTTCTTTGGGTCAAGACATTAGTTGCTTGATGATCTGTAGGTGGACTAAGCTTAAGACAGTGGGGAGAGAGCCAGAAACCATCAACCACATTTCTCTTATGCCAGATCCATTAATAATTTCTCTTCTGCTCTGACTATTTGGACACACAAACAGTAGGTCAGTACGTGAGGTCCACTTTTGGCCCAAGAGCAGAGAAACCTCACGGCAGTGGTGTCTTACAGCAGTAGCCAATCACAACACACATTCTCGCATTCTTCTAATCTGCACAGCCAATCAAAGCAGAGCACTGGGCTCTGGTCTGGACAGGATCAGGAAATGTCCCTGTACAAATACACAGGGGCGTCTTCACCTCATGAGCTCCTGCAGTGGTCATGGAAATGCAGATTGCAGGGTTGGATAATGAATTTTTCTGTGCCCAAGATCAGGTCGTGTGAGGAGATAAAACAGTGTCAAAAATAAACTGCGGACTCTATAGGATGCTATAAGGGCTTTTTGCGGCACAAGCTGTTCCTGTTTTACAGTAGCTGTGTACACAATACGCCTACTTAGTGTTGCAGGTGTAGATAAAGATACAGAGCTTGAAGGGAAAGCTGAAAAACACATCATTTAATCTTGTCTAATAAACCAAGAGCTTACACAAATAATCTAATGCTACCTAACGTTATAAAAGTTCATATCAGATTCTCCTCCCATGCCGTGTTCTAACAGTATAACAGCCAATGCCTTTCCTTTTACACTTGACGGTCTTACAGTGAAAAGTCAATACCTGCCGCTGCTCATCACGTTTTGAGCCGAGTGAGTCCAGAGCAATCAATGATTCAACAGACCATGTGACCAAAGATAGTGACTACTGCTTCTCATACAACTGAGCAACCTTAAATTTTACATGTGTGCACGCCACCACACACGGCCTGGTCTCTGTATACTGTCTATTTTAAGCAGCACTCTGCCATTCGGGCCAATCTGCTCGGCTCACTCGTCACACACATACCCCCATCACCTCCACTATACATCATCTTAAGGATTGCACACTTAAAATTTCAACACTCGCCGTGCGCTAGCCCAAACAAACTGACACTTGGACATTTATTTAGGGTCTACTGTAGATATCATAGGGGTGAAAGTAAGACTGCCCCGTTTGTGCATTGACCGGATGGAATGAAAATAAACAATGAAAAGACACAGAAGTGCTGAAAGACTCGATTCTCGACTACAATTGGTAGAAGATTAAATCAACGGATAAAGTATATGAGATGACCAAAGTGAAAAGTACTACTGCTATTCTATATACTGTCATTCCTACCTCGAAGATTAGAGCTTCTATGACTTCAAAAAGATGTTCTGTGAAAGAACTCGACCATTGCTCTTTTTTAAGCCAGATGTTTTTTAAGCATGGATAAAAATAGATTATAGACAATTGTACAGTCCTATAATCTGTTGAGCTATTCTTCTTATCATACAATCAGATTTGTTTAAATCTGATGGTTTTACAGACAAACCAGGACTAGACATTTTAGCCTCTAAAATAATAATAATCCCACTCTAGTGCTTTTTATCACATACAATTACTAAGAAAACAAATCCGTTGCTACATTCTCAATATACACTTTAAATGTATTATATGTTATATTTAAATGTGACAAAGCCATTTAGACGTGAGTGAGTGGGAGAGGTTATTTTCTCCGTCCTGTGAAAATAGACATCATTTCCTATGTTGATTTTAAGAAAAATGCAAAAGTGAAATGGTGAGTGAAAAAATAAGCAGTTTCTATAAAGCCATGTTTTTAAACAATAATAATACTGCCAATACCTTGGTTTGCCCTAATGAAAAGCAAGCCATCTATCTAATAGCTTAATTTTGAAGAAGTGATCCTGTTGACTTGACCCTCTTGGCCTTGATGCAGCGCAGCCACAGCCTGACGGACATGCGCTCCCTGCAAACCATGGGGCTTTCAACAAACTCAAGAGTCAGCAAATATCAGGAGCAAGTAGATATGCGCCAAAAGGCATCACAAAAACAGCAAAAAAATTATTTTAAGTCATTTAAGACGCCAACGGAGAGAACATTTTTATAGAGGCTATAATTCATATTTTCCTGTGCAGATGTTCTATATACAGTAGATCAGCCTACTGGACTAAACGCAGTACCAGTTGAAGAAAGAATGTTTTTTTATTTTCTCCTTGTGTGTCGTAGTAAAAAGGTTGTGAAGTGCTGAGACGAGCCAACCTTCAGCCAACGTCACATCTATCAACGCACACGGGCTTGAGTCAACAGTATCAACGTGGCTCTGTCAATATTTCTGCTGCAGCCATCGAGGAATGCCGCTCTGGTCAAGTCCTTCTCAAAATGGGCCAAAGCGAAAAGTGGGTCAAGAGCAGAAGAGCTAATCCATAAAGTGTCTTCACTCTCTGTCTCACTCTCCAGCAACAACAAACAACAACTTCCTCTGTCCAGTCGCAGTCAGAGGACGCCTGGCGTGACAGTGTCTATGCCTCCTGTGTCCAAAGTGCTTCACCTAAAGCTGCACGTACGCTAACCAGCCAAAACAACATGACCACAGGACACACAGAGGTCTGAATTTTGTGTGGCAAATGTTGAGAAACTTGAGAAAACATTTAGTTCTCTGAGTATCATCTCTAGACAAGAGAGATCAAGATCTTTAAGAGGACAAAATGTGGCTAAATCAGGTCTAAACTGGGGTCAAATCAGGTGCAACAACCATCTGGATATAGTCGTTTGATATCCATAGGTAAATGTAGTGACAGTACTGTGCCTGATATTCAGAAAGAGGAGTGAGGGGTTGGAGGCTGTAGCCTGTGGTATGGAAGGAGCAGGACCTGGGGCAGAGGCAACAATGGCTAATGGAACAGAGGAAACCCCACAGGTCATTGGAGTAGATGACAGGCTGATAGCAAACCTCACTCCTAAACGTCTCGTATTTGGGGCACTTAACTGAAGCACGTATATCTAGTACTGGTACTTTGTCTGTTCAAATAAGCGTTTCAGAAGGAAAATCCACCAGGGTTTCCTTCCTCTAGCACTCTCCCTGTGGTGCTGTGTTGGGTTTAGGACCACACACAAAAACAACTGTGTACCGCCTACATGCAAAAATGTGTCAAGGAAACACATCCAGCTCAAACACACAAGAGACTCCAGGGCTCACAAGAGGGACCTGAAACTGCCTGACAAATGCTCACATGGACTTTATAACTTCATAAAACAGAAGGGAAAACAGGCACCAAGGCTAATAAACAATGAATAAATATAGAAACTCTTAGTTACAATGTAAACATGGAAACTTCAAGTGATTTTCTATTTGCAGACAGAGAAAACAGAGTAAGAATAGTTTTACATGGCAAGATTTCTTTAAAATATATTATAATCACAGTGTAAAATAAATCTACTGTATGAGCAGAAATGAACTTCCGGCTGTGAGACATTCATTAACATGTTTGGCCAATGGCCATACAGTAATTTCATTTTTTTTTTTTCACTTGGTCACCTAAAAAGTCAGACACCACATTACTGCTACTTCATGATAGTATGATTGTTTTTGTGTTCGTCCATCAGTATAAGGTTCAACGAATGGCCGCTGGTTGCACTGCTTTATGACCACGGCGCAAGGGGCCGCCATTGCCCGCCATTGCTGTGGTACCTCCATATATGGGCGGCAAAACAAGCTAGTTTTCCATTAGTTAGCATGGAACTTTACACACGTTTTAAGCAACTGTAAAGCCTGGTTTCTCTTTTTTTTTACTTTCTACAGCTTGATATTGCTGTATTAATGCAGGGTTAGTTACAATTAACGAAACCAGGCTGGTTTTCTTAAGGTACATTTTAGAAATCTCGAATACAAATGACTGGACATTGATTGACAGGCCGTTAGCATTGTGAAGATCCCGCCCTTTTTAGGAACATGCGCCGTCGTAGTAAATCTGCCATGGATTCCCTTTCGAACGTGGTCATTATGGTAAACGGGAGGAGTGAGGAGTGTATTATTTATTATGTCTATGGGTTCAACGTGGTAATGTCCTTCTCATAGGTCAATTATATTCTTTTTGACCATTGTCCAAAAAAACACAACTACATTACAAATGATCAAATTTAACATGAAAGCGTTTGTTCAAATTGCATACCCACATCTGCCATTACTCACAGTACAGTACTGACACATATAGCTTGCAGGTGTAATAAGACAGCAGACGGGTGCATAAACCCAGACCGAGATGGAGGAGGAAACTGTGAGCTGGAATAAACCAAAAATACATCCACATCCAGCATCCCAGACATGTTAAACGGCTGCATTTTATTTTTATTTTTGTATAAACCACACGTAACCGAGCAATGTGGTTTATAAGGGACCTCCTGAAGGTTCTCCTCACTCTGTACAGTAGTTACGCGGGTGGGCTCTGCGACGCACACGCTGAAGCACATTAAAGGTCATTAACAGCGCGACCACCTTCATTATCTCGTAAAGGTTTATTGGATGTTAATTGCGAAGCTGACAAATGAAATGTGTGAAGAGTAGAAGAGTGTGCAGTGTCAGACGCACACCTTTAATGACTGGAAAGTATGTGCTCAATTATTCACAATCAAATCAAAATCGCAACTTGATGTCACAATTAGCAGATGACATAGACCGCAATTATTTGACTTTTTTTGTAGACATTCTTTGCAAACAGATATCGCAAATCTCAATTCTTGCCAGTAAAAGTGCAATTAGATATTTATCTGATCTTTGATAAATAAATGAGAGGTCTTTTTGGTGCAATAATTATTTTGAGTCTTTTTTTTTTTTATCTGGACCGATTGAATCCATTCACTTTATCTACAATGTCAAGAGGGGCCTGGAAACTTTCCCATTCTAAAGCATGAAAATTCCACCCGTCAATCATACCCAATCAATCACATAAGGCACTCTTTTATCTGGCGTGTTTTTCATTTCAGAGACTGAAGCCCAGCCTACTTCATATATCAACAGGGCTTCGTATGGATTTTGAAATGTCTGATTCAGAGTCAGACTGGAACTTGGAGACACAATGTAAATAGTAATTGTAAAGTAATTGTTTGCATTGAGATTGCGATAAGAGCTTTTATGTGTTATAATAAGATACAGTTAACAGTGCACATTTTAAACACACCCAGGCAATAAAATGAACCGCTAAACTAATAAACGAATCCCACATATGATTTCTGAGCATATTTGAAGCGTTAACAGAATTTATGTGGACAGTATATGATGCAATATCAGACTTAGGGATTTGCTAATAGTGACAATAAAAAAAGCAACCTCTAACCTATCTAAGCTTACTTTAAACGGCTGATTGTGTTTTTTATTGTTTACCAGTACTTGTTTGACAGATGTGATATATGGCGGTATAAATTAACCTGTTGGATATAAGGAATAAATACCTTGAAAACCTACATACCGTAGTCTGAGTAGTCACTGTGCATTTTGATGGAGTATTTTGACTCTCCCTCCATGAGAGTCTGAAAACATTTGGGTTAAATCTCCTCCCTGCCTGGAGAAAAACACGGGTTGGAGTAGGTCAGGAGTGCGCTGGAGCCACACATCAGCCAAATCCCAGCCGTCAGACATATTAAAAACATATTACTAACATGGAGGGGACCGCACTAAAGGGATTCACGGGCCGGAGGTCGCGATTACCCACAGGGCGCCCCCCGGGAGCTTTGTAATAATGTGAAAAGTCACCAGGATTAGAAGATTTAAATAATTCTCAATGGGGGCGAAAAAGATGAGAATGTGTGTCACCCTGTCATGTGTGTTCAGGTCGTTACAAGGTCATCTGTAGCTTATCAACAGCTCAAAATAACACCACAGCTTTCAAATATACTGCGAAAACTTAGTTTTTAAGGAAAAGCTATGGGTGAAGACAGGTTTATCAGTGAACTGAATTGTGTCGAATTTTAATTTATTTTTATGTAAATATCATGATGTCTAAAATGGTGGTTGAGTGTGACGCAGAAAAAGTAGCCCATACTTTCTGTAAATGCAGGTCAAGAAACTGAAAAAAAAGAAAAAAGAAATCCATTTCTCCTGCACGTGCTGTGTGACTAAGCCAAGACAGCCGATCAAGAGGTCGCCCAAAAAGTAAATAACGTTGTGGACCGAAACAACTAAACCATGAACCACACAAAATACACCAGATATTAATTCCCCGAAGGAAAATGTATTGAAAATAAATCCTTTCATGTTAGCTGCGGATTAAACATTTTGGCGAGTGGCTGTAGGGCTGATCTAATTCGAAGCACATACCGTCATGGCAGGCATCTCCTCGCACACATCTGACGTCCGCCGTGAGATCAAAGGTAAGGAGAGAGACAGGTACAAATGTGAAACAGAGGAGTATGAGGTCTTATCTGCGAGCATGATGTATATTTTCCAGTAAAAAGGATCTACAAAAAAAAGTAATTTTTTCATTACTGATGTGGCCGGCTATTATCTTCTTGAGTGTTTTGTAAGGTAACATTTGACGTCATTTTGTACAGAAAACCTTGTGTTCCGTGTTTCCATAAAAAAGAAAGAAAGAAAAACAGACGGGGGTACAGAAGAAGGATCACTGAGCGCACTGTGCGCAGCCATTGCCCACAGCTCATGACAGGCTGCATTGAAAGATGGGTCAAATACAGAGACAGTTTTTTCTTTGCTCTGGTTTTTCTAAAATCAGATCTTTGAAATAGCCAATGTAACGGTAGCTTTTAAAATACATCCAGTCAGTTGTTACTGACTCGATGTTACTGACAAGCGTATACTTACTTATACGCTTGTTGCAAAAGCTATTGTTATAGATGGGCCTCTCATTGCCTCAAATCATAAATACAATAATTGTAATTGCATATTATGTTTTTAATATCATGTGACTATTGTAAGAATTAAAACGGGATATTATGCAAAATGAACTTTTAAGAGTTGTTTACCATGGTGCTCTCTCATCAAAAACATACCTGGAGCTGTGTTTAGACCCAATCTTTGAATCTTCTATAGAGGTGGCAGTTCCCAAAAAGCACCTCCTGACTGAGGTCCTTCGTATCCAGAAAATACTTTCCTCACCTCTTGATCTCTTCCTAACCTTAATCCTTTCATTGCAAAGTAAAAACACTCGCCATAGCTTCACAAGCCACACAAGCCGCACAGACTTGAGGTAGTGGTTTATAAGAAGATCACTAGAAAATGAGTAAGTGAAACTACTGCCTATGTTCAGCCTGTGTTTTAGATCAAAACTTTTTCTAACCAACAAAGTTTAAGCTCGTGATAGATGTGTTTGAGATTATTAACAAATACCAGCAAAAACACAACCCACCGTGAGGCTGCAGTTAGCGTCAGAGCTGCGTTGTTCTGGTAAAGAGAAGCCCTGAGAGGAATTCCCATTTTATCTGCCGTGCAGCTAGTGAATGTGAGCTATGTGCAGAGATATGTCCATATCATATCCTGTCTCCTTTTGCGTTAAGACCCGGACCACACAGGCCGCCCCAGCACTGATTGATTAGACAGGATTTCAGTCAGAAGGTCCGAAGTGTTTCCTTGTATCTGGGTCAAAAATAAACACACTCAAGTCAGAACGCAAGTCGACACGGGACAAGTCAAACAATGAGGTTAATCTCCACTGCTCTCTCACCACTGCTGTGTTTGTAATGCTTTGAGAGCGCAGTGAAAAGACACTTACAGCGCACAAACACTTTCCCCGGCACCTCGGACCGCCGATGCCACGGCCTCTGACCCCGCAGCTACCTACGGGGCCTCATTACCCACAATGCACCTCCTCTCCGTGGACTACCCCGGACAGCAATGTGATCTCGACCCGAGCTGGTGTCACATTGGAGACACCCCCAATGTATAGACACAGACAGATACAAACTGCACCAAAATAAACAAACCCCTGACATACAGTCGACACGATACCTGTGGCTGTCAGTCAAACGGGACGCAGGCTTGGAACGAGAGACACGGGACGGGGTCAGACCCACGCTCATTAATCATGTGTGTGTGGACTCCAGGATCGCAGCAAAGGGGAACCTGAGTCTAAGAAAGAGGCACTGGAGGAAAACACAACTCACAGAGGAGGGAAACATATGAATGATTAGGTAACTTACACCGTTCTTAAGATTTAATTTACTATGTGCATGTGTGGATGTATGTGCATGTGTGGATGTTTCTTTGAAGAAGCGTATAAGCTGCTTGAAGCACAACAATAAAGGTATAAACAGGTCGCACTTAACTTTAGTACACAGTAATTACATTGTAACAAGATGGTAATCGCATTGGATTTTGTCGCACTGTTTCCATTTTATTACCATTAATAAAACTACTACAAAAAAAGCCAAAGGTGTAGAGTGGGTGATGAAACTGGAACTCTTATATTAACTTCTATTTCATGAATAAAGACAAATCTGAACTTTAATTATCTAATTGGTAAGGATTTCCAAATGTGAAATCTACTCACATTGTTTTGTAGAACCATCAAGCAAATTAGCAAATATTTTCTTCTTCTTTCCTCTTGTTACTCTCAGAAAGGACTGTTTTTCACTTGAATATGCACAGATTCTGTGTGTTGCAACAGCGGCCATGTATCATTCCTTGTGGGTGGCGGAGCTTTGACACTTGGACTTGGCTCGGACTGCAGCGGGAGATGTTCCCAGAAGTCCGGTTTTATCCCAAAAGCGGGAATGCAAACAATCCGACCGAAACGGATACTGATGACACACACTTTCAAACAAGTACAATTGTGTCTTACCTGCTGCCGATCCAGTGGACATCCTCCCAGCAGCCTGATGAGAAAACAAACAGAATATACAAAATAAGAAAGAAATACAAATAATATACTAGATTCGGAGGTCAATATAAACGTGATGGAAGCCAAAGATGACAAACTGCACAGTAGCAGCTATGGGAAATTGACCTAAATCCACTCCAACTAAACAAAATGGTTTTCCTGTTTATGACGTTGAGGCCCAAGACCCCTAATGGCTTATTTATTTCAGCATTAAGCAGGGCTTTACTGGACGTTTTAAGAAACACGCGCAGATTTTTGCTAAATTAGGGGATATCCGCCTGACCAATGAGACGAGACGCTCTCCAGGGCAGTTGTTTTAAATCATAACAAATGATGCAATTAAATTAAAGCAGCAAATTGAGGAGACACATCACGTGCGTCTTTGATGCTGAAGACAGAGAAGACAGAGAATGGGGACATGACAGAGAAACTAATTTAAAATAGATGACACTGTGTTACGATATTAGGGCATGGCCAATGAAATCTAGTTGTCTGAAATGTCCAACTTATCTTAATTAACCTACATTGTGTATTAAGGCTGGAAAATGGGAACAGTTACCAGTGACCACAATGACAAAGAGTAAAAAGCAATACATAAACAGGATTTGACCGGGAATAAATATGGTTATTTTTATGGAAGATTTAAGAACTAAATTGAGTTTTAGTCCATGGCTGGCTTTGCTATGAGATTGTATGTAAAACCTCTACACATATTACTGGTGTCTTCTTTCTAAACTATGTGCTGTAATTGTGGTGAACAAGTGTATTTCAGGAACATGAGCAAAAAATTATCTGCTGCAACTTTATGCCAGGTGCCCTCTCTGATTGAGGAGTTTATTCAAGCACAGAAACACAGTCCGTTAGGGAAGCCTGGATTTATTTCTGAACCACTGTGAAACTTGATTCCACAGTTGCTGATGCTGCACAATTTTCTCTGATCAAGGGAGTTTTATGAGCAATGGTTTCAGGAAAACCCCAGATCTGGGCAAGAGCGGAATCTACCCATGATGCACCTGCAGTTCCCATATCACATTTGGGTTTGTCATGTTTTTGGGTCATTTACTGGACATAACCAAAGTCTAGGCTGATATCAGAAATTAGACAAAGAAGTGGGAGGTGAAGGAGTCATAGTTTGGAATAGGACTCAAGGAACATTTGTCCATTATTCATTCAGTTTTCAATCATGCACTGAAAATAACTTCAGTTGTCACAGCTGCCATGGGACAGACCGACAGAGACATGACAGCTCTTCTGCACCAATAATCTTTCTCTCACCAAGTGTGTTCTCTCTCACTTACCTAACAGTTACGTACAGTACTGAATGCCGAGAGACACAATTTGGATATAAATTGCACAAAGAGCCTGAGGTTGATCCAACAAGCTTTGATACAAATAATTTGCACAGGAAGAAACAAAGAGAACTGTAGCCTCTTTTACTTGAACACTTTCTCAATGGGTCCCTGAGGGCTTAAAAATGATTGATAAAAATGTAGATTTTTCGTAATAAATTCCAATATGAGGATTAAACATGCCCTTACAAAGATGTTACGACTTCTAATAATTTTGCAAAGTATAGAGAAGAAGAAATGAGTTGCCACTAGGGGGCGCAATAGGATCAAATTGCTTTTTATTAATTAAGGAAGAGTGTTGTTGCTCTCAACGGTTGTCATTCTATTGCTCAAAATTACAAATTGAGAATTAGGGTAGGCGAGCTATGGATCTGTTGAGAGGACCCTCCAAATGGGCTCGTAAACCTCGTCTTTTAACGCACCACACAGCATAGGAACATCATCTACAAAATCAGCTAGTTAGGCCAGCTGGGTATGGGTTTGTTGATGAGGAGCTACTGCCCTCTACAACTGGCCCGCTCAACACCTGGCTTTTTTTAACGCACTACACTGTGTAGGGCTTACATAATAATGTACATAATAATAATCACGGAGTATAATAATAATAATAAGAACAATAATAATAATAATAATAATGTGTCTTTTTAACATAAAACTAGTGACTTTTGGTAATGCTAACAATGTTGGCATGGTAACCATCTGAAAGAAATGTATTAATGAGCGCCTTTTGTTACTTGCTTTGTACTAGACTTCGTACATGAAACAACACCATTGTTGTAATTGTGCTTCTTTTCTGTTGATGTACGAACACACAAACAGTGTTTTGTAAGTTATTGTTCTTTGTAAGTATGTAGCACTATCATAGTTGTTTTGTAATTAGTTGTTACGTAATCGGTATTGCTCCATTTTGAGGAATGTATACAGTGCATAAGTTTCAGTCATATAAAGCCATAATGTAAGTACCATCTTGTAAATGGTCGTTTCGGCCATGGCCGGATGCTGCGGGTGTGTATTGTCTATTTTGTTCCTTTGTTGTTCCACTATGTTCTTGTGAAATTATGATTTTAATTATATTGATTTTGGGGGTGGGCGCTTATAACCTCTTGCTTCGGCCCATTCCTTTTGAGCAGAGTGTTGCTGCTCAAATAAACAAAATAAACATAATAACATATGAACAATTGATAAGACTGTTACTATGAGGTGCAGTGTTAGCTGTACCAATAATCACTCCTCAGATCTTCAGTCTGGTCTGTGTCCATATTAAACTCTTAAAGAAATACACAGATGATCCCAGTGATAATCTAAGCTACTGGGATGTGTGTGCGTGTAGACTGTAGATACAATGTAGTACAAAACGTGCTCTAAATTTGGTGTTGAATGACAATAGGCATCTGGAGCAGTGTGTGTCAGTTTGGACAGCTGTGCTTTATCAGTCACGGTCCGGGGAAAATAAACGCTCACTTCACTGCCGGGTCTGATCCCACGGCCCCTCGCTGCTCCTCTACCTACTTACACATGCTAGCACAGAACTGCACAATAAACAACACATGCTACCACAGAACTGCACAATAAACGACACATGCTACACAGAACTGCACAATAAACACACATGCTACCACAGAACTGCACAATAAACAACACATGCTACCACAGAACTGCACAATAAACACACATGCTACACAGAACTGCACAATAAACACACATGCTACACAGAACTGCACAATAAACGACACATGCTACCACAGAACTACACAATAAACGACACATGCTACACAGAACTCACAATAAACGACACATGCTAGCACAGAACTGCACAATAAACGACACATGCTAGCACAGAACTGCACAATAAAACACATGCTACACAGAACTGCACAATAAACGACACATGCTACCACAGAACTGCACAATAAACGACACATGCTAGCACAGAACTGCACAAAACACATGCTACACAGAACTGCACAAACGACACATGCTACCACAGAACTGCACAATAAACGACACATGCTAGCACAGAACTGCACAATAAACGACACATGCTACACAGAACTGCACAACAACACATGCTACACAGAACTGCACAATAAACGACACATGCTACCACAGAACTGCACAATAAACGACACATGCTACCACAGAACTGCACAATAAACGACACATGCTACCACAGAACTGCACAATAAACGACACATGCTAGCACAGAACTGCACAATAAACGACACATGCTACACAGAACTGCACAATAAACGACACATGCTACACAGAACTGCACAATAAACGACACATGCTACCACAGAACTGCACAATAAACGACACATGCTAGCACAGAACTGCACAATAAACGACACATGCTACCACAGAACTGCACAATAAACGACACATGCTAGCACAGAACTGCACAATAAACAACACATGCTACCACAGAACTGCACAATAAACGACACATGCTAGCACAGAACTGCACAATAAACGACACATGCTACCACAGAACTGCACAATAAACGACACATGCTACCACAGAACTGCACAATAAACGACACATGCTAGCACAGAACTGCACAATAAACGACACATGCTACCACAGAACTGCACAATAAACGACACATGCTACCACAGAACTGCACAATAAACGACACCTGCTAGCCACAGAACTGCACAATAAACGACACATGCTACCACAGAACTGCACAATAAACGACACATGCTACCACAGAACTGCACAATAAACGACACTGCTAGCACAGAACTGCACAATAAACGACACATGCTACCACAGAACTGCACAATAAACGACACATGCTAGCACAGAACTGCACAATAAACGACACATGCTACCACAGAACTGCACAATAAACGACACATGCTAGCACAGAACTGCACAATAAACGACACATGCTAGCACAGAACTGCACAATAAACGACACATGCTACCACAGAACTGCACAATAAACGACACATGCTACACAGAACTGCACAATAAATGACACATGCTAGCACAGAACTGCACAATAAACGACACATGCTAGCACAGAACTGCACAATAAACGACACATGCTACCACAGAACTGCACAATAAACGACACATGCTAGCACAGAACTGCACAATAACGACACATGCTAGCACAGAACTGCACAATAAACGACACATGCTACACAGAACTGCACAATAAACGACACATGCTACACAGAACTACACAATAAACGACACATGCTAGCACAGAATCACACAGAAACGACACATGCTACCAACAATAAACGACACATGCTAGCACAGAACTGCACAATAAACGACACATGCTAGCACAGAACTGCACAATAAACGACACATGCTACCACAGAACTGCACAATAAACGACACATGCTACCACAGAACTGCACAATAAACGACACATGCTAGCACAGAACTGCACAATAAACGACACATGCTACCACAGAACTGCACAATAAACGACACATGCTACCACAGAACTGCACAATAAACGACACATGCTACCACAGAACTCACAATAAACGACACATGCTACCACAGAACTGCACAATAAACGACACATGCTACCACAGAACTGCACAATAAACGACACATGCTACCACAGAATCACAATAAACGACACATGCTAACAGATGCACAATAAACGAAATGCAACAGAATGCACATAACGACACATGTAGCACAGAACTGCACAAAAGACACAACACAATGCTAGCACAGAACTACACAAAGACGACACATGCTAACACTGAACTACAAAAAACTAACATGTCCTAGTAAAACATGAACTAAACATGCTATCACAAAATGCTTGTGAAAACACAACAATGCTAAACATAAAATACTAGCACAAAACTAGCATCGCAAACAAATTTAAGCAACACGTGATAAACTGAATGCAAGCTAGCACGTAAGGGCGGCAACATATAGAAGCTATAACAAACTATGAAGCTTCAACGAAGGTACTTGAGTCATCTTCTGTACTTGGTAGTTGAGGTCTCCAAACGTTTCGCCTCTCATCCAAAAGGCTTCGTCAGTGAACAAGGTTTCCCTCAGCAAGCAGCGTAGATAAAGACCAGTTGGGAGGAGTTGGCTCCTCCCCTCTAATAACAGCTACTCTCACCTGTGGGTAAACACCTTTGAAGTAGAGCGTCTGTAACGACCTGCTCCCCCCCAGTATCGGTCAGCCCTGTCCTATTCATGGCTGATCACTGCTAATTACCTGCCTATTGTTCTATTGTTAGCTGAGGTATCGTCTTCTTGGACTGGCCGTGCTCTGTCCGTTTTCCCCGAAGCAGATTGGAGTAAAAGAAGAAAGATTAAATCTTAGCCCACCATTTCGGTTCATGGAGGGATTTTCTTTTCTGACAAAAATAGCTTCTTTTACTCCTCTTTCAAACCAACGTTCTTCTTTAGCTAGAATTTTGACCTCCCCGTCCTCAAAAGAGTGATTGGAGGCTTTAAGGTGAAGGTGCACAGCCGACTGAGGGCCGCTTGTGCTTTCTCTTCGGTGTTGATAAAGTCTCTTCTGTAAGACTTGTTTGGTTTCTCCAATATAATGTTCTTTGCATTCTTCTTCTTTGCATCGAATAGAATAAACCAAATTGCTTTGTTTGTGGCTCGGCGTTTTGTCTTTGGGATGAACTAATTTTTGTCTCAGTGTGTTCACAGGTTTGTGGTACACTGGAATCCTGTGCTGTTTAAAGATTCTCTGGAGTTTCTCTGATACCCCGGCTACATACGGCACTGCAACTCCCTTTCTTCTGGGTTCTGTAGTCTGTCTGTCCTGCTCTTTGGGTCTTCTTGCCCTTTGTGCTCTAGTGAAGGACCAGTTAGGATAGCCACAGTCTGAGAGGGCTCTCTGGACATGTTGCTCCTCTTTGGTCTTTCCTTCTGCACTGGTAGGCACCTCTTTAGCTCTATGTCTGGGGGAGCAGGTCGTTACAGACGTTACAGACGCTCTACTTCAAAGGTGTTTACCCACAGGTGAGAGTAGCTGTTATTAGAGGGAGGAGCCAACTCCTCCAACTGGTCTTTATCTACGCTGCTTGCTGAGGGAACCTTGTTCACTGACGAAGCCTTTTGGATGAGAGGCGAAACGTTTGGAGACCTCAACTACCAAGTACAGAAGATGACTCAAGTACCTTCGTTGAAGATGGACAACTCCTGTACGACTGAGAATTTACACAGACAAAACTATGAAGCATTATTGTTATGGTACAATGTAGCTATCAGCACTCTTTATTCTCTATACTCTATTATTCTACTTTCTCTAATTCTACTATCCTGTGATAGAATACTGATATTACAGTAATTATGTGATATGTTTATAGCATGCACATTACAACACATGCACAAAGCACACGTGAACTTGATTACCTACTTTTCAATCTCACAAATCACAAAATTATATAAATGCAAGTATTTAATTTACACACATGTGCATGAATCAAACCTTAGCAAAACAAAGTATGTCTGAATTTCTTCCAATAAATCCTTCAGTTCTACCGAATTACAAAGACGGATTTTATAGTGGAGTAGACACTATTATAGGCATTTAGGAACATCTCACTGTAAATGAACCCACTGACCCCTTTGATTCCACAATTCATCGATTCTTGTTTTCAGTTCAGTGCTTCTCAGATGTAAAGGTTTGTTGGTATTTCCTTGCTTTTTATGGCACAGTCCTGTTTCTGTCTTGTGTATTTACAGTAGACTTAGCTATCTTTACATTAAAATCCAGACTGCACAAGAAGCTGCACGTTTTTCTTCAACTATTGCTCCAAAATCAACAACATATGTCAAATCATGCCTTTTTGGGTCCAAGATGTCCTGCTCATATGTTGTTTTTTTTTCATTCAGCTGTGAAGCATCTGTTTCTCAAACAAGGGTATAGGGAACCCTGGAAATATGCAAATACCTAGCAAAGAATCCTTGTATTTTGTATTTTTTTTTTTTTCAGATTAAAAAGAAGCTAAAACTTAATAACCTATGGAGCACACATTTTAACACTGTTTAGTGATTTGACAAATGTTTCACAAATTGTAAGCTACAATATTAAAGTAGTGAGTGCCATGAGGTGCCATGAGGTGTTAGCTTAAATTCGGCAGAATTGACATGCGGCTATCGTCCTGTGTTTTGTAGCTTGCATTGTTTGTTTACAGCGACCTATTGCGTTTCTAATTAACTCCATTTGCAATGCAAATGACTTAGATATTTTTCAGTCTGATTTTAAATTGTTGCTTCACAACTCGGCTGAATCTTTGATACTGAAATATTTGTAGAATGACAGTATTGATAGTACTAAAGCACTGACTTATGATGGAATTAGTTTCAGTCTATTATGTAGGCCTACTGTATCTAGAAGCCTCGATGCAATATTATCTAGGGTCCCCTGTGAATTTTTGCTTGGGCCCCAGGGCACCCTTGCTATGCCACTGGCTGCAGTTTTGACATGCTTTAATGCTTCAATGAATGCAATGTGAAACTTACTAAAAATGTTACACTGTTCTCCAGCCTTTAACATATCAACTTGTACACAAAAATGAGTTTGCTGAGTGACCAGCAGATCTAGCTGGGGTAGCTCTTGTTGCCGCAGTGCTGACTCCAATAAAGATGACCTTGCATTTCTCGGGTCGGTACGAGCTGCCTCATCCTTTTACTGTGACTGTATTGACACAACAGCAGAAAGCCTGGACATGAGCTCAGAGCCAGAAAGCACATTTAAACAAATGGAAAAACACAACAAAACATTTACTCTGAGTGCTATCCAGAGGTCACAAGACAATCTGTGCCGTTGCCAATCCATAATAATTAGAGAGAGAGTTTTTATTTGGAAGGGCATCTGACATGTCTAACCTGTATGTCAGTTCAGTATGCAGATGCACATGTGGAGGCAATGGAGGAAAGGGACTCAAAGATGCAATATAGGTCATGGACAAAATATTGAGTTTGTTTAGTACTAAACTCAATGTTTTGGTTGATAATTATCAAATCAAATCAAACTTTATTTATAAAGCGCTTTTCATACCGAAAGGTATCACAAAGTGCTTTACAGATTACAACATTTAAAACAATACGCCCAGCATCATATATATATATATATATATATATATATACACAGTTAAAAACTATGCTAAAAAGGTGGGTCTGGGTCTTGAGCCTGCTCTTAAATACATGAACGTTCTCTGCGGTTCTGAGCTCCTCCGGCAGGCCGTTCCAGAGGCGAGGGCCATAGTATTGGAAAGACGCCTCGCTGTGAGTCTTTCTGTTAACTTTAGGAATAACTAGGAGACCCCTGTCGGAGGATCAATAAATCAATAAATTATCAATAAATTGACAAACAAATAATTGAATAATGGTCTCTGGCTAGAGTCAAAACAAAATTGAGTGAAGAGCATTAAATACAGAAATAAATCATACTCATCGTCATATTGATATTTGAGTAATGACTCCATCAGTCTAGGTCCCGGTCGGTGTCTAATTACAGAAGCTGCAGCAGACTGTAACCTACTTATTATTAGAGACTAAATTTAGACAAAGTGCTCTTGGGATGACAAATGGAGCCAGGTCCCAATATCTATGGGCATGTTTGCCAATCTTTGGGAACACATTTTCAAAAATAGAATATGACTAGAAAAGTATAATGAAAGCTAATGTATTGGAGGCTGCAAAGGCAAAATGTAATGCCTGAATGGTGTAATATAAGTGTGGGATTTTTTTCTTCTTCCATCCAATTATTTGAGGGGTAATACCTGTGGTAAGTATTATTCAGATGTATCACTTTGATCAATGCCATTCCCAACACAAACCACCTTGATAAAATAACATTACAGCTGTTCGTGTCATGACTCGTATTTGTCACAGAACTTTAGACGCTCAATGATGTGGAGCCTGGTTAGCCGCCTGACTACTCAAAGTATCCAGTGCCAATTCTAATACGAGCAGTTAAATAAGGTTGTAATTTATATGTTCTAAAACATAAATTAACTTTGAAAGAGGTAAAGTTCCATAAGCTCGCTCATGGCCCATTGGTACAGAATAGTCACACAGCAACAGTAATGGTAATTTAACACGTCTAATCTGTCACATGCACTTTAACCCTTGAGAACAGACAAAATACTACACTATTTTGCAGTGCCAATAAGCAAATAAACTAAATTTCTTTGTGAAAAGTAATTTCATGCATTTGCACGGGTTCCCACTCCTAAATCTGTTTACTAGTGGTGGTCCGAGATACAAATCCCACGAGAACGAGACGAGACGAGATTTTGACATAATTTGCAATAATAAATAATATTTTGCAATTATGTTTCCTTTGTATGGAGCCATTGTATTGTACTGTTTGTAACAAAATGAACAAACTAATTAAGAATGGGAATTAATAAGATTTTATCAATATCATCAGGCTCTATTTGTGTGCATACAGTTTAATATCAGAACAAGGCTAATACATTTGGCTCTTTTGACAGGTGTATTCTGATTACATTTCCAAATTATAAATAATAATTAGATATAATTTGAAGCTTAAAAGTTGATTTCAGGTGGAGGGGGAGACCGGTTTAGATTTAGTATCTAAACAGTCTGTGCCAGACACTGACGCACAGGAGGTTTTAAACATTAAACAGAGAGTGATTCTACTGTAGTTAGACTGACCTCTGTCTTCCTTAAATGGCCCGCTGTAATCATCCCTTCATATTCTGCGTGCTGGCCTGCCCTCTCCCTCGTTGTCTGCGCGCGCATGTCACATCCGCGTTGTTTTGCTTTTCCGTGCGCGGTAAATGCGCGTGTACAATCACAAAATAGACGACGGATCCACCCGGACTCGCCGCGGCGTGCAGCGGTAAAACGTAGCTTCCAACAGCAGAGCCTTTAGTTCGTAAATGAAAGAGAAAGTAACGAGGTGCGTGTGTGGATCTGCAGGCGTGAATCTGTAGGCGTGAATCTGCAGCGGCTCCAGTCTGCAGGTTTGAACACAGAGGCGGTGGTTCCAAGCGACTGACCTTAAAAACTTCAAAGTTTTCTTTCTTTTTTAAGTGCCAATCAATATATAGTACACATTATTAGAGAACTATTGCCTAAATATTCCCATGAGTCCTATAAGCAGTCTACAGGAAGAAGGTCTATATCTAAATTTCAGCCTATAAAAAAATAAAAGAAGAAAAAAATATTACGAGATAATTTTACATTGTGATGAGAAATCTCGTGGCAATTTGATCTCGCCCATCCCTACTGTTTACTCTTAAGACCGCGAGCCTTCAATAAAAATGGAGGAGCTCATCAGCGCATTTGTGATTCCAATCATGAGCTGTCCTTAGACATTCAGAGTGACACAGATACTACTGACCCTGGCCCGTCGCGCGTGGAGGTGCGTGAGGGAGGACAGAGAGGAGCGGGTGAGAGGTCGGCTGCGGGTCAGAGGGCGAGAGCGGCGTCTCTGTGGCTCGAGTTTGTCTGAAGATCGGCCGTGGTCCAGGCTCAGGGAACGTCCGGGCGTCCTGCTGCAAACCGGAGCATCCTGAGTGGAGAGAGAGAGAGAGAGAGAGAGAGAGAGAGAGAGAGAGAGAGAGAGAGAGAGAGAGAGAGAAAGGTCATCCTTTTGCTATATGAAACACTCAAGCTCTAAAACTTCCATCCAAATCCTTGTGGCTCCCTATCTTTAGAAATAATCTATATTAATAATCAGTTTTAGCATAGATTAAGTTTGCATATTCCCCTACGCCTTACCCCAGTTCATTATCTCCTCCAGCCGCCAGTAGTAGCTCTGTGTTATAAGATCTTTTCTTGGTGTTTGACTCCGGTGTTATGGTTCGCCTATTTACAAAATTCCCTCTTTATCTAACTGTCCCCAACTGTGCCCAGTATCTTGACAACAGTGGAAAGTCCGTTGAGGCCTGACATCATGAGATCGCTATTGCACATTCGCCCCTTTGGAGCGACGCAAAAGACCCCTGAGTTCAAAAATGTGTGTATGTATTCAGTACTGAAAACTGTTTTAAGTAGGATGCACAGTACGTTCAAGAAACAGGTACTGTAAATTGTACACAGAACAATATGGGCTAAACTTCACATTGTTTTCTAGCCACCCACCAAAGGCCCATAGATGCCCAAAGTCAGTCAGCAGTTTGATTACAACTGCAAAGTATGTCTGAGCCGCCCTAACTGTGAAATTATTCCTCTAACTAGTTACAATTACACACACTTTCCCTTTGCTCCACACACAAAGCCTGTCTGTGTTCAAACTTCCCGCTTTGACCCCGGGGACTGTTTCCATCGGAGAAATGGCACTAGCTGAGCTATTTTTTGTAACTATAAAACAGTCCCATCAAGAACATTAGGTCTCAGAAACAAAGTCCAGTGTCAATTTCTTCTCATTTTAGAGTTTGGTTTCATAATTCAAGTGTTTGAGGGATTTTATGAGGGTAAATTCCCAATGCAGTTTTTAATAGACCATGTAAACCTTCCAGTAATGTCATTAACACAGCGGTTTAAGTCTTTTATGAGGGATATTGTCTAAAATAGGCCATCACAGAAACCAGTCTCCATTCAAACATGCATTTGGTTTTATTATTAAAATCCTGGCTGACCAAATTATCCTTTCCTGGGAAGAGATCCAACACAGAAGCCAAAACATAACTGGATTTACTGGCTTGTAAATTCTGAGCCAAGTTGTAGCCATATTTGTCCAAACTGCACTGAATGGGAATGAATGATAGAATTAAATAAAACGCAGATAAAGATATGAATGAGTCATCCTTATATAAAATATTCCAAACTAACCTTTTGGAGAACATTTGGGAGTTACATTGAATCCATCGAGTCACTAAACCCTAAAGTCGCACAAAACGGCGAGTGAAATCTGATCAATCAATCAAATACTTCTCACTGTATTGAAATCGGAATATGAAATATGTGTCTTAGATGTATTTGTATATTGTGGAAATGTGGATCTTACTATCTGGCATTTTCAGACTGAGATCTAATCACTTCAGTTTTGCTCAAATTCAAAGCATTCTTCAGATCGGACACAGCCTTCGTCAAAAATGGATGAAGCAGAAAACAGCTCCGAGTGTCGTCTCCGAGGCATAAAAGGTTATGCATTTCTGATCTGGGCTGAGGTCACTACATTTTTACTACCCCATAAATATTTGACATTTTTCTGTATAAATGAGCCTTTCTCCTCTCACAGCAGGGCAGACAGCTGCACTAATCATCTTTATTTTTATTGATCACAGTGCCCCACTGAAGTCTTTGAGTGCCCCACATATTCAGATGGGGTTACGGCAATTACCGTACTAGGGCCATAGAACAGATTCTATTTCCCTTTTTTTTTTTTTTTTTTTACTTAAAAGGCACACACTTTGGGTTATACTGTTGCCAACAAAACAAAACAAAACATGCTCCTAATGACAAGCTAGACACAGAAAATGCTAATTTTGCAGTGGGTAATGAAATAATTACTTTGGATGAGGACTTGACCTATTTAAATCTCATACAGTGCCTTGCGAAAGTACTAATACACCTTGAACTTTTAACCCTGAAAGTTCACACACAAGTAACAGACAACTGTGAAGTGAAAAGTGGGGCGTGCATAAGTATTCATACAGCATTTTCGGAGTGCATTAAATTGCCTTGATAACATTCCTAATGACTGCAGAATGTTCACACCTTGCCCTTGTTTGAGTTTTTATTTCGAGCTACAACGAGTCACAAAGCCAAGAAAAGAAAAACAGAAGAATATATATACATAATAAAATAAAAAAGAAAGTAAAATAATTTATATTCTGGCTCGAAAAGGAGTGGGAAGAAGACAAGCTTATTGACTCCCACCCCTGTTCATGTCTTGGGAACTATTGGGCCCTAACTATTAAATAGAGGCCACCTGTGTGTAATCTACTCTCAGTATAATTCCAGCTGTTCTGTGAGGGCCTCAGAGCTATGGTCAGAGTGTATTGGTCACTAAACAACATCATGAAGGCCAAGGAGCACACCAGAGAGGTCAGGGATAAAGCTGTGGAGAAGTTTAAAGCAGCGTTAAGTTATACAAAGATTTCCCAAGACTTGAACATCTCACGGAGCACTGTTCAATCCATCATTCGGAAATGTAAAGAATATAGCACCACTGTGAACTTACCAAGACACGGCCGTCCACCTAAACCAGGGGTCTCCAACCTTTTTTACACGGTGAGCTACTTTTACACTACATGAGCATCAGAGGGCTACCTATGCTTCAAAAACACTTGTGGAAAAATGCATATAATATTGAACCAACTGTTTGCAGATTGCGTTCAGCATTCAGAAAAAAACAGAAAATGCATTTAAAAGCTGAGTTATCAAGCGTGTAGAGATGTTGAAAGTCTTTGCCGAGCTACCTGGAGAGGCTTGGCGAGCTACTGGTTGGAGATCTCTGACCTAAACTAACAGACCGAACAAGGAGAGCACTGGTAAAAAATGCAACCAAGTGCCCTAAGATAACTCTGGAGGAGCTGCGACGTACTGCCGCTGAGCTGGGAATCTGTACATGGGACAACTATAAGTCGTACTCTACTCAAATCTGGCCTTCATGAACGAGTGGCAAGAAGAAAGCCATTATTGAAAGGAGTCCATAAGAAATCCCATTTGAAGTTTGCTAGAAGTCACATGGAGACACAGCTACCATGTGGAAGAAGGTGCTTTGGTCAGATGAGACAAAAATTGAACTTTTTGGCCCAAATGCAAAACGTTATGGATGGCGCAAACCTAACACTGCTCATCGTCCTGAGTGCACCATCCCAGTGTCAAATATGGTGGGGGGAGCATCATGCTATGGGGCTGCTTTACCTCAGCGGGGACTGGGAAGATTGTAAGAATAGTTGGGAAGATGGATGGAGCCAAATACAGAGACATTTTGGAGGAAATCCTGCTGGAGTCAGCAAGAGAATTGAGGCTGGGGCGGAGATTCACCTTCCAGCAGGACAATGACCCTAAACACAAAGCTAAAGCTACAATGGAATGGTTTAAAAAACAACATATTAATGTGTTAGAATGGCCCAGTCAAAGTCCTGACCTAAATCCTATTGAAAATCTGTGGAAAGACCTGTTCACCTCTCACGCTCTCCTTCTAATTTGACAGAGCTTGAGTTGTTTTGTAAAGAGGAATGGGCTAAAATGTCAGTCTCTAGATGTGCAAACCTTGTAGTCATACCCCAAAAGACTTGCTGCTGTTATTGCAGAAAAAGGGGGCTCCACAAAGTATTAATTCATGCTGTATGAATACTTATGCACGCCCCACTTTTCACTTTTTTATTTTTTTTTAAATAACAGAATCATGTATCATTGTGCTTTCACTTCACAGTTATCTGCTACTTGTGTGTGAAATAAAATCTTTACGTTTAGGGTTGTAAACATGACAAAATGTGCAAAGGTTCAAGGTGTATTAGTACTTTCGCAAGGCACTGTATATGGCTGCCTTTAGTCAACATCTCCATGGAGACGAGCTGGAGACGTCCACGCTCTCAGTAAAGTTACAGCCTGGTTTGAGGAGCCGCTCACAGAGAAAATCACACATTTGTTTATTTTTCATTTTCTGGTATTATTCAACAATGAAAATATCTGTAATATATTGGTTGCATTTTATTCTAATTTGTTTTAATCTTAAAGGGATATTTCAGGATTTTTGACATAGGGCCTCATTTCCTAGTTATCCAGAGAGTTGTTGATGTCTGGAGATATTTTTTTCTTAAATTCATGCAGTTCTTATATTTGAAGAGCTTAGTGGCGCTAGGCTAATGCTAAGCTAACGCATTTCTATGGTATCAGCAACCCTGCATTATAAACAGTCTGGCGCACTCCACAGTGCACCTGAGGTAAATCACTTATAACGCCAGGCTAACGATATAAATGTCTGTGTCAATATAATAATTTTAACCATTTTGCATTTAAAATAACTTATATTTGAGCAGCATCAGTTTTGTGGCTGTAAGCTAACACAGCGGTGGAGTGATCTGCGAGAAAATAGTCCTCAAAATGCGGTAATTCATATGATACAAGGTCAGTTATACTTCAAAAAATATTCTATTAACACAAACATTTATATGGGTAGTCTGGCATTATATGTGATTTACCTCAGGTGCACTGTGGAGTGCGCCAGACTAATTTTAATGCAGGTCCCGACCAAATAAACCAATAAAAAAAATGCGTTAGCCTAGCATTAGCCTAGCGCCACTAACCTCTTCAAATATAAGAACTGCATGAATTTAAGAAAAAATATCTCCAGACATCAACAACACTCTGGATAACTAGGAAAAGAGGCCCTATGTCAAAAATCCCTTTAATAAGCAAAGACTTGTAACCATTTCACCATTTGCACATTGGTCTGTTGTATGTCAGATGCCCCGTCTGGCGAATGGGGTCTCCAAAAGCGTTTCAATATTTTCAACTTTTAAGAAAGAAAAAAACACCACAAAAAACTCATTTGTGTTAGATCACAGTAACAGACTAATTTTTAGAACAAGTTGAACACAAATACCATATTGGCCACTAACTGCACTGGATGAGCTCCACAAGTATGTCCAAAGCTCAAGAAAGTCTCTCCCGTATTCATTTTGTAAAAGTAGCTCAAGTCACAGGAGGAAATGGTTGGAGGCGGTTCTTCTAGTATTTATACAGACTTGGGATGTGTAGTACTTACCTCTGTAATAGTAATTACCCTGGTCTCTGTTTCTTGATGGTAAACTATTTTAAACAATTATTCACAAGCCTTTCTTATACACATGTCCAAGCCTGGATAAGCTTTGCCAAGGAATAATTAATTAATGCAATAAACTGAAAAGACAGAGGGTAGACAAGTTATTCTTGACATATAATTAATTTAAAATATCTCGTTTTTGCTTTAGTAAAAAAAAAAGGACTATAGATAATGTAAGATTATTTTGACACTAAAGTAATTGTCTTGTCTAACCACATTATGTAACGCAGTGATACGACCTGATAAAACGTGTGCTGTTTGTTTGGTCGACTCTGCAAACACTAAAATGACTTTGATTAAATCCTCCCTCTTTTATGAGAATATTTGATTTTATGGGGATTCCTCCGGCTCACTTTTGTTGCTTTAAGAGATATTTGAGGTTACCAGATTTACACGGTGTAAGCATAATGAGCCTGCAGGAATGTATAGAGCGAGAGGTACTGGTGTTTACAAAATCACCCTGAAATAACCTTCTAAACATGTGTCATAGCCACAATCATCAAAATAAATCCAATAGAGTAACAAGCATATACATACTCAATATCAAGTAGGAAAACAGTATTTTAAGGCTTAAATTAGATGGAAAAAACGAATACATACATAAAACTATGCTCAAAGTAACAGTAAGATAAATTTGCAAAAGAAAAAAAAAGAGAAAGGTATTCATCTGGACTAAAACAAGGCTCAAATGAAACTAAATTAGGAAAGTTACGACTAAAACAGAACTTTCTAAGTTTTTGTTTTAGGCAGATGTGGCCTCTTGCAATGTGAATGTTGCATAACCTAATATAGCGATAACTTGGGGATATAGCAAAATTAAAACTGAGTAATGTATATTTGTGTAACAATACACATTACTCACATACACACAGGTCACATTACTATTTCTAGAGATGCACCATTCCATAATTTTTGCTTCCGATACCGATAATGGGGGTTTGAGTATCTGCCGATATCCGAAATTAACCGATACCCGGAGACTTTCTTAAAAGTAGGTAAATGGTAACGTTTATATAGCGCCTTCTACCTACTTTAGGCACTCAAAGCGCTTTACATCAAGGAACCAGTCACCCATTCATACACCAGTGTACGCAGACACTGGAGGCAAGGTGGGTGAAGTGTCTTGCCCAAGGCCACGACAGTGTGCGCTTGTGGGATTCCTCCAATCACAAGGCTACTTTAGGTGATCAAATCTTAGGCCGTGTCTCAATATGTGTTCTTGTCCGTGCTTGTGTGCTCGTAGTTCTGGCCCATTCTCGATTAGTTGCTGCTAGCTTTAGCATACTGTTGCCAGCCGCGGCATTTTGCACGTCGATCAAAAATAAGTTTTAGGAGGTTAAAACTAACTCAGCTGTACCCCACTTCAAAATGAGGTACAGCAATATGTCAATATTTACTTAGAATTAGTTGGTGAAAGTTGTGTTTTTAAAGCATTGCGAGCCAAAACTGGTATCGGGTCAGTATTGGCTAGTATTTGATACCGATATCGGATTGGTGCATCCCTAATTTAAACGTAGAAAAGCTAAATCATCGGCAAGACTGGGTTTTGGGTAAAAGTGTCTTTTTCTAACCAAAAGAGCCAAGAAGGAGCTTCTCTGACTAGAAGCGAAACGTCCTCAACTTTTTCAAAACCCAGTCCAGTTGATGATTTAGCTTTTCTACGATGAAAACACCCTGGATGAATGAGAGCCTTCACAAACATTACTGGTAGAAAGACGATGCGATGCAATATAACGATATCTTTGAACAGTTTATTCATAAAGTTACTCAACTGAATGTAATAACGCCAGAGTACGCTTATTACCACCTACCTCTGCATCTAAAAACTCCATTAACCGCAATGAGCTGTGCTTTTACTGTCTATGCTGTTGCCAGATGCAGTCGTTTTACAGGCAGAAAAACAACAGACTTGGAGAGGAGCCAGACTGAGGCTATTAACTGTAATTAATGCATTGCTATTTGAAAAGTGGGCAAGTCTGCAGGTCTAACACATTGATTTGATGTGTGTGGTATGCTGTAAGCCAGTGTAAGATATACCTCTTGTCTTGACAACATTAAAGCGCGTGATATAAACAGAGGCGCACCATGAACCTCTGATGGCAGCACTAGATCTATGCGCTTTGGAAGACTTTGATATTATGTTACCTACACTTTCATCCAGTCATTTAAGACTCATGAATGAACTTTGCGCTACCCACTCACAGCCACTTGAACCTGGTTAGTATTTACATAACCAGGTCACCTTACTTTAAGATAGAAGTGATCTAATAAAGATGACGCACAGAACAAAAAAGGCACTAAATTATGCTTTTTCTGCAATTCTGCTCTCTATTTTCACCCAGCCCTGTCCTCACTCATCAACAGGAAACCATTGCTACTAAGTCAAAAAAGACATTCCACAGCAGACATAAATATATCCTACCTCAGTATTGAGTTGTTCGATGGAGTCTGAAGGGGAGGAGCTGGCGTCTCGAATCCTGTCGTTGATCTGATCCAACTTCTTCATCAGGAGCGTCATTGAGTCCCCGTCCGCCGCCTGAAAACACGATATGCACACTGGTCGGTCTGAAGCAAACTTTCAGGATTTCATTCAAACAGACGACTTTCTTTGCCTCAGCGATAAATGCTGTTTATTTCCTCGCAGGCCTTAGCGCTGAGGGGCTGATTGCCGGGGCTGGACACTGGCCCTTCACACATGCAGACTGTGTGTTAATAGCTGTGAGTGTGGAGGAGGTGACACCTTCTCAAAGACATTATTGTAAAGCAAATAGGAAGAGAAAAGCCAGTGGCAGGACTAGGTTAGGAAATATGCCTTACGAAGATATAAAATCTGAAATAAATGTGTTGTTATTTAGGGTGAATGGGAAACTATGTTATTGCGAAACGTGTTGGTAGAGGTCTAGCCAACAGGACCAACTGTGGTTTTAAACAAAAGAAGATCTCATGTAGATACTGTATTTAGTTCTTTGCAGAGGACATCGTTTTACTTGAATGATCGCAGCCTTCGCGATTTACTCATTGTGACCATAGTCGTTGCACTGGGACTTCTTCTTATCTAAGTAAATAAATGTGGTATTGAATGGTCAACAACTCAAATACAGTTCTTACACTCAAAAATAAGAGGACTGATTGATCTAACATTATCACTTTCTCTTTCTTGTTTGTGTAAAGTCAGATAATGTGAATAAATAAGCAAAAAAGTCCTTTCAATTGTAGAAAAACAGCAAATTACATGTAGTTAAGGATATTATGTGTATGTGCCATTTATTCTCCCTATTGATGGGCAAAACAAAGATAACAGAAAATGCCTCTCTAACTGATATAAAACATGAAAGCCCATATTGTTAAGACAGTTATGTAACAAATATGCTGTAATATGTACTGTATTGGCCTGCCCTTTAGCTGCATGTTCCCTCTCTTTCTCCGCTCCAGTAAGACTATGACTGAGACACTTGTTTGGCTTGCTTCAGGAAATGAACAAACTGCTTTGTTTTGGCCAATCCCAGAGTCCCAGAGGCTGATAGCGGCACACAGGACCCCTTCTCAAGTCCAAACAGGCCACACATGCATGCACCATACCACCGTCCACCCCCTTTCCCTTTATACCCACCCACACCCTCACTCACACCGCCCATGCCCAAAAACCATGCACAGTGACCAGTCGAGAAAACCATCTACATTAACGGCCTGGCAGTGCTGTCATTTCCTGTGGAGGTGCAGCCCCCACATCTCCCTCGACCCTTCGCACACGGGACACTGAGGGACTGTGTACTGGGAGCTATTTTTAACCCAAAATTTGCAGGAAAGGCTTGGAGTAAGGAGAGAGAGCTGTACAATATTAAAAATACACCATAAGGAATGTGCTAGAACTATTTTGGTCATTGTAAAAATAAGTGGCATAACCAGGAGCTATTAACTACGAGTATTTCTGGTATGTAACAAGAATATAAAGAATGATGTAATAGTAACACATTTCAGTGTATTGAAGTTTGCTATTTATTTGCTATTTTGATTCATTTTATTGTGCAAGCCTGGTGTAAGTATCTCATCTGAAGACTGTTTCACGCTGCAACTTTAATAATATGGCGGGACAGTATGTGGTTCACGATGGAGTGCACTCAAGGTTCATTAATTGTTAAAACGCCGTTTTTCTCTCACTGTATTTTCATAGGGAGCTGAGGCCTTAATGCATCACAGTGTCTACTGAAAACACGCTTACTCAGAAATGCCTCACCAAGGACTTTTCATTTTCACAATGGCCTGTCTCAAGGGTTGCACAGTCATTAACTTGATGTTTTGTCTCAGTGAAGATGTTTATCCTCTAGGCCCATATGATTTGTGGGATTTTTTGATTGCTTTGCTTTGGGCTGGTGCTGGGATCTGGTGCTGGGATCCCTTTAGGTTTGGTGCATACTGGATTTAGTCAGTCTTGCTCTAGTCTGCTCAGATTGAAATCACTACAACAACCAGGCTATACGGCCATGCAAATGATGCAGAGTGACCGAACAACCCTCAGGCCAGTCCAGGACAACAGTAGGTAGGGTTAACGAATCAAAACCCAGAGCCGAAGAAGTTTCTTGGATGAGAAGTGAAACGTCTTTCATTCTAAATCATTTAAAACTCATGCTACAACATACAGTGTGCAACTGCTGGTCAAAATATATCAAATCTAAAGATGAAATTTCAGGAATTCCACTCATTATTTCATTTCAAAGTTGCTGCCCACACTATGCGGTGTGACAAAATGACCCGGGCAGAAACATCCCAAGAATGCGCGGTCACAAAGGGCCCTTTCTGACTTTACATGTATTTGAATGTGCATGGCAATAAGTGCCTTGAAAACGACTTGTTCAGAGTCTGTGGAGGACAAGAAAAAAGCCGCACACGGAGAACAAATCTTTTCATTAAGGGCCAAAGAGGCGGTAGTGTCGTGCCAGAGGGCTGCGGGGGGATCGGTGCCAACGGAGCAGGGGCACTACGCGACAGGTGCAGGAGCTGTGAGGAGCAGGATTACAATAATGACTCGGCACACTGGGAGATGGAAATACCAGGACCGGACCCAGCAAAAATGGGAAGAATTTAAGAAACCTGCCAAAATGTGACCGTTCCTCACTAGTGGAACACCAATTGTGTTTGACTATCCTCAGCAGATCATGGGGTTGTTCCTCGGAGGTCTCCTCTGCTGAAGTGACACCGTCTTCATGTTTGTCGTCAAGATCATTGTGGGAGGATTTCTCTCTGCCCATTTCTGAGACGGGACAGTTGAAGTTCATAGTTACAAGTGTCCCATCTTCTAAAACAGGATCTTCATGGCGAGATGCCTCACTACCTTCCCCTATAGGTGATACTACTTGATCATCTAAGTCACTTGTCACGTAAAGATCCTCCAAATAGCCACAGTGTCCGTAATTCATATTGTTCTCACAGGTTAACTCACAAAAAGAGACGTCATCCCTTTGTGATTCTTTCCCAGTCAATGCATTGCTGTCCGGTGAGCCGGGGGCACCTTGTAACACAGGAACGGGCTCAGACATGCTGTTGGGATTATCAGAGGCTGGAGCAGGAGCCAGAACTTGACCTTGAAGTTTTACCAAAGGGAGAGCGACTGCCTGAGGGTACTCCGGCTTGTTGAACCGCTGCTCGATAAGCAGAGCTGCCACTGGGCCTTCATGCATCACTGGCCGTCTGCATCTGACAAGGCTTTGATGACAATTTGGTCTTCAGGCCCTTATAACCAAGCCTGATGGGTCTTGAGTGTGGGTTAAGCTTCTAAAATATAGCATTTATATCATCATGTTCATTTGTGGGCCAGATGCAGATGTCTCAGCCAGTTGAGCTGTAAGAAAGCAAATGAGCAAAAGAGACACTTTTATGAATCTACAACATGGTTAGCATAACAAATTATATTGCGATTTTCTTTTCAGATTATTTATTTCTGTGTATGTATAAATGCCAAGGAGGGCTTAGGAATAGGAGGAGTAGGAAGTAGACAGCTTGTATTCATGTTTTAAAAGCAAAGCGCTGCATTAAAACAGAAAACTACTGAATTACCATGTGGCCATTTCTCCAAATCCGCAAATAATCATAGTAATCATGCAGCCAAAACCAAATTTAAAAACATGTAAAAAGTACAAAATCTGCAAGTTTCCCTTATCTTTGTGAGATAGTAGAGATGATTCATATTTGGTATGCATAAACAGAGCTGTAGTGTACAGTCAGTACAGATGGAGATAGCAGTGCCTAGACAAGTTTATCTGTCCGTTTCATCACAGAAGCACAATCCTTGCCCTTACCTCCCACTGACAGCAGCGGCTTAGACAAAGGCTGATGTAAGCTTCCACAGCAAACAAACAACTGCTCACAAAACCATTGTCTATTACAGGAGGACATGTCAACTCCTGTAGGAGTAGCTGGAGTACTAAAAATGGTAGTGACAGTAGTAATAGCAGTAGTAGTAGTAGTAGTGATAATAGTTGTTTTTGCAGTATTGTAGCAGTGGTAGTAGCTTGAGGGCAGTTGAAAAGAGTGTCTTACCTTCATGTAAGTTATTGGTCCCAAAGACGTTGACAGCTCCTTGCAGCTTTAAGGATTTCTCTCTGACAAATGTATTTTTCGAAAACACAATGTTTTTTCCCAGGTGAGTATTTTCTCCACAACACCCTCGCCTGACACTGTGTTTTCTCACTTTGTACCTCAATTGAAATAAGTTGTGATGTCTTTTGAAAATTTCACTAAATTGATCAAAACCATTAACCTTTATTAAATATTAAATAATTACATTCATTGTAAACTTTCATGATTTATTCAGTGTTTATTTCTGAAACATCTGGACTGGGATGAGAGGGGTGTACAGAGTGTCTCATCAAATATATTTCTTATAGGAATTGCAAAGTTCAGTGGCCCTGATTCATTCCTCGTTTAGCCCTGGTTTGTGTTAGGTTTGTCCTTTTTGAACCTCTTACTAAGTGCTTCAGTATTCACAGTATCCCGCTGTGAAACACACTGACCCCTTCACTGATAAGTCAACACCATAACTGAATTGATAGACACATCTATTTTTGGCCTGTAACCACTAGACAATAAAATGCATACCTGTGTTGGTACATACCTGCGTTGTCATCCAAAACACATTATTTGAAGACAGATGCATCCAAAGATCCAGAGGTACTGTACCATTAACGCGCAGCTTGTTTCACAAATTCACAGAGCCTACCCTGAAAAGATATGAACGAACAGAACGGGTGAGGAGGGAGGGGAGAGGTTTTGAGGAATGCTCTACCCTCCTACATTACCTCAGCGAGACTCAGGCAGGTGTTTGTGCAACAGTGTGCGGTGTGTTGTGTTACAGCCTTAGCGGATGAATAACAAGTCAAGTGCAAATGTTGTTTGCAGTTGTGCATTGACTGGGATTTGAAGTGTGTGCTCTTTTCCGTCATTTAGTTACTGCAGAATAATTTGGCCTGGGGGTAAAGAATTTCACCTGTGAAGCACATTCCTCCAAACACATGAGGTAATGCTTCAGTCATTTACCTCACTAAATCTTTCAGATCAAGCTATTTTCAACTACAGCAAAATCTAACTTTGAGCCCTGATGATGAGATACATTAGTGTTTTAACAGCTATCAGGGGAATGAGAAATTCACAGTTTTCCGGCAAACACCAGATTTCATGTTTCAAAGGGAATGTCATTGGTCAAGAGTAAAGACCTGCTATTTGCACCTTAACCTTGAGAGGGTCCCGCCTGTTGGGGCCTGCTCCTGGGCTGAAGATTATCCCTCCGGAGATTCTTTAACAAGCAAAAAATATTTGTTTTCAAATACTTTTTCTGTACAAAAGCACCGGAAAGACCAAGCTTGATTCAAGATTTTTGTGGGGTGGATTTGATATTGCCCTGAGCTCCTCAAATTGTTACTAAATACATTTAATTGCTGCAGTGATTTGGCAACTTGGGGCTACATTAATCTTTTCCAACACCCATGTTTATCTTAAAGGGACTACACGAAGTTTAAAAATGTTAAAGTTATGTATTTTCCTTCCCTACATGTTCCAGCAATGTCCTAATGTGTAGAATGAGCCCAGACCTATTCACCACAACTGCCTCTATAATCCTGCTGTCACTCAAAAAGTTGTTAATTCGGGTTGAATTGCCGTCATGCACGAGCTTAATATAAAAACTGCAGTGACGTGTAAGACCTGAGGTGGCAGTAGTGAGTATAAAATGACCACTTCCATCTAGTCCCTTTAATTGAAGAAAGGTTTTGTCCTGGTGAATTTACTGGTCCAATTCTGGTTTAGACCTGGTTTGAACCTTCTTTAGTCCTGACTAAGTCCAATAGATTAATTTTGGAGAATGTGGATGATATCCTGGTTTAATTTTTAATATCTCTGTACAATAAGGCCTATCTACCAAAAACATGAAGTTCAATGTCATTTTTAAAATTCTTTTTTATCATCACAGTAATAAACAACGGACGAAGTATTAAATCCAATCGTATTACAAAGAACTTTAGGTCACAAGATTAAGATCACAGGTTTGTGGTCCAGCTCCTGCCCTCACTCTCACATTATCTTAGATTTTGCAATGTTCCAAATGAACTGATTTAGCTTTGATATTGCTCAGTTTCAGTCATGGTTTAGGCCTATTTCAATGTCCCTTTAGACATACTCTCTTTTAGTTTAGCCCGGCTCTGTTTGAGTGTTGTCTCCTTCTCAGAAGAACTTGTCCTCCTCACAGCCCCCACCTGTCCAGGATTTTACACCATGCTACAGTATGTTACAGTGGTGACAGATGCACATCAATTTCCCTCAGACATGCATTTCAGCGCAAGCCACGCCGGCCTGCAGAGACATGCTCCTCTGTGCCCAGCATTCCTGTCAGAAATATAGTATGTATCCACAGTCAGGCTCCAAGTGGAAACACATGGAGAGAAAGCTAAGGTGAAAGATGACAGACAATTCAAGTAAAAAGAAAGTGCTTAGTTTGGGAGCAGAATCCAATCCAAAGAAGTATTGTCTGGCCTTGAGACAAGGATTTCACAATTAATGTCAATAGAAAACAATTTTAAGGATCATAATTAGCTAATTTCAAAAGGCTTCAGTTATTTTTGATAATCTACCAAAATCTCATGAATTATCACAATAAGACATTTATAAGTCACTGATTTTTAATATTTCCCAAGATAAAAGCCGAGTGATGTATAGATGTCACTAAAGTCTAGTTTAGTTTGACAATGGATTAATAATATAGCAAAGCACCACCACTAACACCATTATCAACGCAAACCGTATCAAATGTATTTAGAAAAACAAACTTTTTACCCGGTTGAGCAGCACAGTCCTGACTCCAGAGAGGATGGTCTGTTTTTTCACAATTTGTTCTTCTTAAAACTTAACACTCTATAAAAAAAAAAAAAGAAAAAAAAGTGTCAAGGTTAATTTCACACTGTAATAAAATCAAATGCCTCCGCTACATTTGTCCACGTATGCCGTGTAAAGTCTAGATTGCAAATAGCCTTCACATCTGCAGTTCAAACATGCTAATTAACATAATGTCATCCTTCAGTTCGGCGTCTATATTTAGCTACAAAGAGACATGTTTGCTTGTATGGATCCTAACAAATTAATCTTTCAAACCTTAATATGCCTTTAAATGTCCCTTTACGTCGTGCCTTTAAAAATACTAAACATTTGAATTAAAAAATAAGAAACGAGATTATTTTTGACCCACCGGATATTCCGTATTTTGAAGGAGGAGTGACGCACGTACTTCCTGTTTTGTGAAAGAGTTTTCGCGGGAGTGTAACGGCGCTACTGTCAACAACATCAAGGTTTCTCAGATTTCTGGCTAAATTCAAAACGAAAAAATGAGTTTGTGGGTAGATAAATACAGACCCAACTCTCTCGGGAAATTGGACTATCACAAAGAGCAAGCCACGCAGCTGAAAAACCTGGTACGTAAATTGGATGATGCGGTTTAGCACCCGATTTAGCGTCTTTATCTTTTTCTTACTCCCTTTGTGCCTTATTAATTGAAGGTAACAGTAGAGATTGAAGGGACCAAACACAATACCCTTTACGAATGTGTTCACTGACTAGGCAATATGAAGCTGTATGATGTTTATTAACCTCTTAACCCCCACCTGAACCGAGCACATTTTCTCCAGTTTGGCTTTACCCAAATTGCGACAAAAAGTGATAAAGTTACGATCACTTTTGTACATCTTAGCTTTCAAATGAGGCACTACACTGTTGCTCTCCAGGAAGCTTTTGGTTTGGGTAAAGCCGAACTGGAGAAAATGCGCTTGGTTCAGGCTAAGAGGATAAACATCACCATAAAGTTAAGCTTACTGAATGGTATGAAATGCAAACCATTAATGCTGTTTTTGTTGTTGTGTTTTCTCCTGCTTTTAGGTCCAATGCGGGGACTTCCCACATTTGTTGATCTATGGACCTTCAGGGTCAGGAAAGAAGACCCGTATCATGTGTTTGTTGCGGGAGCTGTACGGAGCTGGAGTGGAGAAGCTGCGAATCGACCATCAAAGTATTGTGGTAAGAGACGGCCCATTAGCCCCCCATATGTCCATTGCTCATACAATCAGCAATATGCCTGGTCAAGACATAATGAGTTGTTTTTATTTGTAGGCTCCGTCAAGAAGAAAATTGAAATTAACACAATAGCAAGTAATTATCACTTGGAAGTCAATCCAAGGTAAATGACAATGTGTGTAACTCCACCCTTTTTGAAATTGTATGACACCATTCGTTTGTTATTAGTGACGCAGGAAATCAGGACCGCGTGGTGATCCAGGAGCTGATCAAAACTGTAGCTCAATCTCAGCAGATTCAGTCAAGCACCCAGAAAGACTTCAAAGGTATAACGTTTTCCACAATAGCAATAGGCTAAACACACTCTTAATTTGTCTTCTTTAATTGGCAGTGGTGTTACTAACTGAGGTGGACCGGCTCACGAAGGATGCTCAGCATGCACTGCGTCGCACCATGGAGAAGTACATGTCAACCTGTCGCCTCATACTCTGCTGTAACTCCACCTCTAAAGTCATTGGGCCAATCAGGAGCAGATGTCTGGCTGTCAGAGTACCTCTCCCCAGCTCTGAAGAGGTGAGACGAGAGGGATGCTGCAGTATTTGTTTGTGCGGACCATTATCAGTCATTAAATCTAGGTTGTTCTTTAGGTGTGTAGTGTTCTGACCACTGTTTGCAAAAAAGAGGGGCTTCTTCTTCCTCCTGAACTGGCAAAGCAAATCTCTGAAAAGTCTGGTCGTAATCTGCGCAAGGCTCTTCTGATGTGCGAGGCCTGCAGAGTGCAACAGTAAGTTTGGACCCTCGTTGTATTAACTCTGCATGTGCTTGATTGTGACTTGCATGACATTGTTTTTAGGTACCCATTCTCATCAGACCAGGAAGTGCCAGAGACCGACTGGGAGATCTACCTGAGGGAAACTGCCAATGCAATTGTGAGCCAACAGAGCCCCCAAAGGTAAAATACATGTTGATGAGACAGTATTGAGTTACAGTCAAAAGCTTGAATATCTAGTACCGAGTAATAAGGTCTTTATTTTCTTTTAGATGTAGAAAATACATTTAAATCCATTGACAAAAAACAAATTGATTCCTTTAGTTTTCTTTCCACTGACTTGTTCTTTTCAGGTTGTTGGAAGTGCGAGCCCGACTGTATGAACTCCTGACTCACTGCATCCCTCCCGACATAATCATGAAGGTACTGTTTTAACATTCAAATTTAATTGACCATGTTCCTACTTGTTGTTTGTTTGTGTCTGACAGTATGTTTAAATGCAGGGTCTTGTAAACGAGCTATTGAACAACTGTGACGGTCACCTGAAGACTGAGGTGGCTCATATGGCGGCACATTACGAACACAGGCTACAGTTGGGAAACAAAGCCATCTTCCACCTCGAGGCTTTTGTAGCAAAGTTTATGGCAATCTATAAGAAGTTCATGGAGGACGGACTGGATGCAATGATGTTTTAGATTGATTATGCTCTTTGCCCCTTCCCAAAAATGATCATAATTAATCTTGACTTGAAGATGTCTGTATTGTCTTTAAACCTCAACAGCACTAGGAGATCTGGTATTGCAATGACTAACAATTGTTGCGGAAATTGCCCAGTTTGATATTGGAAATGTTTAATAAAAATGCACACTTGTACATTTGTCTGTATGTCCTTTATGATAAATACAATAGATACTTTCTTAAAACTAAATAAATTACTTTGACAATATATAAACAATATTATTGACACAACAGCCATAGCACAGAGAGACTATAGCAGCGGTAATAAGTGCTTCTAACCAGGACTAGCTAACACAATATATTACTATACAATACATATCAATAAGACTTCTCTTCAGTAACTTTCTTTGTGCCTCTTTGCTGTATAATAGATGATTATACCAAGTGTGATCAACACCCCAGACCCCACCAGAGAAAGGAAGGCCAACACTGGCCTTTTTGACAGCACCTGGCAGCTGAGACAGGACAGAGGCCTGCTGGGACACTGTTGAGGGTCCCCTCCTTGCACGGGGAAGCCGTTGTGTTGGATGATGTTGCGGTAATTAGACAGAGAGGCTTTGATGATTACTTCTTCCTGTATGTTGCCGTATAAACCAAAACAGGGGTCCCTTTGGTCATTCAGGGCATAGGCGAAGTAACCTTTCAAGTTCACACCATCCAGTGTGTATGCTAGATTTACAAAAGCAAAATAAACTTTTAACAGGCTACAGATAAACTGAGAATCAATGCTAGTATTCTACACATTTAATTATTTTTTTTTGTCAATTAAACCATATAGTTACTATACTACAGGGGTAGGCAAGTTTGCTTGGTGGAAGATCAAGGGCCGAATCCTCCAATTGTAAGCCGAAGGAAACTTTAATTACTTTCAACAAATGCCAGTGTTGTACATCATATAGTATGGCCTAAATTAGTGTTCTGCTCAGAAATTCTAAAGGAACTGACAGCATTTTCACATTTATACACTACTTTCAACAGGCATTTGATCTCTGATTTGTGTAATAATATTCCCCAAAATCATATTGAGGGCCGGAAATTCTGTGATTTAGGGCCGGTTTTGGCCTACACTGCTATACTGTAATACAGGCCTTCCCAAATTCCAGGGTGTTGGAGCCCCCTTATCGAACTTGTCTTATCAAAACAGCATTAATTCTTTTGTTTACCTTATTCCTAAGCTATAGCAACATTTACTATGGTTTATACTGTATGTATATTTATATCTTTACTTTACTAAACTGACAAAAACATTTGGGGGAAAAAAACTACAAACATTATATTTTGCAGCTAAAATTAACTCTACCCGTCCTATCCCACCTCATCTCTTACCATGAACCACTACTTAGTGATTTATTTATTTTGGTATTTACTAGAGTAGCATAGCCCCTTTGCAGATGATAATTCCTAGTCAGCAATTTCCATGAAATCAACTGTATGTTTTACATGAGCTGAGTAATCGGGATCACTGACCTGAATACAAGTGTAATTATTAAGCGCCCTGTAGAGTCCTAGGCTCAAATTTGGGTACAGATGAAAGGTAAGCAGTAAGCAATACTGAAAAATGAATACTGTGAAGTTACCTTTCAGTGCTTCGTTGATATAGTTGTACAGGTAGTAGACTCGTAAATTGTCTTTGAAATGAGCTGGGTCTTCCTCGACACCGTTGGCCATTACATAAACAGGGACGTTTCTATAGTGCTCATTTATCTATCGGACATATTTTATAGATAAATTAGACTATTCACAAAGGAAACTTAAGCACGTTGACAAGCTTCTCTTCGGTAATATAGTAAACATTTCTTACCCAGTTGAGGGCTTTCCTGAGCCCCCATGGCACCACAGATCTTAGGGGGGACGGGATCCAGGTGGTGTCCGACATGCGTTGCACCTCTAACATGGCATTGTATTGGTACCTGCAGCGGGATTAAATAGAAATACATTTTATACACACAAAAAAAGACTAATTGGTAACTTTTTTGTTCGATTCGAAAAATGTTAATCTTACAAATCCTCTTTGGCATGAGTCACAAGTGTGGTACTGAAGTGACTTATAGCAAAGAAGTCATACGTGCCCTTGACTAGCCGCCTATCCTCTTCATTAAACACTGGAAGGCTGAAAAATACACAACCGTACACAGCACAAAATTCGTATAAGTATTCATACATTTGAGACTGTTTTTTGTTTTGTTTCAGGCATAATGTAGCAGTGGAACATGTTAGGTTATTGAATGTTTTGGCAGTATAGCAAAGTATAACATTTTTATTCATCATGAGTAATTTTAAATCAAAGTGCTGTACATGCATGTTAGTAATACAGTACTTCGCATTGCTGCAGGCCGTGTCCATGGTTTAAAGTGCAGCTGTAAATGTTTAGTTTGTACCTGACTGAATTGAGCTGACGCAGCCAACTCCTCATCCCCTGAGGATAGTCCCCGCTGCCAAAGATCGGCTCCGCGAACCAGCCCATGCGGAAGTCTAGAACTCTCTTTGCGGGTTCAACATCTTCACGGCTGAACAGGAAGGCAGGCTCCACCCATTCCATGTGTAGGACCAAAGACACCTGAGATACAAGATAGTTCATTGTATAATAATAATAATGCATTAGTCTTATATAGCGCTTTTCCAGATGATCAAAGTCGCTTTACAATTTGGTGCATTATTCATTCACTCTATACTCGGTGATGATAAGCGAGGCAACCAGTCTGCGCACATCAGCCACCACCACCAACCACTCACTCACTCACTACATTTGCCAGGCTTCCTAGTGTTCCCAAACAGTCTCGCATCCAAGTCCTGCCAGGCCCTTCCTTACTTAGCTTCCGAGGTCTGACAGGATCGGGCATAGCAAAGGCGGTATGGCGGTATGTACGTATTGGAATGTATTGGAAATGATGACAACCACAAGGTGAATATTTAAGCCCATGTAGGAAATTTCCAACAGTCGAAGCAGCAGACCTGTCCTTCCCGGTAGATCTGGAATAACTAATCTATTATTGAAATAGTTGACAACTATTTTATTAATTGATTAATAGTTTTCTGGTATTATATCTTTGTAGTTTTGATGAAAACAACTTTGTAAAGTTAGGGTATGCAATGTTTTGTATATTTCAATGTTTCATAAATATCAATTAAAATAAATAATCATCATAATAATCATAAATATCTGTCTATGGTCTTATTCAGTCAGAAAGCAGAATTAGCACTGCAAGCCTCCTACAAACATTAAGCTCAAGTGGCATCGCTTTAGTTTAGCTTTTTGTGGTAAAATGTTTGAAAAAATACAATTTTCATACACCTTTCAGAACCAAGCAATTAATCGATTAATCGTAACAATAATCGGCAGGTTAATGGATTACCAAAATACTTGTTAGTTGCCGCCCTACTTCCCCACTAGAAAAAAAAAGGGAGAAGCACAATGAACGAGATCCACTCATATGGGTGGACAAGCTAAAGCTTTGTCCTGGAACATGGAACATGAAGTGCAATTTAAAAATTGTTCCCATTAAGAGGTTTTAAATTTGCCTCTCACAAAACAAAACAAATGTGCCAGACGTTATAGTTGAGATTAGGCTAGTATAAGCCTTGTTAATTACTGGCTAGTGTATTTTAAGAATGTCCTTCTAAATGTTTCTGTTTCCTCACCTGTCCTCCTTGCAGGTGTCTGAACTCGCGGTCGTAGGCGTGCCAGGCCAAAGCGTGAGCTCGGAGCATCTGGTGTCCCTCCTGATAGCTCACCACCTCGTCGTTCGCCTCATTCAAAGTGATCCACATTTTAACATAGGCACCTAACTCTCTGTAGCACAGCCTGGCATAGTCTGCAAAGGCCTCGGGAGTCTTCCTGAAGACCGGATACACAACATTTTAGATGCAATTGATTCTATACGCTTATTTCAAGTAAGTATCAACATATTTTATCAATGGAGACTCACAATATGGGTCCAGTGTGTGTGATTACAATCCTGATTTTTCCATACTGAAGCCAACTTTTCCAAACAACTCTTTTAAATCTCTTTTTAAATGCATTAAGTCATACATTTTTCCTGGCTTAGCTTCTATAATCAGGTAAGATGGTATGGCTGTTCAAATAAATCAGTTTAGAGAGCTGTGCAGTGACCTGTTGAGCCACTTGTTGGCGGTGTTGAGCGGGGCGGGCAGGCTGCTCCCCTGCTTGTGTGGTGCCACAAGGTGACCACTAGGCTGACATTGGCCTGGAGCAACTGCCGGGCAAAGCAGCGGTAGTATCCCAGTAGGGTGTTGTTCGGGTGGGACACGTCTCCTGAAGGAACCAAGGCCGACCAGTTCAAAGAGAAGTGGAAGTGGTTCACCCCAATCTGACGTATTTCTTCAACCTAAAATACAGGCAAAAGAAGTTAGAATGTGGTTTCAGTACTATTATATGAAGTATGGGTATTAAGCAGAGAGAGACTGGTAAGAAACTATTGGAGATTATTTCATTTTATTCCATTTTATTTCAGTTTCACATTCCCTGACTAAGAAGTTTGTATTTAGTATGTTCTTTGTAAGTATTATAAATATGCATACAAAAAGAGGACTTGACTTCCCTACAGAGCTGAACAAATTTGGAGAGAAAAAAAAGCTGTGATTGCCATTATACTGCATTAAATTTAAAAGCATGTGCAAGGGCCTTAACACATGTCGTGTATTTTAGACCAGTAGTCCTCAACTGGTGGGATTCAGTGTGTCACCAGCCCATCCCAGGAATCATCTCTGTCAATATTTATCTAATGAAAAAGTATGAAGACACTAGCTGAGTCTGTTAAAATGACTGGCTTTGAATTACTTTGACCATAATTTCAGTTTAATGCTTACTGTAATTAATGCTTATGTTTGTAGCGGTCTAACAGTAAGACACCATGGAGACGAGATATTTTACTCATAGGATTGACTGACCTGTTGTCTTATCGTGGCGTAGTCAGCACAGTGTATTTTTCTTTTCAGAGGCGGAGCAATGAGACCCTCCATTTTGATGAGCTCTCCGTTGTTAGAGATATTCCACAGATAAACACTGGGGTCTGCAAACTGGCTGGGCATAGTCTCCACCTGCACAAAGACAGAGCGAGAGGAGAGGGGCAGATCAGGTCAAATGCACCCATGCTGTCTAACTCTGTAAATATACACAGAGAGGACCAAATGGGACTAATTTATGGAAACAACTACATGGTCACAGAGGGCAAATACTACAAGGTTACTCGAGTAGTATAAAAAAAAAAGCCCTAGCAGTTAAGACGAGTAAAAAAACTGGCAACAACATTTTTTTACGTGAATAATGAAGGATGATTTCTATGAATAGCAAAGAAAATGTGATGAATGTATTTATTTTGTGATTGTTCTGTCACAATAATGTAGCCTACTTTTGATCATATACAGTTGTGCTCAAAAGTTTACATACCCTGGCAGAATCAAAGAATATGAAAGATAACACAAAAAGTTTTTTTCACTCATAGTTAGTGGTCGTGTGAAGCCATTTATGGTCAAACAATTGTGTTTGCTCTTTTTTAATCATAATGAAAAATGAAAGTACCAAAATGACCCTGTTCAAAAGTTTACATACCTTAGTTTTTAATACTGTGTATTGCCCCCTGGAACATCAATGACAGCTTGTCTTGGTAGTTGTGGATGAGGTTGTTTATTTTTTCTGATGGTAAAGCGACCTATTCTTCTTGGCAAAAAGCCTCCAGTTCCTGTAAATTCCTAGGCTGTCTTGCATGAATGGCACGTTTGAGTCTCCCCACAGTGGTTCAATGATATTGAGGTCAGGAGACTGAGATGGCCACTCCAGCCTTCATTTTATTCTGCTGGAGCCAGTGGCATCAGCTTGAAACGAAGGAATCCTACGTTAGAATGCTATTTTTAGACTTTAGCTCAGCATTCAACGCTATAATCCTACAGCAGCTAATACACAAACTGCTCCAACGCATCACTGTGCAACTGGCTGCTGGACTTTCTGACGGGGAGACCACAGGCTGTACGTGTCGGCGGTAAGTCCTCCAGAACCATCACACTGAACACGGGGGCTCCCCAAGGCTGTGTGCTGAGCCCCCTCCTGTTCACTCTGCTGACTGTGCTCCAAAGTACGACTCAAACCTCTTCATCAAGTTTGCAGACGACACAACAGTGGTGGGTCTCATCAACAACAGAGACGAGTCAAACTACAGGAGTGAGGTGAGCAGTCTGGCCATGTGGTGCACACAGAACAATCTCTCTCTAAATGTGGAGAAGACAAAAGAGATTGTTGTGACGTTTGAAGAGCAGCATGCTCCTCTAACAATCACAGTGACCAGCACCAAGTTCCTGGGTGTGCACATCACAGAGAACCTCTCCTGGACCATGCACACTACATCACTGGTCAAGAAAGGTAATCAGCGTCTCTACTTTCTCCACAAGTTAAGAAGAGCCAGAGTCCCAGCCTCTGTTATGTGCAACTTCTACAGAGGAACTATAGAGAGCATCCTGACCAGCTCCATCACTGTGTGGCACGGCGCCAGCACTGCCTCCTGCCGAAGGAGCTTCCAGCGCATCGTGAGAGCAGCGGAGAAGATCTGTGGAGCCCTCTCCCCACCATTAAGGACATGTACTCCACCTGTCTCACCCGCAAAGCCGTCAGAATCACCAGGGACCCTACGCACCCATCACACAGTCTCTTCAAGGTAATGCCTTCAGGGAGGAGACTGTGGAATCCAGCAGCTCCAGTCGACTGACGAACAGTTTCATACACCAGGCTATCAGAAGGCCGGGTCGTGGGGGCAGCCGTCTGAGCTGCCCAAATCACATTGCACCAGCCCCTATGGCTCCTCCTGCAGGTGGTGGGTCCACAGAAGGACGGCCTCATGGTTCTAACCGGGCCTGTTGGTCTCTCATAAGGGGCTTCTGAACCGCTCTTTGTCTGACCTTTGTCTAACGTGGCGGTTCCAGGAGGGTTGTACATAATAACAAAAACAATTCTAAAAAAATCTATGTCTCATTCTTCTGGAATTTGACAAATAGAATTTTTTTTTTTTAATTCTAATTGACCCAAAAAATAAAAATAAAAGTTAATTATTGTTTCAGAAAATAATGCAAATGTGTCTTTTTATAAAGTGTATGTAAACATCTGGTTCCTGAACACAGGTAAGTCAGCTATAGAACTTTGTAAAAAATACACTACATGTCTGATGTAAAAATACACTACATGTCTGATGTAAAATTACACTACATGTCTGTAATTTTCTCTTTTGTTTCTTAACAATCAGCAACACCCTCGAAGTAGAGGGTGTTGCTGATTGCAAATAAAGGGTCCATAAAGTATGCAAGACAAAACAGTTAAGAACCACTGATCTATGGCACATACCTGGATGGAGTTGGCAGAGACTCCCCAAGCAAAGTCACAGGGGAAGACTCCTTGAACTGGTCTGTTCTCAGGAAGCTCCGGGAAACCATTTCTTTGTATCACTGTCCTGAAAGAGAAAAGCATTTTACTTAAAATACCTAATTAGGCTAAATTTTAGCCAGTGATAACTGGCTAAGAGAAGTAAAGAACCTGTAAAAGGTAGCGGAGGTCTTTGGCACTCTCTTCATGTCAGAAGTGCTGAAGTCAACATAGTAAAGCCCACGTCTAACACTATATTCTCGATGCCACTCAAATCCGTCAATAAGGGACCAGGCTGTGTATCCGATCACATTCACGCCATCGATGACTATAGCTGCAACGCAATGGGGAGAAAACACCAAAACGAATGCTGAGTTTGTTAACGAATATTTTTACAAAAGTATATATAACACAAACATATTAAAATGAAAAACCATTGATTAAATTAAACAAATATTTACATCTTGTAAACGTGATCTAAGTGTGTTACTAACATTTCAGTGTCTCTGCGATAAACCTCTTGTGGTAGTACATGTGTTTGGAGTCTTCAGTCTTGGTTTTGCCGAGGACATACCTGTGAAGAGCAGAAACAAAGGCATCTTAATATCAATGCATATAAAGACAAATGGGCAGCAATAAACCAGTTACAAATTAACAATCAGAGTGAAAATACAAAAAGAAGGTCTGCACAGCAATACAGCAATACAGTATTGGACCATTGTTTGTGGGAAAAGCGCTAATTGCTGCGCAAACCCCCTTTTACAGTAATTGATCACTTTTGGATGCAGCATGCATGTTTTTTTGTTTTCATTTACAAATAGATAATCTTTAACAATATTTTAATGCAAAACAGCTTTTGACTAATACTGATGTCTAAAATTTAGGCTCCAAACTGGTTTAAAAAAAAGGTGAACTATTGCTATCTAGACCACATTACAATTTAAAATGTATGTCTTTTTCAGGACATACAGCAGAAGGAATTGGTTTGGTTCTATTATGTTAGCGATTTAAAGCTTTACGTTCTCAAGTCATGTCCCTCCAACACTGGCCGAGGCGATCTCTCCAATTGAACTTACCAACCACTCTGGACCACAAAGATGGGCGGTTTATCGTACTCTGCATTCACCCAATACAGCAGCATCCTCAAGTCAAGATCCTCTAGCTGCCCAAATTTTAGACCGTCACTGATCAGCTGGAAACTTAACTCAACAGCGTGGGACAAAGCAAAGAAATCCGCTGTCCCTTTGATATAGTCCCTCTCCTCCGGCGTGAAAGAGGGCAGTTTAGACCCAAGCCTCTGCTTCATACAGGTGGGATAGTCTCCGTCTGTGAATATGGGTCTAGCAAACCAGCCCAGAACATGGTCCAGGGAGCACTGGCACTCAATAAGGCTCTCTCGACGCGTCCGGCTTGGTTTGATCCAGTGGGACGCCAGCGCCATGGAGATGCGCCCCTTCTGACGGTGCCGGTACTGACGGTGGTACAGGTGCCAGACAGCAGCATGGGCCTGAGGAAAGAGAACATAAGAATGACGCTATTCAGTGATGGGCAGGAATTGGTCACATTTGGAAATAATTATATGTTATTATTTTAATTTAAATCTATGAGTCTCACTTGAGTAAATGGGCCAATACTCTTCTCAGCAACAAAGTGCAAGTTATTGCTGTAAAGAGGATGCAAATATAATGGCTGTATATAATAGCTAATTCATTAATACATCTTTTATTTTGAGGTGCAGAACGAGTCCTATAAAAATGATTGACACTAAGTGGGGGATGTTAATAGGCAAACCAACACGCCATTATATTTGGGAGACAGCAGATAACAGTTCCACCATGCACCCCATCTCACCTTCAGCAGAATGTGTCCCACTCTGAACGGCAGGTCCGGGTCATGCTTGATCCCGGGCGCCTCCTCTCCGGTGCCGTACCCGCTTTGGGCCACAACAAACGGGTTATCGATGGTGATCCAGTACTTCACATCGTCTCCGAACGCGTGGAAGCAGAAGTCGGCGTAGTCCCGGAAAATGTCCACGAGCTGCGGGTTGGCCCATCCCCCGAGGGTCTGCTGCAGGTGCTCGGGCAGGTCCCAGTGGTAGAGGGTCACCACGGGCTGCACGCGGATCTCCTTTAACTTCTTTATTAGGGTCCGGTAGTAGTTGGTGCCGATCTCGTTGTAGCTGCCCCGGGTTCCGTTGGGGAAAATGCGCGCCCACGACAGGGAGAAGCGGTAGTGCGTGACCCCCAGTTTCCGTATCGCCCGGACGTCTGCGCGAACGTTGTGGTAACTGTCGCTGCCCACATCGCCGGTCACCACCCTGTTCCCACCGCGCGTAAACGTGTCCCAAATGGAGAGCCCCTTCCCGTCCTTCTCATACGCGCCCTCGACCTGGTACGCGGCCGTGCCCACCGCCCACATGAATCCCTCGGGGAAGGTTTCATATAGAAATGCCTTGTCCCCCGGGTATGGCAGCCTGTGAAACCGACCCCAAGTCTTGAGACCAGAGTTCGGTTTAGCGGTGACCCCGGTGAGCATGACCGCTATGACGCAGGTGAACAGGAGTGCGCCCATAATGGTTTGTTTCAGCTAAAGTTTCATCCTCTGAGTGAGAAGTTGCCAGCCCTGTCCCCTGTCCATACTGTACCCGGTGTGAGCCAGCCGGGGGACCTTGTCTTCAGGCTGTAAATGATTAGCCACGGAGCACCTAACGCACCGGTGTCCAGGCTGAACGGTCCGGACATCGATCAATCAGTCACTAATCCAAAGGCAAGGGGGCGCACGGGGGTCAGTGACACAGAGGGCCAGAGAGGGCATGTGTATTGTTTATTTGTGCACTGCCGGAACGAAAAAGGAGTAAAAGTACTTACCTTGGCTAAGTACATATTTTAAGTAGCCAAATTATTTGCTTTCTTTTTATTACTTTTTAAGTCCGTTATATAATACATCTTCCTTCTACTTTAATATTTACATTTTGATCGGGTTTGATATAAGCGGCTCACTTTAACCATCTCAGAATTTAGAAATATGTGAAATGTCATACTTGAGAAAATCTAAGGTGAAATCAACTACTACCTACAAGAAAGATATTTGCTCCAGTATTTGTACCTTTACTCGAGTACAGAAGTTGAGTACTTCCTCCCCCAGTATTTTTATTCATTAGACTAACACATACTGTGCTTTGAAAGTTGTCAATGTCAGAAGACTTTTTGACATTAAATTGAATTGCACCTGAGCTTGTATTTCTTATAATGTTGAATCCTAACATCACCAGTGTTTGTCACATTGATTATGCACAAGGCTCAGGTGCACAATGTCCCTATAATAAGATCTCACGAACAGCACTCTATGTCTTTGTGCAGCAGATAATCTTATCACTGCATCAACAAAGGAACTCTACCATGTCAACATATGGATCTGATGAGTGTCTCATCAGATCCATCAGGGTTATAGAGGGGATCAACTTATGCAAACAGCTACCTTCTGTCATCTCCACTTCCTGTTCAGTCCCGTTGCTTAGAAACACCAGACCCTCAACGCAATGACCCTCCACTGAATATTTATATATCTAAGGTGTGCAGTCAGGTGAAACTTTGTATTTTGTCATGTTTTATGTCATACAATCATTATAATAATGTACATTTTGTCATCATAATCCATGAATAGAAAAGCTGCAAAACATTATTTTAGTTTTAGTTTGGTCCAGTAATCAGTATGTACAGTCATGCCCTGTAAGCAGTGTAATTATTTTTCCGTAAAGCTGTACTGGAAACTTCACACTTCAAATGGACGGATACCAGTCAAAATTAGTGTGCTTGTAAATGGGGTGAAGTGCCTCAGCCTGAAAGAGTATATGCCTGTGTCGGGGTTGAACCTGTAGATGTACAAGTGTTTACCCACTGCACTATCCAAAACTTGTACAAGCAGCAGATCAGGAGATTAATGTAATAATTCCTCATAATGCTTGAACCAGTTCCATTACTGCAGCTCTTTATTCAACAAGTAAGAGGGGAGTGAAGTAGTGATCTGATCCTGGTTTGATGATGCAGTCTCAGTCCTTGAGATCTGATTTAGTCCAGGTTGTAAACACTATTGAAGCTCTTTAGATTAAAGAAATAAATGGGCTAATCCTTACTTGTATATGTTGTTTTTCAAACACACCACTACAATTACTTTGTCACCTCAAGAGTCTGCTCTCTTACCGACATGAAGCATGACTACCCCCCTGGATCAAACTCATCTGAAGAAAATAAGGAGAAGCAGAGTGTGTCAGGTTTTATATAGAATTATATTGATACAACAGAGGCCTGACTGGGTGGATGTGAAGCCTAGTTTTACCAGCAGTGACACACGCTACAAACCACAGCTGCGAAAGACATTGGCCTAAAAACCTAAAAAATATGACATACACGCTACAATCTTCAACTCTACATTTGGACATTTCATACATGGTAAAAAAGGCTTTAATATACAGAGCTGTAAACACAATGCATGGAGTTTTTGAGCGTAAAATGCACAATTAACATCACAAAAAGATACTGATTAATCTCTTTAAAATGGGTCAAAAAGAAGGGAGATTTGACATATTGCTTCGAGGGAGCATTTTTGAATTATAAAAAAAAACAAATAAGGCTTGACAGCATCCCCCCAGTCAGAAACGAACAACAACAGAACAGGAAACAGACATGAGAGACTATTTACAAATGATTTTTTTTGTTTTTCTGTTCAAACATTTTCAATTTAATCATGTGGCAAATGGCAGCACAAGGCAACACAATGCAACAACTCACAGCGTGGGATGATATCAATGAGTGTGTGAAGTTGTGTAACAGTTGGAGCTTCAACGTATGAAAAGTTTAAAAAGTTCATAATGTTCGTATCGTCTTTTCCTACACAAGGCTCAAATCCCTCAGATGGATGTGAAGGACATTCATCTTCTTCGACCCGCTGCCTTCTTGCGACCCTGTAAGGAGAGAGAAGATTGAACGATTCCTAATATACAGAATCATGAATTAAAATACTAGAGCCTATGCTTATACCACAGATGTTTAATGTAACGGTATCGACAAGTACCGTAACCTTGATCAATTCTCTGATCCAATATATCAACCACCTGTTAAATGCTTTCATTTATTGTATGTTACCAAGCGCACCGACTATGCTTACCAAAGTATAAAGCTGCCTTATTATGCTCTGACTAAAATAGAGCTCCTTTCTAGTTGTGAATTGGAAATTACGAGTGCATTGTGTTCAAGTGCTTTTTATATCACCCTCACTGTATTTAACCACGAGGGAGAGGAGTGACCACCGCGTAACATCGGGGACGTGTGCCCGTACGTGCGCGTGTCAGTGTCGGCACATTGACAGGTTGATGCCCGTTGTCATGGGAATAAGTTCGTTGAACAGCTGATCGTTGTTATGTGGCTGATGTGTTGTGCGAGCGTGTGTGAACATGGACTGAACTAACTTTGGAGTAAATGCAGTTGGAGCTAAGGCGGTCTCGAGGCGACCTACAAAGCTCCAACATGTGTGAAAACGGCCTTAATCAGTCAATTCACATGGGAAAGTAGCTTACAAACTGCTGACCGACTGCTACTGTACAGCATCTGCTTTGGTCAGTAAAACATACCAAGTGTGGCTTTTTTTACACGACGCTAGATGGAAGAAGAGATGACCTTAAAATTACGTAGCTGATAGTGTAGACTTCATAACATTCAACCAAAAAGCATGAAAACGTACTATTGCTGCTTTCTGTCGTGTTGAAAGTTAGTCTGCTCCTTTTGAGCAGACTTACTGCTCAAATAAACAAATAAATGAAACTAAACTAAAAGGTCTCATCTCAGAAACTGGTATCAAAATTCACCATCGTTTCAATACCACATGACAGAATATTTCTCTATGCGGTCTAAGATCTAGTGTCTTTACAAAAACTTGCAGATGATTTTATTCACACCTCACGGTATTGGACAAGTACACGGTAACTGAAAACTACACTCCTCCAAAGTATTGGTATCAGATTGTACTGTGGGAAATAAAAAGTATTGGAAAAACCCTTGCAATATCAGTAAGCGCAATTTTGATATTGGAAAGGACATTCTGCTTGTACTTTTTTGGAAACAAAGCTTTTGATGCTGATTATGACCAAGATTGGAACTTACGCATTTGTCTGCGCCACCATAGCGCAGTGCACTGGATCTATACTTTACCGCAGCCTGACGTGGCCAACAGCAGGAGAAACTTTTGCAAAGGCAAGCGGATTTCATTTGTTTTGGAAGATGTAACTTTGCCTGCAGCCTCCAGTTTAGCGGTAAGTGATGATGACACACATGCGCTCCGTTTAGGTGCACGTACGTGCGTCCGACACGCGCCACGGAGCTTAAATATTAAGACATTTGGACTAAAACTTGCACCGTCACTTTAGTACGGTTCATATCGTCCGATTGTTGCACCGCGGTGCATTGTTACACTCCTAATTGGGGTAAACAAAAAGTAGTTTTTGTAATGCTTGATTTTTGTGCCAACTCAGTATTTCATTTTTTAATACTGTGACATATCATACCTTCGGCACTGGTTCATCTTCCTGCTCTTCGTCATCGTCTTCCTCCTCTTCCTCAGATTCGTCTTTAGCTGCTGCCTTTCGACCACGACTGGAGAGACAAAACACATTTCAAATATACATACTTTGTTACTGAACTTTGAGAGCAGGAGAGTACCCAAGAAATATAGTGACTATTTTTGTATTATCATATCGTCCTCAAAAGGGCTTTTTATGTATTTTATCCAAGTAGTTCACAACTGTGAGGGATTAGAGACAGCTTGAGCTCGACAGGCCAACTTCAATCACACAAGATCATTTTGAATAAGGTAATTATTCTCCCCACATTCTCTTAACTGCAAAACTGCGGTAAATACAAATATTATTATAATGAATGCACTTCTTACGCTGGTTTCTTTGCCGCGGGCTGTGCTGATTTGGGTGGGCGTCCTCTTCTCTTCTGTGGAGTGGACTCTGCTGAATCTGACCTGAATAAGACATGGATAAACAAATAAGATGACTGCTATATATGAGAACGGCTTTCTGTGAGACAATGCTCACAAGTCACATTAACCAACATCAGCGAATAAGGTACATACAAATATTTTACATTTAAGATTTTAATCTCCCCCCAAAATTGTAATTTATTGAAAAATCTTTATTGCTGCTGGAAAGCTACAGAAGTAAATTGGGGACAAACTCCAACAACTCCAACAAAGCCCATTATTTCCTAAATAAGTGTAGCCAGTTTCTTTTATGGCTGCACTGAAGATAAAAAAGTGAACATAATAGTCTTGTTGCTCACCCCTGTGACCGCCGCTGCCCTCCTCTCGCAGGGCGTCCTCTGGTCTTCACCTCCACATCGCTGCTTCGATCCTCGTCGTCCTCTTCCTCCTCCATCTCCTCGTCTCGCTCCTCTTCCTCCTCCTCTTCCTCAGGAGGCGGGGCTGCCTTCTTCCTGCCGCGCTTCCCTTTAGGCGGAGAGTCCTGATTGGCCGAGGCGGACTTAGGGGGCCGCCCTCTGCGTTTTTTGGGCGGGCTGTTTTGTTCGTCCTCAGGTCTGGTGTCGTCGTCCCACGGATCCTCGGACTCCGCTGTTGAAGCCACGGCTTTTTTACGGCCACGTTTTGGTTTACTGTCCGCGTCCTCGCTGGCGGCCACGCCGCGTTTACGCCCACGCGGCTTCTCGATTTCCTTTGAGGAGACAAACAGACGTGTGTGTAATTATTGTATACATTATATTAAATGGATAAATTCCCTTTCGGCTTAAAATTACCTTGTCAGCGTTCAGGCCATAGTCTTCATTTTCACTGTGGTCATTTTCTGTGCTGTCATGCCTACAAAGCAAACATGGTTATCAGGGCTGCAACTAACTACTATTTTAGGATTACTTTTATTTCTTCAATTACTGGACAACTATAACTGTTGAGAGGGCACTATTTTGGACATCATGTCGTTACTTACCTAGACTTGGTGCGGTTCGGAGATGCTGGGTTGGACGAGGGGTCGTTGTTGCTGGCGGTTTCTGTTCGCGAAGCTTTACTCAATTGTTTTCCAGCTGACGCTAAAGGCTTGTTCACGGCTCCCAAAACATTGGCCGATTTGGGCTGAGGACAACAAAAGGTCAGCTTTAATGTGGCAGAAAATGGCTTGAAAATAAAAGACACAATAAGACGTCACTACATCTTACCTTTCCAGGTGTAAAGAAGGACTTCATTTCTGGAGGAAGATAATTTTTTGTGTTGTTAAAGTTCTGAAAAACAAAAGCGAGATTTGTTTTGTATGAATAAAAAAAAAAGCACATTGTGGAACATAGGAAAGAAGTGGATTTAGGATAGAGAACACTGAGCTTTAATAAAAACAAACCTTGTCAGGTTTGGTGAAAAAGCGTGAGGGGAGGACAGGGTCTTTTGGCGACTCCAGACTGTAGGTGGTGCTCTTTGACATTACAATGTTCATTGCTACGTCACACACCGTGTACAGTTTCTGTACAAAAGGAAAGAAATGAATGTCATTTCCAGGTTATAAAGGTGCAGTAGTTATTTTACAAACATATTTCTTGTACCTCATTGGTTTTGGCATCACTGGCCGACTGTGCGTCTTTCGTCTGTTTGATGTTTTCTACCATTTTTCTAATGAAGGCGTGACTGTTGTTCTCGTTCTTGGCCATAATGATCTCGAGGACGAACCAGAGAGCCCTAAAGAAATGTAAAAACGCCACAACTCAATAGTTAAGCACTGGCTCGTGGCCACAGTATTAATAATTCATGACCTTTTCTTAAACGACACTCACTCTTTAATTTCTTTAAGCTGCTCGATGTCTGACACTTTGACATAATCTGGGTCATGGGCCAAAAGGTGAATGGTGTAGGGCACAACATACTCCGGCAGAAGGGAGAACAACTTATCTATGGAGACATAAAACGCTTTTAGTCCAAGTTCAAATAAAACAGAATATAATATTCTACTTTAAATCTTTCCTTACCACTGATAGCAGCGTGTTGCTTGAGATACTCCCGGCGGATGTTGACATTTTTGACCAGACACTGACGGGCGTGGGCTCTCCTCTCCTTCACCGGGTCCTTGGCACATAAGGCGAAGATGGCCATGTACTCGAGGGGCAGTCGCAGACGACAGAGCCCCGGTGGAGCTTCTGGGCAAAACACTGCCGCACCTGATAACACTCATCCTGAAAAAGAGGAGGAAAAATTAAAATGACAATGCGTCACAGGCAACAATGAAAAAGTGGTATTAGGCGGTAGCTGTAATAGTTGCAGGCAAAAATATAGTAGTGGAGACAGTAATGGCAGTACTCATTGTAGAGGGTTGGTAGTAATATTAATAGTAGCTGATGGGAAGTAATACAGTACAATCAGAAGTAATAATTGTTCTTACATTGATGACGAGTGCACAGAGCTGGTACTGCTCCAGAGTGATGATCTCATGGTAACACGGCTCTTGTGCCAGTTTTAACAGAGCACAGGCCGCAGCCAGTCTCAGCCGGGACATGTCCGGTTTACTGCAATGGGATGAGACAAACCTTAGCAATTACCTTAATGAGTTAATCAACCTGTACTTGCAAAGCTAATTTTAAGCAATAAAAAAAATAAAATAAAAGCATGTTATATTGGAGTAATGGATGCGTACCCCATCCGGCCCTGCTCCGTGAGGTCTCCATCGCTGTGAAGAATCGCCGTGAGCATCCTCAGGGTGGAGTTACCAGACTTACTCTGGTTGTTCTTCACTCCCAGTAGCCACCGCACCATCAGCTTAATGCCCTGGATCTGCAACGGACAAAGGGTATGATGTTGTTAGTGATTAAAACATTGCATTTTTATCTTAATATTCCTACACAGCATGAACACAAAAAGTTGTGTCTTCTTGTGTCTTTATCATAAATTAACCAGACCACTTGCAGATACAAGTTGGTCAAAAATAATTACTGCCAAAGATTTTGCGTTTATTGCATTTGAGAGCGTTTTTAACTCACTTTGGCTTGTGTTTCAGGGGACACTTCATCATCAGGTACCCAGAGTTTGGTCGTCTTCTTGCCTGCAATCTACAAAGAGGAAATGATAAAGCTCCTCATCCAGCTTTGGTTGTTACTATAACTCTAGAAAATCAGACCACTGTATGTCTGTACCCTGTCGTTCATTAGCAGATCCTTAACGATAAAATTGGCGACTAGAGACTTGAGCGGAGCGGCGAACTGCTCCGGTGCGAGCTGAGCCAGGTGTCCCAGCGTGGTGAGGGGAGTGATCAGCTGCTCCAGGTTTGCAGGGTCGAGGCCTTTGTGCAGAGGCTGGAGAGCGATACAATATTAATGTAAAAGGCCCTCAGGCAAACAATCAGAAAGGTTGTGCAGAACTCACCTCAAAGATCTGTGCGAAATGGGTGTCTCTGTTGGTGAACATGGCGTTGATGCAGTGGATGGCATATTTGGCCTGTCGAGGGGGGCCTCTCTTCGCCTTGGACTGCAGTACAGGCAGCAAGACACTAGGGGGCGCAGAGGAAGCAGAATTTACAGCACATGACATAAATGCACCCTGGAGTAAATATGTGTATGGGTAAAAGCCAAGAAGGTTAAGGCTTGTGTTCACTGTGTAGAGCCGTGGGCCACAACAATAGTTACTTTAATCAATTTTTAATAAGGAATGTCTATGTAGCGATACTACGTTCCTCTAAAAAGAATACGATTATAAAAATACAAAAGTAACGTAAGTAACGTACGATTTGATGTGGGGGAAGCTCTCCTCCATCTTGCTGCCGGTGTTTTTGAAGATCTGCAGCGCGGCCTCGGCCACTTTCTCGTCGTCCATTTTCAAACATCCCAAAAGAGACTCGAAGGTCTCTGCGGAGTGAAACGACACCGGGTGTGTGAAGGACAGCACCTGGGACGAGAGACAAGACGGCGTTAATGGTGGAGTTTTGAGAGAACTCCATCAAACTCAAATCTAAGGGTTTAGTTTATGCATCTTATGTTGATTATGAATTAAGTGCAAGTCTATAAACCGTTATCCTAAATTGTCTGTCTGGAAATCGGACCATGAGGAAAACCACAGGGAGGCATTGTGCTCGACTGAACAATTACTTTCCCTCGTTTTCTTTTTGTGCCGTTCATGTTTCCAGATACACAGTGAATTTAATCACAGCTGGTTGAGCCACAGATGGTGATTTACTATAAAAGGCCTCTGGAGGACCAGCATAAACCCATTATGTCATGCGAGTGTTTTCTTTACAATTCTGTTCAGTAATTTTATATCTTTTGTTCAAGCTTCCAGACGAGCGGCACGAAAATTAATTACAGCTTTGTGATACTGAACTGAACCAGGACTGGATTAAGGAGTTAAGGGTTTGATTAAAAGCCCCTGTTAAAACAATTAGGTTGAAGAAAATAACACGGCAAATTGAGTACCAAGTGTTTCTTTTAAGGAGAGACACAGCAGGTGAAAAGATTATTAAGAGATATAAATTTGAAACTTTTGCAGATTACTAACAGAAGAAAAAATATTTGCCATTTATAGTTTTTTTCTATTTTATGTTTTCATGTAAAAATAAGGCACAAAAAGGCCAAAGTTGCCTGGATCAAGCCAGGTTTGAATTTTGTTTGAATGTTTTAATTTTATTTTGTTAATATATTAATTCAAAATATTTTTTCCAGAGGGGATTTTGAATATCTAGTTTATTGAACCAAGCACATTTTCTCCAGTTTGACTTTACCCAAAGCCTAAAAGCTTTTGGAAAAGTGTCAAATAGCAATGAACACGAGGATGAAACGCAACGAAATTTAACAAAAAAGCAACAAATAAGCAATAAAAGAGCGACAAAAATACAACAAAAGAGTGACAAAACAATGACAAAAAGCAACAAAAATAAAAAGATGTCTTAAATGAGACAAAAATGTGGCAACAACGTGACAAACAAGTTAGGATTAGTTTTGTAGGTCTGAGCTTTCAAATTAGGCGTTACAGTGTTGCTCCCAGTCGAGAAGCTTTTAGATTGGGTAAAGCTAAACTGGAGAAAATGCACTTGGTTAAGAGGTAAAAATAAAAAAAATAACAAACAGTAAAACTAAAATATTGTCTTGTTTTTTGGGTTAAGATATTCGATAAATAAGGCAAGGAATTTGATTATAATAATCCCTCTGTTGCCACTGCGGTTTCACAGAAAAGTAAGTACACTGGTCCCTCGCTATAACGCGGTTCACCTTTCGCGGCCTCGCTCTTTCGTGGATTTATTTTTGCACAATATTGTATGCTTTTTTACAGCGTATGAACGCCATATGCACATGGTGTTCTGCGTCCCGATTGGCTAGTCAGAGTGAGCCATCCTCGCTGCAGAGAGGTTCTTTGCGTGTCCCGCCAACACATCAGCGCACACACTACACGCCGCAGTGTCACAGCAGCTCAGGCCGGGCATGAGCGGGTCCGACTCCGCGTTACTTTCTCTGAACTTTTCCGCGAAAATAAACACCGCTAGCATGTGGCCGCTAAACACTCTCCTTCTGAAGCCTGAAACTGCTACGATAGAACCATCTCCACGTGTGTAAGGCGCGTTGAGTTTCCTTGTGTACGAAATGCGCGATATAAATAAACATGCCTTGCCTTGTAATGTGAATCTAAAAATCGTATAAGACAAAAAAATAAATCACCAGTGACACCAGGCATAAGGGAGAACCCGTGAACTAGTGACAAAAGTGTAAAAGTGTGGTGAGGGGTTTACAGCCTTAAAACATATATAATAATAATAGTAAAAAATAAAGCGGTCTACTTCGCAGATTTCGTTTATTGCGGGTTATTTTTAGAACGTAACCCCCGCGATAAACGAGGGACCACTGTACCCGAGCAACACATGGATACCAAATATGTCAATATTTGTGAATGAATCCATGAAGGAAAGACGAGTCTCTGCCACGATGATTCACCGATTCCTGAAAAACGACGGTGGACGAAGAGAAAAAGTACTAAAATAAGCATCGTATGCACCTTTACTCAGAAAACAGGATGTTACAAGACAAACAAGCTAAAAATCCCAACATTGATTACTGCGTTTGAACTGCCGTGTCTCGCCTTAAATAAGCAGCTTTATTAGTGTTACCTTCAGCAGCTCTAGACCTGCTCGGATGGCCTCTTCAGTGGGGACTCCCTCCTCCTCATCGTCAGCTGTGCCCTCTATCGACTTGTTCACTTGTTTTATCAAAGCACTAAAAATAGAAAAATAAGTTACAGCCAGGGCAAATTAACAACACAAATAATAAATAACATAAATAATAAAAATACCTGATTGATTCTGTGTCAATGTGAACTGGAGCGATTCTCTCCAACAGGAACTTCACCATCTCTAAGAAGGGGTTGCTGGGCTGTTTGGGGCTGCCGAGCTTTTTGGTGATGTCCCTCTAAAAAGAAACAAAATATATCCACACAACATCTATCTACATGTCACAAACCCATGACGCTACATCAATATTAAGTCAAATTAGTATCCTTACTCACCACACACGTCTCGGCCTGTTTGCAGGAGCAGGAGGGACTGACCAGAGTCTCCAGCTGGTCTCTGATCCGCTCGTCGTCCTCCAAAACCTGGGCCAACTTCTTCACGAAGTCCTGGGCTTTCCTGGGTCTGGCAGGTTCCCTATACGTGCACAATTACAAAAGATTTAAAAGAAATGGCAAATTTGTGATTTTGGGTTCACGCTATATTCATGTGCTTGTGTTACTTACTCGTGATGACCATGACTTTAGCAAATACAGCCTTGCTTGATGCTTCAGACTGAAAGTAACAACATTTTGCATTAAGACGACTCACATCAACACACAGTTAAGTAGCTAATGGTTCGTACATTAGCTGCACGTTTTGTCTAAATTAGATTTACCTTGGGTTTTTGACCAGGTCGAGCAGGTCTTTCACATGGTGCCTCAGCATATTCTGACACTTCCACATCTCATTGAGCGCTCTGCAAAAAGACGCACAATAATGTTACACAGTATTTTTTACTTCTACTTGAGTAATACCATTTTAACAGTACTTCTATCGTGATAGATTTATGCTCAATCCTGTAGCCCAGTAAGTCTAGTACAAGTCATACTTACTTGACTGCGTTAGTGTCCAGAGTGGCGTAAAGGTAATAGAGACACTTCATCCTCTCTCCCGTCTCCAGGTTGTGAGGGACCATGTACTGTGCAAAGACTCGCTCCACCAATAACCTGCAAAAAAAAAGAGGACATTTCGTTTATTGTAGAAATTAGTCACGACATTAATAAATCTGGTAATAACGAGCTTCATAAAAACGCTTGAAGAGAGAAGACGGCAAATTAGACATTGTCAGATTGCTTTATTAGCACCGTCCGCAACAAGGTCAGAATCTCATGCTGGAAGACACAAGAGACGTTCAAATGTTGAAAGGAGAATAAAAATGATGATTCTGGTTACAGCTGCACTGTGAATAAACTATGTATTTATTTATGTGGGAAGATATAATCACTGAAAATGATAATAGGCCCCTGTCAATCACAGGTGCAGTAGCTGATTAGATTAGAAATACTGTGTTTTTGAGCAAAAGTGAGTTACCCTTCAGCAATAACGCAGCAGCTGGTGTACATGTTTTATAGAAGACAGTGAACAGAAAGTCACACAAATATTTGTTTTCAGACAGATGGCTGTGGGAGCTATATAAATACATTATTCCTGCTAAAACTCAAAAGCGAATGGTAAAGTTTACTTTTTCACCTCTCAGTAAACATCTACAAACTGTGTGTTTCAGGGTCATTTCCACATAACGCTCACCGGTCATCGATGCTGTTCTGGTAGTAGATGTGCAGCAGCTTGTCTTTGATCCAGGAGATCTGTTTAGACGCCTCTCGCCCTCCTTCGCCGTTTAGAGAGTACTTCCTGTAGATGGATGCCAGCCCCATCATGGCCTCTTTACGAACACGCCACTGAGAGACGCAGAGAGGGGAAGGTTAATGAAAGCCTGGACATCGTACACCATGTGGATCAATTAAGTTTGTCTAGGTTTGTCTAAGTCTGTAGAGATCCATTTCTGTTCTGAATAATTCATGCACATTAATAGTATCCAGAAATGCTGTAGACATTAACACTGGCGTATAGTTTATTTGATGGACTGAACAAGAAGCATGGTTACAAATAACTACGGCTGGGTGATATGGACCAAAAGTCATATCCCGATAGATTTAGGTTGAATATCAATATACGATATACATATCCCAATATTTTTTCCGCAAAGTGAGAGCAGTGGAAATGAAAATGTTAAATCAAAGCCGAAGACGAGTATTTTTATTAAAAACTCACTATAAAATATAAAACATAAACACTGTGTATATATATATATATATATATATATATATATATATAAAAAAAAAGATAAATAGCTTGAGATTACCTTTTCTTTTTGTTAACTTCATAGCTTATCTGAATTTGAAATATCCCGATATACGCGATATGGTTTTAATGATATGGTCTAATTCCATATCTCCTTTAAAAATATATCGATATATCTTAAATATCGATACATCGCCCAGCCCTACAAATAACCGATACCATGTTCATAGACCATTGCACTACCAGCTAATACGCAGACATTATAGATGACAGATTTCCATGTGTGGCTGTAACCGTTTCACCCTCACCAGCCACTTTGAAAAGTTGACTTGAAAAATATTTAGATCAGACTTTGTCGACAAGAAACTTGAGTATGGTGAGACTGTTCTCCAAGGTTTAGTCATACCACGTTGTTCTTGTGTAAAACAGATTAATCTTAACATAATCATTGACAGGATCTTTGATTAAAAATAACTAAAAAGTCAAAATGAATTAAAATGTGTCCAGGCCCAATGTAAAAACTGGTGAATGCTCTGAAATATGGCTTCAAAGATTATATTCAGACAAATACTACAGGAGTCTGACTCACCCTTTTGTCCAGGGTCCTCTCTTTGACGAAGTTGAGCAGCGCGTCGTTGACGAGGGACAGGTCCTTTTTGGCTGCAGTTACTATGGAGACGATAACATCATGGCGGATGGCTTCCTCCGGGTCATGTGACCTGACCTTGAGGTATTCTGGGAAGGAAAGGGGATACGGTGATATAAATGTGACTCGATGACTGGAGGAGCAAGAGAATAACGTGGGCAGTTACAGTCACACCTTTTTCTTTGATATCTTTTTCTTTACAAAGATGAGACACATTTTCTATTACGTTGTGGCGTGCCTGTATTGTATGTAAAATAGCAGTTTGTAAGTGTGTGGGTTTACCGGTCAGGTCTTTGGCCAGGTCCGGGTGGTTCATGAGGCAGTGACTGGCAAACTTCACACACTCGAGTCGAATTGGAACATGGATATCATTAAACCTAGGGAAAAAGAATACAAATTATTTCATGAATGATTATCAAATGAAAAAACAAAACAATAAGATCATATGACAGATCGATGCGCGGTGTAAATAAAGTTGCCTTGCCTATGATCTTCAGAATACAACAGATCTTTATTTACAGTGGCAGTTTTAATGATTTCACGTTTTAATTTCCCTCAGCAGCAGTGGACGCACCTGCCCAGGTAGCACTGCCACAGGGGTTTGTTCTGCGCTGCCAGCTCAGAGTCTTTGGCTCCGAACATTTGGCCAAAAGCTTCACCACCTGCAGTCGCTCGTCATTGTCATTACTCTGCAAAAACACACACAAAAACAGAGAAACAGAGCGTGAGGAACACTTCGGGATGAGGTAATGGTTCTCAACTTGGTATAGCTTTCATGCCCGTCTTACTTATCTGTAGTATTAATCATTATAGTAATACACAGATGGTAATTAAGACTGTAAGGGCAGAGGAGCATTTATTCAACTTAATTACCAGTGGATATTCCGAATTGACAAACCCTCTAGGAGAAATTATGTCTCAAAATAAACTAGTTCAGGTGACTACTTTTTGAAAATCTTACCATTGATACACTACTATGAATGGATTGCTAGACAACATTGCGGGCAAGCATTTTAATTATAACGCTTCATTTCAAGTGAGCTATAAAGTACTAAAAGCATTAGTTGGAATAACTGGGAAACGCAGCCGAGGGGAAAACAGGAATAGGAAAAACACTTAGTTGGCATTTTACAATAATAGCTTGGCTCTGAACTGACAATAAAACAGAAAAAAGAATTTCCAGAAAAAAATAAGCTTCAAAGCATTTTTATAAACCTCATAACGAGCAACTGTTTAGACTCAAAAGCTGTTGCTAAATTCAAAGCACAACCTGCACTTCACTTGCTCTGTAAAACAAGGAGTTGCCTAGAAAGTTAAGCTTTTAGAAACACAGGAGAAAAGTGTGATTTTTACTTTTCCGCCAAGACTTGATGGAAACAAATCTCTACATATTCCTATTCACTTTTGCAGATTTAAACAAAGTCGTATTTTTGCAGGTTTCGCACACAGGAAAGCTACATCGTGCTATTTTAAGCCTACCCCGTGGCAGTACTGGCATTGCTAGTGAATAACACCTGGCCATATCATTAAGGATGTGATTCCTGCAAAGTGGGTGTGATGTATTCCTCCACCGGGAACAAAGAATGTTTCAACATATTGAATCCCTGTGCGTCTTAATAGAGAAAAACAGGCTCAACACAGCGGATACAATGGACGAAAAAAAAAAAAAAACAGCCCAAAGGGGAGATGAGCATTGGGGGAGATTTTATCATTATTTTTGATGCGAGAGAGGGAGAGTGAAATACAGCAGCAGCAACAGTTAATGAGCATTATCCATCAGAGACACTGCAGAGGCAACATTATGCTGACTGGTGACAGCTCCATCTTTCTCACATGAATCAACACACCTCCAGTGCCAGTATGGATATAGCGTATTGACTTGAGAGTGTTTGAGGCAGAAGAGAAGAGAGGAGGAAATCAGATGTTATAAGAAGAAGCAACCGCAGCTCGTACTAAGAAGGCAACGTGATAATAGCACCATTTGTCTTGTAAAGTGCAATGAGATGAGGCAAAACCAACAGTCATTAAGCCATTTAAAGTGGCTGTTGCCGAGTCGGGCAGGGACTTTAATGCGACACCCTGGGGAAATTGATAACAGAAGTTGGTGACTAAGACAAGTACATTAACGCTGCAGTAAAGAGTTAATGAACCAGGCCTCGTTTTTACCTTGAGCTTGAACTCGAGTTGCGGCAGCACAGACAGCAGCAGGTGACTGTCGATGTTATACAGCTCCAAAATGAGGTCGAAAACGTGTTCAGACAAATCGCTCACGGACGTCTTCCCCAGCATCAGCACCTGGTTAAAAAACTACAGGAGACAGAGACGAGAGATTGTTTATGTCGAGGGGCTTTGTGTGTTTGAAGAGTTTCGGTTCATTCACGGCAGATGTTTATGATAAATGCAGATCCTGCAGTTGCACCCATTCATTTTCCTCAGCGTCGTTGCACAGCGTTTCTTTACAAATCATCTAGGCAGCTCTTGTAGGAAAACGCAGGACATATGCTTTGGAAAATAAATAAAAGTAGAAGGGTAGTTGTGTAGAATAAAGTGGACTGAATATGGAGCAATGTTTTGCAATAAGAGACAAAGAAAATACAATCAATCCAGTTACAACCGGGGGGATTCTGGTGCATTTTAAATATTGAATAATATTTTCAGCTGGTCCTTTTGCCGTTGTCAACTTTGGGTAATTTGCTCAAAGAATTATATGTAAGATTTTAACAGGAGGGGTTTATTAGAGCTCACAATGGTCTGAGGAACGTTACAAAAACTATGGGTTCAGGAAGTTTACCATCAATTTATTCCAATGTTGAAATCTGCTGATGAAAATGTTTCAAATGTTATTTTTAATCATCTACACTTAGGCTTATTTAAACACAGTAATGTTCCGTTTTCAGGTTTATAATTGAAGGAAATTACTGTAGTTTGTAACAGCAGAAAATACATATTATTTTAGGAGGCTATGAGACTGCTGTTGTAAAACAGAAGAGATTTCCAAACTTTCAGAAGCTGCACTATCACAGTACTTTAGGTGGGCTGAACCTCAGGAGACAGTTACATGGACATGTTTGTCACCTGAAACATATACACGCCTAAAGACACCACTAGAACTCCCACACTGCTCATGTTAAAATGAGCATTACGTAGGACGTCTCATTAGTTCTTTGCTTAGTACGCAGCTTATCCGGACACTGGTGTATGAATGAGTGAGTGGTTCCTTACTGTAAAGCGCTTTGGGCCTGATAAAGGTAGAAAAGCACTATATAAGTTCAGTCCATTTACCATATACTGTAGCCAAACTTTGATGGTCAATAATAAACTAATATATATCATATAGCGCTTAAAGACGACCACTTTAGAGCTGCTTTATGAGCAATTTAACCTGTGTAACCAGATTGTTGTACCAAGCAATAAGTTGGGAGAAGGATTTGAAGGATCCCTGCCTTGACCGCACCCGCAACGTGTGCGCAAGGTGACCGCCGAATCCCGCAATGTGTATGTCCACTCCTGCCCGCATCCCGCCGCTGTGTCCATTGTCCTCACTATTCATATGCAATACAGTGCGAGAGTCGGCGGCGAACACCTGACAGCAACAGCTCTTTGAACTAAACAACACAACTGAATGAAAACAGCCGTTTGAATCCTGTGTTGCGCATTTCTCATGAATAAACGACTTGAATATAAACGGTTACGGTGAAAAGATGCTACATTAGCTGCTTACCTTAAGCTCAAGCTGTTAAATGATGATAGCTTCCTCTCTCGGACAGAAAAAGGCAATAATCCATCCAAGTTTTCTTCATTCATGTAAAATCCATGTGAAATAGAACGTATCCGACTCATATTTATCCATTAATAATCCACTGTCTCTTGAGTTTGGTTGGTCTTTATCACAGAAATAGATTATTACGGAGTTTAGCGAACTTTAGCAGATGTAGTCACTCTTCCTGCAGCGTCCGGACACCGGGCAGCTGAACTACTTTCGGCACGAGCAGCGCACGTGATGTCACGTAGCGGGGAGAAAGTAGTGACTTCTGTTCTGTCCGAAACATAAACCAAATCAGTGCCCTTATAGTCTATAGTCAGTGTGGGCCCAAGTACTGCATGAGGGGTTCATTCACTACATACTGTCCCCGCAGGGTTTTTAGCCGCCCATTCCCACCCGCAGCTAAGTTGAAACCGCCCATTACCGCGAGATTTGCGTTGGGTCCCAGTCCCAATGCAGACCTCTATACGAGGGTATGGTAAGACCAGGCTGGTAATTACTGGGATTTATTTAGTTTTTTGCCTATACATTTTACTTAAGGCTCTTCTTCAGGTTATCTCCATTTAGCCATAAATGACATTTATAATCATGAGTAACAGTGTAATGAGTTAAACCTGACATCTCAGTTCACAGCAGCTGTTCACGATAAACACAGATGCTACGCTGCACTCGCCTCCTCTTCTGTCAGACAAGGTAATTTCGCACTGTATCATCTGTATAAAAAAATATCCTACACAGCTGTTTTGTACTTGGCTGTGGTTACTTAAAGAAGCAGGACGCATGAATGGCTTATTTTCTGAAATAAAACTCAATGCTTAAGTTTTAGAGAGGGCTGTTTTCCAAAGGCCTGTTGTATTGGATATGAATTGAGAGCTTACATTGGTGATGTATGGTTCGATTGCCTGGGCTGTCCTCTTCAGTAGAGCCTTTGCCAGGTCATAGGCTTGTTTATTCAGATTCTAGAAAAAATAAAATAAATAAATTAGGCACATCAAGTATAGTTTTTCACATTTACAGAAATATGTAAAAAGTTATATTTACCCAATAGGAAAATGTGTGCATTTTTTTTTATATTACTGCAATACCAGCATTCGCCTGCAGGGGTCTCATTGAATTGAAAGCATAGAAAAGGCTATTTCCAGAGTCTACAGCCAAGACAAACTTATTCTCAACGCTCCATTGCCAACCAGGGCCGGTGGCCACTACAGCCTTCGTGTTTGTGTCATTACGTGCTCCCCTCGATTCAACCCCGACATGTTGATTGTAGCAGTGCACAAAAATGCTACGGAGGGCCACACTATTCCCCACTTCTACATTTATGTCGTTATTGAGAAAAATAAATGCAAAGCCATTTTAGAGAGGTATAAAGTAAAAACTGATCGATGTGGTGCGGATTGTGTGGTAGTTGGGTAAATATAGTAAATGATGTATTAAAAACAAAAAACACACTGTGGTAGAATTCTATTGCTCACACAGCACGTGTAACTCCACGCATCGTAAAATTTGAAGTTTACGATGTCGTGGTGTGTCATGGTGTGGCATCATCAAATATGCAATAAACTTTTGTGTTCAGTACCTTATGCGCTGGCACCAGGTTGACCAGGACGGTGTCGAGCAGCTCCTGAGACACGGTGTCGCCCTCACAGATGATGGAGCTCATCAGGTCCACCATGTGCATGTGCACCTTCTGGTTGTGCCCATTACTATGGAAACATGGCCAGGGAATCACAGTAGTTTAAAATAAGGTAGCGAGAATGGAAAGGTGAGAAGCATTTATAAATTGGCTTGAGACAGGCGTTGTCACGAGAATAAACAGTATTTTTTAGAAATAATAAAAATCTCTAGACCGCGACTTTTACGCCGTATTTCTATGGTGTAAAGCCTTCATTGGAATCGGGTTTGAAAAGTGTCTTTTAGAGTTGGCCGGGGGGGTATTGCAGCAATGTCAGCTCCTTGCCATGAGGACCAAAAAGAAGTGCTTTCCGCACCCATTGGCTTGTACTCAAGATAAGGATGTTAAAAAAAGGACTTTTACAGGCAAAATGTAAAAAGTTAAAATAGCCAACTTCTTATACATTGGAAATTTTGGTCAGACAATATATTAGGGCTGCACGATTTTCCAATATTTGTGACTATTAATACAAGAGTCCCATGCAATTCAGGCTGTGTTTGCTACAGTCTAATCTACAGGGTTAGCAGGGTTTTTTTTCTTTAGCACAAACAGGTGTAGTTTATACTACACTACAGCTTTTCGATAAACATGTTGTGATCACGCAGCCTTCACACGCCTCACCACGTCCATGTAGCTGTAGTTCGGGGTGCACTTGTTTCGCAGCAGGAGGATAAACCTATAACCTACATTTTGTTATTGTGGCTGGTGGCTAACCTCACGCAGCCTGGCACTAATTACCTCATTATCTCTGATTCAAACACAACTAAGCAACATTTTCCTTTATGTTCTGCCTCACTGCGAACAATTGAAGTCAAACCATGCTCTCTACACGGCGCACAAAGAAAATATTGTCCAGGTTTCAAACGGGCTGGCTCTGAGGGCAAACAGCCAAATGTGCACTGCAGTCAGGATTCTAGCCTCAAGGTTGTGGAAAAACAGGAGAGAAAGGCAATCAAACAACTGGATGCTACGAGAGCCACAGACATCAGTTCATTATTACTGCAGGAGAAGAGCCAAGATGAGCACGGGGAGAGTCAGGAAACAGCTGTGCAATGATAGCATAAAGGAGGGCCATAAGATTCATTGCAGTTTGAGCAATCACAAGTATCAAATCACAAAAGCTGCTGCTGTTTACGCCATTTACATAAAGCTGCACATCCTGTAGTTTGGATCTCAACTAATGCAATACTTAAAAAGGTAATAAACAGATGATGGCAGTAGACTAAAACATGTGACTCACTTGATGACCTGGAAGAGCGTCCGGTAAAGCTGAGTGAAGATTTCGTTACTGTCTTCCAGCTCAAAGCAGATGTTGTAGGACTTCACCCAAGCGATGTTCTGTGCAGGAGATGACAGGGGTTAAGTTGTGATCAGGAAGTAATGTCTCAAGCACTTTGTAATGGACTCAACGACAGGAACCCCATTTTCCACCAACACGAGTGGTGCCAAACTTCATTTTAAAGTAAATGGCTCTCGCTGGTCAGGCTATTGCATAAATACTGCATATAGCATATTTTATTCAGAGTTTGGGGATTATTATAAAACGAAGCAAAGGATGTGAAATCTGATGAAATGTTAAATATTTAATCTTCTATCCACACACAGTTCAGCAGGAGACCAGGCACTTGTCTCCGAAGTCGTTTTAAACAGGACCAAAGAAAGCTGTTGTGAATAGAGTTTGGTAGGATTTTAAAAGCTTGAAACTATGTCCAGCTGTTAATATTGACACATGCTATAGTGGCAGGAAATACAGCAGGCTTGACACTAACACAAAAGACTGATCTAGCAACAACATATTACCGTTTTTCTCAAATGATAAACACTAGGAATATAACGATTCACTCAAGCCTCGATTCGATTCGATTTCAAGTTCCTGATTTCGATTTTTTAAACCTTTTTTTAAGAAAAGAATATGACTCATTCATACCAATCTGCATTTTTGTCCTTGTAACAAACTGCAACTGTCTCAGTAAGAGAACCTTACATTACAAAAAGACGTGAAATGAACTATGATCATTTTGACATGAGTGCTTGTAGATTTACATGTTTTCAGCATGAATAGATTTGTAGCAAAGCAAACATTTTGAGATTATATTTATTTTACAAACTTATTTTTTTTTTTTCAGTTTGAACATAATACTACCATTTAGAACTAATTTTACAGTGCAGGTTTTTTCACCCTCGAACGCCTCACAGCCTCCAGGTGCAGCCTTTGTAAACATGAGGAGAAAGACATGACAGCTCCTGTAGATATTGGATTATTTGACAAACGGACATTTGATGAGGATTTCAGCAGAATCAGAGCAGCTTGTGTTAGGGATGAGGCGGGGGGAGGTGTGGAGCTTCTCTTGAGAAAAAGTTAACGTCGTTAGAAACAACGAGCTATGTTACGGTCTATTTCGGTCGCGCAAAATGGAGTAGCTGAGGGTGGCTTTAAATCGATTCTTTTATTTTTTTACATCGATTCACATTTTACGCATATTAAATCGATTTTCGATGAATCGTCCATCCATCTTCTTCCACTTGTCCGTTGCCGGGTCGTGGGGACAGCTGTTGGAGCTGCCCAAATCACATTGCACCAGCCCCTTATGGCTCCTCCTGCAGGTGGTGGGTCCACAGAAGGTGGACCAACAGGCCCGGTTCTAACCGGCAATGCAGTTTCACAGGAAAACCCAGTGAGCAATGATTAACTGTGCAGTGTGTTGTAATTACTCTGTGTGTGCAGGTAGACCTGTCACGATAACAAATTTAAAGTTCGATATATTGAGGCAGGAAAGTATCGCGATAAACGATATAATTGACAAACGATACTAGAAACTGTCAACTCTCAGGCATAAAAATGACAGTAAACGTTTGTTCTAAGAGTGCATCATCATATCCTAAAATACCACACAAGCTGCAATAAACATGAAATATTATGAAACTCAATTTGCTTCAGTTAAAAATCTAAGTTGTACAAAGAAAGAATGGGGGGAAATACTAATAAATGTACATATGCGTCACACGATAAATATCCAAAAATGTATCGTTTATCTATTTTTTATTGATGAAGTCGATATAGTATTTATCGTGACAGCCCTATGTGCAGGCTTTGAAGTAAAAGTTCACATCTTTACAAGTGAATGTGTGCAGTGTTAAGGGAAATGTGTGCTGTGTCAGGAACAGTGTTCTAGGAATTGACCAAAACTATAATGGACGTGTTGCCTTACCTCAAGCAGGTAAAAGTATCTGTTGAACTGAGCACTCTTTGTGTCCTCCAGTCCCTTCAACTGTCGCGTGATGAACATGAAAATATCCTGGGAAAAAGACAAAGACAATTACTGATAACAATGAAACAAAAAACGATTTGAGGCACGTGCATGTGATTGGTAAGAAAAGTGTCCTCAAGGTAAATTTGTGGTTATTTTATTCGAGTCCGAGCACAGCGCAAATCAACTCAAACAATACTGTATTGTTGCATAGCATTTTGGTAACGATGTTCAAATAGATAATGCCAAAGAAACCTTACACACTGCAAAGTTGAACCAGAACTTTAAAATGTATTAACTGGAAAAGATTATAATACAGGAGTAAGTCTTGTAGTCACTTCTCTATGCGCCCCCCACATGTGCCCAGTGCTCTGCTCTACCTTGAGTTTATCGGGGGAGGTGTACGGAGCCTCTGGAGCGTAGATCCTGAAGATGTCGGCCAAACAGCAGGCGACCAGTAGCCGCACGTCTTTGTCGGGATGTTTGAGGAAGAAGTCAGAAGCCAGGTGCAGGGCCAGGTTCAAATACAGCTCCTTCTCCTCCTCAGAGTCCTGGTCCATGTCCATGAAGGTCTTCACCACCATCTGCACACGAGGAGAGCAGGAAATGCAGCTTATTTAACTTCATTAAACATATTCAATTCCTCTCTTTGGGTCTTTGGTGAGAAGGGCAACAATACTCAAAGTATGCCGTTCAAAATACAAATGAAATGCACAATGTCTAAAATGATACTTTACAATACCGTATTTTCCGGACTATAAGTCACACTTTTTTTCATACTTTGGCAGGGAGTGCGTCTTATACTCCGGAGCTTATATTTATGTATATATTTTTTATCCAAATATATACTTACACACGCCGCTAGAGGGCACTGCAGGCTAATCGAGCAGCAGAAAGAAAGTTTGGGAGTGAGCGAGAGAGCGGAGGTTACTGCAATGAAGTAAACAAAACAAGCTAATCACGGGCTAAAAGCTAGATGGCCACAGCTACAGGAACGAGTTCGCAGATGAGAGCTTGAAAACATGCTGTTGGGAGAGGATTGTCAACCGTGCAGTTACATCTCCGTGCTCATGTAGTTGCCAAGGCGATTGATCTGGAATGAGATCGAGAGTTTGGTATGTTCTTTATAGTTATCTGAACTGTTTATGTGACATTAAGACAACAGACTCATATTTAGTTCATTGTTTATGATTCATGTTATTAACCATCAATGTGTTACGTTAGCATACCGTATGCCTATTCAGCCTGTTTTTTTCATTAGGCAATGTTTGACTAGTGCGTCTTATACAACGGAGTGACTTATCCATGTTTTTTTCTTCTTCATTACGCATTTTTTGGCTGGTGCGTCTTATACTCCAGAGCGACGTAAAGTCTGGAAAATACGGTAAATGGTCTTCTATAGATCTGTCTGATGCAACTATCCTTAGAACTGTGTGGTGTTGTTAGTTAATGTGGTAGTTTGTATTTGCTTTAATGTATAGCAAAAATATGTAGGTCAAAGTCAAAATATCAAGATACTAATCAGATCAAGAGGAGACTGCATCCTCTGTGGCCTGTAACACACAGAGCTGACAAACGCACAACACGAGCAGTCACTCACACAGCTCGCGTTACATTCTCCACACAGGTCTTTGGACTGTGAGAAGAGGTCACCTATCCCAAAGAAACTCAGCGAGCACATGCAGACTTCACCTACTGTATGTGCTGTGTGTCAAAAACTTTAGATTAAATGGACAATAGGGTTGGGCGATGTCCCTGTAATTGGCAGTTGACTATGTTTACAGTGAACCATCGTGATGGACGATGATATCGTCCATCTCTCATTATAAGCATTTTTAAAGACATTTACATAGCATATATATATATATATATATATATATATATATATATATATATATATATATATATATATATATATATATATATATATATATAGGCTACATATTATTTACGTTAGGAAAAATGTGAGATTGCTGGATAAATGTATCTAAACTAAACATGATCTGAACAGAGTCATGGAACTTATTCAGAGCGTCATCTGCTCCTCAATAACAAGGCTCTTATCACACTAATACAAATGTAAATCGGAGCTTATTATTATTTGCTCAATTTTAACGTAATGTTTAAGAAACAGTGGGTGAACGGGACAATATTTAGAAGTTTGCATCGGAGCCTACGTTTTTGAAGCTGCTCCACGTGCCGCTCGGTCCGTGTGCTCGTAGCCTCGTACCGCTGCTCCTCTTTCTCCCTCTCTCCCTCTCCGGCCCTTCGTGAGAACATCCAAACCCATGCCCTCTCAGCTCCGATGGATCGAGGCATTTTAAAACTGTTTAGTTTACGTACGAAAAGCAAAGCGAAACCATGCCGTGTCAAACAGTAGCTGCTTTTAGAGAGGGAGCCCCGTGCGTCAGAAATAGTGCAACGCTGCGTCTTTATTTTAATAATTACGGCTAACACATCATGTCTTTGGGCTTCTGGCAGGCTACTAAACTAGCGTGCATATTAGCTATATTCGAGATTTAATTTACAGTGCAATCCCTGCAAAGTTTGTAGGTTTAACAAGGCCCACAGAAGATCAGCGCGTATTTCTGACAGGAGGGGGCGTGGCATGTTGCTCATCCATCACGATGATATCGTCCATCGTGTTAAAGTGGGACAATGCAAGAATTCTCCCCAAACAGCATGTTTTACTGATGGTACGTTTCAAAAAGGAAAATAGCGGACCGTCAAATGTTGCATTAAGCTTTGAGCATTTGCACAAATCACTCAAAATAGAATAGTTACATAATTTCTTGAATGCACTTCTGTGAGTCAGAAAACAGCTGGGGAGAGTGAGAGTGATCGAGCGAGTGACAGAGTGAGTCAGAGAGTGAGCGAGTGCTGCCATTGAGCGTCTGTGTGGAATGAAAAAGTTGTATTTTTCATTACAGAACACTCTGTTTAAGACCATAAACTAATTGTAAAAAGTAGGGATGGTCCAATATGAAAATGTTCTGCCGATATCGATATTTGCCTCGCTGCTGTGGCCGATAGATATTTGCCGATATTTATTTTGACATTAAAAAAAATAAAAAGGCTCACTCAAATGTTGTAAAGTTTGCAAATTATCGTATTGGAAAATAAACAATACAATGCTTATGTCTGGGACACATTGTCTCACACACTATGATGGAACAAACAATCCTTTTTATTAGAAAAATATTAAAAAGATAAGTGCAATGTTGGAGTGAAAAGTCATTTTGTTTTTGGCCAAATATTTACTCAGACCTACTTATTATTACTTATTACTTTCACCCATCTCCTCTTTTAATGGGAAACAGTGACACTGGGAATATGCTAGGCTACTAAACATGTAGCCTACCATGTTGTTTAAGTTACATGTTTTAACTTTAAACAAATCTGATGGTCTTCTCTGAGGACAGCTTTGGAATTGCAAAAAATATCATGTTACTTTAACAGCACCTTATACTGAACCTCTGAGGCCAGAATGTGAAGATTTAGAGCAGGCAAAAGGCAAACAGTAGATTTATAAGATTAGCATGTGTTTTGAACTGCATTGTTTCCAATGTAAAACGCGCTAACGATGCGTCTAATTAAATATGCGTGTAAATGCAGACATAACGCCTCGTTTTCACGGTCATTAACATGGCAAAAGTGGGCACAGTAAACGTGAATACAGCCATTATCATCACTGTAGATGACAGAAAGCCAATGATTACCTGTTGTAGCCTTTAGCCTGTCAGAAGCTATGCTACGCTAACGAATTGAAAGTCATTAATCTGGTGTCAGAACAGAGAAACCTTTGCAACACTCACCACTCAGATGTAGCAACAATCCATCAGAAAAAGATTCCTGTTAATCCTGACTCAAAATAATGTCCTTGGAGGCCGTTTTGGTCAAGTTTGTAACAGGAGCAACTTGTGGCTCTGCACCTCTGTGGTTTCCAAGTGTCCGCTCCACTTTGTTTAAACTTAGTAAAAATATACTTTATTTTGGAGACGTGTGAATTTATGCTAGTTTCTTTATTTTTAGGAGCCACTGCTTATTTCAGATGATTTGAATAACTGTCAAGTGCGCTACATCACGGCGCAGTAAATATTCAAAGAAAAAGAAAAATCGGCCGATATTTTCCATATCGGACCGATACCAATATGCGAAAAAATTACAAATATCGGCCGATAATATCGGCCGCGCCAATATATCGGCCATCCCTAGTAAAAGGCAGTACTGACCTTGAGTCGGCGGACCATCTCCTCTTTGGAGATCTTGTCGGAGATCTCCTTGACCCCCGGAGGGTAGGTCACCTTCCCGTCTGCGGCTCGAGCTTTAGAGTGAGCCATCCTCTCAGCTCTTCACTGCCTGTGGACACACACACGACATACGCTATTTGATACAAACTAGGATACAATTTGTTGGAGAAGACACATTGCTCTCAATAAAAAAGGAAAAAAAGACATTGCTATATTATGTTAAAAACAACAGAATTTAAACCAGCCAAATACAAATGGAAGGACTGTGACAAAATATCGGATCGCAGTACTTTGTGCTGCAATACCAAGTAGCAATACTTTCAATACTTGTGTTTGGAGGCATTTTTATCATTTTATCATCACTTTTCCATTAACAGTTACATTTTGTGTTAATGCTCTTTAGTTACATACTTATATAGTTACTATACTTGGATCATGTAACTACTCACATAACCGTATTTAAATAGGGAAAACTTGAGAGCTTGGTCGCTTCTAGCTTCACCCTTATTTGGCCCCATAGAGGAGAGGCTAAATGCTAACAACATCTTTGGTCTTTTTGCGTGACTGAGCGCACACACAAAGACAAACTGTGCGTGAGACTCCAACTTTGAAAGTGCGTAGCAAAGTAACGAAAAATTCTGTACGCAACGTTTTTTTCCGATTTATAAAACCCTGCTTATGCGCTAGGGATGGGACGATAACTGGTTTAAAGGTATACGGATTCTCTGACGGTATTAAAATGCTTGTTTTATATGCTATTCTTCTCAAAACAAAGTTGTGCTCTGTGAAAACCCCCGCTCTCCCCTTCTCCTCTGCTGCTCCTCATCTGACCCCGCAGCGCAGTCCCTCTCGCTATCGGCCGTCAGCCTGTTGAACACGGCCTGTAGCAGCAGAGTAAAAAGTCACTGTCCTCCGTGAACATGAACGCTGCGATGAAGCTTTGTTTGGATCTGTCGCGTTAAAAGATGCCAAGTGCGGCTGAGAAGCAACTGTTTAGCACTTTAGCGCTTGTTAAGCTAACCTGTTAGCTTTGTGTTTGGATTGTTCATCCGTCAGTCCATCGTTCATCAGACACGCTCTAGACAACACTGTTTTACGTGTTATTTATTTTTCAGAAGACACTCAGCCTTCCTTTGCCAAATGCTCATCAAAGACACACTGATTTTCATTTAGCTACAAACTCCGCTCGCTGTCACACGCCGCCAGGGCTACTACTACTAGCTACTATGTGATGTAAACAAACCTACGCACTACTCCACTAAAGTCCCCCCAAACAATAATCTGATAAATCGCATAGGCAGATAACATGATTGTTCTTTACCCTCTAGGCGTCACTGCAGGATAAGAGTTAGACATAGGTGGAACCTTTATCTGATGCAGTTTGCTAGTCGGTCAATTATTAGACAAGCACTCAAGTTTGTTGACCGCTGCAACACTTTTTGTATACTGTTAGGATTATTTTTTGATATGAAGTTAATAGACAGACTACTTTTGTAAGAAATCAAGCAGCAAATTATAATGGCAAGCCTGCCTTTGGAGTTTTTGGTCAGACATCGCACAAACAGTGATTAGCATCAGCGAACATGCTCAGTCTGTGACTAAAGTGATTAAGGTAAAATTATCCATTTGTTCAAAGTGTTATTTTGGATAATAAGTCATAATAGTACACTTTATTGATCCTTAGCAACATATAAAGACATAACCAATTACAAATGTACCATAAACAAACCCTGTTTGTTGAATGCGACCCTGTGTTTACTTTTTAAATATAAAACACGCAATATCACGGTATACCGTGATATTGCGGTATTTTTTGTCAAGGTTATCATACCGTTATCACACCTGAGCGCAATCTTTCCTTCGCTGATTACACATGGAGTAGAAAGCTGCGGACATCATGGCACGCCCCTGCCCGCCTCCATTTGACCATAAAAGGCAATGCAAAGTGACTTATGAATGAAATATCCCTAAACATGAGGCGGTAATGAGTGGGTTTAACCGAAGGCGAGGGACACAGAGGGAGGGGCTGCTGCAGCTCGTGCAGAGACGACACAGGCTCGAGGAGTTTTATGAAGAGTGAACTCTGCTTCTCTAATCACACGTATTGGCATCTTTCTGTATATTCTTACGGCAGCTATATAGTTTGCGTGGGGAGGGCAATGTTTCACGTTCAGTTTGTTTTCTGTAAATACCACTTTGGCGCAGAGAAGCGGCTACACAAAGTTCTGGCCTCATTTTGTGCGCAGCAAGCTTGATAAGATGACAGGTACGCATCAACTCGTCTAAGCTCAGGGAAGAACATCTCAGCATGGAAAAACAGTGGCCTGTTCCTTTAACACTTAATAAATGTTGGTAAATTGGTTTAACATTTCGGACACATGACGTGACACATTTTAAGGTAAACATAATACTTATCATATTACTTACTGTATCACAATACGTATCAGATCAGCCCGAGTATCGCGATATGTATCGGATTGTGATAAAAGTGGATAGCCCCAGCCCTTACAGATAGCACTTCATAAATCTTGCGATATCATCAGTAAGTTTCCATACAATAGTCTAGATGTTATTTCCTTTTTACTTTTAATAACAAAAGTTGCGTCAGTAGATTTGGTGCATTATTCATTCACTCAGTCACGTTGTGGTGGAAGCGTGACAGATATTCTCTATCCCAAACACTTTCATACAGACAAAACAAGGGACTCCTCAAGAGAACTACAGCAATGCCAGTATCAAGCATCAAAGTGACAATCTAACAGCTGGGGCCAGGGCCGTTAGTGGGCGATTCCTTGTCGTGATGGAGGGACCAAGAACAGGGGACGCCCGGAGAGAAATATCCATCTGCTGTGTCAATGTCAGTGATGAATGTGAACCATTTTAACATAACATTTGTCGGTTTCACCAAGCATCAAGTTTTTTGCACAGCTCTTTAGAAAACCTAAAAGGTAACCACAAAATAATAGAATCTAAAAACGCAATTTTGGAAACAAGCCAGATCGTTTAAAATGCCTCAAAGCTTTGGCACATTTTCAGAATGCATCACTTTTTCAAACATTCACCCGGAGAGGTATTTACAGCGAACAGCCTTCAAACCAAGAACATGGAGAAAATGTGGTGCAGTCACAGGGAGCAGGCTGTGAAATGAGATCTCGTTTCATTATAGCCGCCTGCAAAGATGACTGCCCTTGTCGTTTATTGCGTTCAGATGAAGCTAAATGTGCCTTGGCTCTCAATGTAACAGTGTGATGTTTTACCGCAGTTTGGCAAAGACCATTACCACTGCGGTCGTCCATTAGAGAAATGAAAGCCTGCTAATAGTGAATTGTAATATGGGCCAGTGTGACGCATAGGGTCTATTAAACTTGTCATACTGTCCTTGATTTAAGGAAGGAGATTCTAATTGGGGCCAGCATGTTTACCTCGTTTCCATCTGTGCTAAATGCTTAGAAATTAGTTAAAAGTATTAGTTAGCCAAAGTCTTTTCAAAATAATTTCTAGATTTAAATGTAACTTCTTTTTTTTTTTAATGCTCTTGTGAATTTTCCTAAAGACTAAAACTGACATGGTGAGACTAATGGTTTCAACAAACTGCTTGGGGTTGTCTTCATTTTATGTACCAGTATATGGCCCAAATATAACACACATACCAAGTTCAAGGTCATGAGTTGGGATATCAAGATTAACCGATTACCACGATTATAATAGGACCCGGTAGGTTATTCGTAAACATTTCAGAAGCCAGGTTTACAGTGTAAATTTTTCACACTGGACTTACGCTGAACGCTATAAACAGCGCGTAAACTCACTGGTAGTTGAGCAAGGCAGAAGGACGCTCTTCTCCAGTTCCTTTGCTGTAAATGTCTAGGTCAAGGTAAAGAACTGCATAATTCCCCAAAAAAGTTGTTCAAATGTTTTGTCTTTAAAAAGCTTTTTAAAGACAAAAACTAAAAATATCAGTTCTTTCCTGTCATTCGGTTGATAATCGTGAATAATCGTAAAATCGCAATATTTTCTCTCTCAATAATCGTGACTCAAAAAATTGAAATCGTGACACCCCAGTCATGAGACCAAGAAAAGGACTCTGCCTAGGTCACAAGTGGATGTACAGTTATTTTGGTGGAGTCTGTCAAGCGGTATATATATTATATTTCGCCTGCCTCGTACGTTCCGCTTGTTCGCGATCGTCAACGCAAGAAGTAAATACATTTTTGGGAAGAAGTTAAGGCAGCAGCCCGGAGTTGTTTAGGCGGCCGCCTAAACAGGAAAGCGCTGCGGGAAACCCGAGCGTTCTTGCAACCTGAAAAAAACGTAAGCGCCTGTACAGTTTGTTTGACATGATAAAGAGCCTCTGTGGCGGGTCTGCAGCCAGTCTACGGCTCGAAAATAAGCACGTCACACGCACACTCCAGGAAGGGCCTGGTCGGTACTTGGATGGGAGACCGTTTAGTAACACCAGGAAGCCTAGCGAATGTAGTGTGTGAGTGAGTGGTGGTCGGAGGGGCCGATGGCGCACACTGGCTGCCTCGCTTCCGTCAGTCTAACCCAAGACAGCTGTGGCTACAATAGTAGCTTATTACCACCAAGTATGGAGTGAATGAATAGTGCAATGTAAAGCGTCTTTGAGAGTCCAGAAAAGCGCAATATAAAACCAATGCATTATTATTAATAATTATAATTATAATTATAATATATTATTATTATTATTATTATATTATTATTATTATTATTATTATTATTATTAACCTAGACTTTAGTTTTGTAAAGAAAAAATAATTGGGGAATAGGGTACTATCCATAGACAGAGCTTTCAATGGTGTAACCTTTTTCTTCTAGTTTCATTCTGAAATATCTTTTATATAATTAGACACAATTTTTGCTAAAACATAGTTAACACAATTATATTTAAGATTTTGTTAAAGATTGTGTGATGCAAAACATGTTCCTATTACTGTACACTGCCAGACACAGACAATGCTTTTTAACCAAAGCAAGGCAGCAACATCACTATGGAGACCGGCTGGGGATGCCTTGCTTTCCAATAAAACATGATGCAAGTAATTAATAGGAATGTTCATGGTCAACAGGTTAACTGCTATTAATTTTGTAACCGGTTAAGAGTCCTTTGCCCGGTTAACTGCGAGTTTCAGGTGTCAGCTCTGTTGTATGGACTTGCCCAAGAGTGTTTCATTCTTACAAGTCTACCCTTCTACATAAGGTTATTATAGCCTTTTACAGGATTTAGAAAGTTTGGCGTCACTTTTACTCTTTTAATCAGCGGACACTGACTGACAGTCAGCATCCATACTTCTCAAACATCAGTGTGGCCTGCACACTCACATGTCCTGCTGCTGTCACAGCCCGTGGGTACAGTAACAGGCAGTAGGGGTGGGAGATTGACAAAAAAATTAATATCTCGATATCGATATTCAGACGATATTTTTGCAATCCTTCAAAGAAATGTGTGCAAACTGGCAAAGAAGGTCCAGTTGGTCTTTTGACTTGCTGTATCTGACCTATTATTGTATAATTACTATTACATAAAGATATGAGACATTATTGATTTAAACATTAGGCCAGTGCGATATGAACAAAAATGTATGTCACAGTATGAAAAGAAATATCACAAAAACGATGTATTTGGCGATGTAATTTACACCTGAAAAAATACTTCAAAATCAAAGCCTTTAGACAATAGGGCAAATTAATTTAAAGCTATTTTCATCTAAATCTCTACCTTCATCTGGAACACAGAAGATAAGATAAAATAATATTGCTACAATATTTGCAACGTCATCTCCATCACAGTGAAATGCTCCTGTAAGTTCACCTGCCTCTGGGCAGTTTACTTGTGTGTTTTATTGTCAGGAGACTGGGGATAGACCTGTGAGTATTGGTGCTTGCCCAGCAACATGAGTCAAATTAATTGTAGTTTTCAAAGGATCCACTATTTCCCCTCCTTTTCGCGTTTCTCCCGATGCACGCGGTGGGCCGGGGCAGACGTACAGACACACACACACACACACAGAAGAGAGAAAGAGGGAGACGAGTTTGTCACTTACGCGAATACTGAACAGGTGAGAAGGACATTATTAGCCTTTACGCGTTTTCCTGAGCCCTTTCCTCGCAAATATGAGCGACTCGACTCAAGTGACAAACTTAATTCATATCATTAGATTCTTAACGCTGCCATGTTGTTTTTTTGACTGCGTTACTCAGGGGATGGGACGGCTGGCTCAAACCGCGCTACGGTAACCCACAAGGATAACGCGACAAAACTGTGGTAAAAAAAAAAAAATCCGATATCCTAATTCAGAAATCAGAATAGGTTTTATTGCCATTGTTTGAACAAAGGTTCACAAACTAGGAATTTTTCTTGATGTGGACGTGCAACATAAAACATAACACAGAATTTAGATAAAAATAAGCTACAAAACTTTAAACCAGTGTTTCCTCTAGGATTTGTTTTAGCAGTGGGGGGCTTGCATAAAGAATATTAATAAATAAGATACAAAATAAAAAGTAACATATGGTAAGACGACAGCAATTGACATAGAACAACAGTGGGATTATATTTACAGATGTGTATGTGGAAAAGGTAAGTGATAAAGTAATAAGTGATAGCAGCAGATCTAAGTGTGGACACACCACACCGTGCAACAGAGCAGATTACATCCATGAGTCTTGTTATTGTTCATGAGTCTGATGGCGGAGGGGAAAAAACTGTTCAAGTGGCGGGAGGTATGGGTCTGGATAGACCGTAGCCTCCTGCCTGAGGGGAGAGGGGTGAATATTCTGTGTCCGGGAGGGGTCAGCTGTGATCCGACCCACACGCCTCCGAGTCCTGGAGGTGAACAGGTCCTGGAGATGGGAGCTCACAGCCAATCACCTTCTCAGCAGCACGCACAATGCGCTGCAGCCGGTGCCTGTCCCGTTCTGTAGCGCCGGGGTACCACATGGTGATGGAGGAGGTGAGGATGGACTCTATGATGGCCGTGTAGAACTGCACCAGCACCCTGGTAGGCAGCTTAAGTTTCTTCAGCTGCCACAGGAAGAACATCCTCTGCTGGGCCTTCTTGATGAGCGAGTAGATGGTTTGCTCCCATTTGAGGTCCTGGGTGATTGTGGTGCTCAGGAAACGGAAGGAGTCCACGATGGGGATGGGGGTGGGAGAGTCTGTCAGGGCGAGGGGGGACGGTGGGGCTGTGTCTTTCCTGAAGTCCACTATCATCTTCACTGTCTTCTGGGCGTTCAGCTCCAGGTTGTTGTGGCTGCACCAGGACGCCAGCCAGTCCACCTCTCTCCTGTAGGCGGACTCATCACCGTCCGAGATGAGCCCGATGAGGGTGGTGTCGTCCGCAAACTTGAGTTTAACAGACTGGTGACAGGAGGTGCTGCAGTTTGTGTACAGGGAGAAGAGCCAGGGGGAAAATACACAGCCCTGAGGAGTTCCAGTGTTTGTAGTCCGAGTGTCCGAGACGATCTTCCCCAGCCACACGTGATGTCTCCGGTCTGTCAGGAAGTCAGTGATCCACCTGTAGAGGGAGTTGGGCACGCCGAGCTGGTAGAGCTTGTCTCGTAGCAGTCCAGGGAGGATGGTATTGAAGGCAGAGCTGAAGTCCACAAACAGGATCCTGGCGTAGGTTCCTGGGGAGTCCAGATACTCCAGGGTGAAGTGGAGGGCCAGATTGACTGCGTCGTCCACAGACCTGTTGGCTCTGTAGGCGAACTGCAGCGGGTCCAGGAGGGGGGCGGTGATGTCCTTGAGGTGGGGCAGGACCAAGCGCTCAAAAGACTTAATGACCACAGACGTCAGTGCCACCGGCCTGTAGTCATTAAGTCCTGTGCTCCGTGGTTTCCTAGGGACAGGGACGATGGTGGATGATTTAAGGCAGGATGGCACGTGGCATGACTCCAGAGAGGTGTTGAAAATGTCTGTGAAGACGGGAGCCAGCTGATCCGCGCAGTGTCTCAGGGTGGAGGGAGAGACACAATCCGGCCCAGGGGCCTTCCGCGGGTTCAGCTTCAGGAACTGCCGACGCACTTCCTCCTCATTGATGGAGAGAGCATGGGGGGCAGGGAGGGTCTGTGGTGGCCTTTGATGAAGTGCCGGGGTCGTTGATGGTGGAGGGGAGCAGGGGCGGTTGGAGTGTCTAGAGAGGTGTCAAAGGCTGATGGGCGTTCGTGGCGGCAGTAATGTGTATTCAGACCCTGGGCGAGGGACAGGTCGTTCAGAGCCCCCGCCACACTGCTCCAGAGTCGTTAGAGGAGAATTGTTGTTGGAGACTGGCTGAGTATGCAGATTTAGCTTTCTCCACCTCCCTGCTAAAGCTATATCTGGCCACAGACGCTTCTTCTCCCCTCGCTCCTCGGATCAGAATGAGAGGAAAACTTCTGTTGCAAATCGAAGTCACCATCAGTCTGACGGCGCAGGCTCCTTTCTCTTTATGACAGATATTACAGAAATTACTACTCAAACTGTTCATGTTAAAGGCGCTGCTGTTGTAGCGCACTTGCGTCCAATGCAGCTCTTGAGGTTTGGTTCTGGAGAGAGACATTTAGGTCCAGAACAAGCTCATCCACATCTGAATTATAAGACTCCTTCGCCTGTATAAGCGCGTTTCCCATAGTAGGCAGTTTAACGGGTCAATATCGATTAGATTGTGATAAACCTTTTTTTTTCCTCTCCAAAACTTATTTGCGTACCCCCCCGAAAGCGTCCTGCGTACCCCCGGGGGTACGCGTACCACAGTTTGGGAACCCCTGGTCTAAACGATTTGACCTTTATTTACCCAGGAAAGTCTCACTGAGATTAAGAATCTCATTTCCAGGAGTGTCCTGGGCCCCAAAGGGGAACCTAATGTACATATTTTTAGTGGTAGGGGAAACCGGAATACCCGCAAGAAACCTCTGCAGACACGGCGAGTACATGCCAACTCCACACAGAAAGACCCTGTCTGGCCAGGGATTGAAAGTGGGACCTTCTAGCTGTGAGGCGAAGGAAAGATGTGTCTAAACTAAAATATGACAGGCCCGTGTTGACGTTATTGCACAGTATAATGACAGTGAAGGGACATTCACATTCACGTTTAGCGCAGTCAGGAGGCAATGGGATATACTGTATGTTCCACACATGAACAACCAGGCAGCAGGAGATGTTCGAGAAACAAGACAAGTCCTGCCAAGTCCTTTACAAACAGAGAGAGAATGGATCATTGTGGCCAGCCAGGTCCTTTTCATATGAAGTGAGAGAGATTGGGTGAAAGGCTGTATTTAGTAGATCTGCCCATAAGCATGAGGTTGTGAGTGCAAAACCAGAAGCTAACAAAGAAATGACCCGATATGTAATATCGAAGTCATAGTGATAATGCTCATGTTAGCACTTTATGTCCTCCTTAATCTAAGGCGCACATGAACTAATGAGAGAAAACAAGAGACACTTTTAGGGTGTTGGAGAGGTTGGCGTACGCACACATCAGCTTAGCTCTGCATCGAAAGGTTGTTTTGTATAGAAAGACCGCGGCTCAGCATTAGAGCACTTTGGGGGTGAAATGTGGAGAATCATGACCAGGCGCCTGGGTGATTTTACACTTTAGCAAAGGCTTCAATTTCAGTGTGGAGATTAAACAGTTAAACGATTAACTGTACGAGCTCAGACTATTGCTTTGCGTGTTCTGACAGCTAACACCAAGCCTGACAATTCTTGGTGATGTGGTGACGAGGCAGAGGTCAGGCGTATGGTCCGAGTTACCACAGCTAAAAAAAAACACCATGTCAACAGGAGCAGTGAGCAATGTGAGCATGGCATGCAGTTAAGCAGTCTATAATGAAGAAGGCTCTGCCGAAATGTTTATCTTTAAATCAATAAATATACCTTTGGACATTGGCTGCTTGAGTGTGCAATGCTGCTTTTTTATTTGTATTGAATCAAATTACCTGAGAGCCGGTTTAAGTAGTACTTGTTTTGTAGAGTTCCTGTGAGATTTAGAAAAAGGCAGCGACAGTTGTAAAATAAATACATTCTTGTTATCAGCAGAGCTCTCCAGTGTGTTTACTGAGAAGGATTAACCAATTACCAAGAGTCTAGGTCAGAAGGTCTGAGTGAACTAATTTCAGCAGATATTAAAATGCTTGGAATCATGACCAAACCATTGCTTATCATCAGTTTAAACAGACAGGAGATGCACATGAGTGGACTTTGAAGCCAGCCGTTCCAATCTGACCTGGTTTTACACTCCACAGCTGCTGCCAAACACAGACCCAATCTCTTGCTTTCAGTCCATCTATCAAACAAATACAGGCAGGAACCCAGGGATACACCACACTGAGCTATCGAGTTTTGGGACACGGCATGTGAATAGTGAGGTCTGGGAATAATTTACTTAAGACAGTGGTTAAACGGTCACACTTGGTCAAGCCCAACAAGCTTCCAGTCATTTTCAGACTATTTAATACAATGCTACCCATACTTGGAGCAAAAGACGCCAACTCGCTAAGCTTCCAAAGTTTGCACTCAGATTCTACGGCAGCCCATTGTCTAGAACAGTTTATATTGCAGGACATGTGATTTTGTATTTCCTTTACAGTAGTTAACTTACTTGACATAATTTTCACTTGTTTAATTCTATAAAGAATGAACTTTGTATCCCACATCTGACCCAAAGTTAGGTCCCTTAAATTGAACTTTGATACAGTTCCCCTTGACTTAACCATTGGGGCAGAAGAGCCTCCATAAACACAGAAGTGCAGCTGGGGCTATAGGAGAACCCACTGACCGTATACGAACGGTTGCACTAGTCAAAGAAACCACAGCTACAACCCATAAGACCCGAACAACTAGCATCTAGCAACAACAATAAAAATACTGCACAAAAATACAGTCCATATATGAGTGTTGTTCATTACAGCCACAATAAAGGATAAGGGAGGTGAATCTGAATTGACACAGTTAAAAGATGTATGAACAAAACAGCAGTAAACTTCATTATTTTGCAGGGTATAGTGGAGGATTAGAAGAAAAATAAAACTTTAATGAGTTACTAAAATTATTATGTGTCATAGGATACCACTTCATGTTAAAATATACAATTGCCCAGGCAGAATCTTCTAACATGATGCACCGCTCATGCCCAATGACGCATTAGTGTTAAATCACTTCACAAAACACTGATTTTCCTGTACTGTATTGTGGCTTCAGTCTGTACTGCTCGCGAAGTCTTTTGTTGTGGGAGATATTCATAACTACGAGTGAACATCCATACAATCACAATATTCCACAGAGTCTATAAAACACTAACTAATCAACTACACAATTTAATAATCACGAGAAAGCGATCAGGCATCCATTCAAGTACGTAATCATTCATTCAGCCCTTGAACATCAAACCTCCAAAAAGCACTGCGGCTCAGTCTACTAGTAACTTCATAATAATGGAGTCCACAGTGCGTACCCCCGCAAAATGGGACATATTTGCTTTACAAAGTATTTTATGGCGGATTATTAAACATTGGCAGTTATCGCACCCTTTGTTGTGCTCTTATAGTGTCTAGTGGTATGTGATGGACTACACTTCACCGGCAGCATTATTACTGTACTGTTGTGGGTAGCAGTAGCTAAGCTAATCAAATAGCTGCTGTTAGCCTTAGAGCTAGCGATCCCTCATTGCATTGTGCTAGCGTTATGCTAATCTAAGGCTAACGTTAGCATTTAGCCTAGCCGCAGTCATCAGTGACAGAGGGCGGCCAGATACAGCAATGCACTCATCACCTCATCCCGTTTGGTATTAATGGTGCACTGTAAATCACTTAGGCATATCAACAAAGTCATAGTCACTCATGTATGAAGGTCTAAGCAGACATGCATCTTTATAATTAGCTTAAAGCTTTATGCTGCTGGACCGAGCAAAAAAAGCAGCGCTGTGAGCCCTGACGGCTGCGGGAACTGAGGAGGCACGGCGGGCTGAGCTGTTCTGCTCAGTGCCGTGAAGATGGATAGTACGCGGACACATCCCTTGCGACACCTGATCATCAACATCTGTGTGATATGGAAATCTTCGGGCTCAATAGAAAGTTATTGTTTAGAAATGCATATTCTTGCCTGTAACGGAAATTGTGATCTGTCGTGTCCTCTCTTCTGCAGCTCTTCCCCCTCCTGCTCCAAAATGGCGCCAATATGAGTGGCTCCAGCGCTGCTCCAGTGCCCATCGGGGCAACGTCCACCTGTGAGGACACAGCGCCATCTACAGGCAAATTATGCATGTGCCTTATGGCTATGCTATTTACCCACTTGTGATAACTGTCCGGGTACGGCTCATAACGGGATACAGTTAATAAAATAATAAATTTTATTTTGTATGTTAGGTACAAAGAAAATGATTGCAGAAACTTCGATCAAATCACTTAACTCAATTGCTTTTTGTTCATAAAATCTATTAACGGCAATGTTTTAGATAAGTCTACATCTGGCTTCTTATAATAACTTGTATTATTTAGTTTAGTTTATTTATTTGTTTGAGCAGTTAACCTGCTCAAAGGGAGTGGGCTGAAGCCAAAGGCTTATAAGCGCCCACCCCAAAATAAAAATAATAACATTACATTTAATATTTACAAGGTAGCAAATCATAAACAAAGGAACATAGGGCAAAGTAACAATAAATAATGAAGAATAAAATAAAAACAACAGCAAAATAAAGAACAACAAAAGAATGTGCTACTTTTATGTTATAAAGGTGCATTAATACATATTATACTCTGAGATCTTGCTACTTCCCAGTTGTCATTACCATCCTTAATATAATTTAATTTGGGTTTAATTATCATTATTATTATATTTGTTTAATTGAGTTATATGTGAAGTATGATGTAAGCCCTGCATAGTGTGGTGCATTAAAAAGCCAGGGTGTAGAGCGGGCCAGTTGAAGAGGGCATTAACTCCCCCTCAACAAACCCCCACCCAGCTGCCCTAACAGCTGATTTTGTAGATGATGTTCCTATGCTGAGTGGTGCATTAAAAGACAAGGTTTTGAGCCCGTTGGGAGGGTCCCTTTCAACAGATTCATAACTTGCCTACCCTAATTCTCAATTTGTAAATTTGAGCAATAGAATGACAACCGTTCCAAGCAGCAACACTCTTCCTTGATTATAGAGGAAACACACATACTTGATCCTACTGCGCCTCCTAGTGGCAACACATTTTTGTTCTCTGTATATTTCAAAGGTCTTTTGTTTGTATTTATATTTGAACAGGTTGATATTTGGACTTCGTTTCAACTCCATTTCCAGTTTATTCCACAATTGTACACCATTAACTGTTGGGCTAAAACTTTTCAAAGTTGAGCTATGTTTCTGAGTCCTAAAGTTTAATTCGTCACGTAATTCATAACAACCAGTACGTTCTAGGAACCTTCTTTGTATTTGGCCCGGTAACAGTTTGTATCTTGCTTTGTATAACATCTGTACAGTTTGGAACTCAACAATGTCACAAAACTTCATGATCTTTGATTTTAAAAATAATGAGTTTGTGTGGTCCAAAAACCCAACTTTATGAATTACTCGGATAGCTCTTTTTTGCAACAATACTATTGGTTTTAATGTGTTTGTATAAGTACTACCCCAAACCACAGTACAATAATATAAATATGGCAAAATCAGAGAACAGTATAAGATATGTAGAGCTTTGATGTTTAAAATGTGCTTTGCTTTTGCTATTACTGAAATGCTTCTAGAAATTTTCGTAGATATATATTTAATATGAGCTTTCCAAGTTATTCTGTCATCTATAATAACACCAAGGAATTTGATTTCATGCACTCGCTCTATGACAACATCCTCTATCTGAATTGCTTCCTGAGCATTGAATTACAGTTGCCAAATATCATCATTTTACTTTTACTCAGATTTAGAGATAATTTATTTTGTTATTTTGATGTTATGTCTTTCGTTGTCTTTTTCTGTAGCACATTAAAAATGCTGAAATGCTCCCTTGCCTTCTATAGGGGGCGCTCCAACACAGTGTTTAGTGCAATAGACACTCGCTCCTGTTTTCAATAAGGCAATCAGCTTAGCGCCTTGTCAGTGCGGCCGCAGATAAATGGGCACAGTGCGAACTGGTTCTGGTTTCATGGCTCCAGGATGGAGGGGTTCCTGTCCACGTTTCCACCCTTCGGCTTCTGCGGGGTTCCGGGCCCCGGCAGCGGTTGGTGCAAAAGAGACGGCCGTTTCATGACCTCCCATGGCCTGAACTATCTGGACCTGTGCAAGGCCCTCCTGTCCCAGACCAGCCCCACAGTCCTCCCACTACTCAAAAAGGCCAGCACTAGAGAATGTGGCGTGCAGGTGAATGCGAAAGTGCATAAACTTATCCAATGCTCACTGGGCCCAAAGACCCTGTTCTCCAGGGAGGGAGAGGGACCACAGTCCCCCAAATCTCCCCAAAGCCCGGCTGTGTTCCTGGCGGACGGCACTCCCCCCGTCAGCCACCTGCGCTTCCTGCGGCCTGTGTCCATCTACTCCCCAGTGTTTGACCGTAGGCTCTTTCGCAAAAAGCTTAGTGTGGGGGATGACAGCGAGCTGGACTCCTCACCGCAGGACAGCGTGGAGAGCGCTGAGAGCAAGGCCAATGACCCGGACACGAGCGTTCACTTGGCCTCAAAAAGCTCCGGTTTACAGGTGCGTGTGTTTACTTCACAGTACTTACATTTCTGTCAATTTTAGAGCTATTCCATGAGGTCAAAAATCAAGATCTGCACAGGCTTGACTTGAAGCCAGTCATTAGTGACCGACTGTCCAAGACATAATAGGTCATTAAGAGCTCATTGTCATTGACCAGTAATAATATTGACAATATTTTTTGTTTCAGTTTCTTGAGCAGAGGTATGGTTATTTCCACTGTAAAAAGTGCAACATCCGGTGGGAGAGTGCTTATGTGTGGTGCATCTCTGGAACCAGTAAGGTATGGTCATGTGATTAGTCAATTTTATTTTTCTGTAAAGCTGTCAGTAACTTAAGTCTCATCATTAGGTGTATTTCAAGCAGCTCTGCAGGAAGTGCCAGGTTGGGTTTAATCCATACAGGGTGGAGTCCATCCTCTGCAGGGTAAATGGGCACAATAAAGATCTGCACCTCTGCTGGCATGAACTCCTAATCCTCATGTTGTTGCTTTCTAGGACTGCTCGCAGACGTCCTGCACTTGTGAGAAGAAGCAAAGGCACATCAACATGAAGAGGCCCCATCGTCAGGACCTGTGCTGTCGCTGTAAAGGCATGAAGCTCTCCTGTGACGCCACTTATAGCTTCAAATACATTGTCTAAAAGTTAATGGGACGCAAGTCCTACCTCTGAACACTGAAAGACACTTTAATTCCAGGCTGAGGCCGCGTCACTCCCCTCGGCACCTGCTGCAGATGGAAGTTGCCTCCACTAATGGACCAAAGTGATTCAATTATTCCCCCAACCAGCGAGTAGCTGAATCTGCCAGGTTTTTATTAGATGCAACTTCGCAGTGCAACTGTTCCCCTAAATATCCTGGTAAACATGACACTATTTTTGTAAAAAGAAAAAAAAATGAATCAAATAAAAACATTTGCATCTAAAATGTGTGTATTGGTAGGTTTCAGATGACTGCACAATAATCTAAACATCAAAAATGGGGACCCGTTTCGACAGCAGGCCCGCAGGCCCTCGCATACTAAATCCTGAAAAGGTCTCCGCCTGAAACCCAGTAATGAAATATAATAATCTCCAATTCAATATGGGATAACAAAAGCTCATGTTTAACATTAGTAAGATTTTTTTTCTGAAATTATTAACCCATCTGACATCGCTACAACGTGGAAAAAAGATTCAAGCCTGCTTAATCCAAGTTGTATAGATTTGATATGTCTTTACTTAGACACAGATGTGTACAGAGCATCAACTCAAAACAACTTCACAAAGGCTGTAAAAGTATTTACAAGGTGAAAAAACAACTACAGTCTTCATCTAAAAAGCTTTTAAAAATGTGCAATTTCAGATTTTGGCATGCACACACATTCTCCAACACACAAAAAACTCATACCTGGAGCTCACAGCTCCCTTCAGTACCAACATACAAACTCTTTCAGATAAAATGTTTTGTAATAAATAGTCCGAACACTCCATACAGTACACTGAAGATGCATGCATGGCAGTTTGAGTTGAACAGTGGAAAACTCAAATGGGCGATTTATGGCTGTTAGGTTATAAATAACAGTTTAATACAGCAAAAGGACATTAAACTGCTAGAAGGTAGTTACAGAAACAGCTGACTGCAGTGATAAGTGTGGCTTCAGTAGCACTGTTTTGAACACAAAGCGCTGAATGTCAGCATTTCCCTTAATGTGGATGTACACACCACACGTATGCTACAATGAGTGCCCATGATAATACAGAGACAGGAGTGGGTACATGCACAGTCCTCTCGGCATGTGAACTCCATGTTACAGTGAGTAATTTACAGTGTCACTAATGATGCTACAACAAAGGACCGCACAAACATGATTCATCACTTACAGTAGTTGAAGACGGCTGGTTTATCGATTTGCAATACAGTATAAACAGCATTTAGAAATCGGCCCCATCACCTGTACTGCTTTTATCAAACCATTCTTTCAGTCTGTGCAGTGTTTGCAGGAAGCAAATCTCTTTCAGTAGAAAGTGTTCGGCTGGGTCATGCAATGCACAAATTCCTCCAACTGAGGTCCTATTAAAACAGTAGTGGGAGATGTGGGATACTTCCAGCCTTTGACTTTTCTGTCTCTCTTATTAACGACAAAATCAGTAATAAAGTCACTTTTAACATTATTTCAAATAGCAAAAGTCCATTTAGTGCAATCTCAAAATCTACACGGTAGCTTCTTCACCATGTCTTTGTCTTCTTGCGATCCTTATAGCAATTTGTAAAAGTTCACTCTTCCTGGGACGCAGATTAGGCATGTCAGCCAAAAAGTCTTGTGCACAAAGTTGCTCATTAATGACTAGCGCTAGCTGTACATTGTTCAGGTCATAAGTTAAGTTAATATATTACTATTTTTTGTCCATAGCAGCAGTGACTTACATACTGCAGGAGATCCATTTCAAGTTAAAAAGTCTAAAATTGGTTTTCAGATCATTATGTCTGTACATCAGAAGGTTTAGTTTTCAGGAGCCCCCTGCTTTTAACAGAGGCAGTGCAGCGTTGCCCACTTTCTCCAGGTAACGAGACAACGGCGTTGCTGCATCACCAAAAGAGGAGCAACAACATCCCCAAGCGGCAGAGGCCAGATCTCCCGGAGGAGCAGTGGGACAGGGGGGAAGGGGTGGAGGAGCAGGTAGGAGAGAAGATGACCGGACGGGACATTGAGTTTGGATGTTTTCATGCGGCGGAGAAGCGTGCTTGTAGGGTGAGCGGGGAAAGTGTGGTAGATGGGATCCTTGTGGAGGGGTGTAGTCATCTGGATTCGTGATAAGAGTTGGTTCAGAGGCGACGGTGGGTAAAGATGGCAACGGCGATATAAAATGTCTCCCCGGGTTTAAATTGAAAAGCGGCGAACTGTGAGAAGAGTGTCCTCTGAATTGATGCCTCTTGTTTGGACGGTTCCTGCCCATTTCTCGAGGTAAAGTGAAATAAAGTTCTTCTTGGGCGGTTGGGCAGTGGTGTGGTGTTGTGAATAGATTCGGGGGTCTGGGGAAATCGAGCAGAGATGAGTCAGAAGCAACGGAGGATGCAGATGAAGAGGGACGTGAGGGGTGTGGGTCTAAAATCGATCCTTTTGGGACGGCTGTATCTGCCTGAAAGTCTGGAGACGGGATAGAAGACAGGTAGGCGGAGGAAGAGGCCACGTATTCGGATGTTGGGATCCTCCTGTATGACCAAGCTGAACTGTCGGCTGGTCTGAATGGGCAGTGGGATGTGGTAGCGTCCTGGGATGCAATGGGGGGTGTCTAAAGGGGGATCTGGCGGCGAGGGGGGCTCCTGAGGTCCTGTCAGAGGCTTGTCCCGGAGGCGCTGGAGTCGGGGAGGTAGGTTGTGACCACACGGTACCCCTGGGCGCGGCGGATCATGTCCCTGATCTCCCCGTTCAGTTCCAGGAGTTTGGAGCAGATCAGGCTGAGGTCCTGACGAGACCCGACCAGAGCGATGGTCCCGGTCTGGCCCAGGGTCTGGTGCCGAAAATACACATTCAGGAGGGTCTGCACCTCACTCTCAGAGCTGCCTCCAAACACACCGTTAGGCCACTGCCTCCTGCAAAACACCAAAGAGGTATTGAACTTTAATGTGCATGTTTAGAGCCAATTTTACTGTTGTGGTAGAGAGCTTGAACTAAGATTTTTACATTGGTAATATCTAAAAAGCAATGCAAATCAATGCCTGTAATTTATTTGTAATGTCATGATCATGTTATGATTCATAATCGAAGAATAATTGTTGTATACATTTCTTCTTAAGTCTTACAGTATATCCTGTGCACTACCCACCTGCATTCCTGAATGTAGCGCACGGCTTTCGTGAACTCGTGGTTCTTAAGGCACTCGAGGATGGCCTGCACCGCAGCCTCAGACGTGGGGAAGTTGGGGACGACCATGGCTGCGACTGCACTGCTGTGAGCGTGAGCATGAGACAGCAGCTTGTGCTCCAGGTCACTGGCCACTGCCGCCTCAGCTGCCTGCAGACTGCCCCTCAACTCTGTCAGCTCCCGCGACATGTTCAACAGCTGCGAATGAGAGGGGAAGAGAGGGAAAGGGCGGGTGGCAGAAAGAGAACTTTTTAGTTCAGTGCTTCTCAGCTAGGGTGCTGGGACCAATTTTAGTTGGTCACAGACCTTTCCAAAAATGACTGTTGGTAAATTATTATAGTTTGTTATAGTTGGTCTAAAATATTCAATGCTTGAACCAGCAGAACTCTGTGAACTAATGACATACTGCTGTTTTGATATTGCATACTATACCAGAGTCAAACTGCAACATGCTTTTACTATGAGCTGAAATTAGTATCATTTGGCTCAAGGCTTGTGGTGTAAGTGAAATTGCAGTGCTAGTTGTGGTTTGTTCTTAATTTCAACAAATGTTTTAGGATATCCTCCAATTTGCCGAGTGTGTCACAGTGCACACATTGCTCAGTATTGTTTATAGTTATCTTTAATCTAAATTGTAATCAGTTTCACCTCGGGCACAGTGCTGATGGCGTGGACTTGACCGATGAGGGAACAGTACGACTGAAACAGCAGCAGCAGCTGAAAGTGCAGCTTGTACAGTCTCTGACAGAGCTCCAGTTGCTAAATAAGAGGGAAAAAAAGGTTTTAGATCCAAAGGCATAATACAAGCAGAAATATGACATCACATGTTTTCAATCTGCACACTGCATGCAAAAAGAAAGTAGTTTTATTAAGGAAAATTTAGTTGAAGAGACTTACTGCAAGAGACTCCATTTGCTAGAGCGAGAGCATGTTAGGGGCGTCAGAGTGAGGTGAGAGAAAGACACAGCGTCAAACACATGCAGCAACAGGGTCAGAGTCAACCCAGAAATGAGCATAAACCCAGTAGCATCGTACTCAAACACGCTGCGTATACTACTACTTCACAAGAAATGTTCAAACAGACAGAGCACTCTTCAAAAACATGCAAAAACTCAACAACCAGGATTTGATTGTAAAGGTGTTTTCTAAATGTACATTTTCAATAAAAGGCTGGATAAATTATTTTGGATTTAAAAGGAATGGTTGTTGTAATGGTGCAACAGATGATCTTGCAAACCTTAGCAAAGTGATGTGGCTGTAAGCTTGTATTGTCCAACCTTTGGGAATTTAACATACTTGTTAGAAGCAAACAAAGTTATTTTATGATTTTATTTTAGGCTCAATTCAGAACGCTGATGTTCACAAAGGAGATGTATTTTTTTCCTTGTACCAATGCAACCATTCGTTAAAAATCCAAATGACTGCTTTATACTTCATTTTGGAAGGGTTTCTTTTTTCCCCTGTACCTTCTCCTCTGAGTCTCCAGGCTGGCAGGTGACCACATTCTCCCCGGGGCACCTGGGAAATGTGTCTTTACAGTTCCTCAGCCACTGAAAAAGATATGTAATTATTCAGTATTTTAACACACGGATGATAAATAGCCACGTTGAATATTGCTCTCCTAAAACATTACCGAAACAGCCGCATCCTCTTTGTTGTTGTATGTGTCCAAATACTCCTGCAGCTCCAGGGCACTAAACTTTATCTTCTCAAGTAGGCCATAAGACATTATCTAAAGCAAAAGCGACCACGTTCATTGGGACTATTTGGATTATTGTTTATTTCATTGCCATGTATTCACTCACAGTGTCGGCGTCGACGTAGATGGTGGGACAGTCGGAGCAGGTGGTGAGCATTTGGGAGGATCTGAGGAACTTAGACCCGATCCCTCTGAGTCCTTCCCCGAGGTACGTCGCCACATCGGTCGTCAGGGTGCAGAACTTTCCCTGGAGGTTCTGTTCACAATGAGGTATGGGTATTTAATAGCAATGGGCAAAAGTAGCAGAATTGTCATAATATGAGGAACCTTTGTTTTGCAGTATTTAGAATAATTACAGCGATTTGATGCTAATATTTGTGTGGTGCAAACAAGATTTCCTATTATGCTTGAGCTATAAACATCTTCTCGGGCAAATAGAAATTAAACACATACAGGCAGAGGACAATTATTTAAGAAGTGACCCGGCTGCTGTTTATTTTATAAATCGTGTACTGAATAATCTGTTGGAAACATTTTTTTGTTGTTGCTTTGCTTCATTTATTCAAAAGCCAACAATATGTCTTTGAAACACTTCCACTACTTGCACGCTGTTGCACATTTCACAGTTTTTTGCTGGTCTAACCTTGAAGAGCGATGAGAAGACTTGAAAAGTGTAGACGGCGCAGGACCCGTCGGAGTCGGTGACGAGCTGGTTGATGTGGCAGCGCCAGGCCTCCTCCGCGTCGTCGCACACTGTGGGCTGAAAAGCCGCCAGGATCGCCGAGAAGAATGGAGACGGGGGAGGAGGGAAGCCCAAGTCCTCCAGGTCGTCCACGTCATCACGAAGACTGTAGAGAGAGATACAGCAAGAAAATGCAGTCAATATGACAGAAAAGGTATCAAGCAAAGGGAGTAAAGGGAGTCTACAAATAATTGGCATGGTTGATTTGCTGAGGATCTGTAAATTACAAGTCAAAGGGCTAGCAGTGCCTGATGGAGCTTTAATAAAACAAGGAGACGCTTCATGGATTACATCTTTCTGACTATACTGGACAGGGAACTCATTTTGACTTCTGGAGAGAGAAAGACTAAAACTGCAGGATTACCGAAACATCCCAAATAAATCAAAACACCACTCCAGGTATGTTTTTGATGAGGATGTAACATTAAAACCTGGTCGAAACGCTCAGAAAGGTTGAACTGGCATATTTAAGGGTCTTAAAGATAAAAAAATAGTTAATTTCTTTTCCCACAAGCACAAATTAATTTCAAGCAACAGAGTTTCAATCAAATACCTTTCAAGAGCAGCTACTATTTAAATAATTGAAACACAGTGCTGTTTTTACAAATGAGCTGATCTAAGTAGAACAAGAAATCAGAAATCTACAGGTGAACATTAAGCAGTGAAGTCCACAGTTAAGTACACTGAGATACAAATCACCCCTTTCTTCCAAATCTGTTCACAAGGAATACTTTTATTTTTACCTGGGCAGACAGTTTGGGTCTAGAAAGTCCAGCGGCGGTTGGCAGTAGTCGCGGTTGAAGCGCCGGCCCAGTCTTGGGAGCGGGTCCGGGGCCTGTCCCGGCAGGTCCAAGGTGAAGCTCTCCCCACCCTCTGAACCCGGGGCACATCGTTGGCACTCAGAGACAGTTCATCGTCCTGTGCATGTGTGTCCTCATCTTCACCACAACTCCTCCCCTAAAAACAGAGGGATGGAGTCAGGGGAAAACGCTCAAAGTGTCTCCACCACATAGTCAGTACAGACATTAAGCCCTTACATGCAGTACACTGTGGATGTCATGCAGTCCCCCTGTCCCGGAGTGGTGGCGTTGAGCGACTGAGGGTCCGCAGATGTATCATAGGATGTGGACAAAGAGTCGGTGTGATTGGTCTCTTCAGATGGAGAGGGATTTGTCTGTGAAAGAAAGAAATCATTATCTTCAAGCTTATTCACCCCACTTATTCACTCAGTGAGACCTCTCCACCTTTGAGCAGCTGAATTAAGAGCAGCAGTGGCCAATTTCTCTTGAAAATAAAGACCTGCACTAACTGATTTCCCCACAGCAGCGTGTGTCAAAGTTGTATTGATTGAACACTTAGAGGTCCTTTATGGAGCTTTCTTCAGACTTTCACAACTACTTCAGACACATACGCGATGATAGTTTTCATTAGTTTTCAGTATACCCATAGGGCTCAAAATGTTTTAAATGTAGTTTCGGAAAACGCCAACAGAGGGCACACACCTCCTCCGGGTGCTACAAAAAAGTGAGGCGAATATGACATGTGAAAGTTGTCTGGACTTTTACACAGAGGCTTCATGGATGTCTTGTATGGCATATACTGCATATCGGAGGCTGGGCAGGCATTTTAAGGGCATGAGAGAGGGACTAAATATGCAGGATTAGTGAAACTAAACACAGTTCCAGGTAAAGGTTATAAGTCGAGTAAAAACACATTTTTTGAAATTGTTTTTGCATGATGTAGGCCCTTTCAAAGCACTTACGAGTTGTGAGTGAGAGAGGCTTTGGCTGGTAGAGGTCTCTTCTTCCTCTGACGATTCATCCGTGTCGTGGGGTCCTCATGGCCCAAACTGGGCGTGCTGCCCGAATGTTGACTCTCTTCCAATAGATCCCCGAGCTCAGTGCTGTCCAGAGACCTCCGCCGCACGCCCCAGTTAAAGTTATCCATGCTCTCGCCCTGTAGAGAGGACACAGACATACACAATTGCAGACAATGGGAAACACTACAGGAGGAATTCAGTTATGGCTATGTTAAACTGCTCTTCTGTCAGGCACCGCCAGGGTTGTGTGTGATAGAATTTATTGCCAAATTCAAAACCAACTTTGAAAAGATATTACCACATATTACCAAAATATTTACATCAAAATTGTTAATTTGTTCTTGTTTTAAAAAACACCAGCTACGGTAATTAAACATGTTAAGACCTTGGGGATACCCTGTTAAGATGATAAATGGTTGCTAAGTGTCTACTGACAAGCACAAGATGCACAATTGTTATTTAAGGCATGAAATTATGCTATAGAGGCTAATTTAATTTACAATGTAAAATATATACCCAGAAGGATACTTCACATTTATGACAAATATCATTATAGCCAGAAAAAAAATTGTAGCTATGAAACCAAGCCATAAGAGTAAATGATGAGTAATAAATATACATTAAAAAAAAACTTAATTGAATAAATAAATAAACAAAAGAAAAGGAAGCCAGCATCACCACAGAGCTGATGGAAGCTAGTGAGCGAGCTCAGAGTGAGGGCCTTACCTGTAGCTCCTGAGGCAGCGACGGGGAGAGAAGAGAGACACAGGGTTACAGAGGCACAAGAGTAGGGACAGACAACATCAATTTAGGATTATTTTATGTTTCAATTAGAAAAAAATAACAAATGGATCTAGAACTAAGCTGAAAAAAATCCCAAAACCAATGTATGTAAGAACAGGTTACTTTCACTTTTAAACTTTATTTAGGATTTTACTGTTTTGTCTATTTGTGGAAAGACCCTTGAGATGTACCATCTCATTTTCAAGGGGGTCCATAAAACTTTATGCAGATGCAATGCCTCAATAATGGAAGAGGTTTAATGAATGTCTTTAACTATATTAATTCACCCAATAAAATTATTTTAGACTAAAAACATACTCTTCTTCCATGCACCAGTAGCAATTGCTGTACTAGTTTAAATTATAGATTCAGATTGCTTATTCATTTTCGCTATGTTCAGAAATCTACAGCTTTTGCAATTAAAATAAAAAAGGTCCCCAAATGTCTGAATGCAAAACTGCTTTTTGTCATCTCACCTCTCCATCCTCTAGCTCCACGTCCAGGAAGTCGAAGTCTCTGAAAACCCTGAACTGCTGCTCGCTGGCGGTGTCGTCCAGCGTGTCCTCCCTGGTGCCTCCCTCTTCTGAGGACACTCCGCTCTCCCGCACCTCCATCATGTCCAGGTCTCCACACGACGAGAAGATCACCTGAGACACACAAGGCACGGGAGTTGAAGCGGGAAAGTATGCTGTATTTAAATAAAGAAATAGTAGATTGAGGGCGGTGTCTTACAGATGGGTTCTTGGTAAGTCCCACTTCTTGTCCACAGAGTGACAAAACGTTCACTAGTTTCTCCCTGGTCCGTTTCTAGGAGTGATAAAAATTGAAAATGTAATTATGACAATATTAAGTCCTCAAAGAGCCCACTTCTAGATCCAAAATGTCCTTTTAAGAACCACTGCCTTACAAACCCAATCATTCACACAACCTAAGAGCTGTTCAATAGTTACAGTGGCAGCTCAAACAGCCTGCATCATGACATTACAATTTCACCACTTGCTCCGCTGCCATAGAACTGACATCCCTTCAGGCTCAAGCAGCCCCACAGTGACGGCCCCATTAGAGCTGCCCCACAGTGGATTTGTACCTGTGAGGACTGCGGGCGCCTCCAGCTGACAGGGACCAGGATGGTGTTGGAGTTTGATCCGGACGACGTGGAGGAGGTGCTGCGCGTCACTGCCATCGCTCTGGCTTTTCCCTCTCTGCCTCCGGAGCCCTGCAGCTCATCGAACCGCCGACCGATGACAGGAGTCTGGAATAGCATGTTATATTTTTGGTTGAACTAGTCATTTTCACAACATCCATCGTATTTTTACCATTTCTTTTGGTCTCTTGTCTATCCCCATCATACCTTTACCAATCATTAATGATCTCTCCTCTTTATAGTTAACCTTCCGTCCATTTGATGTGATAATTCCTAAAACTACCCATCCTTGCTTTTCCCCACTGTATCTTTCTTCACATGTGCGCATTCGTGGAATCTGCTCCGTACTGTACCTCCGAGATGTCAAAAGTGAAGTCCAGCGTCTTCCCGGGAGGGCCTTGGCCGACCCGTCCCACACGCGGCTGACCTCCAGGTTGGAGAGGTCGCCCTGAGAGTGTCCGTAAACCGGGTGGACCAGACTGGCAGAGCGAGATACTACAAGCTTCAGAATGTTTAGGGCGTCTTTCCAATGCACCGTCTGTGTTGAGGGAAAACAGGGTTTAGATTGAATTGATCTATTTTAATGTAATGATTAAGAATAATGAATGAGAAGATGAGGAGACAAATACCTGAACAAACTTCTCAATAGTCTTCATGACATCAGCGTTGAACTGTTTGACTTGTATAGCCGTCAGGTCCATATGGCTCAGGAGGCAGTAGATAATTTGCAGGAGGGACTGTTGCATGCTGGGAAGGCCTTTGTCCAGCAGCTACATGAAAGAAAAACATTGCTTGAATTTCATCGTAGCACTGTTTTATGAGTGCAAAGAAAGTTATGGATAAGTTTGGGCATTGACCTCAGCCATGTAGGTGACCATGTTCAGAGTGATGTCCGAAAAGGCTTCGTGGAGGTAGCGGCAGACCACACTGACCCAGGAGAAGGGTCCCGTGTGTAGGAGCGGGTCTTGTACAGGGTCATGACATGAGCCAAATGGGAGAGTTTAGTGTGTTTTTCCACTAAACAAACCTAGGGGGGATACGCACTTTGTTTTTCCACAGCATAGAACAAGCAATAGACTGTCAGCAAAAGAAGGAACAATGCTTTGTACCTGTGCAATTCTCTCCGCGCTCTCTTTACAAAACTGCGTCGGATGTGAAAAGTGTTGGACCAGGTGTGGCAGCAGACACAGCACATTCAGAGGAAAACCTGCAGCAAAAGACCAAATGAGTCCGGTGCGGTGCTCCACGATATTGTGAAAATCTACCCTCACAGCGGGATTATAGACCTATTGACGTTGAGCTGTCCACCACGGCCACTCGGGACACGGGGGTGAGTTGACAGAAGAGCTGAAGGGTGAGGTCTGAGGTAACCTGGGACGTGAAGCCTTTCAGAAGGAGCTGCTGTATCCCTGGGAAACCGCTCCAGCCCAACTGAGCCTGCAGCTTCTCCAGGCGCTCGCGGTTCTCTATTCGGTCTAAGGGCACCTGTGAGAGGGGAAATTATACTGAGTGAGCGATGGGAGAATTTTGTCTAATCTGCACAAGTAAAAGCTATATATTATCTACTGTGTATGACGAATATTTCCAAGGTCTGACTGGTAACACAATCCGTACTGTCTTTACCTTTGAGAGCAGTTTGTGAACAAGCCGGAGGACATCTGATATTCAAACTCAAAGTCCGATTCCATGAGAGAAGCAGCGACCCAGAAGACAGTGGCCAGAATCGACGACGGGTGAGAGATGTGGGCGGGGTGTGACAAAACACTCGGATCGATGCGATTGGTCGATGACGTACAGGAGCCCGGAGTCCTTCCTACTCGGGCCAGGCCATTGTTGCAAGCCTGTGTGTTTAAAAAAATATAGTAAAAAAGTGAAAATATTTTTTTCTTTCCTGTAAAATACCAAATAATATTCTAATTCAAATTGATGGAGATTGATGATGATGATGATTATTGTTTATTTACTCTTGCCTGTATCCGGTCTAGAGTGGCACTGCGTGGGGGGTCACTGGAGAGGTTTCCATACTCCCCAAACTTCTTCGGGACAGAGTAGGAACGCTGGTGCCGCTGCGACGCTAAACCGGCAAATCCTGGTCCGGGAAGTTGAGCTGCCCTGTGCTCTTTCTGTTCATCAGTTTGTCATTGAGTAAGAAGTCGGGAGACGAGGTCCTGGGGAGAGATACATGTGAGATGCATAACTTAAGCGAAATTCACACACAAACATTGGTAATTACATTTGAGACCGAGTTACCCAGGTGGGGAAAAAAATAACTATTATGGGCAAAATTATATACAAAGCACTACTACATCATTACTAAATGGGGAATCACATAAAACACTGTTTACTTGATGACTTAAATGTTAAACCTCTTAACCCCCACCTGAACTGACACATTTGTCCAGTTTGGCATTACCCAAATCTAAAAGCTTCTTGAACAAAGCGACAGAAACAAGGATGAAAATACAAATGAAAATACACCAAATAAAGTGGGGGGAAAAGCAACAAAAGAGAGACAAAAACAGGCCGGAAAAGCAACAATGACAAAAACGAGATGAAAACATGACTGAAAGCGCCAAAAAGCAGGGAAAAAGTGACGAAGAAAGCAACAAAAAAATGACTAAAACATGACAAATAAGCTTAAAAAATGTGACACAAACGCGGCAACAATGCAACAAAAAAGTCACAATGAGTTTTGTAGGTCTGAGCTTTCACATGTAGTAAACTCCAGTCAAGAAGCTTTTAGATTTGGGTAAAGCTGAATTGGAGAAAATGTAGTCGGTTAAGGCGGGGGGGTAAGAGGTTAAGTATAACTGTTGTGTACCTGGTTAGTGCTGCCATTAGGTCGCTGTTCTTCAAACACTCTGCAAGATTCACCACCACTGCCTCCAGAGTCAGTAGCACCTCCATCACGTAGCCCTGAGACAGAAAACTCAATATTGTCAATAAAAAAACAAAAAAACACTAACATTAAACAACTGTCTCACAGATGTCTCTCTTACCTGCACCTCATCCCCATGCTCTCCACCACCTCCACGAGGCGGGACACCAGGTCGCCCACGGCATGGTTGTTGATGGGTTGTTTAAGGGCTTGAATATTTGGAAAGAACGCCCTGCGTAGTGACGAGACGAGCTGCACAGAGCGGTCTGTAAGGCCACGTCACTCAGCTGCTGCTCCAGGTGGAAATCTGAGGAAAAGAAAGAACAATGCATTTCACCTGCAAGTACTATGGCGTGGTACAGCAGAGCGTAGCACAAATGCATGTCTCATTATAATCTTATAACATGGTCTTTTGATAGCTATAATTTATCTTTTTTATATCCCATTGCATTGAAATGAGATTAACTGACTTGGATTTTAGAATAGGATTTATGAATGGATAAGCAGCAAGTAAGCACAGAGTCAAAAATAAAGCTCTCACCAGACTTGGACTCCTTGAAGACAGAGATGACGTGCCGGAGGAAGTTGGTGAGCTGCTCGGTGCTCTTACAGTTTGTGTTCTTGGGTGTGATGTCCTCGTGCGCCCACAGCGGCCCCAACGCTCTGAGCAACGACAACACAGTACTCCAGGCACTGTATACCCACCACCATCACCACAGACACATTAACAAGCAGGATACGGGGACATGTGCACACTCCCACACGAGCAACAGTTGTACAGTCACACACACGGCTTCACTATGACACGGTAAAACACAAAGGAAGAATGCCAAGGGGTATCAACCGAGTGTTTCCGCAAAGAGGAGAGGGGAAATTTGTCACCACACTGCACAACATTTTGGGAAAAGCAACACAATAAAAAAAATATGATGTGTTGAATTTGCTGAAACAAGTATAATCCAGCAAAATCAGCAGATGGCCCTATATTTTGTGTGTGATGTGGTTACCTTGTGGAGAGAAACTCAATCAGTTTATGCGTTTTCTCCTCATTTTCATTCGAAGCGTCCTCCAGGTCCTCCAGGTCGTCGGGGGTAACAATGGGCAGGTTTCCAACACTGCCCGCGGTGCTGCCCCCTCCCAGACTGGCCACGGAGGAGTTGGATGTGGAGCTGAGGCCAGAGTCCGCCACTGGGGAGGCCTGCCACTCTCTCAGGAAGTCTGGGGTGTCTAAGCAAAGAGGACATTTGGTAGACTCTCAGTCATAAGAATACCTCTACAAGTTTGATCATAACATTAGGTATGTTTCTTTTAGATTAGTCATGGGTCATGTGTTAAAGGTGCATTATGCAACTTTTTATGTTGGAAAAAAGTTGACCTTGTCCCGGCGGCTATATGAGTGGTCAGTGGTCAGCATGGCGCCATAACCTTTGATCACTGCGGTCTCCAGGATGCTACAGGATCAATTGTTTGGAAAGTTTTCTCTGCTGACGGACCCTCTCACCAGAAAACCTTCAAAACAATTGATCCTCGAGCGTTGTAGAGACCACCGTGATGGAAAGTAAAGGCGTCATACTGACCACTCATACAGCCGCTGGGTCAAATATGCACAATTATCAACATTTTTTCCACATAAAAGTTGCATAATGCACCTTTAAATTTCATATTCAATGGCCCAATGAGGCACAAGTGGCTAAAGAACTACAAAGGTAGAATGCCAGACCATTATTAATATCATTACTCACTCGACTGCTGGTACTCGGAGTGGTAGGTGGACTTGATGGTGAGAGTCTTGTTGTCACTTATTTCTCTGGTTAGCATCAGCACAGAGGCTATAACCTACAATAGAAAACAAATGGCTGTTAAAATATTGCTACAGTCAAAAATCAAAATGAACAACATTCAATAATTCACACTTACCTGGAAGTTGTTGTTGCAGGAAAGAACAATGAGTAGATGGAGGAGGAGACGCTTGCTGTGTTCATAAACCTCTGGCCTGTAGTGGTCCAGACCTGTTACAAACATAAACCTGTTTAGCACAGTTATGTTACCGAAACGAGAAAGCAAAACGAAAAACAGACAGACAATAACTCTGGATTTTACAAGCTGGAATACGCATTACGTTTGCATGAATAAAATGCAATTTATTTATTGGTTTAATTGGTCTGGACAGTGCATGTTAATGAACATACAGTACACGGATCTCGTGCATGTAAACACGCCACACCGGAAACCTACGCAGACACGGGGAGAACATGCAAACTCCACACAGAAAGGCCCCGTCCAGGTGGGAATCGAGCCCGGGATCTTCGAGTTGTGAAGCACAGGCACTAACCACTGTGCTACCGTGCCGCCCAATCTAGTTCAGTAACAACAGCCTTAGACCTATACATAGAACACCTGACTAAGCCATGAGCAAGACATCATTAGGATAACACTAATGACAATCGGCAGGTGACATTTACTGTTGTTATGTCATTTCAAATTCAGCTGATGCTAAAGGAATGTGACAAAGAAATTCTCAAACTTGTGGCTCTGAAGAATGCGTCTGGAAGAGCACGTCAGGCCAGTGAAGATGACACATTTCTATGTTTTTGTGCTTCTGGTGATACTGTAAATGGTTGTTAGCACTGAATTTTCTGTGATGTCCAAGTGTTTTGTCTAAATACTGCTGTATGCAGAAGAGGGACAGATATTTTTGTTTGGGTTAAAATAAAAAAATGTGTGTTTCCCCACCTAAAAACAAGGCATGTAGTAACAATGGCAGGTGAAGGGCCCAGTCCTCTCTCACACTGTGGTCAACCACCATCTCAGTCATGAAGATCACTGCAATGTTGCACCTAAAAAAGACAATTAAGTCAAATTGATTATCCTAAAAACATTACATGAAAGGGCTTTTATATGTCTGCAGGGGTTGGCACTTGTTGAATATTTGCAATGTGAACTTAATGTTCTCCATCTACATAACACCTCCTCAGTAAACAGTAGGCTCACTGCTGTCCCTGCTCATTCATCATATAGTGAATGGAAAAGGAAGCTCTTGTCAAAATGCTATAATTACAGGTGCTAAATGTATGGCACATTTCTCTAATTCATTTGATACGTTGCAAAGGCACTGGCTGGTTTTCATTTTACATCGTTTTATCACTTCATCTGTGGAACGTTTGACAGCGGTGTGCAAATACCTTTCGGCACTGAGTTTGCAGATGAGTGGAGATAGTGACAAGGAGCAGAGCTAATCAACGTCACATCACCGTGAGTAGATAAAGCGCACCTGTGCAGAGGTCCTCTGGGTGTGATGGTCTCCGGGAGGTAATCGACTAGAGGAGCCCAGCAGCCTCCGTTCACTGGCATCGGTAACGGCTGAGGGCGGTTTGTCTCCAAAACACTCAACAGCCAACCAGCGTACGGGGGAAGAGGATCGCCTAAAAAAGCAGATCAATATTGTCATGATGTTTTTGTTGAATACCCGATTAAAATGAATCATAATATAAAGCTAAAATGATTAAACTTATTTTATACTTCTTTCAGTAAAGTATCCCTGATATGCTTTTGACCTTTGTCTCACCCATACGAACATACAGACATGCATCAAGAAGAAGTGTAATTTTACAAAAGGGGTCTAAACTATGAAGAATGTAACTGGATACACCATGCAGATATTTCCACAAAAATGTCATTATTGTTAATAAAACAAGTATTATCTTACTATAGTTTACCAAGTAACTAATCAGTCAAGCGGCACGCTTCATGAGGTGTGCTCTGTCAATCTGTACATTCATTTCTTTTGAAGTTCAGTGACAAAAAGCATTAATTTAGATTGACAGTGGGAATCCATGTCCCGAAGCTCTTTAAACATCATTGTTGCTTCTGAACCCTCTGGCCTGTTTCAGTCTGGGACGTTTTCCCACGAGAGAAAACAACAAATCAACTCACTCTTTTCATCTTCGTATGAGCCACCCGAGCTGTTACTGTAGCGGGACTCCAGTCTGTTGTGTGCTCTCGCCTCCTGTAGAAAAAGAGAATCTCAATCAGCATACTCTTCAAATGTATTCAAATGCTCCCATTGTAGGGAGGCGGTCATCTACCACCGATTAGGTTGGCATGTTAAAGACTACGTTCCCTTTCCCTTAGACTGACTGAATAAAACTGGTAATTTAGATTGGCCATTTATAGGCATGTTAGTATAACTGTGTATGTAATACAGGATGCAAGGTAGAATCCCTTAATTTCTTACCGATCGTCACTCTCTCTTGCCAGTTTGGTCTCATCTGTGTCGGGGAGATTTTCAGGACCAGCCACAACAGTGTTACTACTCGAGGTGGTTCCTAGACAAAGAAGCAGTGTCATTACACTTACTGTAGTGTAGGCTTTACAAATTATTATCTGTTACATTTAAACTATTCCTGGTTTAAAACAAATAATTAGCCCTTGTCTCACCTGTTTGTGACGTGGAGGCTTTGTTACTCGCAGCAAAGCGGTAAAAAGGAGGGTTGTCACAATGCAACACCACAGGGTTAACTGGCTCAGTTTGTTGAAGTTCAAATATGAGCTCCTCCATTGTCTGGATGGTGTTGTTGCGACAAAGGTAAATCACCACCTTTTTGATCTGAAAATGCATACATTTAGGATCAGCAACATGTACTCGGTGAACTATTAAAGTGAACATATCATGCATGATTGGAGCTTAAAACATTGGTTGGGTTCCTCATCATTGATATATTACTTTAAAATGTTGAAATAATGTATTTAAAATACAAGAGCCCGACCGCATGAATTATGGGCTTGAAAATAGTAGAGAACAGTTTGTGATCTCACAGTAACATCCAGGAAAAACAAAGTAGAATGGTTCAGCGATAGAAGAAGAAATGACCAAAGTCAACAGGGTTATGCAAACGGCTCCATTGATAGAATAGGTGTAAAATAAAAGTCCTTACATAAGGCAGTAACGTGGTGTCGCTGCTGACTCCACACAGGCTGATGAGGAACTGCAGTGCTATCCTCAAGTTGTTGCTCCATCTTTCGTTTGAGACCAAAGCGTTCCAGGCATTTTCTATTTCAGGACCAGGAACCTCATCTCCGTACTGAAATGTACAGAAATTGTGTTCAACAGCAAGATTTAGACCTTATCTAGACCTAGCTACATAAAAAAAAATGAAAAAAGTTAGATTTTTTAATCTTCTTTTTAAGAAAATGCTTAGTTGTATGTCAACAGACTCTTGATGCTGCTGTGCCAAGGGCTGAGAGTAATAGTCTTATTTCTTATGCTGAACAGCTCTGTATCAGGGATGATTTATGGAAATTTTCAGAAATCTAAACTTTTATAAATATTCAAAAACTGCTGTTATGATTGAGAACAGGTTAATATTCTTTTCTTTAATTTTTGTGTAATCTAAAATAGAAGATTAATTAATGATTTTACTATCAAACTGAATAACATTAAAATAATTAAAGGAGGCCTGAAAACCTTTTATGTTATCCTTGATTTATTTACTTAATGCAAGTAACGATGAAGCACTTTTTAGACTGTTATCAAATTAACAGTATGTTGCCTGTACCTTAGCTGTCATGAACATGAGGTTGTTGAGCACCAGAGACGTGGCCTGCAGGGATCCCCAGCCGCTGCCCTTCAGACTAGGGGATGCACCCATGTTATGTCCCTGTGTGCGGGACTCCTCATCAGGGGTACAGGGGCTGGAGGCAGGGGGCAACAGCCCTGTGTCCACCAGCTCGATGTTATTGAGCCAAGGCAGCAGGTAGGACAGCATGATCTGCCTGCCGTTAGGGTGCGTGGTGGGGAAGCGCTGGCTCACCTCTGCATCGGAAGAAAGAATCAACGTTGTATTTATCAATGTTATAACAAAATGATGCTCAAGGAGATCTTAATATACATAAATAAACATTTAAATGGGATATTTCTAAATGTGTTAAATAAATCAAAATCTAAAGAACCACAGGTATAATTTGAAGCCTTTACAAATCAAATGCTTACAACACACACCGTATACGTATAATCTTCTGGCTGCTATTACTATAAATGCACATACAGGTCAAAGCATTTTAATTACCCTCGTGGCCCCTCTGTCAGCCTCGAGCCATTACGCGCATGTTTTCATCATCTATAATTGCCCCCATAGCAGTAATGCATAGGTCACATATTATTACAGCTGCCAGTGGCATATGTTAATTTGTCAACAGTCACACTCTTGGCTCTACTTACTGCCAGACACCGATGTTCAATGGCTTCATGCGGTCAGAACTAGTAATGTGACCTTTTATGAATCAGCTCTTTAACACCAACAGTTTGTTACTTATGCAATGGACCCTGAACAAGTGCCTTATTTTATCGTTGACTTTATCCATAAATATATTGAGATGCTTGCCTGAGAATAGAGGCAGGGTGAGCTCTGGGTACATGCTGGCCAGTTGGATGGAGAGCTGTGAGAGGTTGACACTGTAGAGAGGAGGCAGCGGCCCGTGTGTCCCATACAAAATATTACCAGGTTTTTGTTCGACCATCCGCTTCGAGTATGCACACAACTTAGACTCCAGCACCTGCGGAAATATTGAAAAAAAAAGTGATATGCACATGATGTTTAATGCCTATGTTTTGAAAGGAAAGACAAACACAATACCTGCATGAGCTGCATTGAGATTTCATATATTTCTCTACTCGTGTCTGAAGCCTTGAACAACACCAGATTGAGAAGAGTCACAAGGTCACAGGGGTAATTCCTAAAAGACATTAAAACAGATTCAGTACCAGGTGGCTGCATTGTGTGCATGTGTGAATGTAAGTGTATGGACCTGTTGCCGCAGACTGTAGCAATGGCCTTGAAGCAACCACAGGCCAGTTGGTAGGACCCGGTGAAGCAGCGGTCCACGGCCCAGTTGAATAAATTACTCTGGTCCGGGTTTAGTTCTAGCAGCAGGATGACGACTTCACACCAAGACGGTGTACCTACAAAGATGAGCGATTTATTTTAAAATGTTTTATGTCAAACCTTTCTGTAGTAGCACCCACAGCCAGTGTGAATGTAGTGTGTGAGTGAGTAAGTGAGTGAGTGGTTGGTGGGGCAGATTAGCAACCAACAACAAAAAAACATAGGCAGTGAGCTAAATTGCTGTCGTGGCTTTACACACCCTCAGATCATGACAGGCCAAGATGTTGTCAAGCCATTTGTAAAGATAACCATCAGTGGAGAGGCCCACATTGTCAAACACTGGTCCACAACACAAAACCGCTGACATTGCCTGGAAAAAACAAACATATAAATATTGCAGCTTTCCTAAAATAGAAAGCAATACAACATGTTTGTTTTTTTACCTTGAGGGCACAGTACTGGTATCGTGTGATTTTTTGGTTGCGGTCACTGTAGCGGTCCAAAGGTGTAAACATAACACTGAAGGGTCCTGCCCATTGGCTGAAGAGAATAAAAAGGTGGTGTCTTAGAGACTGCTGAGGGAAGAGGAATCGTCTGTGGTGCACTGCAAATGACAAACAAACAGAATCAAACACATGCTGGTTTTTGGATGACAGAAGGAGAATAAATGATGCTTTAGATATCAGTGTTGGTAGACAAGAAGAGTATATTTATTTACCAGGGACACACTGTATGAGATTGGCCACCATCCCACTGAAGTGAGCTCTGATGTCTTTAAGCACCTCCAGCTCCTTCTCGTTCTCAGCCTCCAGCAGCATCCGCGTCAGATCCACGTATTCAAGAAACAAGGCGCCTAGAGCCAGAGAGTCGCGCTCCAATGCCCCATTTGTGCTGCAAAGGTAATAGGAATGATTTCCTTTGTTTTCATTCCATCAAAAATATATGGGGGGAAAAAATGGATTACTGTCCTGACATGGACAGAGGCTGAACGATACAATTGGACACAATTGCAGAACACTGCAGTGGCAACATGATCTGTTATTTATTATTATTTTTTTATCATTTGAGCTTTATTTAACTAGAAATATCTCACTGACATTCTGAATCTTTTTCACTGGGGAGTCCCGGCCCCAGAGGAGACCCTGTTGTACAAGTTCTTAGTGATAGGGGAAACTAATGTGCACTTGTTGTGAGGCGAGAGCATCTACAGCTGCACAACAGGGAAGTTAGATTTATTTCCTCTCATACATTAATCTTTTGATTTAAGGATACCCATGACATAAATTAAGTAAAATGTTATAGTGCATGAATAGTTTAAAAGCAACAAAACCCTATACAACAGACCTGTCACTAATAACTCCAGCATTTGCCAGCAGTTCAAAGATCCTCAGCAGCTGTAACCTCAGTAGATCTCTTCTCTCTCTGCGCTTCTTGTTCTGTGAAAGCCAAAGAAAACCTTCAATTTTCAAGTAAAAACCAACTGTAAAAAATCTTTAAATGCTTTACTGTCTAATTATAAGCACAGATTCACAGTATTTCAACAACCATTGATTTTTGTGTTTACCTCAGGCCTTCGCTCAAGTGCCTCCTTCATCAGCGGATGGAGTTCTTCAACCAGCTCCCTATTAATCAATAGGGCAAAAATCTATTTGTTAACTGCTCAAAGTAAAGTGAGGTCAAGTGTGTGCTTCTTTTAGATGAGGTGACAGAGCCTTGGTGTTAACTTTAGTAATGCATTCATGAAATCTATCAGTTGCATGTCCCAAATGCACTAATCCTCCCACACAAGTCACATTTCCTGGTATGACCTTAATCTCTTTTAATAACAATGAACCCATTTTGGAAAGCGTTTCTAGTGGAAATTAGATGGTTCCTGATAAAATAGCACAACTGTGTTTTACAATGGTGCCTGTGTCCTTGAGAAAAATGTGATCCATCTTTGCCTCTCAAAGAATTCACTTTCTTGATCGGCAATGCTTTTTGTCTTCCTTCTCACAATATCACAGAGGTATGCTGCTAATCTCAGCTATGACGAGAATGTAACGACAGATGGGGGAAACATTAGAGGGGGACACAGCTGTACCTTTGGGTGTTCTTATGTAACCAACATGAAAATTTAGCACCTCATCAAACTTCCATTGTTGTGGTCCAAAACTGTCAAGGCGTTCAGCCTCTACTTGCTTTGCGAAAGTATTGTCACCAAAGAAGTATGGCTTAGAAGTATGCATCAGTTTTAAATATATCAAATGAAAGGTCCCAAGTTTTTATATTTTTACTCCTTTGTTAGACTATGTTTATAGGTATTTCTCAGGGAGCAGAGCAGCATGTGGCATTGTGGTTGTGACTTGCTAAAGTTAACATCTTAACTTCCACCTGAACCGAGCATATTTTCTCCAGTTCGACTTCAACCAAATCTAAAAGCCTCTTGAAAAACGTGTCAAAATAGCGACAAAAACGAGGATGAAAAGTTTACAAAAACCCAACAAAAAAGAACAGAAAAGCAACGTAAATGTGATGAAAAATTGACAAAAATGTGATGAAAAAGTGACAACAACGCAACAACAATGTGGGAAAAACGATCCTTCTAGATCAGTTTTGTAGGTCTTAGCTTTCAAATGAGGCTTTACTCTGGCCTAGAGGCTGTAAACTTTTAGATTTGGGTAAAGCTGAACTGGAGAAAATGCCCTCGGTTAAGGCAGGGGTTAAAGGGACTACATGCCAGTTGGTCATTTTTATGGCCTCCCCTTGTGTGCGGTTTGGGGTGTATATTCCATAGAGTTGTGGCAGCGGGCTAATCGCAACTGCAGCAACCAGCAGCCTTAGACAAAGCGCACTCGTGTAAAAGTGCGCTTTGAGTGACAGTGCAGGATTTTAGAGGCAGTTGTGGTGAACAGGTCTGGGCTCATTCTACACATTAGGACATTGCTGGAACATGTAGGGGGAGGAAAATACTTAATTTTAACATTTTTAAACTCCATATAGTCCCTTTAAGATAAACATGGGTGTTGGAAAAGATTAATGTAAAGTTGCGGGGTAAAATGTCTGTGAATAAAGTCATACCTGAATACAAGGGCATTTGTGCACCCAAATCCAAGCACCAAAGACTCTGTGATTTCCAAACTCTCCGCTCTCATCAAAGGGACGAGTTGCTTCAACAGCCAGGCCACAGATGGTGTCCCTATCACCTAAAACAAATGTAACATGATGATTAAGATTTACACTGAGCTAACATATCAAATATTTGTATGCAACATCTTCAGTATTGATCTTAAAAGTCCTAAAAATGGCATGGATATGTCTAACAACTAAAAACAAACATGGGTGGTGCTTTACTCTACAGCACAGTAACAGCAGGGTAATAGTGATTATTATTATTAATATTTCCATCCTTTTATCATGTTATTACGGTTAAGGTTCCTCATAGGCATTTTACATTAGATTCACCAACAAGATACAGTGAAATCATTATCAACTGTTGTGCAGGCTATATTACAAGTACATACAATTAGCTTTCTCATCTTGCAGTACATTCCAGTTGTCATTGAATCATGAAACCAGAACAATGAAGCCCAGTGTATTTCCTATGAAGTATTAATTTCCGTGCTTCCCGGCGCACACAGACCTTGTTGTCGTAGGTGACGCTGCCGTCGGGGGTGGTGGCTGTGATCTCGGGTGTGGAGGCCCGCAGGTGACCAGGAGACATGATGCTGGGCTTGGCCACACCCAGACACAAGATCAGGTAGTTTCGCCAAAGAGAAATGTAGCTGTCACTAGAGCCCGCAGTGCTTGTCTTTTTGGCATTCACTGGGCTGCTGTTGGAAAAATGTTTAATATAAATACACAATATAATATGAAGTATTATATAAAAGGGGGGAACATACAGATTCCCAAATAATGCCTCTTCTAACTGATCAGTACATGGGATAGGTTAATGTCTTACTTGGGGTCCACTAGAGGCAGTAGCAGCTGCAGCCGTGTGAACGCATAAGGCCAGGCGTATCCCAGGGCAATGGGACAGTGTTTGGGAAGGTGCTCCTGCCTCAAGAATATGTGCAGACAGAGCACCCATGGGTCTTTCACGCACTGGGCGAAGATCCACACGTGACTCGGACTCTTCACGTCGTAGGCGCTGCTCACGAGACGCGCCCCCCACTCCACCAGCCACTGCAGGTCCACGTGATGGCTCATAGGCAGAGTCGACTAAAACAGGAGATCGCGTTATTCACTGCAATGTGGCGTCTGAGTAAATAATATTTTGTACGCAGACTTCTGTGGATTGGATACATAACAATAAATATGAATTCTATGGTGAAGTTAAACCATTTAATTTCAGTGGTATTATTTCAAGCCATACTTCCTCCACATCCAAGAAGTGTACATTCTTCTGGATTTAATCTACTCCACACCTGCCTCATCAGCTTCCAGCCATCAGTTTCCAGGCCCCGGGAAAAAGAAATCTCTCATGCTTAGTATATCTAACGCTCCTTCTCATTTCTCTACATTTCACATTGTTTTTACTGTATTGTTCATTTACAAAGATTAAGCAATGCCCCTCATGGATCACGATATGTTTGTCCAAGTGTCCTTCAGTACAGAGTGTGAAGTAAATTTAATTTACAGTCCTTTTGTCTGCCCCCTTACAGGAAAAGCCTATTTTATGCAAAATCCCCTTCCTGCCACAACTCGACACTGACTGTAATTGGAGAAGAAAATGTAGGTGAAGTGTCTTGCCCAAGGATATAACAACTATATACAACTGGCGACAATAAAAACTGACATCTTCTCACATCTTATTTTAATTTAGTCCAAAATTACTCAAAATCAACATAAATGCTCCTAATTCAAGATATTTTTTGTTTTTTGTAATTTTTCTAATTCAAGAAAATAATGTCTGCAGTTCACTTTTCCCACAATATTCACTGGTGTTTAATAAAACATTAAACTTGGCACTCACTGAGTCAGAGACGGCCACGTGAACGATGCTGTCCATTATTGCTGGGCTCAGCTGGTCCATGATCTCAATCATGGGCTTGTCGTCATCCTGGAGCCAAACACATTTAGACCGTCAGCTATTTTTAAAAGTGTGCCGTGTATATGTAGCATGCGCAACAACAACAGTCTGAGGATATTTGCACCATGATCTCGGATGTCTCTGCCCCCTTTGGGACTTAGCTGGTGGTAAAGCATAGTCAGCAGTTTATATGGAGCTAAAGTTTTGTTTGCCATTTTTAGTAATGTAGTGTATTCATTTTGGATTGTACTGCTGGAGCCAAGTAGCAGGACAGCAACAGGAAGGAAATAGCACAAGATAAAGATGGTATAATATGGTAAGTACTCATGGCATTTATTTTATAGTACTTCTAATTTATTTGACCTTTATTTAAACAGGAAAGTCCCACTGAGATTAAGAATCCCTTTTCTAGGGGAGTCCTGGCCCAGAGGGGAATATATTTTACATATTTTTAGTGATACCGGAGCACCCAGAGGAAACCTACGCAAACACAGGGAGAACATGCAAACTCCACACAGAAAGAATCATTCTAATCAAATAAAACACGTTCAACAGTACCTCAGCATGTCCCAGAGCAGTGAAGAGGCAGCGTATTTCCCTTAAAACCCCAACAGCCAGTTTCCTTGTGCTGATTTGACACGAGCAGAGCAGCAACAGAGCCAGACCCTCTACAGCATGAAGTACTGAGCAATGGGGGTATCTATCAGGCATCCGCGGGCTGGCCTAAACGAGAGGGAAGAGAGGTGACATGTAATCTATTAGGTTATGACAACTCTAACATATGAACCAATATTTCCTGGTAAAGTATCCATTAAAGCCTGATTTATCGTGACTGTACACAGACCTCTACTCCACCCCTCGTCTTCCCTTGGAGCTGCAGGGCTAGCCTCCACTGTGTGAGGAGCTGGAGAAGGAGCTTCACCGAGGCGTCCTGCAAACCCTGGTGGGTATCCTGCACCTGGAGAGGCAACACGAAAAACAGACATAAACCAAAGACTGTAGTTGTGATAGTAGTGAGAAGATCTTGTGCTCAATAAAACACGTAATCACATTTTTGTTAAGTGTTGCTAGTTGTAGGCTTAATAGGAAAGCACATTAAGCACATTAAGTGACGATGCACTTCTTAATATGTGGGAGAAATTAAAAATATGATCAAAAACTTGCAAACAAAACTATGGTAATGACTGATGATACCTCTCGAAGAAGGAAATGTGTGTAACCAAACAGAACGTCCTCCCTCCAGTCTGAAAAGTCAAGTAATAAGCTCTGCAGGGAATTCTGGGAAATTAAACGAAGCTCATCGTCCATGTGCACCGTGAGTCTGCAGAAAAATATTAACATGTTATACATTACCTTGAAACAAATACATTTTGAAATCAGACTTTGTTACTGATCTACAGTAAAGTAAGGAGAGTAAGGAGTTTTTTTCTGATGACTTACCTTGAGAGGAGGTCGATGAGCTCAGGTTTGGACATCCCATCAGGGAGGATCCGGGGCATAGCTGCCACGCACGTCCTGAACAGGTCAATTTTAGGCTTCCTCTCGCCACTGTAAAAGACAGGTTGCAATTATTATCCTGACCTGCATAGGGTAGACTGTGTCAGATTAAAGTTGCGTACGTGATCATGTCCTCTGGCTCCTTGTTGAGCATCTGAGCACTGGTGAGCATCATGCAGCGTCCCACCTCTTTGTCCAAATGTCTCAGGATGTTGTCCAGAGCTTTTCGGACTTGGGAGTAGTACAGCGACATGCCTATTAACTTGGCCTCCTCTTCAGTCAGTGTTTTGCTCAGGTAGGTTTTCTTCTTTTTAAGAGAGTTTCCTGAAGGCAGTGTGGCGCCTGTGTTTGGCATTGGTGGCTCTCCATCTTTCTGCTGCAGAGCATCCGCTATCACCAGGAAAGCCCTCAAACCAATGTTCATGCGCTGAAATACACAAAACATAGCTTGTCTAATGTTCAAAGAAGAGAAAAAATGGCCTGGTTAAGGGTAAGCGTCCTAAGTCATTTTCATTCTAAACAGCACCTTCAATTCAGCGTCAACACAAAAAACACATTTTATAACTCAACATCGACACTCATTTGGCCTCTGCTGCCATGGATGACTTCCTGTTGGGTTTGATCTCTATGAATATTTGGCTTAATGGTGGAGGCGTCTGTTTCACATGAATGTGATTTCACAGAGAAACATAAACTTAGCCATTAGCTGCTTTTTAATATCGCTAATTCAGGGAAGCTAATGTCTAGGTTAGTCTATCAGAGTAAACTGGCTAAGTTCAAAGGATAAGTTCACACACACACACACTTTTTTTTTTATATAGCGCCTTTCTACCTGCTTTAGGCACTCAAAGCGCTTTACATCAAGGAACCAGTCACCCATTCACACTCTCATTTATACACCAGTGTACGCAGACACTGGAGGCAAGGTGGGTGAAGTGTCTTGCCCAAGGACACAACGATAGTGGGCACCTGCGGGATTCGAACCGCCGACCCTTTGGTCACAAGACGACCCGCTCTACTCTCTGCACCACTGTCGCCCAAGTTCAACTAGCTTCATAGTTCAGGGCTCAGATCTAGTGTGCACTCAAATACTGCTTAATAATTTTTTGTTACATTATTTCTATTGTTTTCTACCGTGTAAAAGCTATTTTCATTGACTGTGGTCAGAGCATTGAAGGAAAAGGCAATTTTAAGCATAAATTGACTCAAATGAGTTCGAGTAACCATGTGTATTGTGGTTTTCTGTATAAGATATTGAAAGTCCTTCTCCGACTTGATATTAATGGAGTTGTTTTACAAGTTGCACTGGTATTCTCATAAATATCAAAAGGAAACGAGACACTTGATTTATAAAGCATAGACTTTCAATTATCAGACAAATGCTTTCTCTACCTACAAAGCAATGATGAGTCTAAGATGACCCATGGATCTTTACCCAACGACAGACAAACGCAAATAAAAGCAGGAATGCTGCTTTCTGTTGAGTATCCAGGGGTATAGCATTGTTTGGCCGATGTCCGAGTGTGCATGTTATTGATACCGAGTTGTTTTTACCTCAGGGTTCAGACTGAAGGCTTTGGCTGGTTTCCCAACACTCAGCAGGTCAAAAATGATCTCCTTCATGGCAAAGTCCAGTCTCTCCTGATCAGACACAAAAATTGTAATACTTATAAACTGATGCATGGAGTTACAATTACAGTGAGATCTGTTCTGTGTAAGTGTTCAAGTGTATCAAATGGTTACAGTACAAACCTGTGCAATAAACTGGATGATTTTGACAAATATATTTAGCGGCATGTCTCTGGGAACAACACTACGGCTGCCTTTGGGAAACAGTGTGGAGGTAATGGACGTCAGGCGACTGAAGACAGAAAAAGACAAGACAAACCAAGGTAAATATGGACTTTATGTACATTGCTCGTGCTAATATTGTAAAAAATGAAAACAAAATCCCCTTACCTTTGTGTTGCAGTGTTGCTCTCACACTTGATCCGTATCATGTAAACCCATAGGAGACGGTACAGTGATTCAAGAGCCACACGCGCCATTTTGGGATCTTTATTCTGAAGACAAAAACAGCATAGTATTAAAAACCTGTATTGTGCTTCCCCTGAGTCAGACATCAGCATTTGTAAGGGTGTGCTCTCAACCAAAAATAAGCTGCGTGTCGTGCCATACATAGCCAATTGTCACAACCTTAAAGATCTTAACTTGCGCTGCCTTCCTCTTCACATTGCATACTGCTAATACTTTAGATTGTTATGTAACTGGAAATTAGAGATATGTATAGAGGGAAGCATTTCATGAGATTTTATTTGCAATGTTGTGTCTGTCTAAACTGAATGGGTCGCAAAAGCTAACTTGCAAAGGATTGTGATTAATATGAATAGGTTTGCTTACAAGTGTTAAGTGTAAATAGGAAATCTCACTTTGTTGCCAACTTTTTAAAAAGCATTTCAACAAAACAACTCACTTTGAGGTTTGAAAGGCAGTTGTTGAGGAAAATGTGCCAGCGACAGAGGAAGAAGTTTTTCTGACTGACACATAGCAAACAGGTCACTAGAGGGTACAGCGCCTGATGGAGAGACAGAGATACAGGATAAACATTAAGCATTCATGACATTCTAAAATGAGATATCATTAACAGTGAACTAGTTTTAACTAATGTAATTGTCTTTTGATGCAATTAATAATTTCAACAACAATGAAATGTTTCTGCTTTCATGACAGTAACTACAAATAAGTGATGTACATGAAAATATGTTTGTTGTATTTCTATTTTATTTACCTGTAGCTGTAACATCAAATATAAATTATTTTTTGATGCTAAAATTTGAAAACACGTGCTAATCACAGAATAGCTTCACCTTCCCAAATGTGTTGCATTACTTCTTGGATTTCAACAGAATGATTTTCTTGGACGCTCATCTGTTTCAAAAGTGTCAGTGCAGATGGAGATACGTTTCCCACACTTGGGTGTTCAGCTCGTTTATGTATCTGACATTTCATCACCTGTATGGCCTTCAGTGGGGCCCATTCACAGACAGCACTGAGATCATACTTTGACGTGAATGTGCTGTTAATTATCACTCTGGTCTGGGTACATCCTGGTCATAAACCCTCACTCAACCCCAGTGGACATATTTCCCTATTGTATCTTATCAAAGTAAACGCTTGATGCCTGTCTCCTAATGCATTGTTTAGCGCAGTTTGGAAGAAGAATAACAAATTACATAATTCAAAATCATTGCGCTCATACCTGAGATTTCTGAAGCGGCCGCCGTCTCACATGCAGTTGTTTGTGTCTGAGGGAAAGGATCTTATCTGTGCTCGGAGGTGTGGTCGAGTTTTAGGGACGCCAAGCATTCTCAGCTTGTTTGAAGAATTTACACAATTTTTCCAGGTTCATGACAAGCACTTTTTAAAGGTCCTATATCATGCAAAATTTAGCCATGTTGTTATGCTATTTCCTTATCAAAAACACCCCCAGAGCGGTTTTTGGTATTATTCACGCAGTTCTAAGTAATCCTCCTGAATCCTGCTCTCTGAGCAGCTGTTCCGCCCTCTCCTGGTAAACGACTGAGCTGTTCAGTTGTGTCGTCACAAAGGAACGAAAGTGCTCTACGTCTGTAATGTAATGCCTTACGGCCTGATTTTAATTTATAAAACAGCTTTTTCATTTTTGTTGTTGTAAGAGAGTAATAAAGAAAAAAAAAAAAGAAAAAAAAGAACTCTCCGATGCGTCTGTGCTGTCCCACGAATCTAATCAAGCGCACCTACGGCCGGATGAGCCATGGATCCGAGCAGAAGTGTTGTTTTGAAGACTGAGCTCTTTCTAACCTACTCTGGACACCGCCTGTTCTTTTTTCTTACCCAACGATAATGTCACGGATGCGCGTTTGGCTACGAGAGGAACAGGACTATTCAACCTTCCTAAAGAAGAGTGCACTCGCCAGAAGTTGGAATTTCTTTCCGGGATTCAGCTACTATATCAACCAACCTGATGGATGCTTGGTGAACCTTGGCCAGAATCAAAGTGGATTAACTTTTATAACCAACGCATGTCCCATAACCCGATGGGGAAGCCAAGCTGAGCGGTGAGTCAATCCAAACGCGTGTTAGCCTGTGTGTTAGCCATTTATGAAACTATTGCACATGTCAACTCCTTATAACTGCATTATGTGAAGAAACTTCACTTTTTGCAGCGATATTTATATTTATAATACTGCAAATGTGAAATGAGCGGAGAGAGGGGTGGAGTTAACTGAATCGAAGCGTCTTGTCTTCCGGGTAGGGAAAATACCCCCCAAAATACTTATATTTCTCTCAATAATGAGTACTCCATAGTGATAGAGGTACAATATATCATATAAATGCCTATACTTTACTTTGGAATGGCTAAAATAGCATGATACAGAACCTTTAAGGCATCAAGTGACGGCCAACTACAACGTTGTATTTTGATGTTGCTGAGCATATGATTGATATTTGGAGCTATGGACATGTTTGTGAAGTTTATATAGTCTGGACTGAGTTTAGTAGAGTGGAGGATGTTTTGCTTCTATTCGCAGAAGCTTCTTCTTAGCGCTTGTGGTCAGAAAGTGTGGCAACAAGACCAAAGTTAGAGCCGTCTGATACAAAATTTCAATGTAATTAAACAGTACAATGTTATCAGGATTCCAAATGTAGGAACTGCATCAATTAAACATACACCCCCGGTTGAGTGATCACTGGTTAAATTTCCATATTGTATCTCATTTTCTGATTCCTCTCCGCGCCTCCCCGCTGCTGTCAAATACTAACCATCTGTCAGTGTTTCAGAGCTGTCCACTGGAGCCTAACTACGCTCCTGTCTCTTCATATAGAGATAAAAGTCACGTGTGTTGGAGTCTTACTGTAAGTGCCTTCACATATTGTTGTTACTGGGGCTGCAGGATGAATGGAGGCGTGTACTAAGGCAGAGAGATGTGAACTGACCAGAGAGTGCTTCTTTCGCGAGGACAGGTCCAGCGTGATGTCGTACAAACTCTCCACAAAGTTACGCAGACACGGGACATTCACCTCGTTCTTCACAGTCTGCAGGGCAAAGAGAGATTAGAGTTCATCTTCGCTAAAACTAGACAAGAGAATTTTATTTGTAGAGCACAATTCATACACCGAGTAGCGCTTTAAAAAGGAGCAAAAAAGCAAAGGAAGCAACAACAAGAAAACACTTCAGGTTATCATATGCACAGCAACAATAAACCTTTGGATTTGAACATTGTTAAAGTTGACGCCTGTCTCACATTTTCAGGAAGATTATTCACATTTTTTTTCAATTTTATTCAGTTTATAACCAGGAAGTATTTTATCCAAACTTGGGACTGGCACAAATATGTCAACGAGTATCAGCATTAAATAAAATATCCTAAGTAAAAAAAATAATAACACATTTTTTTCATTACATTTTATGGACAGTACTGTACTTTACAGCTTTGAAAAACTGATTTGTCACGTCTATTATGAACTAGGGATGCACCAATCCGCTTTTTTGAGCTCCCGATCCGATATTTTGACACTTCATCTGGCCGATACCGATCCGATACCGATCCAATACAGTCTTTTTGTATTGTTATATCTGTATCTAATATATATCATTATATATTATAGCCTATGGATATTACAGTAGTTTTACCAGTTTTTTTTATAAACATGCAAGAGGTTTTGGCTTTAGCTTTGAATTTTAAATGAGAACGTTTTTCAGAAGCAGGTGTTAGCGGCGGTAGAGAAATTAATTTATATCCTCTTGTTGGGGTTTGTTCTGTTTCCCCTCGCCCTTGTTTGTTTTTTCTCTTTAGTGCTGGTGGTTGACGGGGGCGTGGCTGGGACCTGCAGCAACGAGGCACACCTGGTCCTTGATGATGAGCCTGATACTAAAGCTCTCTCCAGGCCTCACTACGCTGCCAGAAAATTCCGTCATGTTCGGTACGAGTGCTGGGTTGTTTTGATGTCTGAAGATTTTTTGATACTTACCTATTTCCTCCTGTGCTCAGGATATCCTCGGTGCCTCACTGTGTCCTGGCTCTATCTGCTCCCAGCCTGCCTCCGTCACCTCAGCCTATTCATCTTTTTGTAAAAATAAATTCTTAAAGCTGTCCTGCCTCTGTCTCCGCTTCGGGGTCCAACTTGAAACCTTAACACCTCCTGTGTGATATGGATGTTGTTCTGTTATGATTGATTGATTGTACAGTTTCTGTGATTTTATCTTGGCAGCCATCTGAATTCCATTTTGAAATGTGTCTTGTAAGCTCATGAGGGTTGGGCACTTACTTATGTGCAAGACACAACATAAGAATAAATAAATAAAATAATTGTCCTGGATCAACAATCCCGTCTCAGTGTGTGATCATTGTTAAACGGTTCATTGTGTAGATGGTGGTTTTATTGACTTTATTTGTGCATATTTCTCGTTTCCACGTGATGACTGGAGCTTTAGCTTGTAATATTAGCTTTCGCCGGAGGGAATGCTATCAGGGCATCATCAAGGCCCAAACGCATTCCCAGCGCAGATCCCGTCATGGAAATAAGTTTTCTTATCACTGGTTTTAATCCTGGGTGTTGAGGTAACAGAAACACTGATGTGTGTCTTTGTAAAAGTCTCAGAGCTGCTGTAGCTCCGGTTTACAACACGTGAAGCTAAACCTCCATGATGACTGACTGTTTACATCTGCGCTCGACATGCGGGGAGGGGGCTCTGCTGAGCTGAGGAGCAGTGGTTGGTAACTCGGCTGGTGACGAAAGGTCCAGAGGCGTCTCCAGGAGGTGGGGGCGTTCCTAGGAGGACTGAGGCATAGCTACACCTAAAATGGCTGCCGTCTAAGTCTTTAAAGATAACTCAAACATACGTGAATGAGCCAAGGCAACACTCCAGGCATGTGTTTAATGAGGGAATGACATAATAACATGATGTAAAGCTTGAAAAAGTCGATTTTACATAATACCCCCTCTTTAAGGCGTACAGTAAATTTGAATATGACTTAAAGCCACAATGCGGAACATTTGAGGTTACACTGTATATTGCTACATTGCAAGAGTATCACTGGCCTGTTTTGTCATAAAACAGTCAGGTCTGAGGAGAGGCGAGCCCCCTCACAGTACGTGTTTTTTATTTCAGGTCTTCCCCACCAAGAAAACTCCCATAACAAACAAACGCAGCATTTTGTCCTGACCGCCACTGTACGTCCAATGAACATAAAACAGCAATATAAATGCACTCACAGCAGCGACAGGGACAAGTATCTCCACGAAGAGACCAGATAACGAGTGTTTGATGTCTTTGTCCTTCACGTCCAAGAAATACTGCGCACATTCCTGAGGAGAGAGAAGGAGAGATCGCAGGGGCTGATCAGCGGCCGAGACAGTGGGTTGTTTTGGTGTGCACTTCCTAAACGCTACCGATGTAAAAGCCCCGCGTCATTATCAGCAGAGGAAATGGGAAACAGGAGTGCAATCACCATCACAAAACTAATAAACAGGGCACTTAACCTCTAATTACTTCGGTGGAACTTCTCAGCATCGAAAGCATGGTAGTACAGATATGCCTAAGTGCTAGCAGACAGTATTGTATAGCATGCGTATGAGTGCATTACACAATATGGGCTTTTCCCCTGTTCTTGTTTCATTATATTGAAGAAATTGATACACACATTAATTTTTTTGCGACTCTACCTGCATGAACTGAAAAGATGCCTCGAAGTCCTCCACTGGGTACATCTTGATTCGGAAAAATTTGAGGCCCATGATAAGGCTGATGGTGGACTGGATCACATACGAACTCTGCTCCTTTTGCTTGAGCTCCTTTAGCTCTGAAATGAACTTCTTCCTGACTGCTGGGAACCTGCCAAAACAAGCCATTAAATATGATTAGATATTTGAGGAGCTTTCTCAGCAAACTCTGCCAGGGCACGGTAATTAAAACAAAAGCAGGGGGAATGAAAAGTGAGTAATGTTGTGATTTGGCGGCGCAGTAGGCGGAGGAAGTATTTATACCCCTCTATTTATTCCAATGATATAATGTTGAAGTCTGATACTGAAAATGTTGACAATATATATTTTTTTATTCTTAAAAATATACACAGAGAGATGGACGATAACAGTGATTTTTGTAATGCTAAGGCTAAGATGCGCTTCACATTAACACTGACATATCTTCTCTTATTGTTCACATACTAAAACCAGGTGAAAATATATGTACACTAAACATTGAACCGTTTAATCTCTTAACTCCCACCTGAACCAAGCACATTTTCTCCAGTTTGGCTTCACCCAAATCTAAAAGCTTCTTGAAACAATCATCAAAATAGCGACAAAAACAAGAAGAAAAATAAAAGAGACAAAAAAGAAACAAAAAATGAATAAATAAATACAGAAAAAAATAAATACAAAATAAATATATAAATAATTACATAAATAAATAAATGCACTTATTATAATAAATGCATGCAAATTTGATCTTTATTTTATTTATTTATATTTATATATATATATATATATATATATATATATATATTTATTTAATGAGGCGTTGCAATGGCCAAGAGGATGTAAGCTCCAGTCAAAAGCTTTTACATTTGGGTGAAGCCGAACTGGCGAAAATGCACTTGGTTAAGGCGGGAGTTAAGAGGTTAAAAATCATCAGTCAATTCAACAAATGCAATCACAAAAATAGAAATAGAAATCAACATATTTAGACGTGAGGAACGATATTGGCTAAGGTGTGAAAACTAGTGAAATATTCCCAATCGTTTCATCTAATTCATCAGACTGCTACATAGTAAAAAAATAAATAAAGACGTCTGAATATGATCTGAACCAACTGTAAAGAATATCAAACATGGGTCATTTTCCCAGTAGACTCCTACAATTAAAACAGGAACAGTGTAATTAATAGTGTTTAGATTTGGGCGTATGTGCTTGAAGGTGTGTGTGTGTGTACTGTTGTAAATGGCCTCCATGTGGACAGATCTTTATCAACGCGGCCCAGTCTAAATTTAGAAAGGCATGTGGAGGGGTGATGTGTTGAGAATGTGTGTGTGCCTGCTTGTTCTGGGGTGAGTGCATTGGTGTCTGTGGCGTTTCACGTGCTTCACATGGGCTGGCACCGCCGATAAGTGAGTGGAGGAGTCATCAGGAGATCACGTCTGGTGCTGAGTGTTACAATATGAGGCAAATAAACACTGCAGGCCATAAGACGAGCTGTATGTAAGGGGAAAATAGTGGCAAGAGAGTGGCACTCTCACACTTTTAGAGTGTGTATTGTATATATTCCATAAACATGACCGATGCGTGTCTGTGTTGCCAAATATAAACATGTTTAAATAAAATGTTTGGTAATAATCGCAGTATGTTATCAGAAATACTTCATATTAGCAATCATGCCCTTCCAGATCAATGTTTTTGTGTTTTTGTTTTAACTTTCAGAGCTATATTTCATGGGCACCCTGAAAATGTAATACCTTTTACTCATTGTTATATTTTGAGTTACAGTTATCCTCGTTTACAGGTTCTGTTTCGTTGTTTAATGTGACAATTACATTTAAAGGTTTTGCAGATTAAAAAATTGCAAATTCGATGCACAAAATACAAAGATTATGTTCCAGACTGTTCAGAACCTCTTCTAAATATGACCTTACAGGAGTATTTATGTTTGCCGAAAACCTAAGTCACGGACACTGAAGAGTCTGTTTGTTCATGGCATAAATGTGTGGAACTGTCTTGGGTCCTGTTTATCATTATTTATGTTAAAAATCACGTTTAAAGCAAAAACTATTAACAGTTATCAAAAAGTTAAATGGTAACGTAACTCTAGCTGCTGGAGTCTTCTTGTTTCTTAATGGAGGTACTTTATAATCCAGTTTATACAACACATATTTGTGAAGAACACTGGGCAAAATAAACAAAGCCACAGCCTAGTCCTTTTGGGTCTTAAACATTGTCATTTAATTTTTACTGACCAAATAAAACTAAAGGTGGAAAAGGTTATAGCATTTTCAGTTCATTAAAGAGCAACTAAACACCAAATCAAGTTTTTTTTACTGATAAACTGTCTCACTGGGTGTCTCATAGTGTTGTCTACTGGTCCCTGACATTATTCTGACATTATAGCACAAACATGTGTAAAATCCTAACTTTGGCCTGAAAACGAACTCTGCTACTGAATTAGAATTTCCTGATTGGCTGGAGACGTGTCCACGGCCTCCACAGAACATCATAAGCCGCACCAGCTCCACACATCGTCATCAGGTGCTGCCCATTGTCCTGCCCCTGTACCTGTGATATATAACTAAGTCCCTCCCACGTAATCTGTCTGCTGTGATTGTGCCAATGCATAGGCCCACACACTCACCCCCCGCATGTCACCCCCACCCTCAGAGACCGCCTCTTTCACAGCAATTTTTGACTTTTGTTTGTGGGTGGGGAAAGGCTTTGGCACGCCCGTTTAGGTACTCTTTAACTGTTATTAACTGACATAATTAATAAATTACTCAAAGTGCTGCCCAGTGTTGTTGAACAGCTACTATGCTGATGAAATCCTGGTTTCTTTGCTGGGTTAATTCTTTTGATCCAATAGCCTCTTTTAGTCTACAATATTGGATCGATTAAGCCCCAAATCCCCAAGAAATACTTCACAGCCAAAAGAACTATTGAAGGCCAATAGTGTTCACAATGACCTTTATTTGTCTTCTTTGTTAACCTACCTCCCTTCAATAATACACAATCATACCCTAATTCTTTGAAATCATACCCCAAGCGTAAGTTCCATCACAGGACGAGCCATTGAACTCATACATTTGTAAGACAGACACAACTTCAGCACGCAACAGTTAGACAGACAGTTCTTGCACTGTCCTGAAGACATATGGACACCATGTGTAATTGCAGTTTGAATGAGGTCAAAAGGAGGACAGGTATGTAGCTACTGCATATTCAGGTTTTCACAGCTGCAAGTGTGGCCTGGATTTCAACACAAATACGCTGCACAACGGCAATGGCCCAAGCAACAATGAATAACGTCAAGTTTAACAGGGAACCTCCAGTGATTAAAGAACTATTCTTTCTTCTTATTTATACTTTTAGCGTGTTTCACAGTAATAGACTCTGGTTGCCTCCGTCTACTCGCAGAATTTATCACGGTATATATTTATTTTTAAACATATTAAAGATATAGAGTATACTGTACTATTTATTTATTTATTTGTTTGAGCAGTTACTATACAGATAAAAAAGAAAAGAAAAAAAAGAAAAACTATAGCCATGTTAATGTCAAACAATGACCACTTATCTTATTATTATTAGAAATAGAGAGAATAGAAGGGAGAATAGGGAGAATAGAGTCCACTAAATCAACACAGAAGGGTATTACTAGACGACGACAGACGACGAATCAAGACTCAAGGATGATGATGATGATGATGATGATAATTATTTTATCCTGACTGTTGCATATTTTTGTGTAACATGGGAATGTTAAGTATTTTATAATCTTACATGCATTACAGTGATCCCTCGCTATAACGCGGTTCACCTTTTGCGGCCTCACTCTTTCACAGATTTATTTTTAGCACAACTGTGTATGCTTTTTTACAGCGTACTGTATGAACACCATACGCACATTATATTCTGCTTCCTGATTGGCTAGTCGCAGAGTGAGCCTCTCTCTAGAGGATCTTTGTGTGTCCCGTCAACACATCAGCGCACACACTACACGCCGCAGTGTCACAGCAGCACAGGCCGTGCATGAGCGGGTCCGACTCCGCGTTCACTTTCTCTGAACTTTTCCGGAATAAACACCGCTAGCATGTGGCGCTTGCCTGAGCTAAACACTGAAGCCTGTAACTGCTACGATAAAACTTTGGTCGTAGCTACGATTGTCTCTTACTGTAGTTTGAACAAGCGCACAGCAGAGACGAGAGCAGCTCAAGATGTTACCATCCCCACGTCTGTAATGTGAATCTAAAATCTTATTAGACAAATAAAATCACACAGTGACACCAGGCATAAGGGAGAACCCGTGTGAACTAGTGAGAAAAGTGTATGAAGTGTGTGGTGAGGGGTTTTACAGCCTTAAAACATATATAATAATTGTAAAAAATAAAGCTGTCATTTCGTTTATAGTGGGTTATTTTTAGAACGTAACCCCCACGATAAACGAGGGACCACTGTATAACAAAATATAATGTAACAGGACAAAACAGAAACCCAGCAGCTATGTTCCTAATAAACCATACGTTCACAGGAAATCATTTATTTTGGACATTACCTGGACTGGGCCACAACTCCAACCACTTCGGCGTAGAGGTCAGCCACAATGTGCATGTTGCCAGTGTTGGGTCCCAAATACCTAAAAAAAAGCACAAAGCACAGCCATGTTAGAAAAAAACTGCTATTGTACTGTTAGATGTATGAGTATGAAGTACTAAAAAGAAAGTGAAATTGTTTGCGAGTCTTACCCTTCTTTATACTTGAACTGCTTGAAGGCCAGGTTGATTACCTCCTGAATCAGCCCGTCTAACAATGGATGAAGGGGGATCTTCAACGAAAGGACAAGATTATGGGTTATTGTAAAACAAAATGAAAAGCTGTGGTGACAAAAGAGCTGATATGGAGGAAGAATTGCTGCATTGTGCTAAAATAATCATCCCGTTTCATATTTAGGCCATGCTAGTACATTTGCATTTTAAAAAGCATAACTTGGCTCATTTTGTAGTCAAATTTTTGTAACCACTGCAGAGACATGAAGTTGTGGGAAATGTTAACTCCTGATGATGTGGTTTTATGGACATTAGCAGCATCACTCACCTGCTTTAAAACTTCGATCAGAACGAGAGAGAACATAAAGTCTATTGCCAGATCCCTCCGCTCCAGTAAGTAGTCTTTCTGCTGCTCATCGCTAGAAAAGACAACAGCATCTCATCATCAATACAGTCTCAACAAACTATCAAAGCCCATTTTGATTGTCTTCCATCTATGATTAAAGTTTTAACATTGTTTTGCTTAAAAACAATCTGTTCTTTGTATTCTTATTTCAATACTGTCTTGACAATTCCAGCGTGATTGATAATTCTTGTTCACATTTCAACCAGGCATTAGCACAAAAACTAGAACTGTCAGTGTTTACAGCATTTTTACACACTGCCATGACCAAAACAAAGTCTCCCCCTGGATCTGGGGTTGCTGCAGTTAGTCAATAAATGACTTTTGAATATGAATGACCATCAATGGATCTTCTTTGTTCCCTGATAGCACAGGGATCGTCCAAGATAACAATGCCAGGATTCACTCATGGGTTGGCCACCACAGCGTCCGGACCTTCATCCCATTGAGAATCTTTGGGATGTGCTGGAGAAGGCTTTGGGCAGTGGTCACACTCCCATCATCAATACAAGATCTTCATTGTGTGACATTGCAGAAGCTTTTTGAACCAATGCCAATAACCAATGTAAAGACGTGTGGTGGGTGTGTGTGCTTGTGACATTTTTTGGTGGTAACTTTTTATCTGGAAAGGCACTGAACACTGAACAAGCTTGACCTTTATAAGGCCTTTATACCGTAACATGTGATGGAATACATTAATAGTGTGATACTTTCATTAACGACTTGTGCCTTACTTTTTGGACTTGGTGTTGGCGCGTGGCCTGTACTCGTGCGACTCATCCTCCAGCCCGTTCTGCCTCTTGTACCAGTCAAACAGAGTGCGAAGGATGGAGGGCAGGCAGTACTCGCTAAAGAGCTCATGCTGCTAATCAACTGCACAGAGAGCGGCACACAATTTGATGAACATTTGATTTGAAGACTCTTATTGGCTCATATTGTGCAGCCCTACCACAAATAAAGTCACTAGGATTTGTTCTCTGGAGCGGTATCAGTGTCAAGTACAGACCTGATCAAACTGAGGTCCTCTCCTCTCTGAAGAGACTTGTTCAGTGGCTTCTCCTAAAAAAAAAAAAAAAAAAACAGACGTGTGTTATGAGACCATATTGTAACTCTACAAATGCTTACATTTTTCAGAACTGGTTAAGAAATCCATAACTATTATAATACAGAAAACAATAATAGCTTCCATTGTATTGTGCTTTACAAGAGTTTCAAAGGCTACAGTGCAGTTATTATTCAGATTCCCTATTGTAGCCACAACTGCGCTGGGGTAGACTGATGGAAGTGAGGGTGCTAATCAGCATCTCCACCATCTCATCTCATGCAACACTTCCAAAACATGTAACAAAGTCACTCAAGGAAAAAAGAGACAAATTGGCGAAGGGAATGAGAAAAGCATGAGGTCCAGCAGCGTTAAACTCACCAGCGGCTCGGCCATTATAATCCTTATCTTGCGTTCGGACAGCAGGGTGAAGTTTGCGAACAGACTCTTCAGGACGAACTCGCCCGGTTTACTCTCCGGGTCCACGTTTACCGGCGCCATGACGACAGGACCCTTCCTCTCCACGGTACCAGTGACAGGCGGGGCGGGTGGCTTCAGACCCACTGGAGAGGCTGTGGACAGAGGACAAAAAAATACAGGTTTATTTAGATTAACTGAAATAGATTGAGTTTCTTCTTGTGACAGGTGGACACACAGACTCAGACTAAGAAGAGTAGAAGAAAGAAAAGAAAAAAGAAAAATAGAAAGAAAAATAAACACTATTTGGGCAATGAAAGTTGACTAAATGGTTCACTAGAAACTTACCGGAGAAATTGAACAAAACAATGACAACCAATCATATCGATTAGGGGCTGCAAAACAAGTCGCAGAATTCTTGTTAATGCAATACTAATATCCATCAAACACTGAGGTCTTGTAGAGCTTTTCACATTTTTGCCAACACAAAAACCAAAATGAATCGTGACTGAAAAATGAGCAAAAGTTTAGTTTAAGTCATAAATTATTTCTGCTCAATAAGCCACAGTCCGACTTAGGATAATCTATATTTACTGCATATTCAATGAAAGCACTTTATGTCAATCGAACACTGTAAATTTATGATGATGCATAGACCAAAAACATGCAGCAGATGTGTAAAAGTCAAACTTTTCTGTCCGAAAATAACACTCTTATGCATTTGTGGTCCAGTAAATAAGCAAAGTCCTGGTGTGAAGCCAAGTGTCTGGAGCCACAACTAAATTTAGTTCTATATAAAGAGTGGGCCACATTTGACTCGATACATTTTCCAGATTCGCAAACGCCAACTGCTCAAGAGCGCCTTATTCCTCTCCTCAGGGATTACATCATATTGATACCGCGCGCTGATAGCTCTCATAAGACGTAATGGCATCTGCAGCGATAGTGTGCAGACTAAAAGGTTACATTAGACAACAAAGAAACTGACACAGCGAGGGAGGGGTTGTTCCTGTCACTCACCTGACACAATATTGACGTAGATCTTAAATAGAAAAACATTACTCCGGGGATCAGTGCATTTTCACAGCAGCAATGTGAACACTTTGTTATAAAAATCAAGTGAAGCTAATACGCTTTCTTTATTCTTGCACATGTCCAACTTTCCAGTCCAGAGTTATCCACCTTATTTGTCTCTATTGGGTTAGTCCTTGTCTAGAACTCCTTAAGTCATGGTTTGACACTTTTTAGGTCTGATTTAGTCCAAGTTTAGACCTGGCAGTGTCTTATTTTTGATCATGTATAGAACTGATTTAGATCTGGTGGTACTAGGAAACCAACAATTTTCTGAAAACCATTGCGCTGTAGTCCATTTCTCTTCCTTGATTAAAGTTACCAATGTGAGGAATATGAACTGAATGGTAATCGTGGATGTTAGGTTTGCGAGGTGAATGCAAATCAAATTGAAATTGCAATTTGAATGGCCACAATTAGCAGCAACAGCAATTATTTCAGCAAGCTTTATAATGTTCTGACTCCATGGAGGTTGTTATAAAGCCCACTCACCCGGTAGCTTAGACCTTTGCAATGACTGTGATTCTATATGTTTAAAGTGTGCACTAAAAGTGATTAAAAAAAAATAAAAATTAAATACTGTTCAGCCCTAATGATGATAGTAGAGGCGATACTTAAATGATATCAAATAGAGTGAGTAATGTTTGGACTAATGTGTTTTTTTAAAGCCAAGTGTGACAGAGGATAAGGATAAATATGCACCGTGTAAATCACAGACAAAAGCCAAGTTTATTTCTAATACTATCTTACATTACTGAAATAACACTGTGGTTGAGCATTTTTTTATGCGATGGGTATTTCTGCCAGTAGCAGTTGCTTTTCTTCCCCCCGGTATTATATTGTAATGCCAGGCATTCAGTTGTACAAACCCCATGCGGACAGTTCAATCCGCCCGTCAGTTGAGGCCGGTTGACCTCCGTTGACCATGTGACCCTGCGGTGCTCGTTTCCCCGAGGAGGTGAGAGGCGACAGGACTAATTACTGGCCTCTTTCGAGCCCTGTTTGCGTGTAACCCAAGCAGTGGCGTGATGCAAGCATGGGTGCACGTGGACAATATCCAGCCCCATATTAGCTTACCAAGGCCTTTGATGAAGCTGATGACACTAGCTCTGCTCCATTTTGTTGGGACCTCCATGGTGTTGACAGGTGACAGAAATTAAGAAATAGTATCAGGTGTAAAATGAATCCCTTAAGAAAATATAAAAAAGCTTGAAATGTTCTACTTCGACAGCCACCATGTTAGTAAGCAAGGTATATCCCACAAAAAAGTGCTGGACTCGTTCAGCCAAAGCTAAAAGTGTATGCTCCCATTGTAGAGCAGCAGCTACATCCAACATTGAATCCAAATTAGCCAAGACGTCATGGTGTATCCACAGATGGGGGCAGCCATTGAAGGCCTCAATGTTAAAAGTTGTTAGAAAGTCAAGCAGCTCGTTCCACTGTCTTGCTTCAGGACGGGTTGGTTGCAGAGTGCAGCGTGCCTCATGTTGAGTAGATACATAAGACCGTGACCCAACTATCAGGTTGTAGCTTAGACTGGTCCCAAAAGGTTCCTTTACAGCGTGACCTTGAAAAACAGTAGACGCTGGTCAGTGGGAAGTTGCAGCAGAGTTTAGTGCTTCTGGAGAAGTGTCTTCCTCTCGGCTGTGCGCTGCGTTGTCAGTAGTCATTTTAAGTTATAAAGTCTGCTTGCTGCTTGAGGAGATCTGACCAGAGGAGCTGGGGCTGGAATTTCAACACTGCCCCGAGAGAGCAGTGCGGGGTGGGTGGGAGCGAGAGGGGGGGCGACTATATATAGAGCGCTGGCGGTCAGTCTCTTACATACCCACCACTCCTACTCCTGACCCCGAAGTGTGCGCGTATGCAAACAACACGAGCTGCTTCATAGAGGTACCTTTGTTTAGAGAAGGCAGGTACGGCCGAGGCTTTACACTGGACTCTGTGTGTCCCCATGTAAGAAGTCACTGTATCCCTGTTAGAAAATGAACTGACTTGTATTTGACAGATGCTCAAGTTCTGCTTGTCAAAATAAATGTTATGCAACTTTATGGTTTAGTTCTGCCTCGGCCTTTTCCTTAGTCCTGGTTCTATCCACGTTTTGCAAGCTGTGCGTCATCTTTTTTTTGGTGCAAATTAAAACATGTCGTGCCATGCGCAAAAGAAAAACGTTTTGACATCAGATTTAACTGATTCTGATGAAACCATTAATGAATGTGAAGACATAATAATAAAAAGTTCAATTGTGTTTTTTGTTGTGGGCCTAATGGGACTGAAATTTAGAAATCAGCTAGGAGGTGTTTACTTCATTATAAGACTGCTTATTAACAATCTTATACCGAAGTAGAAACAACTGCAAAAAAAAACACCTAAATCCTGAGACCGTATAAGGCTTGTTTTTATTCCTATCGTCAACATAGTGATGCCATAGTCAAGTGTATTATGGATATGAACAAAATCTGCACCCATAGCCACGACATGACAAATGAACAAGGTGATGTCATATACATATTCTCTACAGCGGACTTAAAACATCTAATCTGCTTCAGCTGTCGTGTCACATTTGAGCAATGTTGTGATGGTTCATTTCTCAGAGTCAATACAGATAAAGGTTAAACGGTGTAAAACGATCCTCCACAGCCAACTGATGCAGTGCAGTGACCAGAGCTCATGAACAGGTTTCCATGACTCTGCATTTTAGCAGGTCATCAGCAGAAAACATTGCTGGCATCACTGGTCGATTGAAGCCACTTCCAAATCAATTGCATTACCTTTGACGGGATAATATTAAATCAACTTTTTAGAGCTTTTTACCATGTTACAAAGTTGCTGTCTCATATCATTCTCCGACCACTAGCGCATCTTTGTGTCATCTCAGAGTCTACCTTCTCTTTAAATGAACACTATCAAATTGGATACAAATGTTATCATTAGCTTTTGACCTTTGGCACTGTATTATAACATAAACAAAGATAGACATTATAATATAGATAATTACATTTATAAGAGTTTGCTACAAATGAGATCAACCCAACATGAAGGACAAACGTTAGTTGGTGAACGGTCACAGGTTTAACCTCCTTCAGCACTAGACCACTATTCTATTGTGCACACAGCATATACACTTAGTGGCAAGCAAAAGTCAGTTAATAAGGTGAGACGTGTAAAGATAAGATGAGACGTGTAAAGAAATTTCCATGAACACACAGGCTAACTTTGGTGCATAACGTCACATTGTCTGGCACACTGACATAGTGAAGGCATGAATCACTACCACATATAGATAAGACAACAGGGCACACCTAAAGACCTAAGAAAAAACCATCTTACAAAGAGATTAAATTAAAGAGTAGACAGCTACCTAGGGATGACACACTACATATTTCACTACCTGAGAAGACGACCTTTGCGCAGATAGAGAATATAATTATAAGTTAACACAAACGCACAGTGAGTGCCATCAACAAGCGTTAACAGCAGCATAAGTCAGGCCCGGCTGCTGACTCACTCTTTCTGAGTCTGATTTATGCCCTTGGCACCGCTCAGGCATTTCTGTGGCACTGCATTTTACATCAAGCACCCGGGTCGGTAAGTGAGAAGTCTGAGCTTGTATATAGATGAAATGGAGTTAATATTAGATTAGAGATGGGTATACATGTGTCCACATGTGGTCAAGCAATACCACAATGACGTTACTATACTTTATATACAGTAGGTTACATTATAATATTTTTTTTACTATCTCACAATAAAATAATGCTTAGGTATTAAGTCAAGGTGTAAATAAATAGACATATAATTCAATTTAGCTCAGTATATGGCATAAAGTGTTCAAATTAATATGTTAGGCCTTATTCTTCTTGGTACAAATTTTGAATAATTTCTTCCTTTGAACCTTTGCGGAAAGTGTTGTACAAACTAACTTCTTTTAAGCTGTCTTGTTAACAGTGTTATGAATTACGTTTTCAAAATATTCCACCCTTGTGCACGCTAACTGATGCTTCACTGAATGTACGACAGGAAACGCATTACGCATTCTCCACATCAATTTCCTAAAAGCACCCTCATATCCGCCCTTGATAGAAATAATAATTCTAGGAAAATTATTACAAAGCATTATTTATTTTGTACAAAACCGCAGTCTATTTTTGTCCTGTAATTATGAATATGATGCTGTTTTGCGTACAAAAGCGCAGGGCCCGGCGAGTGGCTGATAAGCCGTCCATTACAGTGATGACCTTGGAGCTGCACATCACACACACCAGTGACTGAACCTCAATGAGAAATCCTCACACGTGCCTTTATCGCTGCTGCTGCTGCTCTCTGCATCTGCATAAAACGCTCACAGCGCGCAAACAACACACAACAATTCCCTGTTCACACATGTCAATAAAGACCCTGCTAACTGTAACCTTCACAATATGATACATGTCAAAAAGCAGGTTTTATGTCAACAGATGTAGAGCTATGATAAGTAAAAAACACCACCAGCACAACAAAAAAGAACTTTGTATGTGCATAAATAGGGCTGCCTATCGCCAAATTATTTTTTATTACAATATTAGATGACACAATATCCATATCACAAGAAGCCCAATATTGCAAAATCATTATGGTCTGCCATCTGACTGAGACTACAATATGTTGCTTATACAGCCTAAAACAGGAATCACAGTTACTTTACTTAGTTCCATTATTGCCTTGTTATGGAACAGATGCAACTTCATGAAAAAACTATGATGTGTAAAATTAGTGGAGTGCACTGTGTCGAAATAATTTAGAGAAATGTTGCATAATAGCACAATATCCAAGACAGCAATCAAACATTGCACATTTGCCGATCTTACGGGCAGCACTTTGGAAACACTTGTTTATAAAATGTGCTATATAAATAAAGTGGATTGGATTATCAAACATTGCAATTTTTCTCACATTGAGTGAATGTTTCCAAATTATTCTTAGATTAAAATGATGACTAATTGCTGGGCTCATGTTGACAGAAATATGTCTTTTAGCACAAACTAACAATCTAAGCTCAAATTACCCAATGCATTCCTTATCTGTATGTCAAACGCAGCACATGCAGTGACGGTCAACAAATGGTGTTAATTTGTGGTCTCCTTGGACCACCACCCAAAGAGCAGCACAACAAATTAATAAAAATAAAAAACATACTATCCATCTTTGAAAATCATAATTGGATCATTCTAATCAAACCAAGTGACTGTAAAGGAGCAGTGTTTTGCATGAGGCTGTCTCGATCAACGAGCTACCGTTAGTGCAGCAGTGCTTAGCCAACTGTCCACTGCTGACTGGTAGAAAGTACAATATGTCCAGTGTGTCTCCGAACGACGGGATGCGGCCGTACGAGAGCTGCCTCCGAGCTTTTCAAGGAGAACGCTTCATATCCTGTCTGCAAAAACATTGATCCAGGCTATCGATTTGGAAATTCCGGTCTTTCTGTCAACAACCCCATAAACTTGTTAAATGCAACATAATTCAGGCACAATGTGACGAGTTTAGATGCAGACAGAGAAAACACAAATTAGTGAGTTGTTCTTGGTGTATAATTAGTTCAGAGAAAGTGCTGAGTTGTCGGACTGCCCTGAGCTAACCCTGAGCACATCTGACGACCTCCCGTCTTCCATTATGTAATCTTCCAAACATTGACACTGCAGATCAGGTTTGTGCTTTTGCTTTTCTACAATTCTGTACTTTTTAATGTCCCGATGTGCACCTATTTAAATCACTACGATGCCTTCATTATGTAGAAAAACATTTCTAAACACCACTTTCTTCCACGCTTGCAATTACAGACCCAAAATAAATAAGAAAAATTAAACACAAACAAAATATTTGCTAATAAATTACGGATAAAAGGAAGTAATATGTATACACAAATATGCAAATAATAGTAGATTGTTTGTTGCTCTTAGGTAAACAAACTAAAAAGTACACAAATAAAGAAGAAGCAAGAAGCCCCATGTTTGCTTGTCAAAACAGATTTTGTACACAGAGCCATATGTACTCACTGCCTCCTAAAGACTTGAGCAAGGACTTGATGCTGATGTCAAAGAAGCCTGAATCCTGCTGGCTGGTCGCCATGGCTGCGGAGGCTGTGTCGCCACGGTGACAGACAGCGGAGAGAGGACCGGACAGCAGGATGAGGCTCTGCGGACCAACTCGGGACACGGAGAGGCTGTGAACGCTAATGCCACTGCTCTGTTCTGTCTGTTAATGTGTCAGAGCTGAGGAAGAAAGCTACACAATCCGTCCCGTACTGTGGCTCCGTGCGGCTAACATGCAGCTAGCACCCATCCCCTCTGTGTTTTGCTCTCTCAGGACAGTGATACACAGATGTTGGTAGGCGCACGCAGCCAATCAGCTTAAAGGAAAGAGAGGAGAGAGCGAGAAAGGGGAGGGGAGGGGAGGGGGGGGGGGGGACACAGAGCAGCGCTGCACAGGAAGGTGGACAATAACAAGAAGATCACAAGGGAAGCCCGGAGACAAGTGAGCAACGCACATCAGCGCTGGTGCATGACAGATTCTAGATTCATAAAGATTCATTACAATCTAAAAGGCAAGGTTTATTTATCGTTTTCATTTTGACTGTTTTGGTTCAGGCTAAATGCTGAGCGAGCATGCTGTGATCCACCTCCGCCAATGAGAGCCCAAAGCAGCAATAACAGACAGGTCACAGCGACAAATAGCCAGAGATGGTTCCGGGCATAATCGCATCTGCCCAAGCACAAAATACACAAAAAGGCCCTCAATGGACTTTATGAATGACAACAAATGCACCACTCCGGATTTAAATGGCAGTGCTTCTCAAGTCTTGGACAATGTTTGCAAACAGTACTTCCTGTCCAGTGCACAGCAACATTCCCGTTTTATTTTGGGCCTGAATAGCTTTGGTATATTGTCACAGTTTCATAATAGAAGCAGTTAGCTCTTTGAGGATTTTCCAAACCTATTCTGGGAAGGAGTTCATTGAGAAAACAATATTATGAGACTGCACAGTCACATTTTTTAACACTGACCACAAGGGCATTATTTATATGAATCGGTTGAATTCTTCATTGCTTTAAAGTGCATATGACACATTAGACACATTATTTGCTAAAACATAGTTAACACAATTATATTTAATTTACATTTTATATTGTAGTGGCCATACCGCCTTTTCTATGCCCGAGCCCATCAGATCTTGGAAGCTAAGCAGGGAAGGGCCTGGTCAGTACTTGGATGGGAGACCATTTGGGAACACCAGGAAGCCTGGCAAATGTAGTGAGTGAGTGGTTGGTGGTGGTCAGAGGGGCCGATGGCGCAGACTGGTTGCCTCACTTCCGTCAGTCAACTCCAGGGCAGCTGTGGCTACAACAGTAGCTTACCACCACCAAGTATGGAGTGAATGAATAGTGCAATGTAAAGCGTCTTGAGTGTCCAAAAAGCGCTACCGATGCATTATTTAAGATAAACATTTTACCCAGCTTTCTTTAGTTTGACCATTTTTGTGATGTTTATAGTTTCACTCCCTTATTGGACACTGACAGGAAGTGACATAGATAGAGGACAACAATTTTAAACTGTTGCCATGCCAACCATGTTAAGTTAATGGGAAATTAGTCAAACTGCCATGGAACTTCACCTCTATCAAAAATTCAAATAACTTTTCTGTCCAACATTTCTTCATTTAATTGCTGCTTCCCTGAAATAAAATGGTAATGATTTGCTTACAATGTTATTCATAGATCTAAATAGGTAATATTTTCAAAAGCATTAAAACCTGTACTCGTACCTGTACCTGTACTGTATGCACTTTAGGTTCTGGATTTACAAAAATGTAAACCACGTCTTCATTTTCCTCTATCTCAATTTTGGTTTTCATTTTCTTCTTTAATGTAGAAAAATTTTGAAATGTTGAAAAATACTAATACTAATATAGAACATGAGAGATGTTTCAGAATAAACCTCATCTTAAATAACAGAAAATGAATGCTTTCCACTGCAGTACCATTTAGTATGTCCAAACAATGAGCTGCTACTGCCACTGTACTGGCCCGTCGAGTAAAAAACACCGTGCTGATAATTAAGAGACCATATACTGTATTATCACAGTACATTTAAAATTCAATCGTTGCACAGCCCTTTTGTACATTTCTAACAAACCATAGCCATTTTAAATACTTTGTTGCGAAAAGGTCAGCAGCAACATCAAGCTCAAGCAAGTGGAAAGCTTTGAATTTATACAAGATACACTGACGAAGGAAAAGAAAAAAACATGCTAATTTGCAAACAATGACATATTTATGGCTAACTACACTGACTCTATGTTTAGCCTGTAATGTAGACCTACGGCCACAATAGCTCTGGTTAAGTAAGTGCAGCAGGAGCATAATTAGGTTCAATGTAATTCCCAGGACAGAGGGCGGAAGTGGCACCGGACATGTGGGTGTGTTACCAACAATGACAGTGAGGGGAAACAGGCAGGAGGAGGGAGGGCTAAAATCGCAGAAGATAAAATGTTTTATACAAAATGCCGCAGCTCGCAGGAGAGTTACCCGGCACACAGTGGCCTGGTTCAGATTAACAGACAATTACTGCCCCATCTCCAGGGAACAGACATAAAACAAGGAAGCGCTGTGGGTCTATTCCTGTCTCTAAATTCTGCATCATGCACTTAAGATACAGTATACACACATTTACCTGTCAAGTTTACCATTTACTCTGGTCTAGACTGAAAGATTATCGCTACAATTGCAATTTTTTCAGGCAATATTGTGGTCAATTTTGAGATAAATGTAATGAAATCAAGATTTCGTTCACAGTGCACATATTAAACTTAAAGCGAAGACTGAAATATGAACTGATGAGCAAATGTACACAATGTAGTAACACCCCATGGAAATGAGATACCTTTTTTGTTGACATGGCCAAAATTGTAGCCTCTGTGATTTGCTGATGGAGATGATGAAAATTGCGATTTTGATTTGAAAGCAATTTATTGTAGAGCCCAATTGTTCTCTATTTTGAGAACACTGACCAAGCCACAGCGGGCTTTGCAAACATGGTGTTTAAAATAGCCATTCATCATCTCTGTGCCTGTTTTCAGACAGGTTGATGTGAATGTCTTGGATAGGTGTGTGTTGACCCTATTCCGTGTCAGGTTGTAAACAGAATGTGCTGAGGACCTTTAGGAGTAACTTAAGGTTGTTAGTAAAGGCTGAGTGAAAGAACTGCAATGTCGTTTTTGCATTCAGTTTTCAGTCTGTCAGTATGACTACACTTATGGCAAAGTTATTCATATTAAACTGCAGGCCGATGTAGTAGATCAGCGTTTTCCAACCAGTGGTAGCTTAGCGGGGGCAATTTGAGGTGAAATTGAATCCTCCTTAAAAACAATTTTCAGTTAAGTTTTTATTATGAGTCTGAGTGTTATGGCCACACTTCATGAGACTTATTAGAATTATTTAAAATATGGGCATTTTGTCCTTTTACTAACAAGGGTTTTAGCTGATTATTATTTTGTTTTGAAAAGGCCAAGGGGTCTTATTTTCTTACATTTACTATCTGAAGTCCAATCATCATTCACAATGTAAATTTTGATATCCGACACAAAATGACATTTCCCTGTACAAAGATAATTAAACTAGGGATTAATAAAGCATAGAAGCAAATATGTGAGGATTATTATGAAGTCATGTGGTTCTGTGAGAGCAGCTGTTTGGGCTTGTCCTGAGGAAAACGCTGTCTGTAACATGTGTCTAAGTGTGCTGGAGATCGTTCTGTAAGTGATATTTGCCAAAAGGATGACACACATCAGTCTTCCAATAAAAAACGAGAATATTGAACACATGTAAGCAGCGGTGGATGTGCTGTGGGGATTCCTGACATTCTGTGCAGGGGCCTGGGCATGCCAGCTGCAGGAATGTGCCTCCTTCACCAGCAGCAACTCCTGGACATGTCCACAGACATAAGTTACGCTAGTTTAGAGCCTTTACTCAGCAACTGTGGATTCTTGTTTAAAATGCAATTAATCACACCAACATGCACATTGCAACCAGAGGTGGGAAGTAACGAAGTACTTGTACTTAGTTACTGTACTTAAGTAGATTTTTCAGGTATCTGTACTTTACTTGAGTTTTGTTTGTTTTTTGCGACTTTTTACTTTTACTCCTTACTTTTAAAACACAAGTATCTGTACTTTCTACTCCTTACATTTTAAAAAATCAGGTCGTCACTTTTAAAATCTCCAAAGGTGAGCGACAACACGACGTAAACAACGTAAAAACCCAGGCCAACAAGCGCTGAAAAACAGGAAGCTAGAGGACGCAAGCTAGTCAAACACGTGGATAGTCACACCGCGTTGTTGTGACTGTGAATGAGGAAAGTGAGCAGGACAGCGTCATCGAGGATGATACCGCAGATACCGAAAGACAAGAAACACGGCACCCATGAACTTTTTGCTGTTGTTGGCTATAAGAATGATTCGTGGCGGATGCAGTACGTCCTGTGCTTGCCCAAAAAACACGAACTTTTAGCATTCAAGAATTCACTATCCAATCTGAAGAAGCACATTCAGGTTTGTTATTTAGCTTTCGCATTGTTGTTACTAGTATACATTTGATTAATTCTGGAGGTTTTAAAATGATATAAGTGTTAGTAATGCTTTGGGAACACTATTAGTTTGCTAGAAAGAAAGCTGGTGCTAGCTTGTAGTCTGCCGCACTAGCTGTAACTTATGTCAGACTGAGTAAAAAAAATAAAGAATTTGAAGGTCAAAACATGATTTTATTTTTAGAGGAAAATATTGATTTACTTTTTACTTTTTTACTTAAGTACTTTAAGAGTATGCACTTTTTTACTTTTACTTAAGCTGGGTACCTGATTTTTTGTGTTGTAGAATACATTTATTGTTGCCACCTCAGAGTATGTTGTACATACAGCAAACACAGACCTTGTTGTATTGTTTTCACTAAAGTTTTATTGAGCAATGGATGATAGAAGTCTGATCTACATTAGTGGAATTTATCTTGGGGTGGCCGCCCTGCTTCACTTTGTCACACTCAATGCAGTATATGGGTGTGAAATGAGGATGTAATTACATTATTGAACAATTGAATACACAAGAGGGACTGTGAGAGCTAGAAAAGTTTGGGCAAAAAAAAATGTCACCTTAAACAGGAAAAATCAGGTGCCCCAGCTTTAAGTAAGGCAGTGGTTGCAGTACTTTTACTTTTACCAGAGTAGTTTTGTGCAAGTATTAGTACTTTTACTTAAGTACTGAACACTAGTACTTTTGACATCTCTGATTGCAACAAAAAATATGATAATAATAACTTTAAAAGACTAGACATAGATATAAAGATTTATTAATTACAGGCTGTGGAATCAAGTATAGGAAGCTGTGTATGACAATTTACTGCTAGTTTTCTCTTCTAGAGTTGTTAACTTATTGTGTGCATCAGTCTCAGCACAATAAGAACAGACCCCACACACACACAACACACACCACACACACACACCACACACACACACACACACACACACACACACACACACACACACACGCAGAGCACAGAGAACCTGGAGGTTTACACTTCACACTCCTGTGTCTGTCTGCTCCACTGCTGCCTTCACCAAACACAACCAGCCCTGTGCACCGTCTCATGCCAGGAATGCCTCCAAGTCCTGCTTCAAAGTCTGAATTTTTTTCACAAGTCAGCACACCCCATACACAAAGGATTTTATGGTATCTCTTTGTATTGTAATTTATAGTTTGCTCAATGATGTAAACCGATTGAAGACATGTTTGAGCAGATGGGCTTGTTAGGCAGAAAACAGCTCACTTCAGATTTCCCCTTTTAAAACACGCTGACTGCACGCTCACTGTCTGCACTGCCACAGACGATAGACCTCAATGAACCTCTATGTTTGTGCCACAAAACATTTCAGGGAACGAGACCAGTAGTTCTTATTATTAAAATAGTTTGATAATTGATCAAATAAAACAACAATGATGGTAGTTATACAGTCAATATAGGCATGTCTAAACGTTTCACATTGAATTCAAATTGCAAGTGCAACACTGAAATATTTCTTACGACAGTCACAAAATACTAACACTAGCAACCGTTTAACCAGCAGCTTCAGGCTACGAATAAACAATATACTTTACAGAGTCAAAAGTTCAACGCAAAGGTATTTAGTAAAGCAACAGACGCTTATTACACTTATTACACGATTGTCTTTTCTGATGTAAATGAGTTGAAAACGGCGGGTCTCCCCCTCCTCGCCCCCACCCTTAAGTGTGAGGGCATGAGGACATGCCTCTCTCTCATTGCGTGGTGGAGGATTAGCACAGGTTTTTTTTCTAAAGACACAGTAGGTCTCATTTTTCACAGCGTCTCAAAAGCCACAACAAAGGAACCTGTCATTGAGCCGGACCCCTCCTCTGTGAACATGCCCCGACCCAAACAGGTACCAGGAAATCCAAGACCACTCTCAAATCCCACAGGGTTTACAGTCACCCTGAATCTAAAGGTAAACAACAACTAGGATAAAGTTATATTTATCTACCTGTAATTTACAGAGAAGGTGGGAATATTTGTTTTTACTTATCCTGGTACAGGTCCTATAGCAGTCCTGGCAAATTCTACAGAATAAACAAGGATCTACTTTAATTTTTGAGATCAGGGGAGAAAATATTGTTGATATAGGATTGTTTCAGTAGGCCTCAGCACCAAAAAGTGTTATTACTGTATATCAAAACGTGTCATTATTGTTCTCATGACAAATTGTACTGTAAATATCTATTCTATTTAATTCCATTAAATAGTAGTTAACAATCATCTATGTTGATTAACAGATCTTCACTTAGTATTTGAAACTTAATGGATGAAGTGATTCTTATGTCCAAGTCTTTGTTGTTTGTTTATGTCACTAATCTAATAGCCATTGTTTATTTCCAATTAGCACTGCCCTAGAGCCGTCCATCTTTCCGGTCATTCAATTCATCATCAAATTCGTTCTGTTTTCTCTGTCAACCCTCACAAAACCTGAACAACTTGGTATATTTTGTCCGTTGAAAGCAGTAACAAATATTCAAACATGTAGCCAACTGCCCTACCTCCAATAATCCGCGACCTCTTTTTGGGGCGCGACTGGAACTTGGTAAACCTCCCGGTGAAGTCACTAGGCTCAAATGAGTCCAGGGAGGACATGGAGGCGATGCGATGCAGGACAATCTCATCCTCTTTGGGGGTTTTATGGCAGCCCTGGTCCAGTCCTGGTCTCTGTTTCTGGCTCTGGGTCTGGCTTGGCACTTGGTTTTGGACTTGGTTGTGGTCCGGATTCTGGTCCGAGGTGGCGCTCTCAGCCTCGAAGCTCCCGCTGCTGCGTCCATCTTCCAGAGACATCCCTCCAGCTCTGCAGATCGACAGGAGCTCAGCCAACTCCTGGTTGAAATACTCTCAAATTGATCTCCTCATTGCCTCCACGCACACCCTACATCATGTATCTCTTAAGTTAAAATATAAATTGATTTTTAAAATATGTAACTCCAATATCCTGGGAGAAACGTCTTGGTCTCCCGTTAGAGAGACAGTGAGCTCACTGCGTTGTCACTGGATACAATTCCCAACAGACGTCTTCGATTTTCTTTGCCCTGTAAGAAAACCCAAATTTGCTTTATTTCCCACTTTGTTTGAGAATTTTAGAGCAAAAGTCTTGGCCCGGAGCAAGATATCCCATGCTGCGTGTCTCCCACCTGTCTTTTGTCCCGCTGCTCTGCTCTGAGGCGCAGCTGTGCCTGGGAGCTCTCAGGTGGTGCTCTGGGAGGATCCTGTTGCAGAGGGGAGGATTGATTGGGTGGTTTGGGGAGTTTTGGGTGGTTCCTCCAAGCTCTCACTCTCCCCTTCGTCTTCTTTTCCTTCTTTTTGCCACTTCAGGGAACTTTCTCTACCTCCTTCAGTCACCCCTGAAGACTCTACTCCAGCCAGTCTCTGTTCCAGGCTCTTCTCTCAGCCCCTCAGTCCGAAGTATGTCTACAGCATGACACAATGTGCTCCAAACGGCCGGCGCATGGCATGTGGGTGTGAGTTAGCAGACACTGGTTGAGGCTGTTTAGCCTGTTACAGTAACCGCAGCGTGTTAATGGTGTTGAATTACCCAGCATGGACACACCCCTTTACAAAAGGAGAATCTAAGACAAATACAAACAGGCTGCATTTTTTTTTTAAACTATGCAAGAGTCAAACAAGTGCGGATGAGAGAAAGAAGGCTGCTGAACTTCAATGTCTGTGATGAGGAACTCACAAGAAGCAGTGAATGAAACAATTCTATGAAGAAAGATAAACATCAAACTGATTTTTAGAAGTATTACTGACACTATTACTAATCATTTATGTTCTAACATCTGTTTTAGAAGTATTACTGACACTATTACTAAATAATCATTTTTTAGTAATAGTGACGTTTACACACACAAAAAATGTTTTGTGTGTTTGTCAACGTCAATAAAATCTGACATCTTGAGCCCTTGTTTCTGTAGATTTGTTTTTTGATAGACATCAAATGTTACAATTACAGAAATAAAATATTATTTTTTATCAGAAAGCCATTACTTCAGTGGGATTACATTTTTTGTTTTTATGAATGAGTCCTTGCACTAATGTGGTGATGAAGGTCTGTGTAGAAACCTGCCCCCAGGTGCCTGCTGTTTACGCCTCTATTATTGTCATGACTGCAGCTCCACTGAGGCTCCCCTGGAGGAGAGGGACACTGTGGAGATAACAAGCACTGGCAGGGCCTTCTGGGGACACAAGGCTGCAGTAAACAACATGGACAGCTGGTATAATGCAGGGTGCTGGTCATATTTACAACTTCAAATTACACACTGGACATCAATCTCCTGTAGTCTGTAGCACGTAAGTAAACTATTGTTGTTTCTTGTTCTTTACAACAATTGTCAATCAATTAAGTACCTGGATAGGCTACTCATATGGCAAATTTTGGCGAATACAATATATACAATGTACAATGTTCATTTCTTTTTCTTTTTCTTTTCTTTTTTTTTTTTTTTACAAATAATGCCTCAATAACATGTTATTTACATTGGCAACACATTATTTATTCATAGCAGACCCCCCTCCCTTGATTGGAAAGGCCCATTTTCAAAATTGACATATTGGAGTCAATGATTCATTATTTTGCTTAAACTCTCCTTGTACATTGGTTCTCAGTAAAGCTACAAGTTTAAATGTTTGAGTTTTTGCCCCATAAATAGTGCAGTCCCTTTAGCCGAATGCCCTGGCTGCTGAAGGGTTAAGTGTGGCAAACAGGCGAGGGAGGAGGCCTAGTGCCAGAGTCAGTTATGAGGCGTGCCATTCCCCTGGGACAACAAACTCAGAGTGCACACACACGCTCTTTCAAACCCAACACAACATGTTGCTTGTCCCGTCAATTAACTGACGTCTCCACCCGACCAATCACAACACGGCGTTTTGAGGGCCGTGTGGAGCAGTAGAGGTTAACAAATGGGTTTTAGAAAACGGGCTCCACAAGTTTTCTCTGATTCATTTGTTTGGTTTGGCCTGATTAGTCACTTCATTCAGTGGGTCAACTAACTCTTACACGTACAACTGCTCCTGCCCAATGTCCACAATACTATTTTACAAGGATTTAATGTGTTTCACTGATAAAAATGATATACAGTGAAATCAATAAAATACTGGGGCTGCATGAATAATTGCAATTGAATAAAAATTGCAATAATTAATCATATCAATGTGGTTCTCAAACTTTTCATACCAGTACTATAAAATATTTGACCCTCCAAATACCTCCGGTCCAAAATAGGCCTAAATCGGACTAATTTACTTTACGTCTAAACTTTTCTCTTAAAATGCATAAAATCTACACTGTAAATGACCCAGACAACCATGCTCACACGGACAACACGGCTCCGCTTCCCGCCTGAGAAGATCAAACAATCTAACTGCTCCAATCACCCTATGAGCCTATCACCCCAGGTCCTATAAAAGGGGACCTAGCCCAACACTCTGCTCCTTTTTCTCTCAGCTCGCCTTTGAGAAATCTATGAATGAAGATGTCTACAAGCAAGCATGCAACGGATAGTGGAAGACTCGCACCTGCGATGGCGTCACCCTTTGGTGTCAGGGTGTGGGTCTGCCTCTCCTGTCCGGCTTCCCTCTCCCAGACGGACAAGCACGACTCCTGCTTCTTCTGCTGGGGCTGGCGACACGTTGCGGAGGAAGGAGACTTGTGCGCTGCTTGCCTCGTGCTCCTCCATGGGGAGCACCGCAGTAGCTTTCTACGGAAGGTTCCCCCGGTGTGTGCTGATCAGGACCCGGTATCACCTGGGCAAGGCCCGCCACTGCCAGCACCTGTCGTGGACGATCAGCACATCTATGAGGAAAAGCGGCGGGAACGATATCCTGTGGACCGTTTTCCTCACTTAGTTGAGTGTGCTGCGGTCAGAATGCAAGTGGAGCTTCCCCTCAGCCCCTTGCTCCGGCGGCTGATTATCTCCAGAGCCTCGTCACCCCGTCCCGGCAGCCTCGACCTGATGTCGTTGCTCCACGGATGGAACCACTGCTGCACTATGCTCAGCGTGAGTGGTCCCAACCCATGGCAGCGAAATACCCGGCCCTGGCATACGGGGTTTACGCTGGTGTGGAAGAGTGGTCTAAGATGTCCGGCGTCCCGCCCATTGAGGACAGTGTCCGGCAATCTCTGCTGCCCTCGTCCTCACGGTGGGCCGGCACTGCTTTCCCCTCCGAGCGGGACAAGCTAACCATGGCCATGCTCAACAGGTGTTATGCCAACGCAGCTCAGGTCGTGGGGTTGGCGAATAACATGACCCTCCTCGCAGCCTCCTTGGATAGTCTGGTGCAAGGTCGAGACCAGCTTTCTCGGACGGACATCGAGGAGGCAGAGGACACCACTGCGACATTTCTCCGCACGGCTCAGGGGCTCGCGGTTGATGGCGGCCGTACCATGTGTGGCCAGCCGTCATCTGTGGCTTGGTCTGTCCTCGCTCAAGGACACGGACGAGTGGCGCCTTCTGGACCTGCCACTGTCTACTACGTCCTTGTTTGGCCCAGACATCCAGGCGCTGGTGGAGCGTATGGAGGCTGCTTCGAAGACTCAGCTGGCTCCACATCTCCGTCCACAGCAGCAGGGACCCCGGGAATCTGCATCTCGGCGGCCGCTGTACAAGCAGAGAGGCAGGTCTTCCCCACACCGCTCCTCTGTGTCTTTGGCGCGTCCAGCCCCCCGTAGGCCTCCCGGACCGGGACCAGATCAGCAGCGGAGAGAGGAACCGAGACGAGACCGCCGTCCGTCCTACGGTTCAAGGGGAAAGGGGGGGAAATTTAACAAAGGCCTTCAGGCCCGTTACATAAAGAGCAAGCTTCTGTCCCTATCTCTGATAACAGCGTGAAGAGACCGCTTGTTTTCAGTGCCTCGATGGCTGTTGAGAGCGGGAATCGGGTGGCCTCACTTGTCAAAAAAGCTCGTCCCTCCGCTCGTATGGTGACTGCAGGCATGCAGTCACCATACACCATACGCATTCTGCGGGCCAGAGACGCGTCCAGCTCGTGTCTGGGTCTCGAGCTTGACTCTGGTTCTCGGTTTGCCACACACACTGTGCCAATCCTGAGCAGTGATTGGCCCAGTGTCGCTGCAGCGTCCTCCACGGTTCCGCTCTCCACTGTGCCAGTCCTCAGCGATGATTGGCTGACTGTTGGTGCAGCGCCTTCCATGGCGCCCACCCCCCACCCCACCCCCCCTTGCCGGCGGATGTCGGACCTGAGAGAGGTAGGCCGCGATAGAATCTCCCCTCAGTCGCGTCATCGAGCGGCGTCGGCTGGCGGGCTCCTCATTGGCCGTGTTGCCGATGCTCGCCCTTGAACGTATTTACCTGCTTATACCCGGGGAAAGGCAACTCTCTATACCCGGGGAAAGGCAACTCTTTCCCCGTCCCCTTTATTGGAGACGGCGGACAAAAGGATTAAACCTTCGCAGCCCTTTTCGCGGGGGCCCCCCACGTCACGAATCGTCCCCGGGAGGAGAGTCTGTGGGCGGGCCTGCCTCTCCTGTCTCCCACGGACCTGTAGTTCAAACTCTGACACAGTTCTATCAGGTTTGGAAGGGTGCAGGGCTCCTGTCAGTGCCGTGGCTGGACAGGACGCTACGGAGGGGCTACGCACTGCAGTTCTCTCGAAGGCCCCCACCCTTCTGCGGCGTGTTTGAGACGAGACTGCGTGGCCTAGACGACACGGCGGCTCACCAAGGGAGCTACTTCAGCGCGGAGCTATAGTGGAGGTGAATCCGCTCAGTGCAGTCACAGGGTTTTATTCGCTCTACTTCCTCGTCCCCAAGAAGAACGGCGGTGTCCAGCCAATTTTGGACCTGCACGTCCTCAATGGGCGTGTCGCCAAACGGCCGTTTTGCATGCTCACAGTCAAGCAGCTGCTGCAGTGTGTCAGGCGCGGGGAATGGATGACGTCCGTAGACCTTATGGACGCGTATTTGTAATGGCATGACATGACATGAACATATAAATAAATAAAAATAAATAAATATTTCCACATTCCCATTGTCCCGGAGCACAGGAAATTCCTCCAGTTTGCAGTACAGGGGAGGTGCTTTGAGTATTGCTGCCTTCCGTTCGGCTACTCGCTGGCCCCACGCACCTTTTCCAAGAGCATGGACCCGCTCCGTCGTCAGGGTCTCCGAATAATGACCTACATCGAAGACTGGCTGGTCCTGGCTTCCTCTCCACACGAGGCTCATACAGACAGAGTGTTAGAGCACATCTCCCGTCTAGGCTTTGTCTTCAATCACAACAAGAGCCTGCTACAACCAATCCAACGGTTCCAATATCTGGGGCTAGTCCTGGACTCCAGAGACATGAGAGCCTCGCTCTCGCTGGAAAGGCAGGCGGCGATACTGGACCTAGGTCGGGCCACACTGAACGGGCCTCAGATCCGCCCTCAGCAAATCCGCTCACTGCTGCGCATAATGGCGGCAGCTCACCCAGTGGTGAAGTTGGGCCTGTTGCATATGAGGAACTTCCAGAGGTGGTTTTCACATCTCAGAGGGATGTCGAGGCCGGTGCGGGTTCCCCCGGCGGCGCGGAACGACATTGCCTTCTGGCTGGTCCGCAGTCGGCAGTCGGCAGTCGAGAGGGAGTACGAATGGGTCTAGCTGACCTTCATGTGGAAATGTTCACGGACGCCTCCCTGACCGGTTGGGGGCGGCGTCTGGTCCTTGCCTTTGAGATACATCAACCTCCTGGAGATGGAAGCAGTGCAGAATGTTCTCTTGCACTTCGCAGCCAGTCTGGAGTGTCTACAAGTGCTGGTCCAAACGGACAACACCACTGTGACCGCCTATCTGAACAAGCAGGGGGGGACCAGGTCCCCCGCTCTCCACAGTCTGGCGGTTGAGCAATCCTACAGTGGGCGGACACCCACCTAGCTTCTCTGACGGCCCGCCACATCCCCGGCGAACGCAACAGGGGCGCCGACAGGATGTCCAGGGGAGGTGCCTTTCAGGACGAGTAGGGCCTGGCTCCAGAGGTCGCAGCGGAGGTGTGGCTCCGGTTCGCAGACCGATAGCCGACCTTTTCGCAAGTGCAGAGAACGCACAGTGCTCACTCTGGTTCTCGTTAAGGACAACAGACGGGCCTCCTCTCGGGGTGGACGCGTTGGCCCGTCGGCCATGGCCAGTTGGCCTCCTATATGATTTCCCTCCTCTCCGGCTTATGGCATCTCTACTTCACAGGGTGAGAGCGGAGTGGGTTCTCATTCTTGTGGTTGCCCGGACAGCCTGAGTGCCAGGTGGTACTCGGACTTGTGGCTCCTTCCAGACCGGCCTGACGCCCTAGTCCTACGTTTAGGCCTTCCCCCCTCGGTGGTGGCTACGATCCAAGGGAGTCGAGCCGCGTCCACGACCAGGGCCAGGAGATCTGCCAAGCGGCCTCTAGGTCCTCTTCTTCGACTTTTGTGCAGTTTTACCTGGATGGATGGTGGATGGTGACTGCACTCCTCACCCAGCCTGTGGGCCTCTGCCTTGCTGACAAGTTGGTTGTCGGGGTGCATGTCGACCCCGGGCTCGCTCCAATCACTTGAGTCCATGCCTGCTGGGAGTACATCGGTCTCCCCAGCTTTGCGATGGCTTATGCATCAGCGAAAGCCTAAAGGGCTGAAGCAACATATTCATAGAACCGTAGTTGCGTTAGGTAACTGGGGTTTATGTTAGTTGAAAAAAGTTGTCTTCAGTTGAAATTGTTGTGGTTTCAAACACACCCAAACACACTGTACCACATTTAAGTTCGTCTCCATATTTTCACTTCCCCAAAACATAATTATTTCCTGTTGTTTACTTTCAATCAATTAAGTGCATACTTTGTGGCTACTTTAGCAGCACAGAACATGCTCTAGAGCTGCACATACTGTACTCTGAACAATATGCTATTTTTCAACGTTATGTGTGTACGACTGTACGTCAATTTGGAGACTGAATGTTTTTGTCACTTTTCAAATAAGTGACAATAATATTTGCTTTTTGGGCTGTTCTTCCTCTTTTGCTGTTTTGACGTAGACCTACTGAAAGGTCTTCAGAACACTAGAAAAATAAACAGCATTCCTTCCCACACAGCTCCCTTCTACACGCCTAAAACTAAAAGCACTTATAGAGGACAGACCTCCACAGAGGCACTGGCTCAAGCTCAAAGTACAGTGAGCGACACGACCTGGACTCAAACTAATTTGTAATGACGTCTCTGTAAGAATTCAATTGCAACTATGAAATACAGGCGAAAGAGCTGGTGAAAATCTTGGCTGGTGCTCTACCTGCTGGCACTTGATAAAGTACACTTTGAACGCAGAAGGTTTAAACAATGATGCTATTGTGATCAGGAAGTATAGAACGAAGTGCTGACATCGTAGAAGAAGAAACAGCTCAATTCAAGATTACTCAAAACTGCGAGAAGGTAGTGTCTTTGATGAGGGAACTTTTTTTTAACATGGTTTACGCCATAAAAAATGATATGTCCACTTTAAAGATACCACACCTGATATGTCCCATCCTCAAGAGCAAAAAGGTGGAAGTTAATTTAAAACCGTTAACCGTGGCACCAATTTGTCTCTCAAAAACCCTTTCATTAAACTCTTTGGAGCAGTATATTGGAGGGGGTTTTGTGGAGGGAAATTGCAAACATTCTACTCGTGTTGCAGATGTGTCCACCTGCTTAGCGCATTATAAAGAGCAGTCACTGCATAGACATGAGCAATAATTACTGCGACTTTCAAGGTGTCCCAGTTTATTTAGTAAATCCTATTGTATTCTCTGTCCAATTGTCAAATTCAGTTTCTTCCTAGCAACTGATCTCAGGCATACGAGGATCTAGACTTGAGGAAAGTGTATAACTAATACAAACTAACAAACCTACAAACTCCATTTAAAATGTCTTGGATCCTACTTCTCCACTGTATCACTTTCTATTTGTTTTGTAAAGACAATGAAGTTGCCCTCATCCTACCCTGTGACCCACACATAAGGGTCAGCATTAGTTTACGGTTGTTGCTAGATCGTCGGTCGGGAGGCACGGTCTGCTGTGATTTTGTATAGATCTAGGAGTTAGTTACAAATACAAAAAATACAAATAACCCTAATCCTAACCTTAAGGTTAATCATATCCCTGGCCCTAACCTTAATTTATGTCATGAAATGTCTCGTTTTCACAGCAGACCGTCCCTCCCGAGCCGACGATCTACCAACAACCATTAGTATACGCATGGATCGTGGTCTATGGGGCGACCCTGGTTCAATGGTTCAACAAGACAAGGTCAATTAATCACTTCCAGCACAATCAATGGCTCTGTGCACGTATGTCCTAGTAGCTACAACAATAGGGGCAGATTTCTAAACTTCTTTGGGCCTTTATTATATATTATTAATATCAGCATTGCATTCAGCAACATCATAGTCCTGTATTACAGATGAATAAAACACACACAGACATAATTATTTCAATAGAAGGCACATCTGATCATCAATGTGTAATCCATTCGTTCTTCCGCTATTGATAAGACTCAAACATGATCAAAACAATGCGACAGTGTGTCTCGTATTGCTAGTGAATTTCAGGGGAGAAGTTAAAGCAGCAGCCTTTGTTTGTGTGAACGGCTCATTAGAGATGACAGAGCACTGCAGATGTCCTTGTGCTGTATCAGCTCCAGAAGGACTCCAGCTCTACAATGGCGCCTCCTTCAGGACAGCACAGAAAGACACTAGGGTTTCTCATTAGTTCATCTAAATTCTAGGCTTCGATGATGCTTTGAAAATGTTGACTTGAACCTGAGGGTATGTGATTCTTGGTATTTAAAGTTGGATTTCCACAGTGAACAGGAATACAGCCGAATATGTCCTCCTATACCACACATATGCGTTTATTATGTTTAGTCTACATCTAACAGATTTACGTACCTCTTGAGACACACTGACAGTAAACAACCCTGTCCAACAACACTGCATACAGCTCTTCAGTTATAGTGATTTCCTTTTTCAAGGTCATACAAAAAATGTTGATGCTAGAGTCAAATCCTTTCATTATTGTATACAGCACACAGCTTTAATTGCAGTATGACACACAGCCTCAGGCCTGTCCATACATTCTTGGTTCACAAAGTACATCTATGAAAAATATCAACAGCAGAGTCTATGGAAGTTGATGATGTATCTGTCAACCTCAAAGTGCAGTTTCAACTTCAATGAAACAAAACACCATATAATTGAGCTCCATAGCATGACACTGAAATTGTACCATTTCCTTTACATAGTACATGCAAGCATTTTTGTTTATTTATTTTCATTTTTCAATTACTTTATTGTATGGAGTCACAGGACAGTTCATTATTGTCTGGCAGTTCAATTTCAGGACACTGCATCTGTTTCAAAAGTGAACATGCGTCTTTTTTATATTCTTTATTAAATGTATTAAATTTGTTCTCTGCATTTGACCCATCCTCAATGCCGCTGGGGCGAGCTGCAGTGAGCTGCCAGGGTAGGCTGGCACTCGGGACCCATCTCTAGATGTGGAGCCAGGCTAATGGTCAGAACCACCTGGCCAGAGAATTAACCTATTGTACATGTATTTAGTGGTAGCGGGAAACCAGAGTACCGGGAGGAAATCACCCATCCAGGTGGAATCGAACCCGAGACCTTCTAGCTGTGAACCGCAAGCTCTAAACGCTGTACTACCGTGCCACAAGCGGCAAAGAATAATCATTTTAATAACTGGGATTTAAAATAAAATAAAATTTAAAAAAATGTACTTAGTAGAGCAGCCCTACTCCATGCGGGTCTGATACCCAGGCCAGGTGGGCCCTGTTTGCATGTCTGCGTGAGTTTCCTTCAGGTGCTCCACTTTCCCCACTAAAATCATAGGCTTCATCTCGGGCCAGGTCTCTGATGAAAAAGAAATTCTGAAATCTCAGTGGGATGAACCAGATAAACGTCAAACAACATTTACATTATTAGATTCCAAACACATTGTTTTTGTTTTATTATGTCTAAACACACCAATGTTTCAAAGCATAGGTTTGGACTTTGTTTCCAATTGCACCAGACGTCTATACAGCAACTTATCTTAAAATTGCATTAACACTTTTATATTAAATTATATAGTACCAATCACTGTAATGTATTCAGGAGCCCAGTACCTGCAGTAGTGTAAGGAAGACAAAATGTGTTTAAATTATACAGATAGAGTGGAGGTAGAAGGAAACAGTGCCTTATGTAACAGACAGAGGAGTGAGGTGCCCGGCCATCACCATAGAAACGACCGCTGCCGAGTGTTCAGCGGGCAACTCAAGTTTAGTCCAGAAGCTCAGGTCAAACAGCACTCGGACTCGGAGGACCGACAAATGCAAAAACTGAGAAACTTCGCAAAGACACCCATCTTAAAGTCACTTCATAAAACACCAAAACAACAGACAAACGTAATTAAGTCTCAAGAGGCCAGTAGGAAAAACAAGTGTTCTTAGATATTATAAAATATTTCTTCTCAATAAAACCATTTGCTTTAGCAATTTTAGGTATGAAATGGGGCAGGACCAAATTCCTTGCAAGACCAACACCGTTTTGGATATAGAGATAGACAACCACTCAGATTGATGTAAATGGGCAAACACAACAAATTCAATATGGTGACTTGCATTTTACATTTTCGTCAACGTTCTTTTGCGCAACATATCAATATACCACTAAAGGAGAGGATATAATTACAAGGTTAAATAGTTTAGTCAAATGAATTGCACAATACCACATAATGTGGATACACAACTTGAGATTCTCATTATGAATTAATCTAGGTCTGCCTGTATATCATCTGCCCCCTGTCTTTGCTGTAAGTTTTTGTTTTGTTTTGTGTGGGAAGTAGTAGTCACGCTTTTAAAGCTGGAACAAATACCAGCATGAGCATGCCATGGGTCTTTAACATTTTCTCTTGAAGGATTAAGGATTAAGAAAACGCACAATGTGAATACAATGAATAACTTTGAAAACATCCATTTCAGACAGCAAAGAGGGACTATTAACCAGTTACAACAGTTTAGGTTTAGTTACAGGCTAACATGTTTTATACACACTCAGACCCAGTGGGATATTACGAAAATCATTTAGTAGAACCTAAATTAGAACAGCCTTTGTCATTTAGAAATTGCAACTTTTCAAATTGCCTTGATTGAAATAATTAAACAATATTTTTTTTTGCATCTTGCAGACGTACAACACACAGCCATGCTTATTAAAATGTTCCTAAACTATAAAATCAAGTCCAGTGTGAACCCTGACAAACTGAAGTCAAATTCTCACAATAGACCAGGCTAAGTATAGAGGGTCTAGAGGTTCAGTAAATGGGCAGCATCAATGAAGAGATGCAATGGCCCATATGCCAGAGGTCTGTGTGTGTCTCTTATTGTTGCTGAGGTCCAAACCAGAGACAATGGAGTTAAGTGGGTCGCAGTTATCGAGTGGTCGTGAGCACACAGCTGTAGAGCAGAGGGCAGTATGAATGGGTAATAGGAGACAGAGGGGCTTAATATATTGGGTCCATTAATACGGTAGGTGATTAATAGACTGCGGCTTTTAATTAATGGGGAAACTTTTAAAGTTGGATAAGGCAGGCCTATACTCTTATCAACTAAAACTGTAGTTGTTGCAATAAGAAATGACAATATTTCTTCCAGGGATTTCATTCATCTTCATATTTTCTGGTGATGATCTGACCTCACAAAATATTCATCATGGTTGAGTCATACAGTCAAGCCACTGCAAGACACAGCACTACATTAGCTGCCTTTTTCTAAACAAACCTCATCAGGATTAGATGGCCAACTGGAACTCCCAACATGGCTCAGTTCAGTTCTGGTGTTTTGTGTCGCCTATCTGATAATGTGCTATATATCGTTTTCCCATTAGTTTCTATTTTCTTTAGCTGAAAGGAAGCTACTATTCACTGTAGCCCATTCAACATCCACAGCGCCATCACCAAGGCACTATTTCAACAATACCCACCGCTGTTCACACTAATGCCCCTGATCAGCCGGCGTAAGGCGACACCACCGCGCTTTTGTTTGGTGCATCCAAGGAAACGTGAAATCTCATCCGTACAAGCCATATCTTTTCTGCAATCGTTTCCATTGACCAATGAATGTAACCAGCTCGTTTGCGCCTGTAGCTAACTCGGTAGCCGCAGATGAGCTAGTAATGCCTACCAGCGGTAGTTATCATGGTATACCAAGTCAGACACCGCTCGTCTGCGCCTTTGTATCACCATGGCCCAAAAACACCCACTGTACGACGCGTAACGAAACCCAAAATCGCACAGTACCTCTTTTGCGTCGACCTCGGTGATCACAGTATCATTTCCTCGAGCGATTTCTTGATTTGTTGCGTTAAATGCCTTGTTTTCATCAGCTCGTCTCGTCTTCTCCTGGAGTCGTGGTGGTGGCTGACAGCGCCCGGGTCGCCTCCTCCTGAACGCAGCCCCCGCCCCTGGAAACCAATCGGCGGCCGAGGCTGTGAAAACTGAGGCAGGCGGAGGGTGCTATTGGCCGGTGAACCTGTCCGTCATCCTGTCGCTAAGGGAGCACCTTGGACCGGAGCAAAGGCACCTGCTAAAGAGGGACGATGCTGAGCGCCGAAGGTGTGTGGACAGTTCAGCCCGAAAGAAGCGATGAAAGGGCGGCCTGGGCTTGCGCAGGAGTCGGAGAGTGTCAACAACTGTGGTTACTGCGGTGGAACAGCTGCTCAAATACAAGGGACAATGGGGAGCTGAAAGGGATCTCTTTGTGAATGCATCTACATTAAAGCCTATGTCAGGGGTGGGCAATTCATTTTCATAAGGGGCCACATGAGAAGCCTGAATTGAGTCGGAGGGCCGCACCAACAATAATTCGAACTTATTCTGCTCAACTTTATCCGATTGTACATTACACTAAATCGTGTATTTCGTATATTATAGCTGATACCTGTTATTATAGGACTATTATTTTTAGCCATATCAAGCCAAGCATGTGTGTGCATCTTTATTTACGTTATCCTCGTTAACCTTTACTATCGCACTGAAAGCAATGAAATGAAGCGATGCACTGTAGCAGGGATCTCCAAGTAAATTTCCCTCGGGGCCAAAACATAAATGGGGAGTGTATTTCTAGGTCCATAAACTAAAGCTTCAAAATAAAATTATGTTTTAATTGGGAAAATACTGTTGAGGAAACTTTTTTCAATAAATGAATAATAATGAGCCTGACAGGACTGTAGCCAATGTGTTGTTCATATCCTGATCTCTCATTATGTCAGTGCCCTCTGCTGGACACGTGTAAAATTCATTCTTTTTGTTTTTATTTAAGCAGCCCCCTAGTGGCAGGAGTGAGCATTCTGGTAATTTCTTCAATCATAACTCCGCACAGGAATGGGCCGCTAGAGACGTACTTTTTTTTTTTTTGACATACTCAGAAATGTGGCCATACCGCCTTTGCTATGCCCGATCCCGTCAGACCTCGTTAGTCTAAGCAGGGAAGGGCCTGGCAGGACTTGGATGGGAGACCGTTTGGGAACACCAGGAAGCCTGGCAAATGTAGTGTGTGTGTGCGTGTGTGAGTGGTTGGTGGTGGTGGCTGATGTGCGCAGACTGGTTGCTTCGCTTATCATCACCGAGTTCTCTGCGGTCCTGAGCTCCTCCGGCAGGTCGTTCCAAAGGCGAGGGCCGTAGTATTGGAAAGACGCCTCGCCGTGAGTCTTTTTGTTGACTTTAGGAATAACTAAGAGACCTCTGCCTGAGGAGCGCAGGGGCCGCGAAGGTTCATAAGGTAAAAGCAGTTCTGAAAGATAAGGGTCAAGACCATTAAGACATTTAAAAACCATTAAAATAACTTTAAAAATCGATCCTGAAACACACGGGGAGCCAATGCAGCGACTCTAAAACCGGTGTAATGTGGTCCCGCCTCCTGGTCTTCGTCAGGACACGAGCTGCTGAATTTTGTAAATTAATTGTAAGTAGATTAATTGTAAATTAATCTATTTGTGCTTTAGTAGACCATAATAAATCTAGTATGGCTACCAGATTAATCTTTATGATCCAGTCTTCTCATTCTGTGGTTGTTTTCAATAGAACTGAACGGGTTCAGGTTCAGTAGAGCTTTTCTTCTCTTTTGAATTTATTTTTAGGAATATATATTTTTTAGCATAAAACCACGAACGCAGCACATTAGTCCCATATGTGCAATAGATTTTGCCATCATCCTTTCTCAAACTCATGGCCAACTTGCACAACAATACAAAAACAATTCAGTTCCAATAGTCAGACTAATATATAAAGATGTAGACCAATGCAGAATAATATGTACTGTATATTCATAGACTCTATTGATCCTTTAGATTTCAAAAAGCGCTATACAAGTATAGTAGTATAGTTATTATTACTAAGAACAAAAGTGTTTGAAAAGAGTCAAACTGTGCAAAACATCATGTACCTGAGAGAAAGCAGCAGAAATAAATGTGCACAATTCTGACACATAACAGTGGAGCATAATGACTCCATTACACAAAGAACCGGAACAGAACAGGACTCGACTTTAACCTTTTTGCTCAATAGTAACAGTGACTAATGTTTTACAATATGGTCTTTCACTCACCACCCTTGAAGTCTAATATGATTTAATGTGACCATTCATTTGACATGCATAGACCAACGAAAAGTGAGTTTTTAAAATCTTTATTTATGTTCTATGTGTGTGCATCTCCAGTAGCTGCCACATTTTGTCCATTTTGATTTTCAGTTACAAAGACATTCAGATGTTTCTGGAACCGAAAATCTACAATTCAAATCAAATGATAAAACTGAACAAAGCCGATATAATGAACTATAACCACAGTTTCATCTTGTTAATGTTAAGCCCTAAAAATAATCAGAATATAAGAGATTTTTAGACATTACTTTTTTACATACAGCACCTGATAAAAAAGTACCATGTTGAAATTGAAAGCAAAATTCACCAGTCAAAAGACATATTCAATCCAGCAATACAATGATAAACAAGATTCATTCAAACATTCAAAACAAAAATTGCTGTAGTTTTAGATACAAAAAATATTTTTTATTTTTTATTTTTATATTTAGTTTTGATGTTCGCTGTAAACTTGATCCCGTCCTTAGTTCATAGACTCATGTTCAGCCTTTGCTTCAAAGTTTATGTGATGAGACACTTATGGATGATTCCAACTCATTTCAGGGAGGCTTTGTACAGCATTGTCAAACACTTTTGATACAGCACACTTTCAGTGAATATCTCAGGAATGGCAACTGGGGTACAAGTTTATGTTTCTTCAAACTTGTTCTTCTTTCCTCTAAACCTTGAAGCAATATCCAATGCAGTAAACAACATGCAGGCAAAATTACTTTGTCATTTGATGTGCCAAATTTTTTTTCTCGCTTGGAGACAGATTGAAGCATGGTGAGATGTGGAGCTCGGGGCATCCGTAAAGCTTATTTATGCATTAAAAAAAAAGAGTCTCAGCTTGTTTAGCAGTAGCTCCAATAGTTTAAGCATAACGTGGGTCACCAGTCAGTGATACCTGTTGTAGGTAGGCCGGGGGTTGGTAACATCCTCTTGGCGCCTCCATGAACACAGTGGAGGAGGTAAGGCTTTTTCTGTCCTTTTTCAGAGTGTGTCTTCGCTGCCATCGACACAGCAGCACCTCCACCTGTTCTCTGAAGAAGCTGGTGGTCAGTGTGTAAAGAATGGGGTTCAATGCGCTGTTGATGGGCAGGATAAAGATGACGACCCAACTGGAAATAGTGCCTAAGGAGAAATAAGAAATAAGGGCATTCACACCCTTCTGTTTATTCCCCACATTATGTTGAAGTCTGATCATCAGAGCCGGTGCTGGCCCTTCTGGGGCCCTAAGCAAAAATCAACACGGGGGCCCATCCCATGGCTATTCGACGAAGCGCGAACCTGTCACGGTAGCGCAGCGGTTAGTGCTCGTGCTTCAAAGCTAGAAGGTCCCAGGTTCGATTCCCACCTGGACGGGTCCTTTCTGTGTGGAGTTTGCATGTTCTCCCTGTGTCTGTGTAGGTTTCCTCCGGGTACTCTGGTTTCCCCTACCACTAAAAACATGTACAATTTCCCCCTCTGGGGCAAGGACTCCCCTGAAAAATTGATTCTTAATCTCAGTGGGACTTTCCTGGTTAAAAAAAAAATAAAACAAATAAACAGTTCCACTGTGCAGTAGTGCAGGGCAGAAGTGGAACATAATGACCTCAATTCAGGCCCTGCCCCACTGTGTGAGAACCACTAAGCCACTGCAAGACTGGGATTCAGGACTATTACTAGTCTATTTCCCCCACTTTTTAAAATGGTAAATGGCAAATGGTCCCATTCTCTCACCTTTGGTCCCTGACCCACAGTTTGGGAACCGCTGATTTAAAACTAACTAAAACCTGCACCTGACGGTCTTACTACTGAGAATTAGCCTGTGAGTAGCACAATTACTTTTAGACTGTGCACATTAAGCGAACCAGAGTTACTATAAGTAAACTGTGCTCATTCAACTCCTCTTTGACCAGGTCACGTAGAACGACTTTACTCTCGTCTATTCGCCCAACGACTGTCCTGATTCTCTGCTAGAGACAATAAGTAGAGAGTTTAAATGAGTGTGTGGCAATGCAGCCCCGAGTCCGCGCAGAGAAAACATGAGAGCAGCACCCGGGACACGGGTGACATGCAGGCGCACAGGAGGCGACGTGAGCACCGGGAGACAGACAGACAGCTAAGCGGGGACGCGAAGGGGAGAAGCACTCGCGCCTCGGGAGTGACGGGGGGAAGGCGGTAGGTCTCTCCTGCTCATCCACTTCAGCAGACTGCTGCGTTTAGGTGTTTTATGTGCCAAAGTAGGAGGAGTGTGCGCGCTGTCAGAGAGCCTGTCCCCGTACAACGCGTTGATTAATAAATGAAAAAACACCGTAGTTTGACGGAGATGCGGGGCCCTTACGGCTGCGGGGGCCCTACGCACCTTGCGTAGTTTGCGTATAGGAAAAACCGGCTCTGCTGATCATACTCAGATCATTACTCAATCTTCCCTCAGGCTTCTCTCTGAACAATGAATGTAATGTACTAAACATGTGGATTAGATTTATATTTGGAAAATTGACCTAAAATGTGTAAATCAAAAACAGCACAACTAAGAGATCAAAAGAATAAGTTTGCAGTAATTTTATAGGATCTGAAAACAAAGGTGCGTGCGTGCGTGCGTTGCTCACCAGGAATCTCCACCTCCAGGAGTGACAGGGCTTTGACCAAAAATATGGGTATCCAGCAGAGGGCGTCAGAGAACACGATGAAGAAAAACCTATTGGCCACCGCCACATCCTTATGCAGTCGGCTCCTCAGGTCTGTGGCGTTGATGCCTGTTTTATAGATGGAGTAAAACATGCTGGAGTAACAGATCAGGATCATCAGGAAGGCCGCCACGTTCAGACCTGACGAATCACAAATGGCACAGGTAAAGTTTCAATTTAAAGGATCTGTATCATGCTATTTTAGCCATTCCAAAGTAAACTATAGGCATTTATATGATATACTGTACCTACCACTATGGAGCACTAATTTTTGTGATAAATTTAAGTATTTTCTGGAGGTATTTTTCCAACCCAGACAAAACGCTTGGATTCAGTTAACTCCACCCCTCTCTCCGCTCATACAACTTTAGCAGTAGTAGAAATACCACAGCAAAACGTGAAGTTACTTCACGATGCAGTTATAAGGAGTTGACATGTGCAACACAGCTTCATGAATTGCTAACACACGCTAACACGCGTTTTGATTGACTCACCACTCTGATGTTCCCATTATGGGACTCGCGTTGGTTATAAAAGTTAATCCACTTTGGTTCTGGCCAAGGTTCACCAAGCATCCATCAGTGACAGTCACAGACAAACACTATTTTGGCTGACAGTCGCTGAATCCCAGAGGGAAATTACAGCTTCTGGCGAGTGGCCTCTTCTTTAGGAAGGTTGAATAAAGTCCTGTCCTTGCAGCCAAACGCACTTTTCTCCGTGACATTATCGTGAGGTAAGAAAAAGAACAGGTGTCCAGACTCCAGAGTAGGTTAGAAAGAGCTCCTTCTTCACAACTTTCGGTGCAAACATGACATCTGTTCAGACGTTCAGGGGGTGCGTTTGTTTTCTCTGCAGGGGCAACGCGGACGCGTCAGGCACTTTCTCTTTTTTTATTTTATTTTTATTTTTATTATTTCTTTCTTATGACAGAAATAATGAAAAAAGCTGTTTTACAAATTTAAATCAGGCTGTAAGGCATTACATTACAGACGTCGAGCACTTCCGTTCCGCTCTGACGACACAACTGAACATGTCAGTCGTATACCAGGAGAGGGCGGAGCAGCTGCTCAGAGCAGCAGGATTCAGGAGGATTGCTTAGAACTGCGTGAATGAAGCCAAAAACCGCTCTGGGGGTGTTTGTGATAAGGAAATAGCATAACAACATGGTTAAAAGCTCCAAAAAGTCGATTTTTCATGATATAGGACCTTTAAAGGGCAAATAAAAAGACATCCATCATGGTCTATAGGCAAAAATTACACATTGGTTTGCTGTTGACTACATTAATTAACTATTTTGTAGCCTTTCTCATATAAATCAGGGGTTTGTGCACAGAAAAAGTGTGACTTGAACCCGTCCATTTGAGCAAAATATACCTTTTTTCCTCTCCTTTCTCATACATAAGGTCAAGGACAAAATGTTTATATCATTTGAGCATTTGTCCTACTGCTCTTGTTCATTATTGATGAAGCTATTGTTCCTTGACGTACCGAGAAAAATGCCAGTGGAGTATCCTTTGGCTGTTGGTTTTTCTTGCCTGTCGGAATGCAGGGGGAAGCACACCCCATTGCGTCCGTAGTAATTCCCGAAAATCTCCTCATTCATCAAAGGCACAGCTGCGATTATGAAGCCCGTGAGCCAAATAGACGAGATGACGACCTGTAATAAAAAGAGGAAATAAGATCAAGTCTGTTTTACATATTAATGAGGCTATTCAATATACAGTAGGTGCAGTGTAGAAGAAATATACAAATCTCCAAAATACTGAAATCAATAATAAGGCGATTAAAAGTAGGACTGAATAACAAATAGCAGTATGTAACCAAGGATCGTTAGGCTGGTAGTACCATTCAAAATCAAATCATACTAATTTGGCCAGTCACTGCAGACCACTAAGTGCACGTGCATAATGTGCTACCAACAAAACAATCTGCACAAACCAAGCCCAAGATCTGCAGACGCTTTGAACCTTTTTTCCATTGCGAAAAGCTGTGGCGTTGCAATGTGAAGATCAGAAATGGCATAGTAATTTTAACAGCAGCAATTTTGTCCATGACTCTTTCAGAACAAGAATAATCCAAACACACTGCTACATACTTTACGTTTTCACTGTATTGGTCTAAAAATATTCCTGTTTGTTGCACAAGGCCCATAATTCTAGGACTTTACACATGAAGCTTTCATGGTTTAAGGTCTATTCTGCGCAAATGTCAATTTGTATCTTATTTTCTTTTTTTAAGCACATGGCTCGGCTCTTACCCCGGTCTGCACTTTGCCTGGGCGCAGATTACTGAAGGGAAAAACAATGACCAGGAACTTCTCCAGCGTGAGGTATGTGAGGAGCAGGACAGAGACCTGCATGAGAAAATACATATAAGCATTCAAAAGACATTTCTGAATAATTTCTAAAGCCTTTCAAGACACCTTTTGCATGTCTTAAGGTAAAGCTAAAAACAGACAATAAATGATATGTATATATTTATGGATATGTTGCCATTTGACTAAATGAGATACGTATGTTGGAATGGTTTATGTTCTTAGTGTACGCCTAGGGATACTTGCTTTATACCTTTCTGATGCAGTAGAGCATTAATGACATTTTTTTAGCAAGAAAGTTGGCTGAGTAGCAATACAAAACTTTGGGAGCTCTCAAGCTGTGAAGAGTTATTTTCATTTTTCAGTGACATTTTTCTGGAAATGGTACATTTTAATGTCATTTTATTTGGCTTGAAATATGATAGGACAGATCTTTATTGTCATTGCATAATTAATCACAACGAAATTCATTTTGAGAGCACTCCCTTGCATAATCAGCATGAAAACATAAACATCAATAAAAATCTGTATAAATATAATAAAAGTCATTTCAAGTGCTGACCAGCGATTTTTCACTGGCCTCATGACCTGTCCAGTTAAACTTTCAATAGGGCCTTCACTGCCCTGGGGAAGAAGCTTCTTCTCAGTCTTTGTATGTATGAATTTGTAATATATCAGCCTCAAAATATTGACCATACTCTCGAGTTTAAAAATCATATCTGCATTAAACATATAGTACAATCTTTAAGTTTTTATTACATAAATGTGTAATAGTAGACGTGAAGGCAGATGTTACAAGTACTGAAATCCTTTACTTTCAATGCATTGGTTTTATTTATTGATTATTTTCAGAAACTCAAATGACAGATTATATAAAAGTTATTAATCTGTAAATATATTGCAGTCTGCTTAATTGTGAGGCTGGTTGCTCACAATGTTTCCATGTTTAACCTTGAGATGACATTACCTCTGATGACAGCATAGCCAGGAATCCAATGGTCCGACACTCAATGCTCTCCATCCAGATCAGGGCATTACGGTTATACTGCCCGCGGAATTTAACGTCATAAATCCCAACAAAAAACAAGTATACCCCCATGAGACAATCTGCACCTGGAAATTAAGAAAATAACAGGTGTTATCACATTAAAAAAGACATTATTTAAGCAGCAGTTGAGGCAAACTCAAGTGAGAAAGTAGCAGAGGAAAAGGATGTCAAAAGGGTGACTCACTGCGTCTATTTTAAAACTTTACCAAGCAACAATGACACTGTTAAAATGTGTAAATTTCTTTCAGGTTTTGGGAGACGGCAACACAAAAAAGAAAAGAGCAGAAGACAGTAAAGTATTTTGATCTAAAGAATGCCAGGGGTCAAGCACAAATGTTGCTACAGTATTTACTGTACTGTCTGTGAAATTATTCTAATTATTTTAACTAACACATTTTGTCATATTGTCTTATATTATATGTACTGTAGAAAAGTAAATTAAGTATAATAAGAGATTAAACAGAATAGATCATCTCTTTCCACAAAGAAGGGCCATCACGACAAACTAGGACTGCAAACTATCACAATCGAAATGAATCATCATAGCAATCATAATTGTGGCAGCAATTTGAAGTAATTTGAAGAAAAAGGAGGAAAACAACAAAAGATCTGTAATCATGAGGATTCATCTTGTACAAAAATGTGCTAATCCCACAGAAATTATTTCGAATGTGTGCTGCATTAAACAAATCATATAATTGACTGTTTTCCCTCAAATCATGCCCTACAGCAAAGCATCTTCCTAAAGTCCAGTTACGTATTCATTATTGATTAATCGGCAGTAGAGGTGACATGGCCTTTAAGCACTCACAGCAGAGCACTTTGATACAGGCGGCGTGCAGGTTGTTCTCGGCGCGGATCAGGGACCTCATGCCAATGACGAGGAGGTTTCCAAAGCAGGTGATGAAGGCCATGACCCAAACGCACACACGCAGCACGATGTTCGCCAGAAGGTCTTCGAAAGAAGAGATTCCATCAGTGTTGGGTTTACATGAGCGAACATGGGGCGCATACGAGCAGTACTGGAACGTCTTGAAGTAACTGTAATAACAGACAGAAATACAATTTCACTAAATATGAAATAATACTGTATATACTAATGATTATTGGATTGAATTGAAACAATAGATCAATGGCCCGTCTCATAAATCATAAATCAATGTCCATGAACATTTGTCAATCAAGCAAATGTTTGTTGTCCCTTTTGTTTTACAATTGTTAGAAATTCTTTAGCTATGTGGATGGGGCCCAGTCTATTTATAGTACAAATTCCAAAGAAAAAAAAAAGTCTGTGTACAATTAGCAGACAAAATATAGAAGGCCTCCAAGAGGAGGAAGACCTGCTGGAGGAACGGTCTCTTAGTTGGCCTGGGAATGCCAACTACAACCCTTTGGTGTTGCCAGTTTCCTGCCTGGTCCTTTACTCACATGTAGGAGAGGTTCTTCATCGGGAGAAACATCTGTGTCTCAATATCGTGGATTTCAATTCCTTCCAAGGCCCTAAACACATAACAATTCAACAGTGACAACAGTGGAAGCAGTTCATCGGTTGGTCTGAGCTCGTACTTACAGAGACTGGAGATGCGTCAGGTGGTTAAAGTGCCCAGAGTGGATGAGCAGCAGTGGATTGTTGGACATATTTCTGCAACAACAAAGACATGACAGTGTGTGATGTCATCTCACACAGCGTAAAGGAAAAATACAGTTCAGTTTTACCATTATTAAACTAAATGTCTCTACTGCACCATCAAAGTGTCCTTATCTTTGACTTTAAACAGCAATGTGCTAACATGTACATTGACTATACAGTACAAAGTAAGGAGTGACAAACATCGTATTAGGACAATCCAGTTTGCAGCACAAGGTAAGGCTGAACTAAACCAGGATATGAATTTGAGAGGCACTGTCTGAGTTGGCCAGTGCAATGTAAAACTCAAAACAGGAACTTGGCAAACATGTTGTTGCAGCTATAGGGAGCCTGCACGTGTACATCATATTCACGTTTTGATTCAAGACTGAACTTACTTGTATGAAACACTTAATTTATAGTATATAGGAGTCACTATAGGAGTAAATTTAGTTGCATTTGCCTCCAAAGAAAGGCAGAAGTGTACATTTTCTTTTTGAATCTTGCACAGCTAGGTAATAAACTGAATGGGTGAAATTCTTTGATCACAACAACAGTGCAAGAACCTTGAGCATATTAACAAATACACACACAATACATTATTGTGTTCCTTCAGATTTCTGTAGCTATGTACGTGTTACATAAATATGTCTTTTGTGAACTACAAAGTGACATACAGTATATACAACAACAATATTACGCTCAGGTCTTAACATTAACTCCATTTGGGACTTTCAGCTGTGTTGAGTTCTGTAAAATGTGACTAAAAAACTGTGGTCGACAACCATTTTAGCTCCAGTCCATTTAACTGACCAGCAGCTGTGTTTGCGAACACCTGCAGGAAATAGCCACTGTTGAGCTCACTGCCAGAGACACAGCTGTCTCTTTCCCGGAGAACATCCTCTCCCAAAAGCATCAGCACACATGTACCAATATTGTGTTAGGCCATATTTTCTGACTAAATGTTAAAGAAAAAAACACTCAAAAGAAGTTTTAATAATGCAATAATAGAAATAAGACTCATGTTAAACATAGACAATCATGATTATACTAAAGAGTGTTTTAGTACAGAGCCTCAGCAAGAGTTACTCACAGTCTGAGCAGGGACTTGGACAGACTCTTGAAGGTGTTCTTTGGCAGCTCTCTGATCCTGTTACTGGACAGGTTTCTGGGGATAAAAGATGGATTAAAACAAGCAGCATCAATATAACTATTGCTACAGAAAATAATATGTACTGTATTTGGGAATAGAGTGTATGTATTAACTCATCTGATGGAATGCCACTCAGTTTGCTGCTGTTGCCGTAATAAAATCCCTACTGCCATGTTGTTACTATGCTATGACATCACACGTGTAACCTCTATTGGTCCATGAACATAAAGTGTGTACTTACAGTTCAGCCAGTTTCAGCGACTGAAATGTGTTTTCATGGACATTGTTGATTTTGTTGTCCATCAGCTGTCTGCACAGGAACAAAAGAAAGAAATTGTGAATGTGAAGAAATTAATATGATTCATTATTAAAATACTGTGCCTCGAAATAGTAGTAATATTTGAAATATTTGTTTTATTTTGAATTTTACTGAACAACTTTCAGGTTTTATTTAAATTATAATCATTATAATAACAACATGGTACTATAATTCTATCATTTTCATTCATCCTTTACTTGACCAAACAGTCCACGCTGGCAATCTCTCTTAACAGTTACCAAGGCAGCAGTGCATGTTATTATTCTGGATGAAGGTTCTTGATTCATCGTCTGTACTCTGGAGTTGAAGTGTAGGCATTTTTCGCCTCTCATCCAAATAGGCTTCGTCAGCGACATTGTGAGAGTACAGACAATGACTCGTGAACTTTCCTTTAGGATGGACAACTTATTCACTTTTCTAGAACTGCTCCAAAGTCTCTCTCTGTAGTAAAAGCAATACAGAAATGCACTGTCACACTTTTAAAGTGAAATATAAAAGCACATTTTTCAGAGAATGAAATAAGACATCTCATAATTAGTGCATCTACTTTGTGTGGCTTTCAAATGATTTTCGGCAAATTATTGATTTGTTTAGGAATAATTAGCCCCGTCCACTAAGTTGTGAGAAATATAGGTCTAATATGGAAAAACAAGGTCCAAGAGAAATAACAAGTTAAGCATCTCATAACTCAATGTTGTCAAAGTCTGAAGCTGCACTCGCTGTTAGACAAAGTAATTTGTCAAACTGGGGACCTTTTTTTGTTGTTGAGGAAAATGTCTCTGCTATAGTTTAGTTATATGCAGGGGTTAAAGTGGGCAGGAACGGTCGGGAACGGCGTTCCCGCACCTTCGTGTGACCAAAAAAAAAAAAAGTTAATGATTGCCACGTGCGAAAGTCTGCCGGTAAGATAAATCAATGCAATAAATACTAGGTTGGGTAGTTTTATTATTAATTTGCTGAAGCTGCGCTGGACAAAAGTCCACTCTTCAGAATCTGGAGAAATAATCATAAGATCAGCAGCAGGTCAGTCCGCTCCTCATGCGTGCAGGTTTAATGCGCCTCAATATAACAGCATTTATCATGAAATAATGAACTTTATGGACATAAACTAATCCATAAACGGAGTCTACTCTTCCCAAGCTTTAGGCCGCTTTTTATTTCGCATCAATCAGCCTCATATTTTCGGTTTTACAAATTAATTTAGGAAGCATAATGAAGAGAAAAGGCGATAAACAGTGCGGCGTTACGGCGCTCAGTTACGGCGCGATGTCGGCCTTTTTCACAAAGTATTTCCTCTGATCTGATCCTCTGAATCTGCCCGCGGTTTAAAAGTAACAACAGAGTCATGAATCCAGGCTAAAGTTGAGTCTTTAGACTCGTGTGGAGTCTGTGTCTCCTCCTCACTGCTCAGCGCGATGAGCAGCTACAGACGGAGGAACAACAGGGGCAGAGCTGACACGGGCAGCAGAGGGACTGGGGTCCCACAGGGAAACATTTACACAGGATTATGACAGTAAATTAAAACAATAAATAAATAGATAAAATAATAAAATCTATTTGAAGCTATCAAAATCAGTGTTGCTTCTTTCTTTCTTTTTCTTTTTCTTTTTTTTTAGGAAAATAATCATAATGTTGACAGTTCTGATTCTCATCACTGTATAAGGCTAATTCAAACAGCATATTGTTGCCTTAAATACACCAGATTGCACTAAATTGTATCTGATTATTAAAAAAAATTCCCGGGTAGGACTGGCTGTTGCTCTAATTTTCTGGGAGTATCTCAAACAAGAGCACATATAAAGAAATCTTATTCTGTGAAATGGTTTAAAACTTATTTTTAAAATAAATAAATGAAAAGTAATATAAAACACCTTCTGTTACATGTAATATACACACAGCCTTTCATATATCGACCTAATGTAGCGTTCTGAGTCTTCGAGATTAGAGTTCCACCACCTCCCAAAATCCACTTTAGCCACTGGTTATATGCAATATAAAGATATTAACAGTAACTTTATATTACTTGATTTCAAAATAAAATCGAAATCACACTTGAAATCATCACTTGTATTTGGCTTTGACTTTGACTTAACATTTAATTTCACAGCTCTCACTTTGTGGAAAAAATATCGGGATATATATCGTATATCGATATTCAACCTAAATATATCGGGATATGACTTTTGGTCCATATCGCCCAGCCCTAGAGGAAATGTATCTAAAAGGTGACTTGATGGGCCAGCACCTTCACAGTGGACAACCTTTTCCACAGCAACAGAAATATGCAATCTATTAGGCAGACAGACATAACATTTTAATCATCGGTAGCTCTTGCAAATGTGCGATATTTGCAGCACGGTGGCGCAGCAGTTAGCACTTTTGCTTCACAGCTTCCCGGGTTGAATTCCCACCTGGACGGGGCCTTTCTGTGTGGAGTTTGCATGTTCTCCCCGTGTCTGCGTAGGTTTCCTCCGGGTACTCCGGTTTCCCCTATCACTAAAACATGTGCAATAGGTGAATCCTCCAGCCAGGTGATTCTGACCATCAGCCTGGCTCCACATCTGGAGATGGGTCCCCTAGCGAGGTACTGCTGCCGCCCACTGCTCCTTACGAAAGATGGGTCAAATGCAGAGGACACATTTTGTTGTACAGTTGTTGTATAATGACAAATAAAGCACCTTAACCTCAACCAATAAATACAGCATGGCGTTCTCATAAGCCAGCAAAGCCCATAAAGTTACATGCCAAAACTATTTATTAGAAGTGGTTGTAGTAATGCAGAGCCGAACCCCACCTTCACTTTTGAACCATGCAGGTGCTGTGTAACTGCATGAGTTAATTGTGGATCGTTACTAATGGGAGGCCTGGCTGTAGGCGCTGGTGACTTCTGCAGTGCACCAGCCTGAAAACGACTACAGTGGAGGATATCTTTAAAAAGTAGCCAGGTCAAATTGTAGTATAGTAGTAGCTAGTTGTAATTGTAGTAGTACAGCAGTAGCAAAAGTAAAATCTTATTTTGTGTTATGGTTTGAAAACAACATTGCTGGTCAGAAACTTTTGTGAAAAATCCATGCATAACAATATTGCAGAACCCAGATAAGAAACTTATCTCAGTTTTTCCTATTGTATTTTGCCCATGTTGGAGCTGGAAAAAGACGACCGCGTTCTCAAGAATTTTGAAGAATATAAAAGAGTTCAGTAACAGATCATTGACTGATGAAAAAATCCACTGCACAGAAACAAAACAAATGCAGATATCGTGAATTCTGGCTACAGTTTGTGAATTGTTTCCAAAGGGTGTTTCAATTTGGTAGCCAATGAAACAGTTAAAATAGTGTGATATTGTTGTACTTGAGAAAATATTTTGAGGACTAAATGTTTATTTCCAGTCTACATGATTGCCCAGTGTGATCTGGTCAAACTTTTCAAACAACCATCACTAAATCCAATATGTCTCGTCAGTTGCAAAATCGCTGACAGAAAAAGTCACGCAACTGCTTCAGAAGTAAAGACTCCATGAAGCCATAATTTAGGGAAAGTTTTTCTCCTGATTGTGAGGTCATTGTGGTAAACCGAGCAATCACATCCCGTCATTCTCAGTTTTGCTGTCATTTCAGATGCAACGTCAATGTTTTAAAAGTCTACACTGAAACTCATGACTATACATTGTCTCCTTTCTGAGACTCACTGACTTTTGTCCTGGACCAAACCACATCTCACACATCCCACACTTTTGTATAACTGCCTCCAAGTAACGTCGGTTCAGCCTCTACTCTGGATTCTCAGCACGAAGAGCATAAACGAGTGGCAGATATTTTAGGAGAAGATTTTAATCTACTGTGCGCATGAGAGGAAAAAAATATGTCATTTTTATTTTGAATTAGGTTTGCTGTATAATCATCAGACACATCATTATGTTGTTTTAGATGATTATAATTAATTCCAGAGGTTATTTCCCACTTTCCCTTTGGATTTGTTCATAGCTGAATGCTCAAAAGTGCCAGTTTATAATAGCGGTTATGGTCGAAATTATACAGATAAATAAATACAGTAATTTTAACTGATGATAATAGATATAATTTCATTGTAACATCCTCATTTGAGAAAGCCTTAGGTTCCAATCAAAAGCGTAGATCACGTACACCACAGAAACAAGGCACATCTTAGTCAGTATTAAAATGCACTCGAAATAGAGCTGTTTTAAGCACTTGAACCAAACACCTCGAGATGGAAGAAGTTGAAAATCTTTGTTTTAAGGAGATTATTGTATCTTGAAACTAACACAAAAGACGTTTTGTGTTTTGTGTTAGTTTCAAGATACAATAATCTCCTAAAGTTGAAAGCTTTGTGTACACAAAAAAGGATAAATCATGGTACAGACAACCTGTAAACACGAAAAAGTCACACTGTTTAATATTCTCCATAAAAGTGTCAAAAAAAGAACAACATGGAGTCAACATCACTTTACAGCCTCGTCCGTTCTCCCCGCCTTGACAAAGCTGCTCTAAAATGTGATTTACCGTCTTACAAATGGCTCCACTCGGTGCACAGTAAAGTGTATTATTTCAGATATAGTTCAAGGACATCAGAAACTCATTCTTACAGAGAAGCCTTAATGCAACGCCAGAACCTCAGCAGCAGCAGCGGTCGGACACGTTCACAGTGTGGAACGATAAAAGGGAAAAGTACTTACAGCACTTCCAGTTTGCTGCACGTCTTCAGGATGGAGTAGTTCAGAGTCTGGATCTGGTTTCCTCCAAGATCTCTGGGGATAGGCAAGTGAAAGTTATTTTATTTTTTATAACACAGTCATTACTATTTGACAGTTTGATGGTCTTTTCACCATTGGGTTATACATGAATTTCTGGCAAACCTCTTCCGGGGACATGATAGTGATTACCAGTGGTGATCAACATTTTACTGCTTGATCATGTTAGTGTATAAGAGCTGTGTGGATTCAAGCATTGATTCCAAGGGTATCTATCCAAACAATTAATTTACAAGGATTTCGAATAAATTCAAGATCACTGAATTTAGCAAATAAGATTCCAGTCCATGCATATTAAATATGTCTGTATAATATCATAATAGTGATATCAAGAATGAATGTGAGAAAGGGTAAGCCTAACAAGTTTTATACATGAACTTCTTATTCTCTTGTTACGGATGCTGCTGTTGACGGTGCATGTGCCTTGTTCTGATTATTATAGCGATACTTAGTCAAACTGTGTCAAATATTTTCCTCGCCAAGGGAAATGTAAGCAACTGAGAACTTGCGTTCCAGTCATGTAATCCTTTTTTGAGGACACTTGTCTACTCAATGACTCAACTTTTTGAGCTCGATTCTTATTTGTTGTGGATACAGTCCTCATATTGAATCACTGTGAAATTCAAATGTTTATTATGTCGAATGTGGGGTAGGCGCTCATAAGCTTCCTGCTTCAGTCTACTCCTTTTGAGCATCTATAACTGTTTAATGTGTTTTTGTAAATTAGGGGGAAAAAATGTAAAAATTCAAATAAAGTAATAAACTAAACTAAATGAGGATTGACCTGCAACCCACGTTAGGTGCAGACTTACCAGTTGAGTTGAGCACCACTGGTCTATACCACATGATAACAAGTTGCTATTTCAGAATTGCTAAATAAAATGTGAAACAAATTGCCTAAATGGTGGCGCAGGAAATCAAAACACTCAAACTACACAATTATACTGCAAGATCATGAACTTATATTTGGAGGATGTAGTGCTTGATAAACTCTGCACACAAGTCTTTCCACACCAGAGATCACGTTTGGACACCGACCACTGCTGGAGGAGAAACTTCAGTCTCTAAAAGCTGCCGTAACATCGTTTAGAACTGAGCTGTTAAAACTGACTACTTTCCAGAGTATTTTGACCAAATTCTGTCTGTCTTTCTTTGAAGACAAAATGTCAAACAAACCAGCTGTAAAGGCCTTCAAGGATCCAGGCGCTGATTGCTGTGGATTTTGACAGAGTTACACTGCGTTAAAGCCATAAAGACAGAGAGGTTGTCTGTCTCATCGCCTGCTTCTCTGAACAAAGCCCTGTTCCCTGAACAAAGCCCTGTTCCTGTTCTGTGTGATCCATCACCTTCTTCTGAGCCCGAAAACCTTCATCAATGAGAGCAGATCACTTTGCAGCACACCAAAGGGTCTGAGCTATGGAACGATCTAAAAATGTGCCAGGACTATGATTTATTGGCATTTAGTTATACCATAAAGATGTTTAACCTCTTACCTCCCGCCTTAACTGAGCGCATTTCCAGTTTGGCTTTTACCTAAATCTAAAAGCTTATTGACTGGAGCTTACAGCCTATAGACCAGAGTAACGCCTCATTTGAAAGCTAAGACCTACAAAAATGATTGTAACTTTGAACAATCTAGAACAATAAAAAAAAACTATATTTTTTGTACATTTGATTTCTTATCGTTAGGCCAGTAGTTTTGACCATTTGTTTGAACTTGTGTGCTGACTCTCATCAAAACTTTAAATAAATAAAAACTCGCTCCATGCTTTGCGCATTTATACTATATTTCCATGACGCACTTTTGTACTGGGAATACACTTGTTTGAATCTATCTATAATGTGGACCTGTGTTGAATAGTGACATCCCTGATGAAACTACTGTATTTTTGACAGAATGATTCATACTCACAGCCAGTCGAGTGAGGGCATGTGCTGACAGAAGCTGGGGTGAGGCAGCTGCTTCAGAGACGTCTCAACTATTGACCTGCGGATATGCAAATCAAAATGCCTCATTTCACCCACACATTTAGGGCTCAGTGAAAATCAAATTACCTCTCATTTAAGCGCACTCTATAAGATCTATTACCCCAGAATTTGAACCAATGACCATCTGCAGAACCAGGCTATATAAGTGCAAAACACTGCAGATTGTTATAAAATATTTGAAATAATAAATAATAAGCTAATAAGTTTGAATACTAAGTTTTGATTTTGCTATTTTGAATGCCCCATTAACAAATATGGAATAGTGTTAAATCAACACAGCAGGAGGTTCAGAGGAACATAGAGGACTCACAGATAAAAACTTAATAAAAGGATTTAATTTGATGAGAATGAGTCGGCCGTGTTTGATATCCATGTTTGAACAAAGATATTAAAATGGCTTAATTATGTACTGTTGGCTGAGTATTACAAAGCTCATTTCATTCAAAAGTTGAATATTTGATCATCTAATCATGTACTTAAAACTAACATCGAGCCGTATCTAGTCCACTTTATTTATATAGCATATTTATACAGAAAGCAATGAAGCAAATGTTTATCCTCTCAGCTCCACCGGTCCTCATTAAAATAATAAACACAATGTGAAACAAAATGAGAGACTCCATTGAACACAGCACTCACAGGTAGACCAGAGACTGGAGACCGATGAATGAGTCCTGGGACAGACTGGTTAATGGGTTATGGTCCAACAGCCTGCAAAGAAGAAGAAGGATTTGTACACACTTTATTGAAAATATATTAGGATCGGCTGCGTAATAGTCATAGGCATTTTTCATGATGTGAACCCCCTGAAGCGTGATAACCAGTGTGGGCTTGTGGTCTGGCAAACATCTGCTTCAAGATGTAAAACCTGTGCTGTTGCGGTGCTTCAAGTCTGGTCGTTCTTTTCAACATCAAACTGCTGTGAACTTTCAGGAACATACTGATCTAGCTGTCGGCCACATTTGAACTTGGACCGGGACATAAACATTATTGATTTGGTAAAATAAAACTGAAGCTTCAAATGTATCGCTGCATCAGTAAAGTGTTTTTCCCGTAGTTGCTATGTATAGTTTGACTTTACGAGGCAAAACAAATGTTACCGATTGTCTTTTTTTATCATTAGTATTTTTAATGAAACCACTGAAGACGTGCGGTTCACCTGGAGTCCAACAGTCAATATTTCATTCTTCATGATTTGCACTCAAAGTGATGTTGCAATTTAACATGGTTATTACAGAGAGAAATAAGAGCATTTTTCTCTGGGCGTCCCTCATAAAACAACCGATTTTATGTGCAACGAGGGATTTGTGTTCAGGAACAACGAGAAGCCTCAAATAAAACTGTCAGAGCAGCTCCATGTTGGAGGAGACTTTGCAGTGCATCTCATTTCAATAAACACTAAAGCACCAATTTTACAAAACAAGGCTGTGAGATTACACACAGGAAACTAAAGACTTTAAAAACCCAGTTTGTTTAAAGGTAGAAAATCCACTATTAAATGCTCCCTCTTTGCTTGAGATTGCTCTTGATGTAAAAATAGTTTACACATTACTCCATTCTCCAATGGGTTAGTTTTGGTAAAACGTTGGGTTTGAAAGGTACTTTTTTTTTTTTTGGTTAGTTGTTTTTGGAGGGAGAAAAAGAGCACCACCAATGATAAGATTAAGAGCAAAGCATTTTCTATATGAATTAACTTTTCAGTCTTTAATTAGACCCATTGTAGGGTCATCACTTGCTTTACATTAACATCTGCTGTTATCGTGAAAGACAGAAACGCAAGAATAACACCAGTTTTAAAATAAAAAACATCAACATAAAACTTCAAAAGTAAAACTTCAAAAACGTGTCTTTTTCTTCTTAAAAGGGAAAAGAAATCAACATAAAAACAGTGACAGCGTTTTGCTGATGCTACTCACAGCCACTCCAACTGATGCAGGTCCTTGAACATGCCAGGACTCAGGGACGCGATCAAGTTTTCATTCAAAACCTGCCACAAAGAACAAGCCAAAGACAGTGAATATGCAAGAGACGACCACAATGTCAAACTCCATTAAAGATCAGACCGGAGAAACAATGAATTGCATTTTAAAGGAACAGGCCACAGTTTTTCCATCCTGAGATATGTTCTTACCTGAGCTTAGACGAGTTGATGCGTACCTGTCTGGTCTTTACGCGTGCGCTCAGTCATGCAAAAACACCGAACATGTTGTTAGCATTTAGCCTCTCCTCCTCTCCTCATGGACCCAAACGGGGTGAAGTTAAAAGTGACCAAGCTGTTCCACGTTTTCCCTATTTAAATACAGTTACGTGAGCAGTTACATGATCCCTTTTAATCCACATAGAATAATCGACATGTTTAATTTTGTGTAACTATACTCAGATCGTGTAACTTCACCCCCCGTTTAGGTCCATGAGGAGAAGAGGAGAGGCTATGACTGAGCGCACGCGTAAAGCTCAGACAGTTACGCATCAACTCTTCTAAGCTCAGGTAAGAACATATCTCAGTATGGATAAACGGTGGCCTGTTCCTTTAAGGCTTACTGTGTTAAACCTGCAATGTCAATCCTTTCTTATGCAGTAATTGATTGTTTGATTTGACTATTATACTTTGCGTGTCAAATTAATTGCCTAATGTTTAGCTTTAGGTTCAATCCTAACTTGAGATATATTTCATTTTAGTTCAGTTCCTTCACAGATTGTATGGAGAATTAAAAGTCGTTTAAATTTGTCAAACACAGTCAATAAATAAGACAGTTGTTGCTCACAGAAAAAGCAGTCCTCTGTTTGGCGACACAAGAGATAACAAATAAACAAATATATCCTACTGTGGTTGTTTTTCCCCCCAAATGGACCAAAGTCTATGCAGCCCTCATGTCCACTTCGAAAACTGATTGTCCGTGTTAGGCTACCATAGCGCTTCACAGTCTGGGGCAAAATGTAATTTCAGGGGACAGGAAGAAACACTGCTGGTTTTAATCTAACACCTCTGGAAAGTGCAAAAAGAAATTTCAGTCCCCTGCATCCCGATAACTTAGTGCTTCCTGATCATAAAAAATGTGTCAAAAAGGTCTAAATCTATGAATCATTTTTAATACTGTACCTCATTATATGCTAGACACCATCTTATTAATATTACCCTGGCTTCCCAAAAGTTTTTGCCACAAACCAAAAACATATAAGCGAACAATACAGCCCCCCACAATTAAATATCAACTTCACTTAGTGCAAATGATAATGATCTGTCCATTAATTAACTTTTAGCTCTCTATTGTTTACGAGTATTGTGAAGCAGCAAAACATAACTATCACTAATGTAAAGTAGTATGTACTCACAGTTTTTTTAAACTGTAGAGGCCACTGAAAGCATGTTTGGAGATGATCTCCAGACTGTTGTTTTGGAGGAACCTATAAAAGAGACAGACACTTTTATCGCCTGTTCAGATATGCATAAACACAGAGCGTCAGCAACATTGGTCAATAAGACAGATTTGTTGGAGCGCTATTAGGCTTTTATTCAGACCTGTATTGTCCCTTCATACTCACGCAATATTGTCCGCCTTGACACAAACAGTAAGTCTAGACTCTTTTATTTTGAAAATGACAGCTCTGCAACTCATTATAACCGGGTAATTGTCCCTGTTAACCTTTTGTTCCACACAGAAACAAACAAAATAGTTGGTAATGACGTGCCAGGCTCAGACTTATTTATTATTTAGAGACAGGCCAGTCAAGCAGATGACGAATTAACAATAATAGGAAAAACAGAATAACTTTAGCACTTAGTCCAGGAGACGACAGCATCTTGGGGTGGAACGGTCTCCCTCTATGTCCGGATACTGGTGTTGGTGGGAATAAATTTGATTTTATTGACCAGTGGTTTTTGATATGTGGGGTTATTACCCGTCCCACAGAAAAGGGTTTGGGAAGGTTGTGGGTTGTTTCCAGCTTCTGTCCCCAGTGACTCTTAACTTCCCTCAATCAATGTAGACAGTGAGAGAGTCAGTGGTTGGGACGTAACCCCTTTTATGGACTTGGGATTTACACATCACAAAACCCCGAGCCACATTTATGGAGAACAGAGGCAGGACGTTATTGTTCGAATAGTTGATTACAAAAAACAAGGGTTACACTTTATTTTACACTACCCTTGATACATTGTAACTACCAAATTTAGTACAATGTTATCTTCTGTGTAACAGTGTGCAATAATGTGTACCATGGTAGTACATACATAATGGAATGTGCATTTGTAGTTTGGAGGTACACAATGTAATAAGACATTACGGTTAGGGTTAAGGCCAGGGTTAGGGTTAGAGTTGGGGTTTTATGTCTTATTATATTGTGTAACTCCAAACTACTAACACACATTACCTGTAATCAGTTGTGTATGTAACCTAGATATAAGTTATTACACATGGTTACATTATCACATTATATTGTACTAAATTTGGTAGGTACAATGTAGTGTAAAATAAAGTGTTACTAAATCAAGTGATTTAAAAAGTCAGTTGTAAAGTTACATTGCCAAAATCACACACATTTTCTTGTGATTTTGTTCTTCTGTCTCCAACGTTACTCCCTGTGCTCTTCCTCAGTCCACTCTCCACTCAAAACACTTCAGCTCAGGCCAAAGCCAAGATTTCTTTTCATCGACCTAAAAGTTTCAACCATTTTCATTCCTCCCTTGGCTATTCGTACATTTTCTTGTGGAGTTCGGTTTTTGGCTTTTTTTGTATTTTGCCTCAGCCGACCGCCTCCACTGTTTTATATCTGCGATTTCATCTTGAAGCCAAACGGGAGTGACTGCAGATCAATACAGCTTTGCATCACATCAGGGGCAAAAGGGCAGAACTTACAAACAGTTACATTAATTAAAACAATAAATCAGATCAATTAATTATTATAGATGTACTTTTCCATCCATCTCTGCTGAGAGGATAATTTGGATATTCATTTGGTTTAGTTTAGTTTAGTTTATTAGTTTATTTGAGCAGTTAAAATTCTGCTCAAAAGGAGTGGGCTGAAGCAAAAGCTTATAAGCGCCCACCCCGACATCATTGAAATAAAAACAATTGATCAAATCACAACAGTACAGGGAGCATGTTACAAAGTACAAGACACAAGAGCCCGGAACACAGCATGCACACACACAACGTACCCCTCCGTGACCCAACTTTACCTGTTATAATTACATTATCAATCCTACATTAAGCAACATCATACTTTGATTTTTGATTTGCGATTTGCCCCACCGGCAAAAGAGAACCTACAACCCACCAGAGCGGCCGTTTCACCACAGACCACACCCACAAAGCACCTCTAGAAATGTTTGTATAAATATAAATTAACAGAATTTAACGGAACGGAAAGGAAACACAACTACAACAACTGTCTCATTTTATGTACGCGATGACTAATACAAAGCAAGTGAAAAGGCGATCATTAAGTTATTTATACACATATATGCATACATACACACACACACACATCCTTTTTTTTTCTTCTTTCTTTACAGATGGTTACAGAAATTTACATTACATCTGAAATTGGCTTAACTGATAAGGTGTGAAACTGAAAGTATGAACGCATCACTTTGGCCTTTGTTGACCAATGTTTGTGTGCTGTTTTTAATCTATCCTCCAAGATCAAAACTAGAAAGCAGAACTTTAACTATTTGGTACTTACAATTTCTTCAGTGCAGAACACTCAGAGAAGGCGTAATCCGACAACCTCCTGATTTATTACCTCTCAGAGACCTGAAACCAAACAACAGGTTTATTAATAAAGCAAAGTGCTTTATACCCAGAGTGGTCAGCTGTACTGTACGCGCTTTTGCGTAGATAATACAATCACGCCTAGATAAACATATCAGAGGTTGGGGCTACTATCTAATTGCAGAACAAATATCGCTGGTATTTTAAAGAGAGCTCATTGATTTGGCAGCACATCGCGAACAAACAGACAGACAATAGTAGCAGCATTTGCATTATGTGAAGACAGATTTGCGCCTACTGTATTACACTCTATTATGCAGTGAGATGTCATCAAAGAGGCCAGAAAATCTCAAAAACAATAACCAGTGAGCCAGCTTTGTCTTATGTTGTTTTTCATTCTCTCCCTTTATGTTCTCGTACATAACATAAGCTGTAAAGATTGCTTTGTTTGGTCTTCTTCCTGTATTTCTGCTTTTCCGCTGATACTGATCATCGGGGACTTGTGTTATTTAAGCGCTTTGATATTGTTCCAGGGAGTGTAATTAAACTTTTTTCTTTTGGCAATGTCTGAGAAACACAATTCCCTTCCCTCCCTCAATACTACGACCACATCATTAATTACCATTTATATTACATCATATTTCTTTGGTTCATGTCCCAAGTCAAAAGCTCAAAGATCACAAGATTCGGGTCAGTTTCCACTCGGCCTTGAGGCATTAGACCCATTATAAATTGGTCTAATATTGCAGTAGAATTAGATTAGAGCAGATCTCTCATGTGCGACCCCTGGACGTCCCAGAACTCTACAATGCAGTGCTCTCTCCATTTCCTGTCGATCTGACCTCACAGTTTTATGTATCTCTGTGGTCCACTGCATCATAATAGTTTGTTCATTTTAACCTCCAAATATAAAGAAAAATACCCCCATACTAAAAGCACTGTATACTTTAGAGCACAGTAGTAGTATGGTTATGTAACACCTACGCTGTTAGGCAAAGGACTGTAGGGTATGGACCAGTTCTAGATTCGAAAGGAGTGGTGTGTAATCAGTGACGGACTGGCCATTGGGCAATGTGGGCAAATGCCACTGCGGCCGCCTGGTCTCATCACTTGTTGTGGCCGCATCACAAACAAATAAATAGGCTAAATAAAGCGAGGAAGCGGCCGCCTATTGGTGCAATGGCTGCAAGCGGCAGCACCACCAGCGGCGAGCGAGCCGCTGGTGGTCACAACTTGTGGCGCACAACCATATAAAAAGGCTAAATAAATAAATAAAGCGGAGATGCGGCCGCCTTTTGGCGGATTGGCCGCCCGCAACCGGCAGCACATGTGGCCTCTCTGCTAAAATTGCCAGGGCCTCTTTTTGGTGCCAGTCCGCCACTGTGTGTAATCCAAAATGAGAGCCAAAGTCAATAAGTTTAAATGGAAAAGCCGGCAATTTACTTACATAGACAATAAAAAGGACAGACAAACATCAAACATTAATACTGGCACTTCTGTTAGTTACCTGTTAAACCTTTGTATTGTTTAAACTTTGAGATGAGTTCAATAAAAAAAGGTATGTTTCACTTATTTCCTCATTTCAACAAGTTTTGTTTTATGACCGGTCATTTAGTTACTTTGAGTGTTTTTAATTTAAACCTATTCTTAAATACTTTAATTTAAGTTTAATCTTGGTTTCAGGTTTATATTATTCACTCTTTTCAATATTCAAACACGTTTTGTCACTTTAAAAATGACACCATAGGTACCCTTTAAATACATAAATAAAACAATTATCAAAAGGATCCAGTAAACAATTTGGCTTGCAAAGCAATAACAAAAGAAAATGGCTTCTAATTGTCCAAAAACTTAGCAAAACTTAAATTGTGGATATGTTCTGAGTTCAATGTAGGCGCCCTTTAACGTGCGCTCAAATCCGTTGGAAAAACTCCACAAACGCTCCTCAAACCTTGGTCTGGGAGTCAGTGAGGTTCTTTGGTGGAATGCGGACCACGCGCGCCTCGCGAGACGCTGCCGTTGATCCTGAGAATGTTCCGTTGGGTGGCTCGCCTTGGTCTCGACTCGATCCTGGGTCCAAGAACTCGATCCAACTCCAAGAACTGAGGTGTTCTCGGGGTGGGGATAAAACCTGGCCTGTGGAGCAGGCCAACAAGGATCGCAATTAGCATTAAATAAAATTACATTCAAGTAAAACACAAATCCAGCCGCTTACAAGGCTGCGGAGGCTACGTAACTTAAGAGAGAAACAAAAAAGAGAGGCGACGATTTGTTTTTAGCTGAGCCGCTTACTGTTACTGGGAAATAAAGCTTCTTTCCACATAAAATGAACAAACCACCGTAAAAATAATCAACATTGTGACCAACAGAAATAAAAGTAGAAATGCAGAAAACGTTAAGTTACCGTTATCTGGTCCCTGCCGTCTCGGGCAAAAGCGTAACTGCCTCGTTTAACCGCAGCGACAAACGCTGCGTAAAAGAATACATTTATATTAACTTCAGCACCAAATGCTGGACAAGAGAAATAAAAATAAAAGAGCAAATATATTGTTACCGTTTCTTTGCTCTCTGCCGTCTCAAGCAAAAGCATCGGCCTCGTTTAACCGCAGGCGACAAACACTGTACAATAAATAAGTTTGCGTCAACTTCAGCTTCAAATGCTGAGCAACAAACAAAAACTTTCCAAATAATAACTCACCGAGACTACTCTCAAAGGTTTCACGTCTCGTAGACACACTCTTCCCTCAACCCGGCAAGGCAAACGGTGTGTAAGATCACTTTTCGGTGTAGTTTGGGTCAGTTTTGTTCGTAACGGCTGCACTGCTCTACTCGCCCGTGCGCTCTTTTCAGACTCCTGCCGCTGACTGAGCCTCGGCCAGGTGGGGGAGGGCATACGCTGAGAGCGTCTTGAATCAGTTATATTGATAACGGTTTACAATGTAACTTTTTATAATAACATTGTAAATCCCACTAATTATATATTTAATGTCACGTAGTTTTTTAACTGTTTTAAGCGAATATTTAATTAGTTATTTATTGTCAGGTTTTGTCCAGTTACACCAGTGTTTATTTGTAACGGGGGTTACATCCTCCCCTCCTTTTCCTATGTACGTCCTCGTACATGTTTCATACAGTTTCAACTTTAAACACTCTGGGCCATTCAAGGATTCAGTAAATGCTATGGCTAGGCCCTGGAAGAGTGACTGGACCACAGAAACTAGTGGGTTGCCTAGTTCAGGATAAGTCAGTCTCTGAGCTGGTTCCCTACGTCTGGTTGAGCGTCTTAGGAAGTCAGAGTTACTGTCACAATGGTCAGTGACATCTGGGCACTGGTCTGTGTCAGCTGTGGTCTCGTTAGGAAAGTCAGGAATGTCTTTAGATTGGCTGTCCATTTCAGGGAAGTCATTGGTTGACACTGGTTCTTCAGGTAAGTTTTCTTTTTCAAGGTAAGTATCGACTGTCTCTGTCTCTTTGTCATTTTCTTCAGGATTCTTTTCAGGTAAGATCTCATTCGGTGGATTTGTCTCATCAGTAAGTTTGACTCATCAGGTAAGTTTGTCTCATCCGGTGTCTTTGACATATTCTGTATTCAGAGAAATTGGCATTTCTGAAGAACTTTGTTTGACATCATTTGCATGTTTGTCCGTATCAGGTGAGTATGAACTTTTGGTTTCCACTATTAGGTCTTGGTAGTCATAAAGTAGCCAGAATCGGATTCTTCACAGTCTGATTCTTGTTCATGACTTTCTGTTGTTGACGTGTTTTGGGTCGCTTGAGTTTGTCTTTTATTGGTTGTCCTGTTTCATTTGTGTTGGTGGAAAGGAAACCACATGGCAGTAATAAATCACGATGGAGGGTTCTTTGAGGACCTTCTTTTGCCTCAGGCTTTACAACATAAACAGGGAGGTTGTTCGACTGTTTCACTACAACATGGACTTCGGATTCCCACTTGTCGGCTAGCTTATGTTTGCCTCTTATGCGCACATTTCTAACAAGAACTCTATCTCCTTCTTTTAAGGTAGAGTCAACAATATGTTTGTCAATCTTGCTTTGTTGCGACCTGCTGATTTCTTTGCCATTTCAGTTGCGATTTTGTAGCTGGATTCTAGGTGTGACTTAAGGTTGCGAACATACTCAGAGTGGGAACCTGACTGATGATGGACTGGCAGACCGAAGGCGAGGTCGACAGGGAGCCTTGGCTGTCGGCCAAACATAAGCTCATATGGGGTAAACCCTGTCACCTCGTTTTTAGTACAGTTATAAGCGTGTACTAAGGGTCGGACATAATCACGCCAGTGGGTCTTTTGTGGTTCTCCAAAGTACCAAGCATGTTGAGAAGCGTTCTGTTGAAGCGTTCAACAGGGTTTCCCCTCGGGTGGTAAGGTGTAGTTCGAACCTTTGAATGCCAGCTAGTAACAGAGCTCTTTTATCGTGCGGGACTCGAAGTCCGGGCCCTGATCACTATGTAGTCTCTCAGGGAAACCGTAGTGTGAGATAAAGTTTTCCCAGAGGAATTTGGCAACTGTGCGCGCCTTTTGGTTTGGAGTGGGCAAAGCAAGCGCGTATTTAGTGAAATGGTCTGTTATCACTAATACATCTTTAGTATTGCTTGAATCTGGCTCTAATGTTAGAAAGTCGATGCACACTAGTTCAAGCGGTCGTGTGACAACGATATTCACAAGCGGCGCGGCTTTCTCTGGATGGACTTTACGGCGGGTGCAACGGTTGCAGGTTTTGACTTTAAGTTCTATGTCTGAGGCCATTTTGGGCCAATAGAATCGCTTTCTCACAAGATCCAGTGTTCTTTCGACACCCATGTGCCCCATGTCGTCGTGTAAGCTTTTTAGGACAAGGGGTCTTAACTCTTGGGGTAGCACGAGTTGGTATTGTGTTTGTGCTCCCTCTTGTCTTGTACGATAGAGGACTCCATCTTTGAGAATGAACTTGTTCCACTCCCTTAGCAACAAGCCAAGTTCGGGGAGTTCACTCTTTGCAGTTGGTGGGGCTTTCTCCAATTCCATTTGGTTGATTATTTCTCGAATGCTTGTGTCATTGTTTTGTATTTCTTTCAGGTCTGATGTTGTGTAATGGGACATTACAGGTAAGCCACCAAGCTCCTCCTCCTCTTCAAAACTTTGGGGATAGCTTGGGGATGATGAGCGAGAGACAGAACCAGAGAGCTATTGACTGTAGACTCAACTGGATTGTTCTCTGAAAGCTGATGGACAAAGTGTTTTTCGCAGATGGCTCGGATTGTGCTCTCTTCAACAAGGTCAAGGTCTGGATGGTCAGGTAGGTGTCTTTGTGTGAACTGTTGTATCCTTTCCAACTCCTTTTTGGACAGCATGTCGTCAGGCTCTGCACTGTGTGGACGTCTGGACAGACCATCTGCATCCTGATTTTGTTTCCTGCCCTGTATTGCAGCTGGAAATCGAACGTGGACAGCGCCGCCAACCATCTGTAACTCGCGGCATCAAGTTTTGCAGTGGTAAGTATGTATGTTAACGGTTGCTGTCCGTGATGACAAGAAATGAGCGGCCGTAAAGGTAATCTTGAAATTTTTCTGTGACTGCCCATTTAAGAGCAAGGAACTCTAACTTATGTGCAGGGTACTTTGTTTCACACTTGACAACCGCGACTTGCGTAGGAGATGACACGGTTTTGACCTTGTTGATTTGGTACAGAGCGGCCCTAATCCACGAGTGCTTGCATCTGTATGCAAGGTGTAAGAAATTTAGGGTCCGCGAACCCGAGCACTGGTGCTGTGGTCAGTTTCTGAATGATTGTGTCAAATGCTGTTTGACAATCCTCTGTCCATCGAGCTCCGAAGGGTCTTTCGGGTTGTGGTACTGGTTATATCAACTTTGTTTGTTTTTTTCCAGTGAGGTGGGTATCCACCAGTGAGTTGGTTGAGAGGACGCATGATCTTGAATAGTCCTTTATGAATCTACGGTAATAACCGGAAAATCCAAGAAAGGTCCTGAGTTCTTTCAAGTTGTTTGGTTTCGGCCAGGTTTTGAGTGACGAGATCTTATCGGGGTCTGTTTCATGCCTTTTCCGAAATGATGTGGCCAAGGTATTTTACAGAGCTCTGGAAAAAACTGCATTTTCTGGTGAAAGTTTAAGGCCAAACTCCTTCAAACGACTGAGGACTCGCAAGAGGCGTTCTTCGTGCTCCTCCAGAGTTGAAAGAACACAATGAGGTCATCAAGGAACACAAGGGCCTGTTTTAGATTGAGCTCCCCCATGCAGCGCTCCATGAGTCTCTGGAATGTGCTAGGGGCGTTTGTGATTCCTTGAGGCATTCTATTAAACTCGAAGAAACCTAGAGGGCAGACAAATGCAGTCTTTTGTTTATCAGCCTCCTCCATCTCAATCTGATAAAACCCTGACTTAAGGTCTAAGACTGAGAACCATTTCGATCCATTCAAAGCTGAAAAAGACTCTTCGAGGTTGGGTAAAGCGTAAGAATCTTTCACAGTCTGGAGGTTTAACTTTCTGTAGTCAATACATAATCTGACATCTCCATTCTTTTTCGTACGACTACATTGGGGATGAAAAAGGAGATTCAGAGTCACGGATGACTTCGGCATCAAGGAGTTGCTGCAGGTGATTATGTACTGCCTCTAGATCTTGTGGATGTATTGGCCTTGCCCTGTGTTTGAAAGGAGTAGGGTCGCTGAGTGTGATGTGATGCTTGATCTTACTGGTGCGACCAAAGTCGAGCTCGTTTTGGGCAAATACCTCAGGCATAGAATTCAACTTTGAACGTATTCTTCTTTCCACTCACTGGGGATTGAAGAGTCACCAAAATCGAATTGGAGATCTGAGTTTTCAAACTTTGGTTTAAGCGTTGGGTCATTGGCTGATCGAACACTTTGAATGGCGTGAATTTGTGCAATGACTGTCTTTGGAGTGAGTGTGATGGTGTGATTGGATTCGTTTTTCAAGATGACAGGTACACTGTGTGGGAGTTTGGATGGGAGGGTTGCTAACCCATCTTTAACAAGAAGGCCACCAGTTAAGTAGGTTGTTGTTGGTGCTTCGACTGTCACCCATTTTCCAGTTTCTGGTACTCTGCATGTTACTGATCCTTCCAGAACTTTTGTTTCTCCAGCTCCAATAGTTTCACAATCCATACTGTTTAGTCTGACTTCGCCCAAGTTTGAATCAGCTGTGCGTTTTTTCCTCGCTGCAAGGGTTTGAGAACGACTTTGTACCCATATGGAAGTGTGTGTTTCTCTTTTGGCTCTACAACTAGTCATACTGCTCATACAGAATGTCCAAAGTATTTGTACCTATCAGCAGTGAAGGTGAGTTAGAACTCAGATTGGGAACAATCAAAGCGAGAGTTGGCACTTCAATGTCAGCACCCAAAGAACTCTTGGAAAAGTGATGGCTATCTCGATAAAGCCAAGGTAAGGGACATTTTGGCCATTTGCACCTTCTACCTCTAACAGGTCATTCAAGCTGTGGACAGGTAAGTGAGACAGGTTCTCTTCGTAGAAAGACTGGGAGACTGTTGTTACCTGTGAGCCCGTATCTAATAAGCAACTGCACAGATGGTCATTGATAGCTATTTGAGCTGTACACTTTGCTCCAACTAAGCCTTTTGGAAGAGAGAGAGGCTTTTCAGTTTGAGCATGAAAGTTCAAAGCACGTTTCTTTTCTTGGACACCTTGTGTTTTGTTTAGCTCCACTTTGTCCCACAAATGGAGCTGGGTCTAGTTTAAAGAAGAATATTCTGGATCATTCACTTTGTCCCATGTCATTTGCTTTTCTCTTAGCTGCTTCTTTTTAAGAGCAACAAGATGAGAGTTTGGCTCATTCTCGCATTGGGGTTTGATATGCCCATCCTCTCCGCACTTAAAGCAATACCAGGGCTTTGGTCGATTGCTTGAGTGGATGTCCGGTCTTTGATCAGAGGACTGTGACTTTTGAGCTCTGGAGTTATCAAAAGGGACTTTATGTTTTGCAGAGCTGAAGACTCGTGGTTTGGCGTTGGGTGTTTCAGCATCTTTTTAGTTTTGAGAGACGCAAGATGCGATTGCAGATCAGCAATTTGCTTTTGAGATTTTGAATTTCAGAATCGACTGCTTTTGGTCTGGGGCGTTCTGGACTTTGAGACTGGGCACCCTGATAGTGTGAGTAGACCTTTGGCTTTGTTGTATTTAGATGCTGTTTCATGCGTGACATTTTCGATGTGCGTCTTTTCTCTGCAGTACGGAGCATGAGCAAGAGATCAGCAAAAGTAGGTGGAGTTTGTTTCTTTTGCTCAAGCTGAAGCTCCGCAATCAAGTCATTGTCCCAACAGCCTCTTATGAACTGTTTCAAGAGCTGTTTATCAAGTTCACCAGCAGAGATACCTCCCCTTATGAACGTTGTGTTAAGCATGACTTGGAGTCTCTGAAGTAAGATGAAGGTTCTTCACCATGATTTTGCATGGTGTTCAAGTATTTGGCGAAAAGGTCATCACCATCTTCGACTGTACCAAAAGCAGAATCAAGGATTTGCAAGTATGTGACTGGAGGCGAATCGGCAGGTAAGTGTTTACAAGATCACTGCAGTGAAGAGAGACTCTCCAAAAGCCTTCTGGACTTACTTGAGTCTGGTTGCTTGGCATCTTTAAGAAGAAGCTCAACACTTGAGCGCCAGCTTTCAAAGTCAACTTCATTGTTTGGACGGGGACAACGCCCAGAAAAGAGTCTCACCTGAAGGGAGTGTTCATTTGTGAATGAATATCTTCAGTTCGGAGAATGTGCTCCACTATTACTTTTGAAGCTCTGGTGGATTAACATCAGAGGTACTTAGAGTAGGAGTCTTTGTACTGATTGGGGTTTGTGAGCGATTCCCACAGAGGCTGGATCGGTTGGTGGAAGTCACCAGATTGAAGGGCTCTGTGCACTGGATTGTCTGAGTCAGGGACTTGAACAGAGTCACCATGGTCACTTGGACTGTCATGTTCGTCCGTGTCAACAGCCCTAGTAATAGAGCTAAGCTCCTCTCTCAGTACGTCTGTGAAATCTTTACCTGTCTGTTTTGCAATGTCTCTCAGTTCAGCTAAGTAAGTCTGTGTAGCAGTCTTGCTAACTACAGGAGAGTAGACGGTGCTTAAAGTCTCGACAAGGTAAAGTATGTCAGGTTCATCTTTAGGTAAGAATTTGTAAGGTAGCAAGGGTGAAAGTGCCTGTACTGATGCACCTGAAGTGTACTCAACAATGTTCTGCTTGCCTACCTGTGGGCTTGTAGGGGCTATGAGCACAATCTGAAAAGACCCGTACTGTTTAAGAAAGTCAAAGAGCTCCTCATCAACTACAGTGCCAGTTATGCCAGTAATAATGAGTGAGTTTGGTATCTTAACATTACTCTGTCGCACGGCTTCCATATTGGCTGTTTTGAAAACAATACCTAGGCTCACAAGAGTGTACGGACCACTCCTGGCTGGCTCGCCAAGAATATGTAACACCTACGCTGTTAGGCAAAGGACTGTAGGGTATGGACCAGTTCTAGATTCGAAAGGAGTGGTGTGTAATCCAAAATGAGAGCCAAAGTCAATAAGTTTAAATGGAAAAGCCGGCAATTTACTTTACATAGACAATAAAAGGACAGACAAACATCAAACATTAATACGGGCACTTCTGTTAGTTACCTGTTAAACCTTTGTATTGTTTAAACTTTGAGATGAGTTCAATAAAAAAAGGTATGTTTCACTTATTTCCTCATTTCAACAAGTTTTGTTTTATGACCGGTCATTTAGTTACTTTGAGTGTTTTTAATTTAAACCTATTCTTAAATTACTTTAATTTAAGTTTAATCTTGGTTTCAGGTTTATATTATTCACTCTTTTCAATATTCAAACACGTTTTGTCACTTTAAAAATGACACCATAGGTACCCTTTAAATACATAAATAAAACAATTATCAAAAGGATCCAGTAAACAATTTGGCTTGCAAAGCAATAACAAAAAGAAAATGGCTTCTAATTGTCCAAAAACTTAGCAAAACTTAAATTGTGGATATGTTCTGAGTTCAATGTAGGCGCCCTTTAACGTGCGCTCAAATCCGTTGGAAAAACTCCACAAACGCTCCTCAAACCTTGGTCTGGGAGTCAGTGAGGTTCTTTGGTGGAATGCGGACCACGCGCGCCTCGCGAGACGCTGCCGTTGATCCTGAGAATGTTCCGTTGGGTGGCTCGCCTTGGTCTCGACTCGATCCTGGGTCCAAGAACTCGATCCAACTCCAAGAACTGAGGTGTTCTCGGGGTGGGGATAAAACCTGGCCTGTGGAGCAGGCCAACAAGGATCGCAATTAGCATTAAATAAAATTACATTCAAGTAAAAACACAAATCCAGCCGCTTACAAGGCTGCGGAGGCTACGTAACTTAAGAGAGAAACAAAAAAAGAGAGGCGACGATTTGTTTTTAGCTGAGCCGCTTACTGTTACTGGGAAATAAAGCTTCTTTCCACATAAAATGAACAAACCACCGTAAAAATAATCAACATTGTGACCAACAGAAATAAAAGTAGAAATGCAGAAAACGTTAAGTTACCGTTATCTGGTCCCTGCCGTCTCGGGCAAAAGCGTAACTGCCTCGTTTAACCGCAGCGACAAACGCTGCGTAAAGAATACATTTATATTAACTTCAGCACCAAATGCTGGACAAGAGAAATAAAAATAAAAGAGCAAATATATTGTTACCGTTTCTTTGCTCTCTGCCGTCTCAAGCAAAAGCATCGGCCTCGTTTAACCGCAGGCGACAAACACTGTACAATAAATAAGTTTGCGTCAACTTCAGCTTCAAATGCTGAGCAACAAACAAAAACTTTCCAAATAAATAACTCACCAAGACTACTCTCAAAGGTTTCACGTCTCGTAGACACACTCTTCCCTCAACCCGGCAAGGCAAACGGTGTGTAAGATCACTTTTCGGTGTAGTTTGGGTCAGTTTTGTTCGTAACGGCTGCACTGCTCTACTCGCCCGTGCGCTCTTTTCAGACTCCTGCCGCTGACTGAGCCTCGGCCAGGTGGGGGAGGGGCATACGCTGAGAGCGTCTTGAATCAGTTATATTGATAACGGTTTACAATGTAACTTTTTATAATAACATTGTAAATCCCACTAATTATATATTTAATGTCACGTAGTTTTTTAACTGTTTTAAGCGAATATTTAATTAGTTATTTATTGTCAGGTTTTGTCCAGTTACACCAGTGTTTATTTGTAACGGGGGTTACAGTTACTATGGTAATATGAATGAAAAAGCATAGTTGTAATAATAGTTCAGTGGAATAACATGGTAATTAACAGGGCATACATATAATTCTTTCATAATACTATGATTTGTATTATCCCACCCTGAACCCTAACCCAGTGTAAAGACTGTATATTATTACCAGGGACGTGGTTAGTATTTTCTTGAGAATATAAAAACTGGGCCATAAAATACACCGTCCCCTAGAGAGTTCTGTGCCATTTCCATCCTATTAAGGTGTACTTTTTGTCCCTGTAGGAAAATTTGTCCTCTGCATTTGACCCATCATATCCTTCGACGCCGCTGGGGCAACACACCAGGAGCAGTGCAGTGTCCGAGGACCCATCTCCACATGTTGAGCCAGGCCAAAGGTCAGAATCACCTGGCTGGAGGATAAACCCATTATGTTTTGGGGTGATGGGGAAACCGAAGGAAACCCGTCCGGACACAGATGGCTCTTCTGTAAAGTAAAGTACTAAACTAAAAATATGAGCTTTAGGCAGGAGGGAAATGCAGATTCTGAGCAGATTTGGTAGTAATATTTCTAATGAATTCATGACAACTCTTGAGGTGAAACTCAGAAAATTAACTTGGAAAATTAGAATAGCGTTCAAAAGTTCATTTATTTCTGTAATTCAACTGAAAGCAACTCTAAGCGATCCCGTTTTGCCGGACCGACATGGTTGCATTCCCACATTGCATCACTAGATGCGCCGCTGTCGCAAACAGCGAAGCAACTTTGTACCGCAGAAGGAGACCGACGCCGCACCTCCCTCACCCTCACCTGCCCTCAACATGTAAACACAAACACGTGGCAGAGTTCGCAAAACAGCAGACGCCGCAAAAGTTAGGCTAACACAGAGGTTAGCATTATGACAAAAGTTTAGAAAAAGATGGTAAACTGACAAACTTGCTGAGCAGGGTTCAGTACTAACACCTACTGATAAGCTTAGTGTAGCTTTAAAGCAATTCTGACAATGAACTAAACTAACTCTTTATGTGCAATGGACCAAGGTGCCGAGTTTCTTATACTTTTGTTGATGTCAGCAGTAAGAAACAAAGGTAAATTGATCATACTGAACCATAAATGCAAACAATAAATAAAAAGTGCCAGTGTCGGAAAACCAATATCTTTCTAAAGTAAATTTAAAAACAAAATCGATGTGAATTTGAACAAGGCAGTAAAGGTTTCATACTTCATTATCTCCATAAACAAATGTGTCTACTCTAATTGACGATCACAATGAACCCATCTCCAGATCTTCAGCAGTAGATTCACGATCAGGAGGACCTGTAGTTGGATGATCAGCCATTGAGCATGTTTGGAAAGGATATGTCGTAAGCAGAGGGTAGATTTGTATTTGGTAAACTGCACAATGAAGTTTTGGCTTGTCTAATTCAATAACTGTAATCTTTATCAATGAACAACAAATACAAATGAAATGAACCAGTGTGTGTAGTGTGATTAATCTTGCAAAATGTAAACGAATCGTTATAGTGAGAAAACTGTGACCTCATTATGATCAAATAAAACAACTCTCAGTGATTTATTCACAGCAGTTTTAACTAGAGGACGGTCTTTGTTTATTTTAAGATAAGGGGATTCCTGCATGTACATCAGTATTTGCTACAGGCTTGAATATATCCACTTTGAACTAGGGATTATAAATATATCAGATACTCTTCAAATGTGAAATAAGAGAAACCTAAATTTCATCGTGGGTCTGAACAGTGCTGGACTCAACACTGCAGAAACGATCCATTGCTTTGTTCCACAGATTGTTCTTGATATGGAGAAGCACAGCCTAATAGAATATATTGTCTGGAGGAAGGGAGACAGAGGGAACTTACAGCCAGGTGACATTTGGAGACAGTTTCGGGACGTCCTGTAAGTTGACCTCCACACACGTGACTTTAGTCAGCTCGCACTCACAGCTCTCTGGATATTCCTGCAGCACTGGGACACACACATTAACATCAGCATTAGACCAGGTGCACAAAACACATAAAAAATTTATAAAATAAATATTTATTCATTTAGCAATCAACGTAGCCATAGACTGTGAAATTGAGAATGGACTGAGGGAACGAGGCTTCCCCCATCGCATTCAGAGCAGGCTGTAGCTTGTTCATGCTAGCAATTTCACAAGGTTTTGACGCCAGCTCCATTAATTAGAATAGGCTGAAAATAAAATGAAAAGAGTAAAAGAATAAAATTAGAGCGATGTTGCGCATGTTAAAGCAGTACTAAGTAACTCTTGCCACTAGAGGCCATAAGCGCAACTGCAGGTGTCTTAGCAAGTTACGATTTTTTAACTTATTAAATGTCTTGGAGAGTAAATACTACACAGACAGAAAAGGTGAAGGGAGAGAGGGGTTTTGTACATCCAGTTATACAATGGGAATATTTTTTTTCACTCAAACTTGGCTGTAAATACTTTTTAAAGTGGTGCTATCCCGCAGTTAGCTTTGCCCGTTAGCCTGTTAGCTTCTTCTCCGTGATTCTATTAGTGTGTATTGCTTGCTCCGCCCCGTGGCAGTCAAGTTGCAAGCATAGTTTTCTGGCCAGAGACACCAGGGGGAGATGAAAGGACCCTACAATCATCCCATTAACACTTGTATTACCCCCAGAGGGACTACGGAAAGGATTTATTAAGGTAAACACGTTACTTAGTACTGCTTTAAGACAAACATGTGGAGGTAAAAATGACAAGCCTGTGTTTAATAATAAAGAGAGGCAAAAAGTTTCAATGGAAAGTCCAAAGGAAACAGGACCTTCTGGAGCCTGTCGCCATTTCCTTATGGTGACAGGAAGCAGTCGCCACAATAAGTCCATTCTTATTTTTACAGTCTATGTTTGCAGCTCATGTCCCTGGTTGACACTGTACCTTTTCAAATGAAAACAAATTGAAAGGGTCATCACTTTGTAATGAGCTTTTAGTCGTAATGTTACGCACACACAATGTCAATAATGAGCAGCAGTAAATTTTACTCACAGCATTCATTGGAGTTGTAATCCACTGGACTGGTGTCTGGTAGAGCTCGACCAACTAAGACCCCCCACCCTGCGTTGTCTCCTGTCAAAACAAATATGAGATTACATAGACGTTTTTGTCATCCTGAAAATTCAATATGAGTTCCTCAAAAAGATTAAACATCTTCAGTGTCCGATTATGTAAATGGAGAGATGACAAAAATAACGCAAGAGGTGGGAAGAGTAGCATATGTTTTCACAAGAGTAACGCTGCTGTAAAATAAGTTTACTCAATAATACAAGAGTACTGCCTCAGTCTAAGGATGTCCAACTGTTGGAAATGGAATGAGAAATTAATATCAAAATGTTGATATTTCAAGAACCACAAAGTTAATATTTTTCATTAGTAAACACAAAGCTTTTGTTTTTATGGACTTGGCTCCCAGTGGAAAGAGCATTTTGTTTTTTTAAATCCAGTAAGAATATTACAGCAAAAGAAGATTACTCAAGTAGACGTAAACATTGTGTCAGCCTGAATGAAACTGAGTAGAACCCGTCTCTAAAAAGGCTCAAGTATCACGTAAATCAGAGACAATGGCTGCCATATGTTTTGCTCGTGTGGAACAAAAGGAAGTTGTAATCCATGCCTAATAGTGATCCTTTCCACCTTTCATCTGTTATAGTCCGGTGGGTGACGTAAGTGTTACTTTGCCCTCGAGCCTCGAGTCTCTCTCAGAAAACACGCTTTGATGTGAGAGATCCGTGCCGTTCTCAGCCAATTATCAGTGTGCTTCACGGTTGATTACAAACTATAAACTAAAGTGCTCAAGTTAATTTTGGACAAGTCACGCCGAAGTTCACGCTGTTGTTCTATGTCAACTTGTTGTTGTCTTTATCATAAATGTAATCTTCTTACGCATTTCCTTATAGTCTTATAGTTTAAAGTCTTTATAGTTTATTATTTATCTAAAGTTATATGTTTCATGTTGCACGATTGACCGGGAAAAAAAATCCTAGTTGTGAACCTGTTCATAACAATTGCAATAAAACCAATACAGATTCTGATGTTATACATTTCATTTCCTCATTCAACAGAGGGTAAACAGATCATATCACAGCATTGAAGCCAAAAGAGAGTTAACATTGAGCTATGAAATGTGTGTTTTGTTTTGACACTGGAATGGGATATTGCACGTATTGTCTATAGTTTAATGACACCTCAGCATGCACAATCCCCTCTCTTCAACAGTATTCTTTCTTAACACAAAAGCTTCCTAGACATATGCCCTCCCTAACCAGATGAAGTTTGTCTTAACGTGGCAGACTTTATGTCATACATTAACGATCGAGTGTGTTTTCCAGGCATACGGATTTGTATTACGTTTACAGGTTACATTAAGATATTGATTCATTATTGTCTGCGTATCTTTACTCAGGGACATCCACATCAACAGAGACCAATTCATCAGAAGGGAAGAAAAGGGAAGCCTAGTCCGGTTTTATGAGCAAATTGACAGTGTCCACAATGGGAATAGCCCTTAGGTAACACTTGACCCAATGGTTCAAAATAAAAACAATCAATGTCTGGTCTGGAGTAAATTGTACCAAATGTTTTCCAAAACATAATCAGAGCGAGAGACATCAAACTCTAACAACAGCTGCCTAGGCTGTAAAACATTGAGATAAGTGAGCAAAAGCCTTGAAGGAAAGACACAAATTAACACTTTCAACAGATTTCAAAATGCTCCATGTTAATCTTTTTGACAGAAAAAAACAGTAATCAGAATCCCAGTCTGTCCAGTAATTTAGGTTGACTAAAGATTACACAGACTAACAGTGTCTAAGTGTTGACACGGCAGCTGTGCAGAAGACCGAAGTGAAGTCAAACAACTTATCAGTATTAAGGACATTCGTGATGAGGACATGTCTTGTTTTTTTCAATAAAGATTTTGTTTTTTGCTTTAGTAGAATATGCTCTTAATCTAAATGACCATGGACGTTCATCGTGAAACATTCATGCCATGTTGTTCTAACTTGCTTTGTGATGCCTTTTCTGCAAATGTCTGCTTTTACAATCAACTGCGGCTCCAGAGACATTTGGGGGGTAATGGGGAATGTTAAAGACAAGGGTGCGTGTGCAGGGACGTCGCCCGACTAGATGGAGCCTGGGGCGATACGTTACCTTCTATCTGTAGCTTATGTCAGTGTTTATAAGCATGGCCCGGTGGACAGAGACAGGGAGAGCCTGTTTTATGTTTATGTGGGGAGCACCGCAACAGCTGCTCTCGCTCCAACTGTGGGAATTTACAATATACTAAAGGACAAATTTGACTCCACTAGTAGAAAAAAACAGGTTTATAAGGCCTGGTTTATAACTTAGATTAATTAATGTTGAGACTAAACCACATTTGAAAGTATTTGAGTACTACAATATCATAATTATAAAGACCATTGTTTCCAAGAGATCACTGAATGCAGTTACTCTACAATGTTGTTTACGGTGCAAGACATAATGATAAAAATACATATTTAACAAAGCTTGCATTATAAACCAGTACAAAGTGTTGAGAGGCTAATGGTAAAACACTGATGGACCTGTAAACACCTGATCCTCTTGTCGCATGTGCAGTAACACCATTAAAGCAAACCTGTTAGTACAGGGCTGCAGTAGGGCAGGGCGATATGGCCTAAAATCTATATCACGATATAAAAAAGAAATATCACGATAACAATATATTTAACGATATAATTGACAATGGACAAATTACTTACAAAATCCCAGCCTTACGCCTATTGGGAAGATTAATTCATTGATGGAAGGCGCATTGAGTTGCCTTATGTACAAAATGTGCGGTATAAATAAAGTTGCCTTGCCTTGATATTTTATTCATTTTTTTAACGCTAATACTAATTTCCTAGCAAATATGATCTACTCAAGCAGTTTACATCCTTCATGTCATTTTACTTTGTAAGCGCCTGTCCCTGTGTTATACAGTCAGGGTTTCTGATGCTCTGATGGAGCTGAGCGTAACATAAATGATATCTTGTCCACAACGATATAAAAAATTACAACGATATCCAAATCTATATTGCGATAACGATATGCGATACGATATGGCCCACCCCTAGGCTGCAGTGCTCAGACTTACCACACTGTTGTTCGTCAGCGGCGTTGGGACAGTCCGTGTGTCCATTGCACTGTAGGGCCTGAGGTAAACACTCGCTCATGTTCCCACAGGGGAACTGACCCAGGGGACACTGGACCTCAGGCTCCCCCAACGCAAACGCTGCAGCTGAAAACAAGAAGAAAAGGGAGGAGAATTAGCATGACTTTAGTAAAGAAAAGAAAGGAAATCTGAAATGTTTTACCTGAGAGATGGACAATATAACCACAGATTAACATCACGGTAGTAAATATATGTATAATGGTGCTGCACTTACAAGTGAGGAGATGGAAAGAAATGATAATCATTATGCCTGGCACACTTTCGCACACTGGAAAAATCCATTATCTCTCTCTGTTTGGTCCTCTAAAAGGCTTATCTACAAACAAACATACCAAAAACAATTGTGAATGCAGACAAATCCTTCATTTACAATAAGGACGTTTTATTGTTCATTTAAGTTTAGTAATTCTTGTTCATTCCCGTCTTCTCAAAAAAACTTTCGACTGGTGAACAAAGTCAATGAGCCGTCAACTATTTTTGAAAATTATGTTAAATGCTTCTCATTATCTGCTGCAGCTTTAATTGTTAATATTGTAATCTAGACCTTATATTTTATTATGCTATGTAAATGTATATTGAATTGAATATGGGGTAGGCACTTATAAGCTTATTGCTTCAGCCTACTCCATTTTGCTTCAGCCTACTCCATTTTTGTAAAATTGCTCAAAATAATCTAAACTAAACTAGTATTGAGCTGAATTTCGCTAATAGATATTCCTCAATTTTGCAAAATCCTAAAAATTATAGTATTTGCTCTAAACCTATATAAATTATGCAATTTCCAGTGTAGATAGTAGCTTTAGCCAAGTTATAAATGATTATCATTCACACTACAAAATGAGACTTGAGGAGATGAATTAACTCAAACTGACAGTGGCCCATTCATCCCAAGAATCTGCTATTTCTATTTCAGTCCAAATATTTGCACAGACTGATGGTGGTGTGTGCATACAATTAGACCAAGTGCAATTTGTTCTGCCCTGTCACAAACTTTTGACACAAAGCGTTTACGACTGAGGACTTTGTTTGTGTTCGAAGCACAGTCCAGGTGCAGAATGAGAGAAGAATTTCTCAGCTTTACAGCCCACACTGACAGACTCAAATTACAGTGGCTTGGGCCAAATGAAAATCCCTTATTAGCGGTGCCAACTCAGCAAGGCTCACATTTGAAAGAGGATACCACAGAATTACTCTCCATCCACATGTGATGGCCAAACTGTGCTCATATATTCAGCTGAACATTCGCACAAGCTTACAATTCCACACATCACCGCTAGAGGACCATTCTGCAGAAAGACTAAGTCCGGACTAAAAATTCAGGAATTCTTGGTCTAGGTCTGAACATGTACATAGGACTAAATCAAGACACACACACACTGGTTCAACAAGCCTCCAATAAATACAAAGCCCACATTTTTAATGTATCTTGAATTAATGACCTGTCCATCAGAGGAAATATTGCAACATTAGATAAGTGCGTCTACTAAAACCATGTTTGTCCAATCATCTTTAATAGCCCACACCAGTACTTCACCTCCACATTGCTGCCACAGACCTTCACCAGATACTGTGATGTCATCAGGCCACATTTTCTTCAGTCAATCTTGAGATATTTTTGACATTTTAGAGGACCCCCTCGAAAACGAGATGATTCATCTCAAGGGGCTATTCCTCTTGAAATAAATAAATGTCTCACATTTAGAGTACTTATTGGTGGACAGGTTTAAGCCTTTTGTCTCTAGGCACCGGTTAGGAGCTCTGAACCCCTTGTTGTTTCAAAAGTGTTGCAGGTCTTTACCTGAATTACTTTTCAGTGTCTTTGGGATCTTTTTTCTTGCTCACTTTGGATGAAAAAAAGAAGCTGCATAATAGTTCAGCACACCTGATATAGTGTAGAGTGGGGACCAGCACTCCTCCCTTACAGGTTCTTAAACTGTTACCTGGGGTCGAGATCCCCATGGGGGTTTTGAGATAATTTCAGGGGGTCTTCAGATCATATGGGAGGCCTAATTTCTAGTTTGAATGAAAATGGTTTCCTTTGGGGGTCGCGAAGCTGATTAATGCTGCATTACACAATAGATGATCACGCACGATGCTTGAATCCAACAGGCTTTCACTCTGACACAGTTTGGAGTTGGAAAATGTGAAGAAAAACAATCACACAAAGTCGCCTAATAATTCTGCATGCAGTCCAACAATTTCAAGGTTAGTTTACAAAATGTGTCGAAGAACAACAACATTAGACGTGTTAGGGCTTCTCTTTTTTGCTCAACTCACAGTTATAGAGGGTTGTGTTTTATTTCGAACTCAAGCTCATAACAGTGAATCCAGCAGTACCTGTTAATCGCTCACTACTGACACTCACTGGACAGGTGGAGGACAGACAAGAAAGCAGACACGCGTAAGGACTCAACAAGCTCATGTCACACACACTGTAATATTTACTGCTGGAAGATATTAAGCCTGGAAGATTATTAATGATTAACTATTTCCTGTGTGAGCCAAGGTGCTAATGCATTAATTGAGTGCTTGCCTAACTTTATACAGAGACTACTGTGTCAGATCCTTCTACTTTGGCTGTATTTGCAGTGGGAAACCCAGCAATACATGTAAAATTCAACAATAAGCTGTGAAAAGTGCCAATTGGATGGGGTCTGTTCTAGCTACCACATGAAACTCCAATTGGATAATTGTACCAAGGGATAATCTGTCATATCAAATAATGAGATTTTTTGGATTGTTTCTGGTGTAAGCAGTATGACTGATGACTTGCATATCTGCACATCGCTTACTGTGTTTGTTACAACCCAGCTCTGCTAGGGTAGAGGGAAGTAACAAAAACCAAGATGTAAAAAGGTTAAATAAAGTTGTAATTTAATAATTTATTTGTTTATTTGAGCAGCAACACTCTGCTCAAAAGGAGTGGGCCGAAGCAAGAGCTTATAAGCGCCCACCCCCAAAATCAATACAATTAAAATAATAATTTCACAAGAAAACAGTGGAACAACAAAGGAACAAAACAGCAACAAGGAAACAACAGCAAAACAAAATAAAACAAAATAGACCCTACGCACCCGCAGCATCCGACTATACTCCAAAACGGAGCAATACTGATTACGTAACAACTAATTACAAAACAACTATGATAATGCCACATACTTACAAACTATAACCTACAAGACACTGATTAAAGTGTTCGTACATTAACAGAATACAGAAAGAAGCACAATTACAACAACGCTCTAGTTTCAAGTACAAAGTCTAGTACAAAGCAAGTCACAAAAGGAGATCATTACATTTCTTTCAGATGGTTACCATGCCTAACATTGTTAGCATTACCAAAAGTCACTAGTTTTATGTTAAAAAGACAGATTAATATACATATTAAAAGTCACTAGTTTTATGTTAAAAGGCAGATTAATATACATATTATATTCCGTGAATATTACTATGTACATTTATTATGTAAGCCCTACACAGTGTAGTACGTTAAAAAAGCCAGATGTAGAGCGGGCCAGTTGTAGAGGGCAGTAGCTCCTCATCATCAACAAACCCATACCCAGCTGCCCTAACTAGCTGTTTTTGTAGATAATATTCCTATGCTGTGTGGTGCGTTAAAAGACGAGGATTACGAGCCCGTTGGGAGGATCCCTCTCAACAGATCCATATCATTCATTCATTTTTTTTTTTCTTCCACTTAATTTTGAGCAATAGAATGACACCCGTTGAGAGCAACATCAGTCTTCCTTAAAAAAAAAGCAATTTGATCCTATTGCGCCCCCTAGTGGCAACTAATTTCTTCTTCTCTATAGTTTGCAAAAATCTTTTGCTTGAATTTATATTTGAACAGGTTGATGAACCTCGTTTTATCTCCATCTCCAATTTATACCACAATTATACCCCATTAACTGTCGGACAAAAACTTTTCAAAGTTGTGCTATGTTTCTGAGTCCTAAAGTTCAATTCATCACGTACTTCATAACGACTAGTACGCTCTTGGAACCTTCTTTGTATTTGGCTTGGTAACAATTTGCATCTTGCTTTGTATAAAATCTGTACTGTTTGGAACTCAACAATGTTACAAAACTTCATGATCTTTGATTTTAAAAATAATAAATTTGTGTGGTCCAAAAATCCAGCTTTATGAATTACTCGGATAGCTCTTTTTGCAGCATTACTATTGTTTTTTTCATGTGTTTTTGTAAGTACAACCCCAAACCACAGTGCAATAATGTAAATAGGGCAAAATCAGAGAACAGTATAAGTCTTATATCTTATACTATAATTTATGTAGAGCTTTGATGTTTAAAATATACTTTACTTTCGCAATTACTGAAATGCTTCTTGATATTTTAGTAGATATATATTTAATGTGAGATTTCCAAGTAATTCTATCATCTATAATAACTCCAAGGAATTTGATTTCATGCACCCGCTCTATGACAATGCCCTCTATCTGAATTGCTTCCTGGGGATTGGAATTACAGTTGCCAAATATCATTTTGCTTTTACTTAGATTTAAAGATAGTTTATTTTGTTTGAACCACTTGTTGACACTTTTGAGTTCCAAGTTGACAATCTGACACAGTTGTTGTAAAATCGTCTCCTGATGCAAATATATTTGTATCGTCTGCAAACAAGATACATTTAAGTATTTGAGATGTTTTACAAATGTCATTTATATACATATTAAACAATTTTGGACCCAAAATGGAACCTTGAGGTAAACCACACACAATTTCTTGACAACTAGACTGGTAATTACCGATTTTCACGCATTGCTTTCTATTTTTTAAATAACTGGTAACCCACTGTAGTGCTACCCCCCTAATCCCATAATGTTCTAATTTATTAATCAATATGTCATAATTTATTGTGTCGAAAGCTTTGCACAGGTCAATAACCCTATTGCATATTTATTATTATCTACAGCAATAGTAATAAAAGGTGATGTAAAAGGTAAAGTAACAAGGAGTAACAAAATAACCAAACAAAGGCTATTTACAATATTTACAAGGGTTAATAAAACTTAACCTAAACCAAGTTACCAAAGCTTAACAAAACATGATTAAAACTAACAAGCGTCACATAGGCCAATAAAACAAGTGACAGAAAACAAACGCGAGACACAACTGAAAACGAGTGTATTACGACCCGTGTCTCTAGGGTGAAGGGAAGTAATATTAAACCCATGATGTAGTTGGGTAAAATAAAGTTTACAATTTGGGGTGAGGAAGGCAAATAACAAAAGTAGGCTCTAAATTGAGTGCAAAAACAGTCCAAATGAAATACCAAGTAAATATAACGAATTCACAAAGTTAGTGTCTCACACAAATACCAACACAAGCTTAACACACGAGAGACACATCCAAATCTAAGGCGAGCTGCACTACGGAGTCCGAGCCGCCTCAAACGACAGATGAGCGGCACTTTTATTGGTCTTCGATGCTGATAGGTAGATACAGGTGATTGGAGAGGCGGGGAAGCGTACCGATCCGCGAGTCCGGAGATGGAGAACGAATCACAGCCAGGGGAGAACACCAGTCAACCAATCCGAGGTGGTCCGAGGACTCCAGCAGCAGCGTTTCCATATTAAATAAGGCACACGTAGGTCAAAACACGGGACAGAGTGAAGGTGCGGGCGGGCCCTTGCCAAGCGCCGTAACATAGTACTTTCAGTTTCAGACACGTCTCTGAAACCAAAAAATAATGTTCACACCGAAGAGAGACAGTACGAACAGCATACCAGCCGCACAGGCCAGGAGCCCCGAATGTCTTCTTCGTGGGGTTTTACGGCAGCCGACACCAAAAAGGTGTATTGCCGCCTCCTACTGGATCTATCTTTTCGAGTAATGTACAAAAACAAACAAACAAACGTAGCTAATTCTACTAGCCCACACAGGCATCTCCGAAACCAATCCCTACATTGAGTGTTCAACTTCCTCCCTCAGTGCTTTGTCCAAATCCTCTCCAGAAATGCTGTCAACATGCTGCTTCAAGTGTCACATTGATTTTAGCAGATTTTCCATGTATTTTTCCCATTAATAATCATTGCCACAAAAGCCAAAAATGACTTTTGATCCACTCCCAAAAACTTTTCAGTGCGCCTGGTTCTTCTTCCACAACTTCCCGCTCTTTTACTTTCTTTACAGTCTCAGCATATGTTACTTTACTTTCAAATCTAATTTTAAGCACTTTTCCTTCTTGTTTCCTTCTCCGTCGCAATGCAGGCACTTAACTTCAACATCGTCCATCTCTTTACATCTCTCCGAATCACAATCAATGTTTCCACATCTTGCGCGTAGTCGTGTTCCTCTGCAGACCGTCGCCACATGACCTGACAGGAAAAATATCTAAGAGGAGCCTTTTCAAAAGGGCCCAACAGGATAGCTCACGTAATCTAAAAGTACTATCACGGGCAATTCATCAAAGAATGTAACACAAACAGATTCGCTTTCTTCCCTCATTCCATTCGCAAATCTTGACAGACAGCTGAGTCCACAAACATTGGCAACACTCAAAAACCTCTTCACATCGACGGAAACGGCGACTCCACTTATAACCCCCTTCGTTCTCTTCTTTCCGTCCAGTTCAAAGCACTTGACACTTACGTCACGTTTATACCATGCAATTTTCAAGGCAATATCTCTTTGTCGTTGTGTCTTGCAGTCAATAATCACCATGACACTTCTAGTTACTTTGACATCTCCCACTACCCGCCCAACAAACTGTCCAACCTCGTGCGGATACTTGAAAGTCCTGTTTTCTTTTGCGGTAGCGACCATTGCCACAACAAATTTCTCACCATCCTGCTTACTCAAAGTATCACCGCCCGAGACCAGAGATACAGAATCATTTCTTCATTTTCGTATTTCCACTAAATCTTCTCATGAAAAAGTGCACTTTTTTTCACTTCTGTTATTCCCTGTGAAACTAATATATGATAGACTCATTGCATGCAAAGTGAGATAATGTATAGCCTTTATTTGTTCTAATTTTGATTATTATGGCTCAGCTTGTAAAAACCCCAAATTAAAAATCTCATAAAATTACCCATAATGTAAGCCATAATCATCAAAATGATAACAAATAAAGGATGGACATATGCCACGTTGCATGTAATGAGTCTATATCATACTGTATATCAGTTTAATATTTTAAGTTGAATTACATAAATTAACTTTTGAACGATATTGTAATTTTCCCAGTTTCACCTGTATTACAACACTGGTCATTTATAGCCATTAAGTGATTTGAAATATTCATGTCTGAAATGATGAATATTGTGATTAAATTTGCTTCAATAAATTGTAAGGCAGGGAGTTCTCTAATGTTGATTGAACCTAAAACCTTCAAGACAGTAACCTGTATCTGCCTGTATTACTTTCTGTTCTCTGCTCCAGGCTGTAGCACATCTGTTCAACATGACTCCTGTGGCCAAGTGAATTGAATGAATGAACGAATGAATTAAACTTTATTGTCCCTCTTGGGGAAATTTGTTCTGGGCAGAAAGTGCAGATAGTGCAGGTGCAGCAACACGAGACAGAAACGGACAAAAACAACAATTAGTGCAAAATTGTGCAGAAAGTGCAGACTTGTACAATGCGATAGCGCAATAAATAAAAAGTAAGGGTTTGGTTGAACATAAATCATGTTAATACACGGAATGATTAGCTGCACACTCTTGGTACTGCCAAACGTCAACGAAAAGATTAATGTCTTTATTTAGTTCGATTAATGAGACAATAAAGCATTCAGACAGTCTCTAGGTTTTTTCTTTTCTTTTTCTTTTTTACCATACTTAGTGCCAATAACCATAGTTAGTGCCAGGGGCGTAGCACCAAATTCTGGGCCCTGGGTACAAACTATCTTGGTGGACCCCTCCCAATTAATACACATTTTATATTTGATGTTTCTTTAACCACATAACAATGGTTTAGTTTGACAGTGCAGTTCATTTATTTTCTATTATAACTTTATTATATGTAGCCAACCAGGTGAAAAAAATAGATCGGCCTAAAGAAAATGTCATATACAAACATATCCAATACAGATTTGGATACTTAGTTCATGGTTTGTTTGTTTGCAGAAATTGACTAACCTTTAATCCTGTAGTGGTATAGATATTTAAACTGGTGGTGGAATATTCTACTTTCATTGGGCCAATTGAATTACTCGTTTTAGATAGAATAATTATTAGCATAGGTCATTAAACAGGAGGACTGCTCCAGGGACATAGGATATTTGTGCTGGGAATAACACATTTGTGACTTTAAAATAGGCATTAAAATTAAATTTTACAAAAAACAATGATACTATATGTTGTCTCTGTGGCCCACAGGCATGAGCAATAAAGCCAAGGGCTTCAGCCTCATTTGGTCTCTCACATTGAAGCCTACCTTCAACTGTATTGTCAGTAAATTCTTGTTCTAAATAGTTACGCTGGAATAGCTAAATGGCACGAGCCCTCCACCTTTTCACTGGAACCACGTTGACTCGTCTCCAAAGCTGCGCATTTATAACGAGTCTCCAAATGCGCGCGGCTAATTAGCATAATTAATTCTGCGAAAATAGCGTGAGAGACCTGTGGCCTTTGTCACTGTGTTAGCCTGGTGGCAGTCAATTACAATAAATATAAGGAAAGAGAAACTTTAGAGGTTAAAACGAGGAGAGAAGGAGCTCTGGCTGTGGCTCTTTCTCTGCACCTTCCACTTCTCAGCAGTGGTCTCGCCTCACTTCATGCTTAACTGTCATTTATGACCAGAAAGTTGGATCTAAGGCCCGCTAGAATAGGCTAGTGTTAAATAAAAGCACATAAGAGCGTGGCAAGACTAATATTTATTTTTCCTAGCTCTGTGTCATTGCATTGCAGAGCCCACCCTATATTTCTATGAACCCACCTCATCAAACACACTGTTGAGTTGAAGCGCGCGGTGCTGAACGCCGCTGTGTGGGCTGAACCATTTTAAAAGGGTGTCAGGGCCCTAAGATTAATTTGTTTGTGCAAAATTCTGTCTAGTAGCAACCACTGTATTTCAGCCCTATTTTGTTCAATTCTTATATCAATTATGAGGAAATTTAGAAAGTACAATACAAAACAAAACGCTTTTTGCAGCATTTTTGAGGGCCCATACCCTGCTCTGGGCCCTGGGTACTCAGTACCCTTTACCCCCCAGTCCGACGCCCATGGTTAGTGCCAATAACCAGCAGAGAAGCTGTTATCTGTAATGGTGTCAGTCTGTGATTGGTTAAAAAATTCAAAATTACACCTAATTACTAGTAAAACTATGTGTATGTTTAAGTCGGCAACCAAAGAGAGCGATCCAATAGTTCTGGTGAATGGGCAAGCACTACAAGTGGTGCAAGAGTCCAAGTATTTAGGTGTCACAATGGATTCTCAATTATCATTTAAAAACATGTTAAGAAATTGAGGAACAAAATTCAATTCAATTTAGTGAATTTTAAACACATTAGAAATAACTTATTTTATTTTATTTATTTGGTAGGGACAGTGCAAGTTAATGAACAAGCCACACCGGATTGTAGCCTTGGGCTAATTTTCATTAACAATTGATGCTTCAAAACTGTACCTAAACGCCACAATTCTCTCGCATATTAATTACTGTTTAACGAGTGGGTCTCAGGCCAACAAGATACATTGTTGCCCATAGAAAGACTTTATAAGCAGACAGTAAAACATTAGACAAAAAGAACAATTCATATCACTATTGTAAAGTCTTTACCAAACATAATTGTTTAAAGTGGGAAAATTTGATAATGTACTCAGATGTAATTATGGTCTATAAAACCCTAAATGGACTTGCACCGCCCCCATTACAGGAGTTTATACAGCTGAATGTAAATACAAACACACGCTCATCAAGCAGAGGAGACTGTAGAATCCCATTTAGAAAGACTTCATTTGGACAATCTGCCTTCTCAGTACGCACGGCACACTCCTGGAACTTGGTCCCAACAGAATTGAGGAACCTGACCTCATTCCACACTTTTAGGAACTCTGTGAAGAAGTGGCTTTTGGACAATCAGACATGTGAACACAACATGGTCTAAAGTCACCAAACACTGATACATGTCTTGCTGTGTGGAAGATTGTGGTGTTGTGTATATTGTCCCTTTCTGATTTTTTAGTTGAACAAATTACCTATTTCTTGCATTTTTAACTATATATTGTTATTCATCATTCACTGTCTTTTTATGTCTCTGTGATAGTGTTTTGCTGTATGTTTGTGCCTGTTGTATGTTCTATTCTACCTGTCTTGACATTAACCTGCCATGGGACTACGGATGAAAATTAGCCTATGTGGCTAACTCCGGCACATTTACATGTTGAAAAAACACATGTTGATTAATGTGCACTGTCCCAATTCAAATAAAGAAATTAAAATAAATAAATAAATAAAATAAACTTTTCAAATGCCAGGACTCGCCACCCTTGGATGAGATACAGGAAGAATAATCCAAATAAAACACTTTTCCACTTTTTGCCATTTAATAAACTGAAATTCTCAGATGACCCCAGCTCTGTACCCGTCTGTCTGTACAGAGTTTAAAGACAAGAGAGAAAGTCACAGAGCGCCTGTTAAAGATGTGCCATAAACAAGCCCGCAGTTAATGATATAGATGAGCTGTAGTCACTGTGTGCACAGTGTAATAGGTTTAGGAAAAGAGAAACATTGAGGGGAGGAAGGGCCGGCGTCATAAGTTCATAAAGCATGACAAGTGAGTCCAACACACACTGTTGGTCAAAGCTCCTGTTGTAACATTTCAATGAAAAACTATCTATTTTTTATCAGTGACTTAAAGGCTCCACTCACGACATGCTTTACTCTTGTGTCTTCAATTTTTACCCGACCAGCTACTGAAACGCAAGGGGTCAGACCGTCTATGGGACAGTGATAACAAACCCCCTCTGCCATCTGTGGGACTTAGTTCAAATAACTAACAAGGGCATAATCAAAGAGGATTTGGGAGGCAAAATTAGTTTGTCACATCCTGAAAGACCAACAGGAACAATATGGGCATTTTGCTTTTTGCAAGTGTTTGGTAATAATCTCAAACCCACACTTTGTTGGTTAGAAAATGCAATACTGATCTAAAACTGCTTACATAAACTCTCTAGCACTCTCTCTTCCTGATTCTCAAAGCAGACTATAACCTAACCCACCCTCCTCCACACGCTCCCCTTCGCTGCACTGCTATTGTCAAGATAGAGAGGGGGGGGGAGACTGTGCTGTAGTGAAGCTATAACAAATGTTTTTGCTCGCTGGAACACCAAAATTAAATGACAAGCTTTGCAAGAGATCGAGAGGTACGGAAAGCATTTCCTGGATACGTATGGCCTCAGGAGGAGCATTGAGGAAACAGGGGGAGCTCGGAGGATGCTGCCGCCACATTGTTAGGAATAGGCACCAAGAAGATTCGAACATTTCTCAAAAATGCACAAACACATACATGTACAGTTTGATAGGGGAACAGTTGTAACATACTTAAAATATCTGAAAAGTGGATGCAGGCATGCAGGCTTTTGTGCAGTGATACATAAGTCGAGCAGGCATAGAGGTTTGAAAAAAAAACTTCATGGTTAAAGAACTGACCTACAAAGGTCTGGAGCCCCGCCAATTATACACACACGCCCTGTCTCGCAATGGCTCAGATTGACCAACAATATTACAAAGACTGTTCCAAAGGAGAGAAAAAGCGCTAATTACCAAAAAGCCACTACTTTTTTCGTCATGATAAAAACGTCATCATTTACAGCGCTAACAAAACAACAACTGTGTCCAAATCAAAGTACAAATCATGAACCTTCTCCTGAGAATAATTCTTGCATGACTTGTTCTTTTGCAGCAAATGGTCAATATGACATTATCTGGTTTGTCTGGGTGATAAAATGCACACAGTAATATCCTTTTCTGAAAGCTATGAAATAAAATACAGAAGCTGAAACATCCCACTCTTATCAGTATTTCCCTGCATTAGTCAGCAAAGCAGGGACAGACAGAGGGGCAAGAGCTCACATTTAGACGGAATAAGAGACTGGATTCATAGACTCTACTGAGCAGTCATCTGATTCCATCGTCCTCCAGGCAGGTACCGCAGACCAAAAATGCAGGGACAGACAGGCCTGGTGGTTCGTTTCATAGTCAAAAGAAGGGAGGGCCGATACTCCCCACAATCCCAAAACTCTAGCATCACATTAGAGAGAAATTAAAATAATATTTTTTATTTTATTTTGAAGTCTGTTGATAGTTATTTGATCTCTGTAATCATGAGTCTCAAAATCATCCTGTGGGCCAGAGAATGTACACTGACGGGCCGGATTTGAACCATTTGATCAAGTCTTGTAACTAGCACAAGCGTTTATTGCTTTAGTTTCTGCAAACGTATTTTCTTCTTGAATTGAAAACCTACAAATTGTTCATGCCTAACATTTAACAAGAACATTGATTCAGGGCAGGCCACATTAAAATTTCTCATGCATTTCATATTGTAAATATGTAGTTTATTAGCTCAATCTGCCAGTCTCTAATGTCAGATGTGGTGCTTGTCGGTTTAATAAGGCATTTGTCTGGTTTCAAGTTCATTTGCAAATGTATAAAGCTCACAAACACATGAATTATTGATGAGACCAAAGCGCCTTACTTAAGCAAAATACACAAACAAATCGCTGATAGTCTTCGTCGGATTTAAGACTAACATTTGCTCACAGGGCTCAACACTTTAATAATTGTGTTTTTGTTCAAATTCTCGTGTAACATCTAACAAGTATTAAAACAAAACTTTGAGTTCAGTGATCAGACAAAACATAAAGCCATGTTGTGTCATTATCACCACATAATAAGATTTTATTTTACTGCACGTGGGATGATGTTGTTTGTTGCAAGACGTTTATTCGATTTACCTTGTTAGGCTTCACTAAGATCCTCATGGGACCTTTAGATAAATATATCCTCCTTGTTTGTCAGGTCAGAGTAACCCGAAGAGTCAACTTTATTAGCTGTGGACTCAGTCCTGACTCTGAGTGGAGGCAAATTATCAAAAGCTGATTCTTGTCCAAATGCTATGAAGCTCTTAGTGAAATACTAGAGTGGGTCGTCTCATGATCGGAAGGTCGGGGGTTCAAATCCCACCTCCTGAAGATGAACACTGTCGTTGTGTCCTTGGGCAAGACACTTCACCCAGCTTGCCTCCAGTATCTGCGTACAGTGGAGTGTGAATGGGTGAGTGGATCTTTGCTGTAAAGTGCTTTGAGTGCCTAATGTAGGTGGAAAAGTGCGATATAAGTTGAGACCATTTACCAAGAATACAAACATTGTCCAACACCAATCTAATTTTCTACATGCTTGCATAAAAATAAAGCTGGGGTAACGTATTTCCTGAGTAGCTGGATTTAAATTGCTGCAGCCCCAACTCATTTCAAACTCTCACTCCTGCACATGCTGATTGTTCAAATAAATTATGCACAAAGGAAAGTGAAGCAGTTCTTTGATACAAAAATGGTGCATATTTAGACTATTCCTTCCATGATGTGTTCTTTAAAAATCCACTACATATGAGCTGGATTGTCTCACATTTACAATACCCTCTCCGGTGTTCTGTTCGGTAACAAATAGGCTTATTGTAATTCGGTTGCCTTTCACACTTTAAGTGTAGTACACATGATTATATCAACACGCGTATTGATTTATTTGTTATGGCAACAACCACTATTTCAAAACACGCTTAAACAAACCCTCATTGAATTGCGTTATTCACTGCAATGTGCAGTTATCGTAAAACTGTCTGCTTTGTTCTTCCAAGAATAAAGAAACAAAGCTTACAGTACATACCAAAGACTCACTGCCAACAATAATTACTTCACACTCTGCAAAAGCACCTGTGAACTGATTCAGTGCAAAATCCCAATAATGGAAATTGACCAATGAGGCAAACAAACCTAGTCTTGAAATATGAAAATGCACAGAGATTGCTGAATTATGTGTTTAATTTCCTGTAAATTTCAACTGGAACGCTCACCAACTCCATAATTCCAACTCTGAAACTTGGGACAGAATCACCTAACCCAAGAAGGAGCATTTAAAGATGGCTGCGGCTGTGGCATGTAACAAATGTAAAGCTTCAATAAACTGCGTTATTTGGCAGATGTTTCCCAAATAAACTTATTAAATGTCAACGCGAAACGGATAAGCTTTTAAAGGTCTGTTGCTAATGTCTCAGTTAAGGGAAAATATGAAACTATTAGTGTAGAAATATCACTTACAATTATCCTTAGTTTAGTTTTTAGTTTAGTTTAGTTTATTTATTTGTTTGAGCAGTTAACCTGCTCAAAGGGAGTGGGCTGAAGCCAAAGGCTTATAAGCGCCCACCCCAAAATAAAAATAATAACATTACATTTAATATTTACAAGGTAGCAAATCATAAACAAAGGAACATAGGGCAAAGTAACAATAAATGATGAAGAAGAATAAAATAAAAACAACAGCAAAATAAAGAACAAAAGAATGTGCTACTTTTATGTTATAAAGGTGCATTAATACATATTATACTCTGAGATCTTGCTACTTCCCAGTTGTCATTACTATCCTCAATATAATTTAATTTGGGTTTAATTATCATTATTATTATATTTGTTTAATTGAGTTATATGTGAAGTATGATGTAAGCCCTGCATAGTGTGGTGCATTAAAAAGCCAGGGTGTAGAGCGGGCCAGTTGAAGAGGGCAGTAACCCCCTCACACCCACCCAGCTGCCCTAACAGCTGATTTTGTAGAAGGCAGCAGCCAGGTTTCCCCCGGTTTCCCTACCTCCAAAAACATGCTGATCAGTAGGGGTGGGCCATATCGTATCGCATATCGTTATCGCGATATAATTTTTTGATATCGTTGTAATTTTTTATATCGTCGTGGATACGATATAATTCATGTTACGCTCAGCTCCATCAGCAGCATAAACACTGACTCTAGAACATGGGGACAGGTGCTTATGAAGTTAAATGAAATGAAGGATGTAAACCGCTTGAGTAGATCATATTCGCGAGGAAAGTAGTATGCCGTTAAAAAAAAAAAGAATGAAATATCACTGAATTAATCTTCCCAATAGCGTAAGGCTGGGATTTTGAAGTAATTTGTCCATTGTCAATAATATCGTCAAATACATCGTTATCGTGATATTTCTTTTTTATATCGTGATATAGATTTTAGGCCATATCGCCCTGCCCTACTGATCAGGTTGGCCCACAATGGCAGCGTGCATAGTCGTGGCGGCTCAGGACTAACTCAAACATCTGATCTACACAATTTCGTTGTAAAATTGTACACTAAAGCACTTACAGGTGCTCATCATATAATTAGAATATCATGAAAAGTGCATTCAAGTCTGTTATTCAACTTAAACTGTGAAACTAATATATAATAGACTCATTATATGCAAAGTGAGATATGTATAGCCTTTATTTGTTCTCATTTTGATTATTATGGCTCAGCTTGTAAACACCCAAATTAAAAATCTCATAAAATTAGAATATTTTGAAAATGGACTGTAAGCCATAATCATCAAAATTATAACAAATAAAGGCTTGACAAATGTCACTTTGTATGTTATGAGTCTATATCATATATTAGTTTCACATTTTAAGTTGAATTACAGAAATAAATGAACTTGCCATCCGTAAACTCCGGTCAATGATCTTTTCCTGAAATGAGTACCAGGCTAGTACTTACTTACATTCTTAACTTTTCAGGTAGGTCGTTCCAAAGTTGACAAACCTGAAGGCTTGATTATTCTTCATCCACAGCTCAACCTCGGAACAAGTACTCCAGTTTTCCCTAACACTAAAACATGTACAATAGGTGACATTGGAAGATGGGTCAAATTCAGAAAATGAATTTCTCTACGGGGATCAATAAAGTATAATTTAACTTACCTAACTAACAGCTAACAGGGACCTGAGGGGCTTGAGGCTTCAGGGCTTGTTGGGGATAAAAGTTCTAAATATAAACTTTTATAGCTGAAAGCTAAAACTGGGTTGATGTGTCGTTTGTTAAAACCAGTGAGAAGCCTAGCTGCTGTGTTTTGAACAAGCTGGAGGCGAGAGAGTGATTTACTGTTGAGACCGGAAAGGAGAGTTGCCATAATTGAGGGAGGACGAAATGAGGGCTAGTAAACATTTGATAATGTTTACTAGATTGGGGCGAGTGAGGACAGGTTTGATTTTACTGATAATGCAGAGTTGGAAGAATGGTGTAGATCAAACAAACTTGCCATAGAAACTTAATGGTGCAAAATGATGGTGGCATTCATGCCTGACAGCTAGAAAGTCCTTAGTTTGATTCCTATGTTGGGTGTTGCCTGTATAATTGTGGAGTTTGCAGGGCTCTGGGTTCCCCATTAACCATACATGCGTTGTCCATGGATGCACAACTCGGACCACTTTGTGAAATTTGTGCATATGATCTGTACCTTATCACCAAGAGAAATCAACAAGCATCTTATTGCACGTTGAAATAATAATATTGCATTTGACAATGATTGTTATACAGCACACATGCTCAATCAAACTAGTCTTTTCTGTCCAAACGATTTTTGTATTTAAATAGTTTTCGTCATGTGTGAGTTGAACTACCCATTTTAATTTTGAATCATCAAAATCTCCTCTCGAGTAGATCTCAAAAACTGAAAAGTGAGCACAAACAAATCCTGGAATTGTACCAGTCCTATGCCAAGTTCAAATTCTGCCAAATGCAAATCACTGTTGCAAAAGGGAAAAGACGAAGCAACTGTATAACTAAATCACAGCTGCAACTACAAATACTACAGATTACCTTTAGGAGCATGAATTTAAGAAAAAAAACATTACTTGAATAAAGCTAAAAAATGTAAATATGTGTAATGCCAGAAAATCTGCAATATTGATGTAAGGTTGGGGTTGTGCTTTCTCTTCCTTTCTCTCTCTCATCGCTCTCATCCCCTAACACCTCCCTCTCTCCCAGAGACCACGGCTTTGGAGGTGGTAAAGGGGCTTGTCTGGATGACTCAGGTAGTGGACATGATATGAATGAATAGTACATCAGCTATAATAGATTTACAGCTGTGCCAGGGACAACTGTTGACATACGGGTGTCCCTGATTGTCAACAGTTCACAAAGTGCCTATAGACAGGTTGATGCCCGAAGGCTAGACAACAATGCATTGATTGTTAAATCAACTGTGTAACTTTGACAACATGTTCAGGACTGTCACCACAAAGACTTCCCGTTAGTGTAATTTATTTATTTAACATCGTGAGACAAGGCAGAGGTATTTATTTAACTGCATAACCTGTCTCTGTGTGTGTGTGTGTGTGTGTGTGTGTGTGTGTGTGTGTGTGTGTGTGTGTGTGTGGTGCGTGGTGCGTGTGGTGTGTGTGTGTGCGTGTGTGTGTGTACATACATATATATATATACTATATATATATATATATATATATATATATATACATATACATATATACATTTTCATTATTGTTTATTCATTTTCCTTCTCCAACATATAAGTAAGCGCTTTATTTGTCATTGTACAACCGTACAACGAAATTGTGTTCAGGTTAGTCCTGAGCCATGCTGCCACTGTGGGTCAACTCTGAACAAGTCTTGTTGCAACAAAGGCAGGATTTGAGCAAATGGTGCTCATCTTTGTTTGATTTTCAATGAGGATAATTGTGAAAGCAATTATATAATTTGTCCCTTTTATAAATTAATATATTGGGCAGCACTGTAGCGCAGCGGTTAGCTCCTCCGCTTCACAGCTAGAAGGTCCCGGGTTCAATTCCCACCAGGATTGGGCCTTTCTGTGTGGAGTTTGCATGTTCTCGCCGTGTCTGTGTAGGTTTCCTCCGGGTACTCCGGTTTCCCCTACCACTAAAAACATGTGCAATAGGTGAATCCTCCAGCCAGGTGATTCTGACCATCAGCCTGGCTCTACATCATGGAGATGGGTCCCCGGGCGCGGCACTGCCGTTGACCACTGCTCCTTACGGGTTGCCTCAGTGGCATCGAAGGATGGGTCAAATGCAGAGGACAAATTTCCCTACGGGGACAATATAGTATACAAACAAACTAAAATTACAGGGTGGTGAACCATTATGCATGTGTACTTTATGAATAAAAGAAGAGAGGCTATAAGGGGTTGAATTTAGAATTTGAGAATACCATTGATTTAGTTTTAATACATCCAGTGATTTGTGCTTTATACCAAATCTCAAAAACAAAACAAAAACAGCACAACAGTCTTGACAGAAACAACATAATATTGTGAAATTAACATTGTTTTTTTTCACTTTTCTCTACAATATTTTCAGGGCAGGCACTAATCAACCTGTTACCCTCCACCAAGGAAGGCAACAATAAAACCCCACCATGTCTGTTGAAACTAGTCTATTTTTTTGCACTCTCCACTTTTAATTTCATTCTAAAATGAATGATAGTGATTGGTTGTTTTATGGATTTTATTTTCCGTCTTGTAATTGTATGTTGCCTTACTTTTGATGCATTCCTGTTCTGTAAGGCATTTTGAATTAGAGTACAAACTCTACAAATAAATTTGCCTTGTCTAAAAACAGATGTGTAACCCTTATCTAATATTCGATCAGGCTAGTAGCTGCAAGCCAGATGGCAACTGTACTTTTTATGGAACAATCAATAAAGTTGACACTTGGAGAGTAGCCAACGGAATACAGTAAAGAAAGAAAGAAAACATCAGTGGACAACAACGGGACGCACTTTACGGGATTTGAAAACTATCAGACATTTGACCAATGACCATTATCTTTATGTTTTATGTCTCAAGTTTAATTGTGTGGATGATCTGTGTGATGATCTTTTGTCTTTAATGTTGTATACTGGTCTTTGTATTTTCTTGATCTGCCAGGGACTACAGATGGAAAGTAGCCATTGGCTAATTCTGGCATATTTACATTTATATGTTCATTAATATGCATTGTCCCTTTAAATAAATAAATAAAAATAAAAAATAGTTTTATGGCACAGGACACAGGGTCCTCAATTTGGACGGACCATGTAACAAAAATAATTTCAGGTAAAAGGTCATCAACAGCATTATAAAGCTAAAACAGGCTTCATCTACAATATCAAAAAACTCATCCACAAAGCCTCGAGGCTTCGTACGACGCCGGTTGTGGAATTGCGCGTCTAATCTCCACTCACAATTACGGACTGACAAATCTCAGCGCATACCTTTAGTGCCAGCATGCATAAAGTGCACGAGGAGGAGAGTCACGGTGCGTAGGTACATCCCAAAAGTAAAAACTTTCCCTGCGTGCATGATGTCCATCCATGCGAAATTACGAACAAAACAAGTCAAAAATCCTAGCTGCGGAAAGGAGTGAAATTAAGTTCTTTGATAACTGAGGTGAAGCACAGTCTTCTCCGTGTGTCGCACCGAGAAATATGGGAACATCCTGACCGCTTTTACGCAGCTCGTCCTTGCATTCCGTTCAGCGAAGACTCCACTGAAGTGACAGCGCCAGGCTTCTCTCTCTCACTCTCTCTCTCTCTCTCTCTCTCTCTCTCTCACACACACACGTGTGTCGTCACCTGTCCTCTTTCTCAAGCGCCACATTGACGTAAACATGCACATGACTTTAAATGTCTGTTTTGTGGTAGGTAGTAAATAATTTCACTATTAAGTTTCATAAGATAGGACTTTATTGATCTAACAATTGATAAATGTATGGGTGGTTGATAAAGTGGTTCTGATGCAGCAATTATGGCACTTTGCATAGAAGTTATTGCACATGAGTTACTTTACAGTAGTGTTGTACAGTCTGGCAGCAGTGGGGATAAAGGGCTTGCGGTAGCGCTCGTTCTTGCACTGAGGGTGTCTTAGGCCCTGTCCCTTGCCCTCGCTTTGAGCCCTTCCCCTTGATTTTGCGCGTTCCCGCTGAGGGGTAGGGTGTCCCATACTTAGGGAGCGAGAGGAAGTGGCTATCTCCCTTGAAAAGGCCGCTCCGCAGCGAGTCAGGTCCATAGACTTGCGGCCAAGGGAGTATAAACATGGCGGCTACCGGTGGAAGCGACAATTACTAATGTAAGAATATATACGCAAATAAGCCTGTAAAAATCTGAAATGTGTTGGAATATCTTAGTTAGATGTATATGCAATGGACTTTTAAGTTATAGTTTGAAAGTCGCTATTTGACGACGTTCGTAAAAATGCTGAGTGCTTCGCCAGAGTCTGACGGCCGGGGGTGTGTCCCGGTGCGCCCCGGTGTACATGTGGATGTTTCGTGCTTATTCAGGTTCTCAATCTACTGACTCTGATTCAAGCTTTCAGTAAACAAAAATGGTCTCAAGCTGAACTCTTTCTCCTGTGAGGACTGTTGCTTTTTTACGTTCTACTTATGTGACACAGATGATTATTGATTATCGAAAACAGTAATGCATCACGTTTAATGTCGTTTAACAATAGACTGGATGCAAACCATACGATCTGAATGTGTAGGTCGTCTTGTTTTTAGACACAATGGTAGTTGGCAGCTAAGTTGAGCCAAGTGCCCAAATTAAACGAAACAACATACCTGAAACATCCCGACCGTCACAAATCTCCGTTGATTTATCAAACGTAGATAAATCAACACGGCACCCACAAGAGGCAGGAGACACAGCATTGCATTTATTAGCGGAGACAGATGTTCGGAAATAGAAAAAAACAGATGCTCGGAAATAGTAATGTAATGAGCGAATAAACACACAGCATTGCACAGAACCTCCAATGTCGTCTTGAGAGTGTTTTAATTGTGTTCCTTTTACTGTGCAGGAAGTGCATAAAGCTCTCAAAGCACTAGACCACAGGAAACCCCCTGGACCAGACTTGATAGACCCATACTTCTTAAAAATAGCAGCTGATTATGTAGCACAGCCTCTTACGGTCCTTTTTAATCTTTCAATCCAAAGCAATGAAATCCCACCTGTTTGGAAGTCTGCTTTTGTTACCCCTTTATTAAAAGGAGGGGACCCAGCTGTTTTAAGTAACTACAGTACAGGCCAATATCAAATTTGTGTGTTTGTCAAAAGTTCTTGAATCTCTTGTTTGTGATCAACTCAAAGAGTTCCTGCACTCTAACGAACTTCTCTCTAAATTGCAATCCGGCCTCAGGAAAAAGCACAGTACCATCGCAGCTGCTACAAAAGTGATAAATGACATACTTGTTGCTCTTGATAAAAGCAATATTGTGCTTCCCTTTTTATTGATCTGTCAAAGGCTTTTGACACTGTGGATCATGCTATTTTAAAGCATAGGCTTCTTTGTTTGGGACTGTCTAATCCTGTTGTTTCTTGGTTCACAGATTATTTGAATCACAGGACCCAGTGTATTAAATGTGACGGTTTGTGTTCTGAATTTTTGAATGTCCACAAGGGGGTGCCACAGGGTTCAATATTAGGACCCCTTCTGTTCATCATGTATATTAATGAATTAGGACAAATGTGTCTGACGCTAATATGCATTTTTACCCTGATGACTTAATAATTTACGGTTTTGGATTGAACCCTGTTAAAGCTGTAGAATCTCTGCAGAAAGCGTTTGATGTGGTCCAGCACACACTTCTGCAGCTAAAACTGGTCCTCAACGCTGAAAAGACCAAACTAATGTTTTCAAACACTAAGAAGGTTCCTCAAAGGATCCCCTTAGTGTCCACTTTTGAGGGAAATGTCATAGAGGTGGTTCACACTTACAAATACCTCGGTATATTGCTTGATGACTCCCTGACTTTGCCCCACATAGACAATCTTGTGAAAAAACTTAAACTCAAATTGGGCTTTTTCTTTCTAAATAAATTCAGTTTTTCTTTAAGGCAAAAAGTGGCTTGTCACTGCAACATTTGTATCCATTTTAGACTATGGAGACCTGTTGTACATGAATGCGTCTGCTCAATGTCTACACAAGATTGACACTGTATATCATGCTTCTCTGAGGTTCATTACTAACTGTAGGGCCTTGACCCATCATTGTGAGCTGTATTCTCGAGTGGGATGGCCTTCTTTGTCCTCCAGGAGGCTGGGTCATTGGTATACTCTTATTTATAAAGCCATGCTTGGTCTACTGCCCTCTTACATCTGTAACCTAATCTCACGGAGGAGCGTTGGCTCTTACAGTTTGCGTTCAAATGATCATTTGTTGCTCACTGTTCCATTTCCCCGTTCAGAACTGGGAAAAAGGGCTTTTGTTCACTCTGCTCCTTCTACATGGAACACGTTGCAAAAAGACTGGAAAATAACTGATCTTATTCCATTGAACGAATTTAAGTCCAGAGTGAGAGCACTTGAGTCGACCTCTTGTAAATGTTTTTTATAATGTAATGTGTATGTAATTCTGTAACTGTATCTTTTGCTGCCTCTTGGCCAGGAGTCCCTTGAAAAAGAGGTTTTTAATCTCAATGGGACTTTCCTGGTTAAATAAAATTTAAAAAGTCAAAGAACCATGACCCTCACAGCGCTCCTGCCGGTCTCCAGGTGAGGGAGCGCCTGCCGCAGCAGGTAGATGACAGCGTCCTCTACTCCGATGTCTAGGCAAACTGCAGCGGGTCCAGGGTGGAACTCACCACAGAGTGGAGGTGGGTGAAGATGATCGAAGGACACACTCATTTTATAACATTAGGATAGAAAGACTGGGCTTGTAAGAGTGAATGTAACATATAAGACAGCTTCCAAACTTTCTTTTTTTTTTTCTTAGTTTTTTTTTTTTTTTAATTATTATTATTATTATTGTTTATGTGTGTGTTTTTTGTTGTTGTTGTTTCTATTGTTGTCTTTGTCTCAATTACACCATGTGTTTGTTTGTTCTATGTAGGAATTTGTTTTGTTTGTTTTTCTATGTGTCCTTAAAAAATAAAATAAAATTACAAATCGCAAAAAAAAGGATAGAAAGACAAGAAATAACCCACATTTTTTGCACAAGCAGTCCACATTTCAAATCTACTCATAAAGGTTACACTAGCATGAGCAACTAGCCCATAAAATAGATGATACCAGTGATGAAAGCAGCATTGACAGACAACACATACATTCACCCCGTTCATAACCATTTTAACTTTGATCCAATGTCCTGGATACAAGGCTAACAGCTTTGTCTATAGTAACAATTTTCCATTCAGCTTATGACATCTGGCACTCACTGATCACGCTGTCCCGTCTGAAGTGACTTATCTGTTTTGGTCATGTCTGGCCTCTCACAAAGTTTCCTGGAGTAATAGGGAACAGGAGTTGAGCCTCTGGTGTGTTCTGTTTTAACATTGCATCGTGTTGTTTAAAAGGGCTTAAAAGGTACTTAATGGAATTATTACTATCATCCTGGAAGACTGGTCCTGTTCAATTTCAACCACAAGAACAATGTTTATCAGGTGTTTCAGGCTTGTTACGAGATAAGTGGGAAATGGGACTATGGTATGAGCCTTAACAATGTGACCCATACAGCGCCGGCTCCAGAACAAACTGACTGAGGGTGCATTCGAGTTTCAAAAGGGTGCAAATAGAGTTTCCCGCCATTAAAATACATTGTGATGCCATTTAAAACTGAGAGGGCAAACATTTCAAAATGAGGTTGCAATGCACCCTCTTGCACCCCCGTAGATCCGGGCCTGGACCCATATGACTAAAATTACATGTTTGACAAATACAGCAGTGCAAGAGGCAAGTGAAGAAATCTAGAAATAAGACACTGGGAGATTTGGAAAATTTGAATATGGTTTGTCTCTGCCAGGGCGCTGTTCCTATTTCGCAAAGATGTATTTTAAAGTTTTTAGATGTCTTTTGTTATTGTTTCAAGGCTCTGAAATGAATGACTTGTTGATGCTCGACTAAAGACCTGTCTGCAATTAGTTAAAAAAGCATTAATTTTTAAGGACAATTGACAAAAAGTAGTAATTCAACATATTTTGCTACTTTTAAATGATCACAAGCACAAAGAAAATTGTTCACTTGCTGCACACCCTTGCACTTAGTTTAAAAGCTTCCTCAAAAGGTTATGTTCGAAAGCTGGAATCACAGCTGCTTGTTATCCCATACCAATTGCTCTTAAATATGGGTTATGTCATTAGAAAACCTCTGGCCTTGCATTTTTCCATGTTTGGAATAATTTGGAACTGAACAGAGGAGACATCCTGCACTATTTTCTTGGTCTATTTAAGGGGGAACGTGCAGACGGAATGTGCAGAGAATTAGTAGATGTCGTAGATCCATTTCACATAGTGTGTTTTTCTTTATCCCTTTGTCTCCTCATAAATAAACCAGAAACACTTAGTTATTTGTATACCTTCACATTGATGAATGTGAGAATGAGATTGCGTTGGCTATCAGATCAGTAAGCCATTTTAATAAAAACGAGTATTGTGCTTTAGACAAACTTATCACAACATACTCAGTGCTGGTAAATTACTATTGTGAAAATGGGATCATTTATTCTGCTGGTCAGGAGCTACAGTTTCCTTTTCCAGTTTCTTATCATTTGTTATTTATTTGTTATAAAGCAAGGATCTCACTCGAAAGTGACGCTGAATACATCTCTCCACAGCACATACCAAAGTGTTCCTCTATTGAACTTGTCTGGGTACTCCTTTCCACTCTAAAATGTTTATTTAAGTATCAAGAGCTGGTCTGTAACACAGTCTGAATTTCTGAAGACTGGCGTTAGCCTCTCCTGAACAGCTGTTGTATTTGATGGCATAACACATTGGTCACCAAAATCTTAAAGTGCACAATAGTTTCCATCATAGTTTCCACTGAAGCTTGATCTGAGGACAAGGGCATCAGCTAGTTTAATAAGGGGTATACTGCTTATTCTGTAGACAGGTAACGAGTGGTGATCAGCGTAAACAGGGTTAAATCCACTAAATAATAAAGCTTTGTTTTTAAACAAGTTGAGAGCAACCAAGGCCATACCGCCTTTGCTATGCCTAATCCTGTCAGATCTTGGCTGCTAAGCAGGGAAGGGCCTGGTCACAGGAAGCCTGGAGTGAGTGAGTGAGTCACTCACTCACTCACTCACTCACTCACTCACTCACTCCACTCACTCACTCGGTGGTGGTCGGAGGGGCCGATGACACAGACTGGTTGCCTAGCTTCTGTCAGTCTACCCCAGGGCAGCTGTGGCTACAACAGTGCTTACCACCACCAAGTATGAGTGAATGAATAATGACAACAGTGTAGCGCTTTGAGAAACCTGGTAAAACAAGCTTGTAAAGCGCATTACAAGTGTAAGACATTATTATTATTAAAGACCAAAGATGGTGGTACTAATCGATCATTAGTATTCTGGTAAAGCAAACCCACTGATTTTTAGGTAGGTCTGGACACACACGGTAAACAAGTGGCTGATTCGCGACTGAGGCCGAACCAAGCTCTGAGCTCTTGTCAGTTTAAATTCAGTTCATATTTTGTGAGTTGGACTACAGCTGTCGTCACGTCGCTAATTGCTGATTGGTTTATTTCACTGACAATCTGTGCGCGTTAGGCCCGCCCGTTCAAACTGCTCCAATTACTCCGTTACCAGAATAACTTCCCTGTGTGGAATGGACAGGGCATACACTCGGAAAATTAGAATATTGTTAAAAAGTGCATTTGTCTCTGTAGTTCAGCTTGAACTGTGAAACTGATATGATGGACTCATTACATGCAAAGTGAGATATGTATAGCCTTTATTTGTTATAATTTTGATTATTATGGCTCAGCTTGTAAACACCCCAAATTGAAAATCTCATCAAATTAGAATATTTTATATAACAAACAAAGGCTTGACATATGTCACTTTGCATGTAATGAGTCTATATCATATATTGATTTCACATTTTGAGTTGAATTACAGAAATAGATGCACTTTTGAACGATATTCTAATTTACCGAGTTTCACCTGTCGTATGGCAGAGCCAGGCAAGACCATTAGGGTCGCTGATAAAGCTTCTTGGATGAGAAGCAAAGCGGCCAATGAAGGCTCAAGAACCTTTATCATAGAAAACAACAGTATGATGGAGAACTCCTGTACGACTGAGAGCATGAACATACAAGTTTGAAAATGTATGTTAATGCTCGAAAGTTACCAAAATGGTCTTGGAGTGTTTATTCCTATGAAAATCAGAATACCACACTTTTACATATTGCTTAACTTTGTTTCCATTGATTTATACACATTTACCGTGCACTTGTCATATTGCACTATTATAACTGTATTAGCCTCTGACACTTGTTGATTAAGGCCTGGACTACTACAAATTGCTGCCGCCTTTGGCTTAGCCTCATATCCAACACTGAAGCACTGTGCCAAAACCTCTGTATAAACCTCCGAGTGGGAACTCTTCATGCTCGGCCATTTTTAAAGTCAGTAAAATAAATCTCTAAATGCTTCAGTTCTGAAAGAATAAAATGTAAAGATTTTCTGAGCCGTTTCTAGTGTGTAGACGGGCTCAAAATGTAAACACTATAGATTTACACAATTGGATGGAGCGTGCTGACAGGTGAAGTAAATGGCATATTTTCTTGTCATCATTGCGATGTGTGGGCAGGATATATTGTATTATGTGAGCTGCAAGTGAATATCTTGCCTGTAAAATCTGTTGTGGAGACTGTTGAAAGCAGGAAACATCAGGGCCAAATTGTAATGGATAACATTACACTATATGAACACATAAACAAAAACAGCTTCTCTTCAATAAATATATTTCAGCGTTAGAAAAAGCTTTCACTTTTGTATACATGAAACCAAAACAATCAAACACAAGCTCGTCTGTGCTGGTTCGTGGACTATATTTGTGTCTCCTCTGCTCTAAAATGTATCCAAAAGGTTTGAGTCATCTCCAAATAGCTCTCTGATATTTCCCTGGCAAATTATTGTCTGGTGCAGTCGGTGCCTCTATAGCGTAGTCAGATGCAGCAGTATTCCAAAATGTGAACCTCTTTGCTACGATTAGAAACATCTTAATAATGATCCAGATAGTCCCAGTGTAGGGCAGTAATTTGTTTGCATGTCAACTAGCTGAGTGATGAAACAGTAGCCAACTATGTGTGATGTGATGTTTTAGGAGTGCAATAATGTCAGTGGCAGTTGTCTATTAAGAAGTTAAAACTTAAAAGTCATCTGGACAAAACCAACAAACAAACCATTTCAACAGTCTCTTCCGCTGTGTTATGCCCAAAGGAAAAAGCACATTTCTTTTATAGCCTTTCCAAGAAATTCCCACCGAGGACATTTATATATAAAACACATAAAATAGGAAATTTTAATAGTATTCCCAGTGCAGTCTTCAACTTATTAATCAATTTGTCAGCGACGCACTGTAATGAATAGAGTGTGGACAGATGTCTGACATTCTTCAATATTTTTTCTCAAATCTACTGAACTAGACATAATAAAATAGATAGAATTTTAGACTTATTTTTAACTATATTTTCATGTTTAGACTACATTAAAATGCACTGCGGTTTTTTGTTGTTTTATTAGTGCAACGTAAATGTCAATTGATGTAAAAAAAAAAAAAATGTAAATGTGTATTTTTTATTTGTTGTTGGTTTATTTGGTCAGGACACTGCATGTTAATGAACATACATGGGTCTCATGCATGTAAACAAGCCACACCGGATTGTAGCCTCGGGCTAATTTCCATCCGTCGTCCCCCATGCGCACTCTCAAACATTCTGGCCTATTGTACATGTTTTTAAAGGTAGGGGAAACCGGAGTACCCGGAGGAAACCTACGCAGACACAGGGAGAAAATACAAAGTATCCATTCCACCCTAAAAAGTCATTGTATTACACGGAGAGGAGTAAATCTGTGGAATAATTTAAATGAAGCATGCTGAAGACATGTGACCTTGTCTCTCAGTCACTCTCCTTAAGTAATCTGTATTATGAACCTGTGAAATACCACATCATTGCTGATATAATCAATTGTCACCTACTCTATCAACCAAGTCTATTTGATCTGTATTAAAGGAACTTGAGATAAATTACAAGCATTAAAAATGCTGTTATGGCCTGCTTCCGCTGGTCATTACAAATAAAATAGAATTGGGGCAGGCGAGATGTGGACCTGTTGTAAGGTTCCCCTCTCCACAGGCTCATAAATCTTGTCTTTTAAAAGCACCACTCAGTATAGGATTATAAAGCGGTTCACAACATCAACTAGTTAGGGCAGCAGCTTGCCACATAATACTCTGCCTTTTTAACGCACCTCACAAATAGGGAAAACAATCAAAAACCACTGACAGAACAATCTTAACCAACATTATTACAGTTGAAGCAGGTATGATAGAAATAAGAAACATGATAAATTTGAAGATGATATTTATGAGAATGATACTTTTGAGAATGCTATTATTGTCATTGTTATTATGGTGATGATAATATATGTATAATAAATATGTGCGCTAGTAATGTATATGTATGTATGTATATATATATATATATATATATATATATATATATATATATATACACATGTCTGTATGTGTGTGTGTATATATATATGTATATCTAAAACACTGATTACTATTTAAACGATAAGTATATCAGTAGAATGGTGACCAGAATGTTAATATAAGCAATTATAAAAAAAACTAAGTAAATACACTCAGAAATCACAAACTTTTCTATTTGTATTGTATTGTATTGTATTGCATTTTGAAATTGGGGTAGGCACTTATAAGCTTTCTTGCTTCTGCCTACTCCTTTTGAGTTATTATTTATTATTTATTTTTCTTGGGTTTTTTGTGATAATGTAAATGAAATGATGTTGTAAATAATAACGCACTGTAAATAATAGCTCAAATAAATCAAATCAAATCAAAAATGCAAACTCCACACAGAAAGGCCCCGTCCAGGTGGCAATCGAGCCTGGGACCTTCAAGCTGTGAAGCACGAGCGCTAACTGCTGAGCTACCGTGCCGTTTTAAAAGCTCTTTAAGGGTTGGACATATACAGTAGCCTTGGCTATGAATGTTGTAGTGTGTTACATGTTGAATTTCCCTATCAAATAAATTAAATCAATCAATACCTATATCGAACTGAAAACTTTGCCTTAAAATATTCTGTCTGTCCTGTATAGAAATTCTGTCTGTCCTGTATAGAAAGCATATTTAGGTTTTTGGGTAAAATATCAACCTAACCTCAAAATAACGGGACAAATTTGTGTTGCAAATCATACAACACATGATATATTGTAAGTAGAAGTTGGCATATGATTTAAGACGGATGAGATTGACAGTGCAAAGATAATGGTCACTGGCAAACGCAGCAAACTCAAACGATTGGCCTCCACTGGTCTCACTTAGGACCAAGACAGCTCTCTCAAATCTCTGCTTCAGGATTACTCACTGAACCTGCAAATAGAGCGCCATCACTGAGGCTGTAATTGTATCGTAGGTTTTCACAGTTCTGCACACAAGACTGAATGAGACCAAATTAGCTGGATGATGATTTGGTTGAACAATGAATTGTTCCCTGGGGTGTGATCCTTGTGCCAGTCCCGAGATGGAATAAACCTTAAGGACAGTACGTTTTGTAATAATTTGTATGGATATGGTTTGTTGTTGTGAATCCTAAAAGAAGCGGCCGGATGGGACTTTTAAAGTTAATTCTAGCAGAGTGGTTAGCTGTGTGAAGTCTGTAAGAGCTTCCTTTGTGCTTTCTTGAACATTCCAATTCTTTGCCTTGACTTGTCCACCAGCTCCCAGATACACACATGGGTATGAGATAACAGCGTAAACAGATATGTTTTTAAAGGCGACATATCACAGAGATTGATTGACCTGAAGGAGGCTTCACAGTTTCAGTCATTCTTTTACTGTATGTACATCTGAAGTGCGGTAATCTGAATTTCCTGGATTTTGTTAGACTGGCTAACGCCAGACTAAAATCACAAGTGATATTTAGTCTGGGGACCACCAATTCATTTTCTCGTAGGAGAGGTGTGGTTTACGATTGTCCATAGCCGTTTATTGGTCGCTACGAATGTCTCTCATGCGTCTGCATGTAGCCATAGCCAATCGTATCATGGTATCAGATGACGTATGACATACCCGCTGTAAACTTTACTAAACTATTTAGAACACGTTCTAAGCTTGATCGAAAGATGGCATCGCGTCTGCTGCTGTCATGTTGGATCCGTAAATTATTTTATTTTTTTTAATCCCTAAACAAACTACAAGCTTCCGTATGTCAAATAGCGCGTCATCGTCTTACCGTCCCTCCTCGTTCTGTGATTGGTGCCCAAATCCATGGAAAAATGTCGGCCATGGTCCCCAGGCTGTTGTGAAGTTCGAAAAGATTCGAGCGCACACAGCAGTCTGGCGTTAGCCAGGCTAGGATTTTGTTGCATTTTAGATGAAACATGAAACTGTTACTGTACCTTTTCAAAGCTCATAATCTCTTATTGGATTGAAGCCTTGTTACAACCAAAAAATCTTCTGCCTAAGTCATCTTTATATACTGTATATCATATTAAGTTTGTTTCTATTTTCCGCAAACAAACTTCAAATTTAACTTTGCTAAGAGACTGAAAATATGTGAATATATGATTTTCATTGTTAAAATCTTAGTTGGTTTAACATTACACTGGGGATGTTATGTGTTGAAGACAATACCGTCCCAGACTCTACTCATTTTAAGGCAAGATTTTTCTGTTTTTGTTGTTTTATACAAAAATGCACCAATTACTCAAGTGTCCGAACAGTCATTGAAATGCCTGAGGCGACGTTTGCTCTGCTCCATCATCATTAGACACATGCTGCCAATACTATGAGCCAAACCTCAGTGGTGTATGAGATAAAACCTCTCCATCTGCGCGGCACTGCGCGGCTCGTTCAGAAACCACGAGTGAAGTAAACAATTCCCATAGAAAGTTTAATCTGTCTGGCAGGAAAGATTAAAAATTCAGAAACACATGAAGATTAAGTGCCGAGAAACCCTTTTAGCTTCCTGTCAGCGGCACTCGCACACTGCATTAATCAGGAACATTACTTCTTGCCACACATTTGTCTCATTTGCCGTAACGTGGCCAAGGCAGCGCTGGTAACCTGGCACTTTTTATGTACCAGGTTTTAATGTGGCGGCATTCAGAGAGCCGATTTTTGTGTGATATAGTGTGAAAAGTTTGAGAACCATTGTAAGCAAAGAATATCCTTAAAACTCGATTATGGATTTAATATTAACTTTGATATTGATTGTGTGATGTTGATGGTAGGTTGAGTCATCTTGCATGTACACAACACCCTGTAGAGCGTTTCTTAGAAAAAAAAGATGTCGACAGAGGCCTGGTGTGCTGCAAGAGTGTTAAAGCCACTGCTTCCCCTTTGCCGTCTCCTCATCTCTTCCTCCCTCGTCGGCCTTTACATCGCGCAACAGCCTCATGTACTTCAATCAGCATTTAGGCTACATCCTTTGAAGCACAATTACAAACTTTACTGTGTGGAGTTTGCATGTTCTCCCTATAGGGTTCCTCCGGGTGCTCCGGTTTCCTCTACCGCTAAAAATATGTACTATAGGATCCTCTCTGGGCCCAGGACTCCTCTGGAAATGAGATTCTTATGTCAGTGGGACTTTCCTCGTCAAATAAATAGATACATGAAATTACAACTGAGGAATTGTGCAATAAAAAGGTCTTTGCCTCTCAATTAAAGTTCCTGTTCTGAAAACTTATCTTTGCCTTGAGTCTGTTCTCTTGTGTCCTTGTTCAATCAATAACCACATGCTGCTGTTGTTATAGTCACTAATGTATTTGTCCATGCAGCTTAAAGCACAGGTGAATTGAGTCCAGACCTTAAATGTGTGAGAAGGTAATTTATGTAAAGAAAAAACGTTAGAACATTTAATATTCGGTGTAACTTGGTGAAAACAGGCGTCACAAAATGCCACTTGAATTAGGAGGACCCAAAAGCAGACTTAGACCAACAGCGTTTCAGAAGATTTATTAGAGAATTTCAGTCTTGAAGTTGGAGACGATGCAAGACCATGAATTGCAGGTGAGTTGGAGACGAGGCAGGACCGTGGCTTGCAGGTGAGTTGGAGCAGAAGAAGGCTGAGGCACGAGGACTGGAGGAACAACAGAAAACAATAAAGTAAATCGAGAACAAAAATGTCAACGAACAAAAAATAGCCTGAATTCACCACTGAAGATGACTGACGAGTTGGCAGAGAAGTGGTGAAGGAACCATGCTTAAATACTGCAGCAGGGGATTACAGTAGGTGCAGGAGCAGAGGCCACACCCAGGAACTCCAAACAAGAAAAGACAGACAAAAACAGAACAGAGGGAGGGGAGACCACAACGGGCATGGTGGACCATGACACAAAAATGACACTCTTACATTAAGATACTGTGTTCAGATCATAGACCGTTAAAAAGAATAGACAACTCCTCCTCACTCCTCCTCGTTTACCATAATGACCACGTTCGAGGGGGAAATCATGGCGGATTTACAGACTCCTCCTCCCCAGTTCTGACGAAGCATGTTCCTAAAAAGGGCATAAGGGCGGGATTTTCACTGTAGACTCGGCCCTTGCGTGACGTGTAGTTCGCGCAGCTCCAATGCTAACAGTCCGACCCCCGTTAAGTAGGAGATAAAAAAATGTTTTTTCGAAAACCAGCCTGGTTTCTTTTTTTGTGACTAACCCAGCGTTATGTCAGGAGGAATATGTAGCCATAGCAAGTGTTCGAAAAATAGAAACCAGGTGTTAAAATTGTTTTTAACGTGTCTAAAGTCCAATGCTTTTCAATGGGGGCCTAGCGGCGATATGGAGGTACTGGCAATGGAGGAGCAATGGCGGCCTCCAGTGTTGCGGTCATAAAGCAGAGCAGCCAGCGGCCATTGGTTCAGATACAAAAGGGGCACTTTACTGTGGTCTAATTTTCACGTGGCAAAACCACTCAAGCGCACTAGTTTATAAAATAAACATTTACCTGTATGGCCCCAAAACTAATCGTTGTTGGCAGCTGTTGTGGAATTTCTCACCACTATAAAGGAAAACTTGAAAGTATTTGTCTTATCAAAAGTGTAAGTTTAATTTAACACACGTGTGGAGAGCCGAAACACAGGTAAATCCATGATGGCGGACTCTGAGGAGCCCAGGTCTGTGGGTCCCTGCTATATAGCCAACCATGCGAGAGGCAGTCCCAGCACCAAGATGGGAGGGGCCACAGCCCCAGCTGTAGAGGCAGTCGTCTGCAGTGGCGCCTCGGAGGATCAAAGCCGGCAGCACCTTTTCTGGTGCTTAGCGGGGGGGCCATCGGGGCCTATTGTCTTTGGGTGTGAAACAGACTCAGCATGTGCTTTGGCCGGGATAAAGCACAGGAGACGGGTCCGGACATTGATTAAGCAGGCCAGACGGTACTTCACAATTAGTGTATTACTGGCTTCAATTTAATTAACTCTAAAACTGCCATTACACAGCGGATACTTTACAGATGGCTTTTCATGATCCAACATGACGTGGAGGGAATGAACAGTTACATCAGTCCATCATCATTATCAACATCATCATGTAATGATGATGTTGATAATGATGGACTGTGCGCCAATTTGCATAGAAGTTACTTTCATAAAAATGAATCACAGTACTTCACTAAGTTGACTTTATAGACTACGACTAAGGTGGTCACTACTACTGAAATCTTTTTGCCATTTGTGAAGCTGTAATGTAATAGTAATGTTGTTTTTGTCATTATAAACGGTGCTCTTTGCTCGTCCTCTGATTGTCGTAATAATTGTGAAATTAAATCTGACTTGACCTAACGCTACATGGTTGTTTATACTTTCTTCCCCACACTGACAACACCTCAAGGTGAACGTGAGTGGGCATCTGCTTCTCCAATTAACATTATTCTCTTGTGTCTTTAGATTGGTTAACTTTAATTTCAGCGTTCGTGTTTTGATTTAGTAACTATTTTGGGAGGCAACACAAACTTCTGCCTTGAAGACAAGACAACACATTCTGTGCTACATTTATGAAAACTTACATGTCGTAGTTTGTAGCCTATGTCCTGCCAGTAATTACTTAAATGAACAGGTGATTAGGTTAACTAAAAGCTAATTGAGGATTGACATTTGAGGCTTATGGTTCAACATCATTTTGTAAAATAATTTGTCAAGTGCTCAAATTAGTGGGGTCTGCGTATCTGAATAATCACTGTTTCCAAATCACCCAAAAGACATAGTAAGGTTTAGACCGACCGTCAAGTCACATGAAGGTCACAGAGCTATAACCAGACTTCCCTCTTCCCAGACACTTCCTACAGCTCCTGCAACTACTAAATACACATACTGTATATTAACAACCTAAACTACAGTTCTATGAATTTAAACTATGTGAGTCCAGACTGGTTTTAAATAGATTTACTCCTGTGAAGTCTGAACTTAATGCATTGAGTCGGTGCCTGAAATTTAAAATCTTCCAATCTATCCAATGGGCATAAAACCCCCTCAACGTCCTTAATTTTATAAAGTTCACACAGTAGATTTAATTTCTACTTGAGTCATTTTATATTGAAGTATCAATGATACTGATAAGTAAATGAGTCACTCCCTCTGAGTAAATCTGTTAGTGGCTTCAGACGTTGATGACGTCTGTACATGGTCTTGAATGGGTATTAGATTATTATTAGAATTATTATTTATCTGCATATTTCCTTGAAATGTTTTACTATTTCTGATAGTATATTTTTGCTAACTACTTTTTTTTTTAAACTCTTCCTTGAGTAAATATTTTGATTAATGTGACAAAAATTATACAATGGAAATTACTCTAAGGTTCACTTCGTATGTTGTCTACTCCCTCTGTCAAATTACATAATAAAGTCAGTTATCAAATTGCATTCAATGTCTATAACCAGTAACAAGTGAAACAAGCAATCTCATTAAAAAACACATCATTCACTTGCACTGCACATTTTATTTTCTCTGAAGATGGCTTCGCTCTGGACCGTTTGTTCATCTTGGGAGTTTTATATCTGTATTGTGTTTGCAGGTCAGGAAGTATAAAGCTGTCTGTGACATTGTGCTTTCACAGGAGGAAATTGGCAAAGAGTTTTATTTGTGCCACAAATGGAGTGTATTGTGTCGGATAAAATTAAACAGATTGTAGTACACTACTGGAGCTGTTTTTCTCTTTTTTAATGCCCTTAGCCATGACAAACTGATGGCGTGATAAAACTAGGAGTGTCCAGACTAGAGTTTAATGAAAGATGTAATTTGATGTGATCTCACATTTAGGAATCTGCGTCATCTGTTGTTGCTTGTTAATTTGCACCTGTGGAAAGCTAAAAACATGGATTAAAAGCAGATTCTTCATGGATCTAACTAAATACTTTCAACCGAAAGTGACAAGTAAATTATATCTGTAACAGCAAAGTGCATGTAAATTACAGCGTATTTCAAATGTTTTGGAAAATCCATGACATTCGAGTTGATGTTGTTCAAAGGCCCCGTACTAAATGCTTTAGTTGTGGTATTACATTGGTTTAGTCTTCCTTCAGTAAGTTGCTAAAGTAAACAAACACTGAGCATAACTACAAAGTTATGCTCAGTGTTTGATTGTGAATGAGCAGGCTACGCTTCCTGTTCATCTCCACTATTGCCTCACTTGGAATAAAATAATAAACGATCCCAAGTAAAGGTGACTTTACTTCATAACAGATTTATCTGACATTGTTAAACCTACAGAGTCAGTGTGTGAATCAGTGTCAGACTGAAGTGGGTTTGTCCTCACAGGGAGTTCAAGAAAAGTCAAATGCAGATCTCTTTATTCATCCATGCCGTGGTGTTCCAGTGATTGGATTTACAACTTAAAATTTTAACTTTACATTTGTACCATGGAAGTTAAATGCTTTGCTTCTTGACTGGGAAACAAACAGGTGTTCTCAATACTAACAGACGCAGCATCTGGCCTGTATCTAAAAGTATAACTCAGCTTTACTTTGACCTCCTACACACACCGCCTTAGACAGAAGCCCTTTTAAATCACCATTATTGCTATTTGTGAAAACTGCTGTGTTTTATGGGCTCTCTTTATGGCCTCTACAGATTTATCTTTCATGGATACACCGCATTCATGGATGGTATTGTGTCTCAGGGCTCTTTGAATCACTGACATCAATCTCAGATACCTGTGATAATTAGTTTGTCAGGTTAGCCCAGTTAAGGGAAAAACTACTGAAGAAGGACGTTCCACATCATTAAGCAGACACCATTTCAAACAATATAAGAAAATAATTTCTTGCTGATGAAAAGCGTGAAATAGCTTATGCCTTGGACAAGGTATTCATGAAAGATTAAGCGTGATCATCGTACCGTTAAGAGATTTGTGGCTGATTCAGACCACACATGGGTTTGTGCAGATAAAGGCACAATGAGGACAGTTTCTGCCAGACAAACACATCAGATTAAAAGAACAGCTGCTACAAAGCAGCAAACGGCTATTTGAAGCTGCTGCAGTGGGCCCAGAAATACATGAAGACTAATTTTCAAACATTCTTGTTCAGTGATGAGTGCCGTGCAACCCTGTATGGTCAGATGAATGGAGTAGTGGATAGTTGGTGAATGGCCACCATGTCCCAACAAGGCTGTGACGTCAGTAAGGAGGTGGAGGAGTCATGTTTTGGCCTGAAATCATGGGAAGAGCTGGTCGGCCCCTTTAGGGTCCCTGAAGGTGTGAAATTACCTCTGAAAAATATGTGGAGTTTCTGACTGATCACTACTCCTATGGTACAAAAAGAAGAGCTGTGCTGTCCCTAACAAAATCATCTTAATGCATGACAACGCTAATACTGTAAAGAATACCTCTGCATCATTGGCTGCTATGGGCATAAAAGGAGAGAAACTCATGATGTGGACCCCGTCCTCCCCTGTCCTCAACCCTATTGAGAACCTTTGGAGCCTCAAGCAAAACATCTATGAGGGTGGGAGGCAGTTTTCATCCAAACAGCAGCTCTGGGAGGCTATTCTGACATCCTGCAAAGAAATCCAAGCAGACACTCTCCAGAAAGTTTAATGGATGCAAGTATTTTGAAGCTGCTATCAAACTAAGGGTCCTATGTTAAAATGTAACTTGACCTGTTAAGATGTTTTTGATTGAAATATCTTTTGATTTCAGTAAATATGACCTTATAATACTGCAAATTCAACAAATTACCAATTTTAGTTCTTTACAACCGAGAAAATGTATTGAAACGCTGCTGTGCATAATAATTTGGAACAGTACATTTTATTATATTTAATTTTGAAAGAAATATAGTTATCATTTGGTGGTTTTTCAATCACATTCATATTATCCTCTAACAGTTAAAGACTTGAAAATTATGCTGACTTTGAGTTGACAATTTAGAAAATCTGAGAAAAATATCATTTGCATAATAATGTGGAATGTGGTAAAATCAGAATACAGCCACTGCGGTGCCAAGTGTCTGACCATAGACAAAAAGAAGGCAGGTACAGTGCGATCCATTCACTCAGCTGCCTGTCCTTGTACTGCATGAAAACAACTTCACATCTGTTAAACCACTACACTATTAACTTGAATTTGATGGACATTTGCAATCAAACCTCATCAAAGTCTGCATTCTTATCTATCATCATTTCTGAAGGTACATACAAAGAAGGTAGTCACTGTTTAATACATAAATCTGAAGATTGGATTTTGGAATCGGTGCAAGTCAGATTCTGCCCCAAGATCTCCATGTCAACACTGGAGTGGGTTTCACACGCACACATCTGATCAGATCACAGTCTTTTACAAACTTTCTAGCAACATCTTTTTTATAAGACATTGACAATAAATCAAGCTATGATTCCTTTGCCTTGGACTTAATGATCTGAAGATTCTCAAATTAATATCCGCACTAATCCATTTCTGTTGAATTGGAATCATTCTTGCTTAAAAGGTAAAGACATACAATTTGATCTTTTAACTACAATAAAGATGTTTCAAGCATTTTTCGAAAACTTCCTCTCTTTAACAGAGGCATACCACCTGTAGACGGTCTGTAGTAACGACTTTCATGAATATGTGAGAGAAAGACACATCGGCGCGGTTTATTTTGTGTGAATATGCGCGATGAACGGACAGAGCTATTTTGTTCATTTTTGCATTTTAAAACACGAAAGAGACATATAAAAGGCAGGAAAGTGCCCCATGAGGATAGCAGGCATTTAGATGTAAAATCAGAGAGAGGGACAAACGGCTAAGGTGGTACATAAGTCAAGACATGCAACACAGTATGATGGTGACGAATAATTATCTGTCATTTCCCCAAAGCAGATTCACGTACCCACGAAATGTAGAAAGAAATGTACCAGAAGGATTGACAAGCTAAAATCTCCCGTCTGTCGGTCTCTTGGAAAAAACACTTTATTTTCCACACCAATTTTCTTCTTTATTATTCAGGCTATGGCTTAAATCTCCACCTCGCTTCTGTATCTGCTGTTAGCTCTTTTGTCTGTATAGATGAACACCCTTTAACCAGAAAAAAATACCACTGAGATTAAATCATGGTGGATTTTGTCCATATCTTTTTATCCATGTTTGATGTTTTGCCCCTGAACTCTGTGAGGTGTGAGTGTGTAGTTAAATCTGCCAAACAAAAGCAATTTTTATGATTTGTGCATGCGGACTCTCGTATTATCCGCCAGAATAATCCAACTGGACAAAAGGCGGAGAGAAATTATGAGGAAACGGTCCCCATGGAGATTGAAGTGTTTACGTTGCTGTGGAGACGAGCAGGTCGCCGTGACAGTGAGACCGAGTCACTTCCTGTGAGAAGAGGATAGAGCCCAGAAACTTTAACTAAGCGATGTCATTTATCGAGCGGTGGCGAGGCTTTAACGAGGCAAAATCGAAGAATAGACAAGTTATAAAAAAAGATCTGATTAAAAGTTATCAGAGGAATACAATTTAATATTTTTACTGGCACTGGCACTATAATGTATCTCTCTCTCTGGGAATATTAGACAAAGTACCGTACAAGAAAGAACGGGCCTTGGTTTAAAGATATAAATCAACTGCTATGTTATGACAGAAACAGAACAACTTTGTAGTGAATTATTAAACAATGCAAATGTGCACAATACTTTACATGCACCAGCACCACTAGCTAAAAAGAAAACAACATCATTACAGACATGTTCCCTATGATTGCAAATACTTTTTTTCAACTTGATTTTCAAGCTAAAAATGTTTGTATAGTTTCAGCCATTATAGCTGAATCTTACAGCGGAGATACAGCGGTGCAATGCAACCTCATTTTAAACGTTTTTCTTTCAGATTTGGTCACAGTGTACTTCAGTTACGAGGATTTCTGTCAGTTTGCTCCTTTTCATTTACTAGCATGAAAAAAACATGACAAAAGATTCTTTTTTCCATTTATTACAAAATACTTTCCATTTCTTTAAATACCAAGTGGAGACTGCTTCAATATACCCATTTAAAAAGGAGAAAACAGAAACTTTACAATAATTGCTTTGAAGGTCAAAATGTAAACAGAAGAGAGCTGTAATTCTCACATAAACTCGGTTCCAAAGTGCGAAGTCGGAGGAGGCGGCAACACAAACTAATGTTGGAATTAGATGCCATATAATTGTTTTGCATACATTTTTCACTGTTAAGTACAATTTCTTTCAATTTATATATATATTTGTTCTTTTCTTTTTTATATAATCTAAGTATGTAAAATAAAGGGTAAGGCCCCAGGATTAACTGCACGATATACACTTTTGTCACCCTAATATTTTCACTACATCATTATGTACATGTCATTTTATCACACAATTGTTTCATCTCAAACTACCATGTTCGTTGATCAGAGCCATCTATTAATGCTCAAACAGAAAACTACAAAAGTAAGTGATTAGTGATTAGTTTCTGCAAAGCAATATTATTTTTTATCTGGTGTGACTTGCTTTTAGTCGAATCACGGCCTTGAAGGAGGATAACTAGAGTGGGCTACGGACACTTACTGTAAGTCTGTTATGATATGGTTTTATACTTTTGCTAGGTATATACAAATAATCTAGTATGCATTCACACACCAATAGTCAGTCAAAAGAAAGAATGAAAGAAAAGACTCTCCCCTATTGTACCGTAACTCAATGAATAACCTTTATAGAGCCCTGTGAGGCGACCCCTGTTGTGATAATAGGCTCAAAAAATCAAACTGAGTAATACAGAACATCGACTGGGACCATGGCAAAAGAATGACATTTTGTAGTTGTTTTTCCCTCGCATGAGCAAAAGCTTCTTACTCCAGCCACAAGATGTAATGAAAGGCACAAAAGATAAGTTTAAGTTGTTCTTTACAATTGTGGGATATAATGTGTTTTTTGTTTGTATGTAATATGGCATTTACCCTCGAAGTTAAAAATAAAAAAACCCAAATACTGGTCTTAGTCTTGTTGAGTGTGTATGTGTAAGGTAAGTGTGCTTATAAAATATGGTAAACAATAGCTTTTGGTCCGATACTTCTAAAACTATTTTCATGGCTTGTTTATAAATGTAATAATAAGGTGCACGTACAGTAACGTCTCTACAGCTCGTCCCGCTGCTTGGCGTCCCGTAGCCAGAAGTTGTACACAGTTATGGGGTCGATGTTCCAGTGCTTGTGAAAAGAAATGGCCTCTTTAGAAGAAAGTAGTGCCTCCGCGTAGTCATCTGGTCGTGCCTGAAATTTCAAAGGAAAAACAAATGGTACAATTATACTGAGGACTTTCGTGGGGACCAAATCTTAAAAAGGTGTATTATGCAACTCTTTATGTGTGAAAAAGAAAAGTTGATATTTGTGCGTATTCGACTTTGTAGAGACCCAGTGGCTGTATGAGTGCTCGACATGGCGCCTTTACTTTTGATCACAGTGGTCTCTAGGCGCTCCAAGATGAATTGTTTTGTAGGTTTTATGGTGCGAGGCTCCGGCAGCAGTGAAAACCTTCCAAACCATTGATGCTGGAGCGTCCTAGAGACCACTGTGATCAAAAGTAAAGGCGCCATGCTGACCACTCATACAGCCGCTGGGTCCCTACAAAGTCAAATACGCACAAATATCAACTTTTCTTTTTCACACATAAAGAGTTGCATAATGCACCTTTAAAGACTGGCATTTTTATTCAAAAATGTTACGGAAATAAAATTGGCTCGAGTGGGACAAATCATGAGTGTAACTGAACTTTCACTGCTCCTAATGATCAGCCAGACACCAACAATACATTTGGGTTTTAAAAATAAAGCATTTGGAAAGGACTTCATGAATTTAAATCAGGTTTGAGAAGATACGAGCCCACATTTACTGGGTGAAATGCAGTATTGCTTAAAGTATGTTTTCAGTGATAATCTATCCGCATGAAAAAGGGCTGGTTGATGTCCACAACCAAAGCAACTTCAAGGAATACTTTGATGAACTTAAGGCCAAATACTGAAATGTTGCATGGCTTTTCTGCAAACTTTGAAGCCTTATTCTATTGAAGAGCACAATCACAATTTTACTAAACACCATTCCATCTGTTACAATAGAACTGATCATATTATGTGCTAAACTGCGAAGAAAGTGGGAGAGTTCGAATTTTCTCTCAATTTAGACAATTGTCTCAAGGAGAGAAAATCAATCAAGTTTTAAATTGTGGTCGCTCCCTCGATGTTATGCATTTCTGTGGTGAGCTGAAGCAAAGCTGAAATGGAGAAAATGCACAATGGGGCTGGTGAACTGAGCTGGGACACGTAAAATCAATATGGGAAAACGTTATTAGACAAGTGGGCAAAAGTGGCTATAGGGGATGAAGTTGGCATAAACTTTTTCCATCTCGTCTATGAATATGTAAAACCCAATAAAATGCAGTGCTATAATGGATAATGGAACATTTGGTGTACTTTTTAGTGCGATTATCTTGAATTATTTCTTGAATATTTTTACAGTTTTTTTCCTGTTTTATTGTTTGATTCTCAAATAGTTTATCCGTTTGATCAAATACACACTGTTAGTGAGGTCTCATGAGGCAGCTCTTGCTGTTCTGGGCTTCACAATAATATATAATGAATTGAATAATACTTTTTTTCAATGTCTCGCAATGCAGCATCACACATTCAATCTTGACAATAAGAGCAGCGATGACTAATGACATCACTGAAGGGGTCCAGGATATGATTTGGCTCCAGGCCACGTCCAGGACCCCCTCTAGTTCCAGTTGTCTTGTTTTAACTCCACAAGATTTATTCCACTTGGGCTATTGTTTTGCCTGGAGGAGATTTTTCACACAGCTGTATATTAGTATAATATTTCCAAAGCACATCACGGCCCCTCGTATCGATCAAAAGATCCCGAGGGGCCCCCGAGAATAAGGATTCACTCTTTTCAAAGAATATGTAATGTTTTTTACCATTCATTTCTCATATTAGAAAACAAATCACAAACAATTAATTATAGGCTACTTATACGAACTAAAAAAGACCCACACATTTCATTTCACACTCATTCATTTTTATGTAAAAAGGTTTCAGTGCATCTGAGGCGTTACAGAATACTGATTTTCTTGGCTTTAAATGTACTTTTAACGTGATCTGTTACTTTGTCCAATTAGAGTATTGTATTCTGAATACTTTAAATACTTTCATATTGATTATTATGTTTACCCATAAATCAGGCGTATGATTAAAAACATGTAGGCAGCGCTTGTAGCACCGCCTGAGATGATAAAAAGTGAAGCACTGCAGCTTAAGCCAGCTCTTGAAAGATGTGTCTCTAAAAGTAGACAATCTGGTCCCTGTACCCTCGCCAGATTAGTTTAGCTTGCTACGAACAACAAGCTGTCAATTCTGAACAACAGAAAACACTGCAAACAGGTTGTAGTGGCAGTTTAAATCCACAGCTTGCCACTATAGCCGTCCGGGCATGGCTTAAGCTTGACTCATGTGTGCAGGATGAAAATGAATAAACTTAATGTCCAAACTTACAAATTACGTTATAGATGATTTAATAAGGATGATACCGATACTGATTCCAAATTCCACAATTCAATGATGTATCACACGGTCAAAAAACTGTTTGGCCTCTAGCCCTGAACAGCTTCCACACTCAATCAGCCACCAACCTAGCCCACCTGGCTATGAGGTACAAGGCTCCACCCAACACACCCAAACCAATGACATGATGGTGCAGCATAATCAACCAGGTCATAAATGGCCGTAACACAGGTATAAGAATACAAACGCATTTTCTCAGATTTCTCCTCTTGACACGCCAATAAGCTCTCTCTTGATAGAAAATTGCCAAGGAAATCCATTGTACATCTGGTTTTATTACAGACAGAATCAGCGCAGCCTCATGCAGCTGAATATGTTATGTGCAGCTCCTACGTCTTTCTGTCACCGGCACCACAGAGCGCCTGCTCTCTTTCCCCTTTCGCCTTCTCCCTCAGCTCGCAATAATTTATCCAAAACTCCATCGCACTGCAGCCGCATAACTTTTATTTGCATTTACCTTTCACACGCTCACAGGACAGAGCTCAATTCATCCCACTGTGAATTGAACAGTCCTGAGAGAAGAGAATGTGCCATGGTCCCGCTGTAGAGCGATCAAAGGGCTACGCTCCATGTTTTAAAAAACGTGACCCATGCTCTAATTATGCACGTGTTCCTAAGCGCTGTGTGTGGTAATTACCTGGTGGAAGAGCGGACTGTGAATGACAGGAATGTTGAGATTTTTGAGGCACATTCCCAGCTCCATGTCGTCAGGAGCATCCAGAGAGTAACATCTGCAGCCACTGGAGATGATCTCAGACACGGCCACATGACTCAGCACCATCCTGCAAAACAAAAACACACTCTTAAATACAGGGTCACCTTAATACTGACAATGGAGGAGCCATTTGAGAAGTTTTCTGTTTTAGAATAGAGAAAGTTTTACTTGTTCTTGTTACAATTTACAAGTCCTAGTCCTGGTTTAATCCTGGTACAGTCGAGTTTTGGACCTCATTCAGTCTTCATTTGAAGTTAAATAGAGCAATTTAAAAGTTTGAGTTCTGGTTTGGTTGGATATAAATTTACAACTCTGCAAATTAATTCCCAATTTTCATGGTATAAGTCGACCTAGTTAAGCCCTGGTGTAGCTCAGTTTTACACTTCATTCAGTGGGTCTGGGCGTGGCTGCATTAGTCGTGGTGTAAAATGTTTTAAAAATTCATGTCAATGGCCCTGAAAGGATAATTTTTTTTAGATCTTATTTATAATTATGTGGCTAAAAAAGGTCCAGAAAAGGCCCAAGTTGTCATTTCTTTGCACAAACACTACATCTCAACTGGAGTTTCCAAGGACATTTGCTCATTTGGTCTCAATTTGAGAACGATATTTCACTCAGGAGGACAGATCTCTGCAACATGTTCTTGTTTTTAAAACACAAACAGATGAACTCTGGAAAATGTATTACAGCAAATTCCTGTCAAAAAATGAACAATGACACTACAGAGCAACATATGCTTAGTATTAATTGTTTTTCTGTGATGTAATGATAAGCGTAGCGTTAAGACGTACCCTGCTCCTCCAGTGGGGTAACTGTATCCACTTTGGACCAGGCCGTAGCCGTATCTCTCCCCGAGGCTCACTGCGTCTTTGGGGTCGTAGCAGCTCAGCAGACGACGCAGCCGGGGCAAACTACACCGGACCAATGAAAATAACATCATATTAGAAGTTAAATGGCATCTTAAATTAGCAAATTATTGACCATTCAGCAAGTTTAAAAGATTTGAGCAAGTTTTAATACTTGACAAACATCACGTGTTGCTTGTGATTACCTTATAAGAGTGTCATCATCTACGATCAGTAACCAGTCCGTCTTTGGCACAGCATCACTCAAGAAATGCTTCAAGATGGCAAATGTCTTTCCGCAGTGTCCTATTGAACAGCACAATATTGGTAGGCAACATTGAACAAACTCAATCTACAATGTATATCAATTTGTAGGAAATGAACCTACACCAACAGCTGTGGATCTCAGGCAGGCAACACACTGTACACACAAAATCAATGTCCCATAGAGTTTGCTATCAGACAAAAGTAACAGAATATAGTATTTTGTTGGCGTTTGATGCCACACTTAAGCGCTCTTAAGCGAGAGGAGGCGGTGGGAGCTGCACAGGAGGAAGGAGGAGGTGGAGCTGACCCGTGCAGGACACCACGCTCTGAAACAGGGACAAACCCCGGAGGCGGTGCACCGTTTCAGAGGAGCGCTGAAGGCAAAAACATGCTGGTCAGGATGGCCCACAATGGCGGCGCGCTCAGTCGCAGCAGCTCAGGACTATCCCAACACTGAACGCAATATTTTGTTGTACAATTGTATGATGACAATTAAAGCATTTACTTTATAGGTTAGAGAAACAAACTGAACAATGCCTTTATATGGGGTCATGAATAGTTCAAGAACAGAATTGTATCAAACATTAGTGTTTGTTTAATGTAATATATTTTACCTCACAAATAAATGTAATTATTTAAGGGATGCCCAACCCCCATTACAAAGACAAGTGGATTTTACGAAGATAATGACAAAACATTGCGTTTGAAACACAGAGTAAATTTATTTTAGATGAAGGATTTAGGCTTTAGACGAACATTCCTGAAATCATGGTCAGGACAGGACAGTGCGGTGTGTAATGTGTCCATCAGCTTGAGTGAGTGAGTGGAAAGCTCAGCCTTGTGCTGTGAGAAAGGATGTGAAAAGATGACATCTCAGGGTGCAAAATTACAGTGAAATCTCCTGCTCTGGCTCTTTGTGACTCGCCATTACCAGCAGCACTATTGTGTCTCCAGCCTGTCAGACGTGATGACATCAGTGCTTGCATTTAAAGCAACAGTATTTGAAATTGATCTTTTTCCTTTAATTTTAATCATTCTGGTTCATTTAATCAGGTTTTATTTTTCTAGTACCTCTTGAATCATTTTAGTGAAAGATTGACAGGTGTGATAACCACTCAAAGAAGCTCAAGAAGTCTCTCAAACCCATTTCCAAAATCAGTATCTGCTTCTCGTCTGTAATGATTCTACTTTAAATGTTGCTCTGGCATGGCTTCCTACTAAATTTAGTGCCTATAGATGTTTCCTCAAGTGCCTTAAGATCCTGCAGATTAACGGTTACTGGCAATAAGTCCTCAATTAGCTCTGGGATCAAACCATTAGGGAAGGACATTAAAAGTAAGTAAGTAAGTAAGTAAGTGCTTTATTGTCATTGTACAAGCGTACAACAAAATAGTGTTCAGGTGTTAGTCCTGAGCTGCTGCGGCTGAGCCGCGCTGCCACTGTGTCAACCTGACCCGCATGACCTTGGAGGTCGTGAAACTGTAGCACTCGGAAGAAACCTGGCTGGCTGCCCTCTGTCTCCTCTGATCCTCTGAAATGGTGCTGCGCCTCCTGGGTTTATCCCTGTTTCAGAGCGTGGTGTCCTGCACTGGTCAGCTCCACCTCCTCCTTCCTCCCTCCGCTCCCTCCGCTCCACAACAGTCTTTCACCATCTCTCGTTTGGTGCCTCTTCAGTGTCTCAGAAGAAGAAATGTGTAGGTCTCAAATGGGTTTAGCTGATAAGCTAGCATTTTGTTTACCTTTAAAAAGCTGCTTTCTTCAGGACCATTTTAGACTCTCAAAGTAAACAAATCCACCAAACCTCCACAAAAACACGGCAAAGACGTACAAAAGTATCCAGAAAAAAATGTGGAACACATAAACCACAAATGCAGTTCGCAGAAAAAGGCAAAAAACTCAGCTGCACAAGGAGAGAGGGAGGTCGCTTCCTGTTTTCACATCGCCATGACAAAAAAAAGACAGTGGCACCAGCCGTTACCACTTGATGGAAAACTCAATAAAAGTGGGTACATTAATTCCACTATCATTTAGCCTTATAAGGATAAATTAATGTATCCTACTTAACAAGCACAAGCATTTTGTCAGAATAAAAAGAAAATAAAAGAATGCTACTTCTTCATACTATGCCATTCTTTGATGGTTAATCACATGCTAGAGCATGGTTTCAGATTTTAGACTTATCTTCTCAATAATTTATTTAATTCATAGCTGGCTTTTTTTAGATATCTCTGAAAATACCATACGACTGATGTAGGAATGTCAGAGTGACATTACGGGAAGTTTTTCACAGCCCTGACCTCTGTCGGTGTTGGGCACTCCCAGACTGATAGCGGGGATGGACTCATCGCTGACATCACTGTAATACTCCAACAGCTCTGCGTCTCTCTCCCATGTCTTCTTCACTACAGGCACTGCACAAACAAACCAAGAAGAGCCCTCAGAAAAGACCTATTCAGAGAGAGAACGCCACAAAGAAAGATACCATGCACTTTGAGAATAAAACTATAGGTTTAGTAGTTTTAAACATAATAAGACAGAATACTTTGTAGTACCTGAATCTACCATAATGTCATTGTTTTTGACGAGGGAATAGTATTAAAAAATGGCTAAAACCACAAAAATCCCATATAGTCGTCCCCTTTAGCTGGTGCAACGCTCATTAATCCTGTCTCGACTCAAGGCCTTGGCTGAATTGGACTTGTTCCTATTTAAAAGAGAAATGCCAAACGTCTGGCCTTAAAAAAATAACATGTCTCTCAGTTCACTTAGTGGAGCCATAGTGGACCAAGTCTATTGCGTTAACTGGGGATTTCAGCTGCCGTTAGAACTTCAACTTTGAGACTTCATGCTCCAGTGCTCTATAAAGTTCAGTCTGGTACACCATGCTAATATCTGTTTTTTCATTTTGGAAAATCGACCAAAAATAAATGTGAAATGGCGTAACAATTTCCACAGCCAGGAATTACATGTAGTAATTAGCGACGAACACCAGTTGCTCATATCTTATTCAGGGCATTTGAGGTTATGCCAAATCAGTGTCTAAGTGACTGTCAGTCTATGATTTGCCTGAAGACGGCCTAGTTGCCGAGACATTGCACCTATAAATTAATCACTTTTTGCAAGACAGACAGGTGATTCTTTTTTTAAATTTAAAGCAGGACAAAAATGAAACTGTTTACAAATCGGTCACACACCTCGCTGTGAATGAAATTTCTTGCACGTCTTCACCGCAACAAATAGGTCCGTCTTTGACACAGGAGGTCCCTAAAAAGCAGGGGAAAAAATTGAGCCACCACAGAAAAATATATTTATGAAAGATATATATTTTCAGTAAATGGTTTAGAGCTTTACTGAGGTCAGCCTTGTGTTCTCATTTTATAAGTTTCCCTGTAAAACCAAAGCAGTGCGTGGGCATTTACCTTTATCCTTAAATATATATTTAAAAATACAATACTCTTATATATTTTTGATATCAGTAAGTGCTTCTCTGTCTTTTTTGAGCAGTAGAGAAATACAGACAGTTGAACAAATTGTAGACTAGGTAGATTTAAATGTTCGAGAACAGACTTGCATTGAAGTAGGTAATATTATAGTTGTATTGTCTGATGGCTGACACAATGCTTTTAACGTCGTCTAGCTCTGGACAAAAACATGTCTAAACGTTTCTTCTATTGACTTTTATGTCCGTCCCTGCCAGGGAACAGCATCCAAAACTGCCAATGTAATTCATTAGTTTACGAAGCCACTGCGCTCTTCTGAAGATGTGGACTGGCCCCTTTCCCGCTCTGACTGGAAGAGCAGATCAAAAATCAAGAAATATGCTAAATGACTAAATGTAGCCTATTTTACCTGGAAAACCGCCCAGGCGGTTGTTATTATTTGTGGAAATGCTTAGATAGGCTTCTCATCAATTCCACGTGATTACCGCGCATCTGAAACTCCAGCTCTCAGTGTCTGCGTCTGAGCAGCAGGGCAGAAGTCACCAACAGCAGCACAGGTATGTACTAGTAAACAAGTTTTGTTTGGATGTACAAAAGACAAACGTTCAGCAGTCATATTTAGTACATTCATCTTTTGCCATGTACATTATGCTTTAGGCTTTTGGATATCACAGCGAAATGTGTCTTTTATAAAATTTAAAGCATCACAAGCAGCAGGTTAATTTGTACCTTATTTTGCACTCTCTGGATCCATTATCTCACAAGGTGTTCTTGGTGAGTGCGATGGTTCTATTATTTCATGCATTATTCCTGATTTACTCTTGACCGGGCTTTTCAATGTGGCCCTTTTCACGAAATGTTCCGATCCGTAATTATGTTTAAAAATAGGTTTTGTGCGCTTAACATTGAAAAGCCATACCACCATCAATTCCTCGTTCATTGTTCATTTGTTTTCTGATGTCAGCCAGTCTAGAGTCAAGCCCTACTTCTGTGCACACATTTAATTACAACCAACAACGTAAATCAATGAAATAAGACAATGATGTTCAATGGCAATAAACTACTCGGCCTTGTAAAGCTTACATATTATAAACTGACAGGACACTGGAAGAAACATCCCTTTTAAAAAGAAAAATTGTAAAATTGTCATCAAATATGCACCTCCATATGACAGCAGAAGTTAGACAGGTGTGTGCTGTCCCCGTCTCAACGCAATGCTGCTATAAATACAGTCTTAAACTTTATCACAACATCCAAAAAAAGTAATCTCCGTTTTGTCGCATTTGGGCCTCTCTCCTGCTTTTAACTTCTGCAGCTCTGAGCTTGAGCCTTTATCTCATTTATGAGACTGAAATCTCCTCATCCCTGATTCCACGACTCCTAAATCTCCCTTTCAGCCCACAGGCAGCTCCTCGTTTGGTATAAATCACAAAGAAGACGGGAATTGTGGATGTAAGTAAGATCAGTGGACTCTGTATGACGACTGCTGAGTGACTCGGGTTTCCTCAAAGTGCAGAGTGCAGTTTATGGGCATACAGTTTGAGAGATGTGCAACTTTGCATACAAAAGACAGAAAATGATGGCAGCTTTAATGTTGGCTTCTCTGCAATATAAATTTTTAATTCCATTTGTCGAAAGATTACCCGGTCAGCTCCCTGGTCTCTCAATGTATTAAATATTAAATGTATTAATTACTTTGACCTCTTATCGTTCTACGTTTGTCAGATCCATGCCTTTATCTGTTAATCTGAATGTTTTCAGTGGTGCTGCAGCCTCAAGGTTTTTTGTGATTTTACCCTAAGTAAAAATGTGAGAATAATCCTAATCAGAGCATCAATATTGGGCTCCCTTCATTTCGTATCTCTTGGAATCAAACATGACAATATCCTGTCCATGCAATGTTTTTTGTTGTGCAGGCAATGTCAGTTATTGTCCTGTTTTTGTTTTTGTAGATACCCACAGTGTAAACTGCCTTAAGGTTTTCTTCTCATGCTCGTTATGCTAACCTGCTGCACTCTGGCGGTGTATTTTTGTCTGAAAAATGTTCTGTACCTCCACGGTTGGTGTTTTGCCTCTGGATCTTCTGTCACTCTGAGCACATCTTCCATAATTGACATTTTTACAAGTTTTTGGTTTAGGCTAAATGTGGAAAACTTCAGCTGTCGACAGGACAATGTACAAATCCTTTTGTCGCTTTGCAGAACAACGGCAATTATATGACAACACGAGTTGAAAATCTGGGAACGATATCGATGGCGTTGCATTTTTTCAAAGTTTGCTACCGTGTGTGTTGATTGTTTTGATGACTCATACCCGTGTATCTCCCTGTCCCAAAGGAGAGCTTAGATTGTCAGGCAGCACAGGGCGCCAAGGCTGTGTCAAACTGCTTAATGCTTTTGCACCAAGTCCAATACAACAAGGCTTGACGGCTTTGAAATGCAGCTTGAAGTGATGCATTATGGGATTGGACAGGTTGATTGTATGCACTTTATTATGACACAATAAAACACAATCCATTAAACGAGTCACTCAAGCTATTAGTGCTCGACGGAATGTGCTGAGCAAGTTTACAGTGGCTATATTTTTCTGGCTTGTTTTTATTATAAGCGTGTGTAATTGGCTGTAAAGTATCCATCTATATAATCTTAAGTGTTGTCTGTGCAAATTAGTCTTGTACTTACACAGTTGGGGAGATATGAGGTGAATGTTGTTACACAGTGGGCCACGGGAGTTCTGCAAAACTCTGGCACGGGAGTCAGTTTTGGTCCTTTTCCTTCGTTCCAGATAAACAAAGCTATCTGAAACAGTGAAGACACAAAATTTACATAGTTCTTAATTTTTCAATTATGAAAAACTTTTAACTAATAAATATACCTTTGGACACCAGCTACTTGAGTGTGCGATGCCGCTTTTTTTTTCTTTAAGATTTTCCTCAACATCTGACATTCCCTCTCTTTCTAATCAAATAACAAACCCTCCTTTTTAACATTCTCTATGGCCTGGCCTATAGTTTTAAGTTAAAAAGGAAAATGGTCATTTAGTAGCAAGTGTGCATTTAGTGTGACCGGCTGGCACGCAAACATTTGATCAATATTTCTTTTATTAGATCTATTTCCCTTAACCAGTCATCTACTTGCAAAACACAAAACATACAGTATGCCTGTGAGACTGTAGACATGTCTGATTTTAGGGAGATACAAAATCAACAGTATCGGGAAAACACAGCTTTACTTGTTCGTCTATTTCCTCACAGTTGGAGCACAGCGAGCAGCGGTACACGGTATAATGTTGTACAAATGTGGTACCTCGTGCTTCAGATCGATGGTAAAATCTGATTTCAGGTGTTCATGGTGAATCCTTTCTACAAGTCTGAAAAACAAGAGAAAAGAGAGAAATGGACAAAAGATGTAACATTTGCTGGGATTCAATTCAGTCTGGTATTTTTCAAAAGCTTTAAAAATCTGTGTGTGGCATTAAATGACAACGCTAAAAGCATGGTATTAGTGTACTGGTAAGTGTCGCTTCTCTCTCAAATTATCTCTACTTTGCATTAGACTTCAGTAAAATTAGTCGTCTGCATCTGGGCCATCCATTAACTATTGCTGACTGAATTCCAAATAAGTTCATTTGGACTTCTCGTGTTAACTTGTAAACGTTTCCTTATACATCAGACCAGTGTTGTCCTACATCCACCTGTAGGAAAACGGTGCCAAAACCTGTGTAAATCAACTGACAAGACTTCGCTCTCTCTTGGTGCAGTAGTGTCTTTTGCCTTTTTCTGCAAACATAATTTGTAGTTTCTGTGCTCCAGATTGTTTTTCTGTACACTTTAGCTCATCGTTGCTGTTTTTTTGTAATGTTCAGCTGATTTTTTACTGCAGAGTCCGTACTAGCCATGAAAGAAACAGCTAGCTTATGAGCTAAAGACATTGAGACCTACAAATTTCTTCTTCTGAAATACTGAAGAGGCACCAAGAGCCCCCCACACCTGCAGCACATGGAATTGTCACAAGAGGCGCTACAGGAAACAAAAAAGGGACAAACGAGGTGGTATCCGGGCAAGACTCGCAGCTAAGCCAAACATGCCTTCTATTGTTCTGGCTAATGGATGTTCACTGGAGAATAAAACAGATTAACTGCTACACTCTTCCCAGAAGATGGTGAAAGACTGTTATGGAACGGTGAGAGCTGCAGGAGGAGGTGGCGCAGCTGACCAGTGCAGGACACCATGCTCTGAAACAGGGACAAACTCAGGAGGTGCTGCACCGTTTCAGAGGAGCACTGAAGGCAGGCAGCCAGGTTTCCCCTACCTCCAAAAACATGCTGGTCAGGTTGGCCCACAATGATGATGGCTCAGGACTAACCAAACACCTGAACGTAATTTTGTTTGTATTTCGAAACTGAAAAAAACTCAGTGGTCTGATTTCTAAAAAGATTTACAAAGTATTGTTGAATGAGTTTATCCCTGGAAACCTTTCTCCAGGTCAGAGCCCAGGAGAACAGAGGGCCAGACGATTATGCAGCATGTTTATATAAATCAAGAAATGGGAGGAGCAAGCCAATGTTCTGGAACACAAGTCATCAATCAGTGTCTTTTTTTGTTGTTATTGATTTTTCTTATGTCTTTTTCGTTTCTGTCTTTTTGTGAATGACTGTTCCTAATTACACTCTAAAAATGATGTCCATTATGTGTAACTAAGTGCATGCCGTCCCCCGCTTGTGCTCGGGCCTCACCTGTGGAGCAGGGCAGAGCTGAGGGCCCATCCCGCCGCGGGGTCGGGGTAACCAAAGGCACTGGGATCCTCAGCGAAGGCGTAGTGATGAATAATGGAGGCCTCACTGTCATGGAGACGCTTCCCTAGAAACCACTCCTGGGAAAAACAGAACAATAAAAGAACGGTTTCAGTCATTTGAATTTTCCCTTTTATGGATGCCATTTTGAAGACGCAGCATTCAAAAGAGAATGTTTCGTTTTAAATCCTTAATTGACAGTCGTTATTTTACATCACTGTGAAACCCATCCATAGGTTGTTATTTCTCCCTTCCAGAAATGCTGCATGTTCCTACAGTAAACATGCAATGACTGTCATACTGATTCTGCCAAATTCTTAGGACCAGCATAAAACCTTCTTCTTACTCCTGATTGGATTTTATTCTTTGTGCCATTTTGTATTTTTACAGCTCCAATTTTCATATTCTGCAAAATTGTTGTTCCAAATTAAAATGAAAATACTCTGAGCCACAATAGTCATTTTAGAGCCTTCTGTAACACACTCCTACACACTACTCTTTTTGTAAAACTAATTTCTATTCTTTCACCAATTGAAACTAGGAAGTGACAGCAGAAGTCAAATACTAAAGCCCTTTAAACCGGGATGATGATGGACAAGAGTGAGTAAGTAACAGGGCTGGAACATAAAATCTCATGCACTCACACTTTGGGTAATTTAACATCATCATGATTCACACAGGCATGACTTAAAATGGTAAGAGGAAGTCGGACACAGTGCGATGGTGAGGAGTGAGGACATGAAATTTTCATAATTGTCCTCAATTTCAAAAACTGCATGAAATTTTCTTCGCACCTCTGAGGCTGGATATCTGCTGAGCACAGTGAGCAGGGCACTCAGGGACACTTGCGTCTCTTCCTCTATGAACAAAATCCAGGAATCCGCGGTGACCGAGGCGGAGAAGCTGCACATTGAACATTAAGTTGATTAGAGTCCCGTGTGTCCTGCACTGACCCACAGCAAAAGACGGCGTCATGAAAGCACTAAAGTGTGATTTCGATGTAACACTTACAGAGGAAGAGCAGGCAGGATGCTCCACACGCCTTCGTAGTCGGGAAACTCATGGAGTAGGATGATGTGAGGAGGTGTCTACAATACAAATGATTAGTAATCAAAATATATAGATTTGTTTGCATTTAGCCACTAGGTAACACAATAACGACATTATTTTTGGTTGTTTGTTGAGATCTAAAGCTAACAATAAATGTTACAAACAACAATCTTATCAGTGTTCCTCTATATTTTAACCTCTTAACCCCCCGCCTTAACCGAGCACATTTTTCCCAGTTCCAGTCCCAGTGTTTAACACAAATCTAGAGCCCCAGGACTGGAGCTTACAGCCTATAGGCCAGTGTAACGCCTCATTTGAAAGCAACAAAATGGATCTAAATGGATTGTATTCCTCGCGTTGTTGACGTCACTTTTTGTTTTCATCATCACTTTTTGTTGCATTTTCCTTACATTTGTTGTCACTTTTTGGTCACATTTTTGATGCTCTTTTGCCACGTTTTTATTGGTCTTTTATCACTTTATTGTTCCGTTTTCATCACATTTTTGCCACTCTGTTGTCACCATTTTTGTTTTGTTTTGATCCCTGTTTTGACACTTTTCAAGAAGGGTTTAGATTTGGTTAAGGGCTGTCCACCTGAATATACTTAATCTTAATTCGCTGCCGTCTAGTGTTGCCACAGCATCATCTTTGATGCAACTGTACAAAGATGATTTACGAAATGGGTTGGCTTTTTTCTACTTTATATTTTATCCAAGCTTGGGACAGGCATAATAGAGCTTAACATCTTGCAAATAGATAAACAAACACACACACACACACACACACACACACACACATTTGCACATTTTAAACATGGATGCTGCCACACAAAAGGTTAGAAATAGACAAACAACGTGTCCAGTTTTTTGTCATCTCCAAAATCTTTGTCCAAAAGTAAATGTCAACGAGGCCTTTTTGCATTTGGAGAAAGCACTACCCAGCTCAGCCAACAGGACCAGGAGCTGTTAAATGACAAGGCTGTGCAATGAGGCTGGACTGGAGATGGGCCCAAATGACAAACATTGGCAATAACATCTCTGATTAAAGCGATCAGTGCCAAAAGTTATAAAGACATGTCAGCAATGGCTCTTAATCCATGGATCCACATGTAAACATGTGCATTATCAGAAAAAATGTAGTATATATTTATTACATTATGATATAAAAGTTTAAAAAAATGGTTATTAATCAGATTGATTTACAGTAATAAAGATGAGGATGAACTGCAACAAATGCTACTTGAGAAAAAAAGGGTTGAATAAATGTATAATGGTAACAACTGTGTATCTAAAGCTGGGGTACCTGACTTTTTGTTGTTGTAGAGTACTTTTTTGTTCCCACCACAGAGTATGCTGTAAACACAGCAAAAACTGACTGTGTTGCATTGTCTTCACCTATTTTTTATTAAGTGCTGGAAGATCGAAGTAGAATCTAAATTAGTGCAATTTATGTTGAGGGGTGGTCCCCCCTGCTTCACTTTACCACTGTTCAAAGCTGTGCACAGGCGTGAAACGTGCATATAATTAATTTGCTTGAACAATTCGGGTGTGCAGAAGGGATTGTGATAGCTAGAAACAAGTTTGGACCAAAACTAAACATTTCACATTATGAACAGGAAAAATCAGGTACCCAGCTTTAACTATTTTTAATCATAGTGAGTGTTCTCATTGTAACAAATAGCTTGTAGTTGTTTGAATAGCTAACCAAGTCATTGATCTTCAAATGTCTGTTATTTGACCCCAATTCCCAAATATCATTCAGGTAAAAATAAATTACCTAAATGTGTTTATGTTTATTTGGTAGGGACAGTGCAAGTTAATGAACAAGCCACACCGGATTGTAGCCTTGGGCTAATTTGCATCCGTCGTCCCCCATGCGCACTCTCAAACACACTCACATTCATCCTGGCCTATTGTACATGTTTTTAGTGGTAGGGGAAACCGGAGTACCCGGAGGAAACCTACGCAGACACGAGGAGAACATGCAAACTCCACACAGAAAAGCCCCGGCCTTGGTGGGAATCGAACCGGGACCTTCTAGCTGTGAAGCACGAGCGCTAACCGCTGTACTACCGTGCCACCCTCCGGACGGAAGGTCAGAGCGCCCACTTTGAAACTCCTGGTCTGTATAGATCTAGTGTTTATGTAACCTTTACTTATCGTGTTAGGCTAGTCCTCATTGAGAACTACTGTAGTAGTGGTATAGTCCATTTTGATATTGTGGTTCTTGGAAAGTCAAATATTTTCCTAAGTGTTACTTGGTGTGAAAGGTTTGACAACCACTGGCATGGAGGTTTTGTCACCAAAAAGTTAATTTTATTCTACCTCATCTGCCAAGTCATTGCTCACAATTTCTCATAGCTGAGCTGTCATCTTTGGCTCCTAAATCTGAATTAATTTGATAGTACCTTTAGACTATTCAGTTGAGTTCAAATGTACTGATTTTTATTTATATCAAAGACGGCTGCATGTACTTTTGATCCTATTAAATCATGACAGTAATAGAAATCACACAAAGCAAATCCAATCTAAGGCTGCATCTAGAAAGTGTTAAGGTAGTTCTTTTCTCTTTTTCCTTAGCCTTTGAGGCCGACGTCATAAGGTCACCCTTGAGGAACCTTTTGCAGTTAGGAACAGGAGCTTCAGCTGCTCCTTCTGCCTGTTGCGAAGCAAAACTGTCTGTCATTTGATAAGGAGATTTCTACACTCATTTACACTTTTTAGATGCAGCCTAATATCTTCAGTGCATCTGCCTCTAAGTTGAGGGAGACACCTGTTGGTCACTGGACAAAACAGCAAAGAGTACAACTAAAAATGTGTATCTATTTACATTATTTAATTTTATGATCAGAGCGGTTTGCAAATTCGCGCTATATTGCACCAAGACAAGAATTTATGTTACATGCATACATATAATATCAATGACTGCTGTTACCTGTCCCAGTTGAGCTGCCTGCTTCAATAGTTCCTTTTCCCTGGCTTTTCCTCGTCGAATATGGAATGTGCTTGGTTGATTCTGGATCACAATAGCCAGATGCTCTAAACCTGGAAGCGTCAGCGGACAAAAGAAAGAAGTTTTGCTTTGACTGTGAGGAGAGCGGTCTCTTCTTATAGCTCACTTGGCAGTTACTTGGCAGTATTAGGATACAATTCATAGAAGTGGAACTAAACCAATATTACCAGGGACAACATCTATGTATTTATGACAAACTCACTACAGGTGTATGTTGCCTGTAAGTGCTTTTTTCTCTCTTCTTAATATCTTAATATTTACCAGGGTTGCCAATACTTCTTGAGGGCACAATAATTGAGGGCTACAAACCATTGAGAAAAAAACAAAAAAACAAAAAATCTTATTATTCTGGTACCACTACTGTAAACCATGTAAGTCAGAGTAAATACAAAATGTATCATTAGGCTCGAGCGCCATCAGGGCTGGTATAGACAAAACGAGCGAACCGCTCGCCTCCTCTCAAACATGCACTAACACACTCCTCTCATCGTTCTGTGCACGTGCACGTGCACATGTATCAGAAAACATTGTAATTGGACAGTGCGTGGAGCGAAGCAGGGCGCACTCCCCCAAAGTGCGCGAAGCACTCCCCTCCTCTCAAACACTCACCAACGCGCTCTTCTTGTCGTGCCCGTCAGTGACCCAGGACTACCATGAGGTAGGAATGCGCGAGCATATAGTTTATGGTACCCCGTAAGCGGGAACATTGTTTTCGTATGGGAATATTCTTTCTTTTCTCTTTTCTTTCTTTCTTTCTTTTGCACCGTCGCAATTTTCACCCAGTGAACATTGACGAAAAGTCACAGATTTTGGCCCAAAATTCAAACCCGATCCGACACAACTTTTGTCTATTTCCAAATTTTGAATTTCAAGTTGGTCAAACCTCAGTTTTTAGCATTGCGAGATAGGACCCGGGCAAAAATCAAGCTTGTCGTAGAATTATAAAAATCGGTACAGACGTGCATCATGACATGTTGAGCAAAAATATTATTACGGCAACGCCATACGCCATATTGGGTGTTGGCCATTTGCCTGCGAAGCAGGAATCCGCCTTTATTTTTCACTTCGTACAAAATCTATCTCCTCCTAGAGCGTTTATCGGAATGAGCCAATTTTGGGTGGAAAATAATCTTGAGAAGTAGAACTTTAAAAGTTATCCAAATTACTTTTCTAAGTTTTACGTTTTTTATGCGCAAAGTGTACAAAGTATTATGAGATTTTTCGCAAACAAAAAATGGCTCCCATTCGCACATATGAAGCCCGATTTCGATCATTTTGTTATCAGTTGTTAAAGTCTCAGTCCAAAACACTTTAATTTGGCAAAATTCAAATTGGTCGCGATAGCGCCCCCTATAGGAATGGAAAGTACAAATTTCAGTTTTACGAAAATTTAAATAATTTGGCACAAAATTCTATTTGGTCGTTCCGATCAGAAAAGTCAATTACACCCATGCCATATTTTTCACGGTGTTGCCGTAGCAATGACCAGAACATCCCATTTTATTCTGATGGAAAAATGTTAAACTCCATAATTCAGCGAAAAGTGAGGAACCAAAGATTATCCAAGTACTTAGATAAACTTTGTGGATTTTCTGCGGCGCAGCCGCAGCCCTAAGTAAAATGTAAAAATATGCTTCAGTTTGCAGATATAGTGTGATACAAATTCATGCAATTTTTTCTCTGTATAATGTCAAAATTGAGCGCGGAGTGCGCGTTAGCGCATTCCAAAAATCCTAAAACTAAGACCCTAGGGAAAAAAGTTAAAAACAAACATAAAGGCAGTAGCAATACTGTAATTTTAGATTGAGGGATACAAAAGGGTAAGGGTATTGCTTATGGCAGGGCGGTCGGCGAGGGCCGATAATCGCCGCTTTGCGGCTATATTTCCCTGTTGTTATTGACACGTTTCCTCTCTGGGGCAATAAGATTGATTTCTGTTCAAGTCAAGTCCATCTGCACAACATGATCAGACTTACTGAGAGCGGTGTGCTGCTGCGCCTCTGCTGCCTGTACACAAACAGATAAACTGGCATCAACATCAAAAATATTGAATTAGGGTAAGTGTGCGATTTAGAATTACTGTAATATGAATTGCACAGTCAAGAATGAGAAGAATGGGCTCTGTTACTTATCATTTTTATTGTGTACTGTATATTTCTTCCTTATAATCATGACTATGGATTTAAATTATCCATTTTATCTATAATCTGGTTCAATCACCGTCTCTGTGAGCTTAATGTCTCTGTGCATTGTCCTCAAAATAAAGACTAAACAAAACAAATGCCAGCCATAATGTAAAAAACAAGGACACATCTTACCAGAGTCTGCCCCCTGTCGTTGTCTGCAGCAGTGGAGCCTATAAAGTGAGATATTGTTATTATATTATATTTTCGAGGCCCAGACAATGTAATACTAAACTAACACTGTGGAGAAGAGTATCTGGTTAGATCAAAACATTACATTAAAATAGATTAATGTGGACTACTGTTTTATGGACAGAACATCAAGAGTGTACTATATCTCATATGCAGAAGTGGGTAGAGTGGCTAAAATATTTACTCAAATAAGAGTAACTTTACTTTTAAATAATTTTACTCTTGAAGAAGTAAAAAGTAGTGACCAAAATATGAACTCAAGTAAGAGTAAAAAGGTATTTGGGGAAAATGCTACTTGAGTACTGTGAGTACTGTCGGATTTACGATTCAGTAACGAAATAAATTATGAGAAACAACACAAGATATGCTATAAAAATCTTAGCATGAAATAAATGCCAAAAATATATATACAAATATTTTTTCTGAAGAAGTACTTGAAACACATACTGCACCTATTTTATGTGTCAACAATAGGCTTTTGCCACTTAAACATTTACTCACTGTGGAAAGACTAACTTTAGTACAGATAGTTGATTACGATATTACTGAAATAGAAGTAAAAAGTACCATATGGTAAAACTACTCTAAGAAGTCCAATTACTTCAAAAAGTGTAACTGAGTACTATTCTGCTCTATATGTGCATTTAAAGACAAAAGTCTCTCGAGTAATATTGCTTTAAAGTAATATTTCTTGTCATATCTTAAAGGCACTACACCCATTTTTAATCCTTTTGGTCAGATTTAGATGAAATACAGTAGGTATTTTTTACTATCGCGGTAGTGCTTCGGAGTCAAAATAAGTGAACTGCTTTATGTCACATTATTTTTCACATTATTTGGGTTGATGACCATACACATACACACATATCATAATACAATGCAAACTTCAGTTTTCACAAATGACTTCTTTTTTTCCCCCTTTTAATTACATACTTTTTAGGGGCAAAAATATTGCTCTACAAAAATTTTACTCTACAAAAAGAAAAAATGTCAGGTACAGGGCCTTTATACATTATTTACATCTTATTCTATGTCCTTTCAGGACTTCCGTACCTTTATTGAATTATGAAGTGTTTCCATTCGCCCATGTACAGATTACATTAAAAACTGGCTGTACACAAGAAGCATCTCTATCTCTAATCTCCACTGTGATAGAGCCACAGCAGATAGTTTCTGATCTCAGCCAGACTCCTCAGCCATCTGGCTCAAGACATCAAGCAACTAACTGTTCAAGCCTCTGAAGCAGGCCACCTCTGTCAGCTCAACAAGAAGCCCTGTGGATGACGAATTTACAATTCATAAATTGTGTGTTTGCATGAACTGCACAGATTTCCAAATTATGCTGAGTTAGATACATTTACTACACTGTTATGTACGTCACGGGTAAAGATACTACCCCAAATAGACACATTTTCTTATGCAAATATGTGTGCACACATTATAATGTAAATTATGAAATACTGCAGTCTAAATATGTACAAATGTCGAATTGCGTTTTGTTAAGATGAGGCAAAAATACATTAAATATGAAATTCCTGCCAAAATAAATTTAAATGAAAACACACAAAAACATTAACTTCCTAAAGTTACATTACAAAATAGTTGGCAATATGCACTAAAAAGTATTTTGCCCGCAAATAATGAATTAAAAATTATTATCAAAAGAAGCTTTAACTATTAAGATAGCATTTGCTTTATCAAATTAGTCCGTAATTTGCCCCAAACTTTATATATCTGGTTGATTTCTGCAGGCTCACAATTTTATTTTGAAAGTCTACTGATATCCACTTCCCTTTCACCGGAGAGAAATGATCAAGCTTGACGGTAATGATTAGCCTTTAGCTGTTGATGTAGCCGTTAAATATTTCTTTAGATTAAACTTACCGAGTACAAGAAGGCCCTGCAGCAGGACTATGCATCCATAAAAATCCATTATAGATTGTCATCTCTCCGCAAACAGCGGCGTTTGTCCATTTTTCATGGTAAACTGTCGAAAATTTTAGCAAACATTCCCGCACCACCGCTGTGTCTGGACTGAAGACAGGGCTGTAGCGACATCCTCTGGAAGATACTTGGAGTGATGTTTTTATAATGAGGGGTCTGACTTGGCTAATGATGCATCAGCCTGTAGAAGAGAAACCTTTACCCCGTCATTTTCTCTGCTCTATGACAGTTTTTCTACGTGGACGGAGTCAACAGCAAAGACATAACAAGTGAGCAGAAGTTACCTCACAAAGTGTTTTCAGTTGTTTTCAGATGAGAGTAGCATCACATTGATGCAACTGTAATTCAATGTAAGGAAACTTATCATTTAGTACTTTTTACAGATTTTCATGGGTGCACTTAAGATCTAAGAATAAATAAATAAATAGAGAATATTAACATTTTGAAGTAACTGCCAGTTATCAGTCTTGTACTGTATATGGAGTTGGCAGACTTGTTCTTTATAGCATACCTGTAAGTAGAAGTTCTTGTACTTACAGTACAAGTACAGTAGGGCTGAAACAACTAATCGATTAATCGACGACTAATCGATTATTGAAATAGTCGACAACTATTTTAGTAATCGATTAATCGTTTTCTGGTTCACACAGACTCAAATAGAGCAAAAATGACATGAAAATTGTGTATTTTTTATGAAAACCTACTTTGTTTTTAAAGTTATGGTGTAGTTAGGGTGTTTTGTACATTGATAATTTAATAAATATCCGTCTGTGTCTCATCAATCTGAAGCATAATTAGCACCAAGAGCCTCCAACAAACATTTACTTTAAGTTTACTCCATCAACACATCCTCAAGCAGCGCCACTGTAGCGTTATGTGATAAAAAATTGAAAAAATACAATTTTCATACACCATTCTCAGCCAAGCGATTAATCGATTGACCGTAAAATAATCTATAGATTAATCGATTACAAAATAATCGTTAGTTGCAGCCCTGAAGTACAGTACTTACAGTACAAATACAGAACAGTAACCTGTTCTGTATTTGTGTTTTGGTGTTGCTGTGAGGCACATTGAGTTGTCTCTTGACATGACATGTGCTACAGATAGCTGGGCACCCAGCTATGGGAGGACTTAAAGCTGTGTTACTGATATAGTGTATTTGCAAGATAAAGATGTACCATCTATTTACAAAATAAATATTTAAAAAAGAAATGTGCTACACAAATAAAATTGCCTTGCCCCCAGCTGTTCTTCAGGATTTGTTAATAAGTGAATTTCTGCACATCTTTTGAGGATGTATAAAACTTCTCTTTTTAAGATCTTATTATTATGATTTGAAATAGAGGGGATTCTGACTTTAAACTTGTATATAATGCTCTCTGGACTTGGAAACTTGGAAAAAAACGTTCTTGTTGATACAAAGGCTGTCAATCATTAGCTGATTTTAATACCAAATACTGTAATACAATAAATGGTACTGCACATAATAATGTTTACAAACATCTTCATGTGTTTTTTTGTAATTCTGTAGATGCATGCTGCGCCCTATGGGAAGAGGAGCAATGTGGAGGCAGCGCTGGTGAAGGTCTCCACTGACTCTTTGTAGTCGGTCCCAAGGAAGCGTGTGAGCAGGTAGTTAACAACACCGATCAGGCACATCAGACCCAGAAAGAGCAGGATGCGCTTTCCAAACAGGTAGCCAGGGGTGCTGAGATACACAGGGGTTGGGCAGTTAAGTAAAGCAATGCAAAAGCAGTATTAATTATAATTATTTCTGTAACCTTTGGGAGGTTTGTCCCATGTAGCCAATAAAGTACTTGTGCCGCACGACAAGATACAGCAGACCAGCAAAGGCAGCTGGAGCTTTGGACAAAGTAACAGGGAAATACAAAATTAGGGAAATCATGCTCTGTTGTACATCCCAAAACTTGTCCAAAGTAAAAGTTGGTATAGTTTTAAAAACATACAAAAACACTTGCAAAAACGGTTTAGTTTATTAGTCTGTATGCATTAGAGTGTGTGCATTGGAAAGGTCTGAGTCTTTCACCTTGGCTGAGACAGACACCAGCGCACCACATCACTGCCATAAATGTGGGGTAGGCGTCCATGCAGTTTCGACTGAAGGTAAAGAGTAAAGGAACAAAAGTTTCAACATTACAGAAGGATGTTAGCTACAACAAGAATATATGAAGCAATCAACTGCTTACAGCCACACAGCTCTTTTATATTTTGGGAAGTATATTGAAAGTTGGTTGAAATTTAGTTCATTTGATCAGTTGCTTCACTGTTTGTGCAAACAGAGGAGGATAAGTCAAATTTCGGTCTGAATTGTTTGTAATTGTTTATCATAAATATTAATTCAAGTAAAAAACAACACAACACATAATCCAATGCTAAGATGTTGAAAAGAACCCCACTTAGTAATATATCAAGCTTAAAGTAAAATAGTCTTGGCCTGATAAAGGTAGAAAAGCGCAATATAAGTTGAGTTCATTTACCATTTACTATTTAGTTGTTCTTTAGTTGTACTTTGAAACTTTGAGCTTAAAATATTTTTTTGTGTTTAGCATTTTGTACCAGGAAACATTTTTGTTAACTTTAGCATGTCAACATTTCACTTCAAGTTTTTCCATGAATCTTTTGCATGGATAAGTTGCGGACTGTACAGTTACAATGAATCCTGTATTCCCATCATATATATTCAAATGTGAACTACGTGTGGGTAGTGTCCAGTCAGAAGAGGGATGTCATTTACTGCATCATATTATGCAAAACCAGTGCTAATTTTAGACATGTAGTTTTCACAGTTTTCAACACTCTCCAACAGACCTTTTATTATTATATTGCAGACCATTTTGGAGACAGGTTATTTTGGAGACAGATAGAAGAATCATGGTTGAGCCTGGAATACTGTATCTTCTGTAAAATTGTTAGTTTTGTTGTTTTGGCGATGAGGTAGTGAGTTGACACAATTTCATTATACCAGTCATAGCACATCACTGAAAGGCTATTTTATGAGTAGTAGGTTTAGTAGTTGTTACCAACTCAAAAGTATAAAACCAAACACTTACTTTGCACTTGAAACTCTCTCAATTGCCAAAGCACGAGGGTTGTGTGATGTGCACTCCTTTTCCACTTTAAGGGCAAAGAAGACTAAAAACACAAGTAAAAAATTAGTATAGGCCTGCCGACTTGTATCTTGCAAAAAACTTACTATTTTGAAGTACGCTTAACACTGTGATGATGACCAATAGGTAGATGTTTCCCACAGTGTTATAGGAGTCCATGATGGTGAAGAGCAGGTGAATGGAGATGGAGAGTCTAGTGCCAGATTATGTTTCTGTGTGAGATGAACCACACCTTCACCCGGTGGAAGTTCTTTTACCCATGCAAATCATATGTGAGCTAATACATGACGTGGGCTTTTACCGTCAGGCACTTCCTCTTAGTGTTTCCTTTTGGGGCCTATTTTGTAAACTATTACATTGCAAATAACGACCATTTGCCAAAATAATAATTTGGTCCATTTGACACACATGTAATGTATTGAGTAAAATAGAATAACTACCAAAACAGCTTTAAATACTTAGTAATATGTTTAAAAAAATATTTGAAATTATTATTAAATCATCATTAAATGCATAAATATTTATATATAAATATATCTAAATATTTCAAAGGACATACACATGGTGCGTTCCAGGCAACTGGTAAATTTACCACTTCCCACTTGGAAAATTGCCTTGGAATCATAGACATATTATTAATAATTGGAATGCCGCTCCAACTGGTAATCACAACTTGTAAACTCGAAAACCTGAAGACTGCTACAAGTTCGTATACGGGATGAAGACGGTAATGGCGGCCCCCAGTGGAGCAGCGCAGCTAATGATAAAACTGTAACAAAACCACTGCATCAGTGATGTGAACGTTACTTTTGGTCACAGCTTTCAAACTGGTAACTTTAACTGGTAACTTTACTTTCAAGTGGGAAACATACCAGTTGCCTGGAACCACCATAAATACAGTAAGTCCTCAATGAGTAAGTCATGCGACTGAGTGGCATGGGGACCAAACAGCACCCACACGTGCTGCGACTAGGTAATGCATTTAGATATTCTGTGGCTGGTGAGCTAAAGGCTACCGCAGCTACTGCCACGACTAACTAAAGCCTATGATCTAACTTCTAACGCTCCGACTACGCGTATTTAGCACCAAGTGTTACATAGATACATGTTGTAGTGATCGATCTATTTGGAATGTTTAGTGATCGATCTACTTAGAATACACTAAAGTGTTATCATTTACGTTGCAGCTGGCGCTTTTCAGGCAACATAATACGCCACATGCACATTACTACATTAGGCACGTTTTTAGCAAGCGACTATCATATTAGTCCCGTTTCATTTAATATTTATCGGAGGATATGCACATATATTCACGCCCATTGGTGCTTTTATGTATAAACTATTATTGTTAAAGGAAACTCATCAGCGTCCCATATGGTCTAGCGGTTAGGATTCCTGGTTTTCACCCAGGCGGCCCGGGTTCGACTCCCGGTATGGGAACATTGATTTTTCCTTACCTGTCTTGCAAGACAAGTAGAATAACCATCCATCCCTTTTTTGGTAGAACTGCTCAACCATTTGGGCATTGTTACCCCCGTCCCACGTGGTTAAAATATGTCTCACTTTCGCCGTATTGAAGTGAAATGTGATCAGCTTTCTTACAAAAATAACTATCCCTTGTAGCCTATAAAATAGAAATGTTTTCATCTCCCAACACCTGACTGGTATGGAATATTAATTATGGACCATCATCATTATTACTACTACTACAACTACTCTACCCTTGTCTTGTTTTCTGTTATGGGTTGTCCGTTCCCTGCCAGGGACTGCATGTAAATTAGCCTCAGGCTAACTCTGGTACAATGGATCAAATGGCAACATTTATGTTATAATTGTACATGATCCCTTTTAAATAAATAAACTAAACTAACTTAAGGTCATAAAATCAACCCTACATTTGAACAAAGGTGCCTTAACAGTAAACTTCCTGTAGCTTTTAAAGTAGGAATGTCACCGTCACAACAGTATCCCTATCCTCATAAATAGATTAGCAGCATTAGAGATAAAATGAAAATTCAAGTCAAAATAGCAATTCTGTTTTTTAATGTAAAAAAAAAAACAAGATTCTAGTCATTGCAGAAGTTGACCAATTTCAAATAACTTACAAAGTGGAATATTAACATTGTGTACAATTAGAGGCAACTAAAGATGGCTTTTCAAGTGACATCTACAAGCGCAAACCAACAATTGAGGCTGTAAACATAACACAAAATAACTACAATATACAATTTTCAAAGTGCAAAATATAACAAGGGCAGACAGAATACAAACTACATTGTAAACTACCGTACAAATAAATTGAACTGGCTGCTGGTCGCAACCAATACTACAGACTTTTGTTATCCGTTAAATGTTTTAAACCAGGAAAATAGATGGAAGATTTTGCGACCACCTTATCCCACACCAAAAGCATTATGAAGTTGCAATGAAACATCCAAAGTAATTCATGCCATTATAAAACATGAGGTAGTAGTACAAACAGTTTGAATAAGCTGCTATTCAAAAGTAAATTAATATTGATAAAACCACCTCAATCTGCATAAAGAATGTTAGGGTTTGAAGGCTGCCCAATAGTCTGTAGGCTGTCATTTTGTATTACCAACTACCGGTAATTCATTTTATGATTACTGTTTGGAAGTACCAAGTGACAATGGCCAGGAGATTCATTCGGTACATAAACCCCAGTGGACAGATGCTCAACAATCTTTTACCTTTTGTGCCACCAACAAATGGGGTCTTGCATAGAAAACCTGCAAGCCTTTAGTTCTCACCCCTAAAATCATGTCCTGAAATACAAGTGATTCTTGTGATAGTATAGCAAATCATTTCCAGAATTTGTTGGAGAAAAAAAAAGGTATTTCCAAAATCCCTCGTCTTTCATGATTTAATGCCCATTTTATCCTGTTTTAGATTGTAAATGCAAAAACACATTTGTACACAGGGCACAAGTAATACGTTAAAATGTTTGCCCACCTCTGTCGCACTAGATAGACCCCAGTTTAAAGGAACAAATCTAAAGCACTGAGCGCCTCCGCCTCCATCTCCGTCGGTCTTTCGGCTACGGCTTGAGACATGAATTCATCCAGCAAGTCAGCCGTCTCTGCCACTATAGACTGCTGTGCAAGTGTATTTGATGGCACGTCCTCAACAATAGCCATTTCTTGTCCATTTGCCAACATCTCCAAGAAGTCCGTGCTGTCCGGTGATAAGTTACTTGTTATAGTTGTAGCCGGTGAGAGAAGATCAGATAAAAACTCTTCGTCCAAAGTGCTGGAGGTAACTGTATTTGGTGAATTCATGTTGGTGCTATCCGGTTTGAAGCTGGCGTCTCCCGGCTGTCCCAACATTTTGTTCAGTTTAGCTAATTTTTTTTCTTGGCTTTGAGTTTCTTCAGTAGTTTGTACCTGAGAGCTTCAGTTTCACTCAGTCCAGCAGGCATCTTTGACATTTTAGCTTTCGTTAAAGATATGTCATATGCGAGTCCTACACTAGATGTATTGATTGAATTGTTCAGCACTGCGTTACCTAAAACAGGTTTTTGAACAGGCAACTGTGTTTTTGAGTTCTTTGATCCAAATGCTCCATACATCTCTGCTGCCTTCAAAGGTAGACCTGCTTTCTCCTCTGTCCTAAGCACGGGTTTAGGCACAGCTTTAGCTGGGATAGCATGTCTTGGCGTGGAGTGGAGAAGACCAGGCGGCTCTTGGGTGACTGGTTTTTGAATAGAATTACATTTGGATGTTGTGGTTTGTATGTGTCCCAGTGAACGCTTGAACAGTTGGGACCAGCCTTTTTCCTGAGGTTCGACCACAGGAGGAGATCGTGGGGCCTTTGGAGAGACATTTGAAGGGTAGAGATAGTGGAGGACACGGGAGAGGATGGCTTTGAGCTTGCAGTAGGATTGGACTCACTTTCAACCGGATAAATAGAAGTATTTTCAGCAACTTTTGAGGCAACTTTTCTTTTTGGATTGCCAAGTTTTGTCGTTTTGGCCCCTTTTGTTGCTGCTGCGTTTCCCTTCTTTTGCCCTTTTTTAGAAAAAAGGCAAAAGCTGGGTCATTTGACAAATTTCTTCTGGGTCAGATACAGGAGAAAGTTCCGTCGGCTTTTCTTTTGCCCCAACGGTGGATGAACTGTCTGGAGCAGGCGTGTCTTCAATGGCTTTGTGTATTACATCCTTCAAATCTTGACTTAATTCATTTGCTTGTTCGATTTGGCCACCATTTGGATTTTCAGTGTCCTTGTTAATATCAGTTAATGTGAACGTTACAATGTCACTGTGCGTTAGCCCTTCGAAGGCCTCTAATAGGGTACTAGAGCCTATAGAGGTGTCAGGCCATGGTAGTACTGTAGTATCCTGTTCAGAGATGACATCTATAATATCTGAATCATTTTTGGGATTTAGTAGCGACTGGCCTGGAGAGCACTGAAGCAACTCTCCTAAAGCATCAGAATCCGTTACACTGTGTGCGATGTGGTTTACAGATGGGGAAGATTCGGTGAAGGTGGTAGACGGAGAACAGGCCCTTGACTCTTGGTGCTGTTCCTCCTCCCCTTCCCAAAATACGACGTGAATTTCCTGAGCTGGAACCGGGAGAGTCTTATAAGATTTACAGTGAGGATGCTTCAAATCGTCAAATTCCACCCACGACCCTGCAACACAGGACAAAATTAAAATAAGGCACATAAAGCTTATTGCAGTCAGGTAACAGACACTGCAATTTTGACAATAAAACAGGTTGGTGCAGAGTTTAGATTTTTGAAGAAAATGTCCTGTAAAATATTTTGGTATGGGTATCAACTAGTGATGGGATTTTCGGCTCCCAAATGGCTCTTCATGTTTTTACATAATACACTTTAAATGTAGAAGTTTTGATTCATTGCTTGTTAACTGAGCTTTTCGACTACTCCCTGCACAAAACAACTATAATCAAGAAATTAAAAAGAACAGAATATATATATATTTTTTCCATTGCTATAATGAAGCGATATTGGCTTATACTGGTGTTGTTTTGTCTTCAGGAATCAAAGTTGACTTTTCCAGGTGGTGGAGCCATTGTTTATTATAGCAACACACACTTTAAGGCTGGTACACATATGTACACTTTTTTTAATTTACAGTCAAAATCTTTAGCGTTTCTCCCATAGCATCTCCCCAGTCCCTCTGCTGCGTGTGTCAGCTCTGCCCGTGGTCCTGCTCAGTCTGTAGCTGCTCGAGCCTCGCACTGAGAGAGGAATACAGACTCCAGACATCACTTAAGTCCAAACTTTAGCCTGGACTCCTGTTCTACTTCTGCTTTAGTTGCTTTTGTAATACGCTCATACACATGTGGAAAAGGCCGACACTGCGACGTATTTCCACTCCACGCGTGATCGCATTGTTTATTTTCACTCCACAAACCCAGCATAACTGACCATGAAACCGAAAATATGAGGCGGATCTTTCTCAAATAGTGGTTAAAAGCTAGAGATGTACTGACTACATTTATGTTTGTAGGGATCTAGATTTTGTGTAAACAGCAGGTTCGTTCCTTGCGGATGGGCTGCAGATGTTTACCTTTCCTTTCTCCCCTCTCCCCGAACCCATTCTCTTACTCTTTTCTCTTTCAGTCTTTGCCCTTCCCTTTTCTTCTCTAATGTAGCAGAGAGCTGTGTATGTAGAGCTTGATAAACATGCAAACAAAAAAACAAAAAAACGGTTCACTGGTGAGACTCGGCTCTCATCGTTCACTTAAAAGAGTCGGCTCTTTGTACCGACTCGTTCACGACCGACCCATCACTAGTATCAACTTTGAGTCTTTAGATCGTAGAGTGAGAGAGGGACAAAGATTTGAAATAGAACCATCGTACGACCAAAGGCGAGCTGCGACAGACATCAGGCATAGTATGACATTTTGGAACGCTAGTTGCAGCGAGGAAGCTCACTCTGTCAAGTGTCTCAGTCGAGTCCAAGTAATTTGCAACATTTACCACATCGATTGACATAAAAATGTCACCACTTCACAGTAAATGAAAGAGTTTCTGCACACTTTGCATTGTGAAATGTAAGACTTTTAAGACCTGGATGAAAAAATTTAAGGGCACCTGACAATAAGTCACATTTCATGTAAATTAAAAGTATTAGGGAGGGATGGAGGCATTTTCTTTTTATATTGCCTCAAATTCCAATTTTATACAGATTATGTGGATATTAGATTATTTATACATCAATTACAATAATGTATTTTCCAAATAAATTCTTCCTGCAGTGTTCAGAGGATCCAGTGTGTTCACCATCTATCCAGTTCATTCAAATTGAAGCAATTATTGTCAGAATAATTGCACGGAAACACACAAGTCTGTACCGCTGCAGAGCATCACCAAACACCACCGCACCTCACACGGGTGCACATACCCCTCACGCCCCCTCGTGCCGTTGCGCACTGACCTGTTGTTTTAAATGTGCATTCTTCTCATCTCCTGACTGAGCGACAGCTGCTCCAAAAATTAAAACGGATTTGATGGACTAAAAAGTGATGAGGCGATGCTAATTGTGCGTAGCCAACAGGCTGTCTGACCCCCACTGTTATACAAAACATAAAACTCTCACATGAAAATTATTAGAACTTGTCAGAGGAGCTGGTCTTAAAAACACAGGCTTCAAATTTAAGACCTAAACCCACAGTTTAAGCAAATGCAAGACTTTTTAAGGTCTAATATATACAAAGTCAAACTCTCAAGACCCCAGAGGAACCCAGTGAAAACAACATACACTCACCATCAGATCTGTGAGCCCAGGTGACGAAGTGCTTGCTTAGACTGTTGTACTGAATGATGGCTGTGACTGAGTAGTGCTTATTATTGAAGCTGAAGCTGTAGATGTGGATGTTGTTGTCAGGAAGTCCCTCAACAAAGTGCAGGGCAAACACAGGAGGAACTCTGGTGGGTGAAAATATAAAAACATACTTAAAAAATGGTAAAAGTTAACAAATTATAATTTTTAAAACACACAGATTTTTTTAACTCACCCCTGAAGCACCATTTTCCGCCTCTGGTTCTTCCTGTGGCAGTTGTTGCAGGGGGCCAAGTGAACTGCTCTGAGTGGATGCCAATCAGGTACAATGTTCGTGAAGGTGGGAAGTGTCTTCACAACACTGCAGTAACAAGGAAAAGATTATAAAATGCATAATTTATTAAAACAAACCGGCAATTGTATAATATAAGTAGTTGTAACTTTGGATTATATGAAATTTGATTTAAACTTGTTCCAAAACGATCTTGTTGAAATAAAACAATCACATTAGAATCCGTACTCACTTCTGTTTTGTGCTACTTTTACATTTAGTGCATTTGAAATCCCAATAAAATGTGGACTGAAAAAGTGGCTCCAACCAGGAATCCATCTTCGCCAAAAGTGGCAGAGCAAAGACTGGACTTTCATTTTGACCTGAAAGTTTAAAAATATATTAAAATATTTCAGCATTTTTGACAGTAAAATTTACTAAAGATTTACATGCAATGAATGCAGTTTCAAATTGGACAACAAATTCAAATGATCTGTTGTTCTTATGCAACTTTCCTTTGTTTACAAATCTGAAGAAAAAGATCTTACCGAGTTTACAGTGAAGCTTTGGCTGCAGAATATTGAAGACCGACATCCGGTGAGCTTCAAAGTCTTCGTTGATTTTGCGCAGCACATGATTTGGGACCTTCAAGCAACCATCTAGACAAATGAAATGTGACAATTATATTTTCTTGTGGCCAATAGCAGGTCCCAAAATAGTGTCTAAAATCCTAATGAAAAACTATATAAAGAGTGCAAGTCAAACAAGCTTACATTATGTTTGCTTAAAATTGACAGAGCAGTTAGTTTATCCAACGCCATAGTTCAATTGTTGTCTATACTATGCAATGTCTTAAATATTGCAATACAAATTATTAGTGCAATATTTGAACTATTTCAAAACAGTATGTTCCACTGCATTTAAACATATATCATAAGCATTTAATTTCATCATCAAATGTAAAAAACAAAAAAACAACTTAATCAAGCCCAAACAAGGCTAAAATACAAATCATAACTGACATTGAGTTGTTGTGGTTTTCTTTTTGTTTTTAGAAATAACCGTGGATTTGTTTCATGCTGTGTTGGGGGGAAAATTAGTCAGATGGAAGATCTCAGGGATTTTGTGATGCTTTGTGGCTTGTTGTGATAATACCTTAAACTGCGAAAACAATTTAGGTGATATTGTGAAGGCGTATGTCACCGTTTAACTTGTATTAATAGCTTCTTACCTCTGTCAGTCTGTTGTTGACTCTGAATAGCAGCACAGGCCTCATCATATCCTGTCAGTAGTGTCCATATTGTAGATTGTTCTGAATCTTCTTTAGGCTTCAGAAGTCTCAGGCTTTTTAAATTTACTAAAGCCACAAGCAGCGAGTCCAGCCAGCAGAGGTTATCCACATTTCTCCAGAAAAGCTCAGTGGGGGCTGGCATATGCTCCTCAATGTATGTTTCTGTAGGTGACATGTTCTCAGCCTCTGATTGGATAACTTCATCCAAATGCAAAGCGTCCTCACTTGGTAGGATGGGCGTGGTTCTTCCCCTGGTTTCAGTCTGTCCTGGTAAGGAAGTATTTTTAGTTGGTAATACACCCCCATCTGGTAAACAGCCGTCTTTTTCTAGTTTTACGGTGCTTGTGTAACTATGATCTTCATGTAGTCTCTCATCCTTTAAACAAAGCACTTGCTTATTGTCAGTAGTTAAAGATTTTGAAGAGTCTTGTACGCCAGTCTCCAATGTGATGGGAACATTTGGAGCGTCTGTAGAAGCAGTGGCATCTAGGTCCTTACCAAGAATACTGTCTTCGTCTATCGACTGATTTGTGTCTGGTCTACCTATTATACCATTTACATTCTCTCTGTGAGCTTCTGTAGATTGTCCATTACAACGATTTACAATATTGTGTACATCACTGGGAGCATTGATCTGTGACCTAGGGCTGTCCTGTTCGTTTAATCGCAGGCGTTTTGGTGAGGGGGTACTTGGTTGATGGGCCTCATTTGCTAGGGGACTTTTCCTTTTGTTCTCATTAGCTGGTTCCACAGGCACCAAACTGGTCAAAACATCCTCCAGGGGCCGGCTAACCAATGGGAATAGGCACTGAAATTAAACAGATGTTAATTACATGTAACCAAAAAGTAGAAATTATATATCTACAGTAAAATGGGACTTGCCTGTGGGTTGTGCAGAGTGTGATCGACTCCTCCAAGTTTATGTGATAGGAGCGCAGTGGATAAGTCAGTCCATTTGAACTGCACCAGGGGCAGTAGTCCAGAGATGCAGCTCTATCCTGGACCTTAAACAGAGGAAAATTAGTAAACTGAAAGTGAATAGAGAAAGTGACTCAAGCCTAACCAACACAAAATGATCACCACAGACTTAACTAAAGCAATTCCTATGTAAATCACTGCCTTGATACTATAGGAAAAACAACTCACTAAAAGTACCTGAATTGTCTAATGAATTTTCTCAACTCTATACAGACAAAAATAATTTACCACAAACATCAGCACAAACACACATGGGCCATGAAGCCCAAACGTTTCGCCTTTTACCAAAGATTTCCGTTTTGTCCAAGTTGTAAATAATTTTGTTTGGGACTGCTTATTTACAGTACTTTTCAAATATAATTCAGCTTTGCGCAAGTGACAACAGGAGAGGATGCAAGAATACTGACTTTTCCCAAATACCCCGCCATTGGTGAGGCCACAGCCTCCAAACCAGTGTCTTCGCCAGCCATTGGCAAACCACAGGCGCTTCTTGGGATCAGGGGAGATGGACACCAATCAGTGAATATTACCATGTCACCTGACTCACCACCAACAGAGCTGCAAGGAAATGCAAATCAGAAATATTATTGAAGAAAGTTTTCCAAGACGTATTACAAAACAAATCTATTAACACATCCTCTAAATAAACAACTCAACCGAGGACGCAGTGAGGGGATTGTTGTAGGTAGGGCTGCACAATACATCGCAAAAAATTATTGTATCACAATATTAGGTGATGTAATATCTATATCGCAAGAAGCCACAATATATCGCAACATCACTAAAGCCTTCATCTGACTGAGAGCGAAACATTTCCCGCAAACTCAGCCAAAAACAATGAACACAACTTAAAAATGTGTAACGATTCAATTTTAGGTAAACATTTCCAAAATTAGTTTAATTTTACCTATGTTTTGATCCTCCTAGCTGAAAGCGTGTGATTTGTGTTTAAATGGAATGCAACATATTGTGTTGAAATTGTTAGGTAAAATGTCGTAATCGCAATATTGCACCTCTGTATGCATATCGCTACTTCAATGTCGTGCAGCCCAGTGTTTCCCACACAGACTATTCAGTGGCGCACCACCACAAAATCAACACCGCTGCCACATATTGAGTTTCGTATTTTTTTTGTTTCGTTTTTTTTAACGCTATTTAAAACACGCATCGTATAGAACCTTCGAAGCGGTCAATTTGACTGCGGGGAGGGGGTTTAAAATGCGGCGGCCCTAGTGTTCAGCTCAGTGGCGCAAAAAGGGCATACGCAATATATGCCTTGCATAGGGGCGCCGAAAGGACGGGGCGCCAATTAGTGATGTGTCGGTCGCGAACGATCCGGCTCTTTTGTTTTGTTTTTGTATACTTTATTGTCCCCGTAGGGAAATTTGTCCTCTGCATTTAACCCATCCTTCGATGCCACTGGGGCAACCCGTAAGGAGCAGTGGTCGACGGCAGTGCCGCGCCCGGGACCCATCTCCATGATATGGAGCCAGACTGATGGTCAGAATCACCTGGCTGGAGGATTCACCTATTGTACATGTTTTTAGTGGTAGGGGAAACCGGAGTACCCGGAGGAAACCTACACAGACACGGGGAGAACATGCAAACTCCACACAGAAAGGCCCCGTCCTGGTGGGAATCGAACCCGGGACTTTCTAGCTGTGAAGCGGAGGCGCTAACCGCTGCGCTACCGTGTCGCCCATGTCTTTACAGTGAACGATATGGACGGGTTAGCGGAGGTGATGTATTTTTTTATTCTTCTTTGGGGAGGGGCGTCACTTTAGTTGTGAATGCTTATTTTGTGAAACAAAGTCACTGCTGGAGTGGGCGAAGAGGAGTGTAGGATTGGCAGAGGGACAGTTTGTGAATGCACGACCGCGGGACACGAATGCGGCCTGCGGGGAAACGGTTTCAGAGCGCGGCTCTGGGGAAACGGCGCGCCCGAACGCTCCCAGCGCCAGCACTGTCCTGGGCCATAGGAGAGAAAAAGGCACGTGGGTCTGTGAGTGACGAGGCGGCTACAGGAGCCCCGTCACTCACATCTTCCACCTGTTCGCTCAGCTTCACTCCGCTCTTGGCCGCCTCCGAACGGCAGCGACATCATCGCTGATCAGTCCGCCCCGGTCATCTCCACCGCTGCTGCAGCAGCCTCACGAGGAGCTCAAAGTGAGCATAAGGCAACACGTTTGAGAAATAAAAGTCCTAATGAAATAAACACGGTTACAGAGGAGATCGCGTTGAAGCACTTGCGTTTTTTCTCCCCTCTTGCACGAGGGAGAGAGAGAGGCAGAGGAAAAGTTATGTGAATGAGCAACAGAAGCTTAATCGGGCCGTGTGATTGTTTTTTTTGTGATAATAAACTCCCTAGAGGGAAATATCGATTATATTGTGTGAAATAGTGAAATTTTCATTAAATGAAGTCAATTCAGAGGGTATTTACTTTATTTAAAATAAAATAAAAGCATCAAAGAGCCATAGTCCATCACTAGCGCCAATACGATAGGCCTCCCAACCGCGACAGTTCATATTGTGGAGCTGTCGTGTCTGCAAAGTTAAACAAGTCGATCGGTCAGTCTTGTCTGTCCACTGGCCTTACATCTACAATGGACCAAATGCTGTCTTGATACAGTTCAGTTGTATTATGAATAAAATGAATGTTGTTGTTGTTGCCACAGTCCCTATGCACGCGCGGTGGTACCACCTGAGGCAGGCAGTACACTCAATCTGAGAACAAAGAACAAATGTCAAAACAAAAAGAGATAACATTTATACAAAAATAAATGGAGGGGGTGTATTTTTGCTGTCTGTGTAGTAATAATTGAATAAACTTTCAATTTTGGTTAAAAATACTTTTTGAATTTTTGGGATTTCAACAACATGTGCTAAGCTATGTGCATTGCAAGAGTCTGGTTTAACAAAGTTGTCTCTGAAAAGAATGTGACTTTTCGTGTTACCGACCAATAACGGGGCACCCAATACTTCCAAGTGCATTTAAATGAACACACATGCCAAACACCCACAAATTAAATCAAGTTGCATACTGGTGTATAAGATCGACAGTTTAGTATAGCTAACCTTATCAAAACAAACCACTTTTGCTTGGTGGCATTTAGAGCCATTTACAATTCGATTCCCCCCATTTAAAACATAATAACTGCGAACTATAAATATATTTCAAAAATATATATTTATTGTATTTAATTAAAGTGAACCAACATAAACAAAATTGCAAAGGCAAAACCTTTCTCTAACTAAAAAGTCAGTGTGCAACAAAGATTGTTAAACATCCAAATTATTTATACTGTATTTGGATTAAGCTAATAAAACAACAAAATCCTAAGGTAACTGAGGCACATTTGTACAGCAGGACCTTATTCCTCTAAGCAGAGAGAAGAGAGCTAAAATAAATAAAAATATATAACAGGGAAAAAAATAAAAAATAAATGTATAATATAATTTTTGAAAATATGAATCGATTTGACCTACCAACTCGATTTTTCCCCCCAGCCCTAGTGGCATTATTACTATATATAGTGAATATTTTGCCAAAAGTAACTCAGTGTAACGTGGCTACATTTTTGAAGCGTCATATAAGACCAATTTATTCCGTGAGTGAAGTAAAAGGAATACACGGAGGGTAATGAATTCTCGAAGACGGCGTGTACGTCTCAGTCACGTGATTACCATGACAACGGACCGCGCAATTTAAGCGTGGTGTCCAGTTGCCTGACATATCCGTGGATCAATCATGAAAAACCCTCTATATGGCATGGAAAGCGTGCCAATTTTCGCTACTAAGCGAAGCAAAGCTATAACTAACTAAACTTAACTAAACTTAGGCACAGCCGCGGTCTGCGGCAGGTCTGAGGACTAAACCAGGACGTAGACTACACTGGTTAAAATCAAGACTGAACAAGAAACTGAATAAGAAACTAGAGCTTTTAGACCAAGAGAAAAGCACAACACAGCAGTGACAACAAGACAGACATTGGCTATTTACCTTTAGCGACAGACCCAGAGCCTGAGCTCACGTACTATTGTTATTAAGTTTACTACAGCTGCACCGGAGGAGGAAATCAAACATTTGTTTGTGGAAAAGTGAGTGCTCACTCTGCATTAGACATTTTTGGTAAAGTTTTGGTAAATTATTTGTGACATAGTGAGCACTCGCGCTGTGTAAAGATCTTTGACATGTGAAGTGCTTTTGTTTTGTCAGAACACAGTGTGTTTAGTAAGTTTAGCTTGTGGCTGAAAGAAAACGGTGTCATGATGTGGATCTGATCTGTCCCTGCCGCTCAGGAGGTAATACTGTCATTTCTCTCGTTTTTAATCGCTGCTTAAATGGAAATTCCTCTCAAAACATTAAGTTACAAGTGACGCTGCTGCGGCCTGTTGCTTTCTGTTGTGCCAAAACCACTACGTGTTGCTATGTCTGACTGCACAATGTCATACCTGATTTCGGCCATTTGTCATGTTGTTTTCCATGCCAAATGTAGGGTAATTCTTGATTTATCCATTGCTATGTCAGGCAACGGGAAACCACGCTAAAATGGCGGTGTCCTTTGTCATAGTAATCAGTGACTGTAACGTACATGCCGTCTTCCAGAATACTATCATTTATTTGAATGCATAGGGACTGTGGCAACGACAACATTCATTTTGTTCATACAGTAATAGAGCTGAACTGTATCAAGACAGCATTTGGTCCATTTTAGATGCAAGGCCAGTGGACAGACAAGACTGACAGATCGACTTGTTTCACTTTGCAGACACGACAGCTCCACAATATGAACTAGGAAGGGTGTCGTTCACATTTCAGTCATTCGGCAGTAGGGATGGGAATTGATAAGATTTTATTGATATCAATACCATCAATAATTTTCCCTATCGATTCAATTCTTTATCGATTCTCTTATCGATACCAGACTTGTCTGTGTGTTGGGGAAAAGCAAGGAATGAATGTGCTTTCGATAAACTATCAAAAAAGACACATTGTTAGTTTTCCCAAGAAAAAATATTCATTAAATTAAGCAAGTTTCCAAATATACTGTGGCTCTTGCTGGCACTCAGCCTGCCTGGCATGTGGCATCCTCTAAACCAGGGGTCACCAACCTTTTTTCAGCCGAGGGCTACTTCAAGAGCATTGAGTTGTTCGAGAGCTACCAGTTATAAACAAATCCTAAAGACTTGAACGTACACTGCTTACTTATAGGATATTGACCCCATATTATATCAATAGCTTTATTTTAAAGTCGTACTGAGTCACAAGAACAGAAATAATTGTATTTTTAAGAATCAGATTCAAGACAATGAAGTGTTTTACACCTTAGAAAAAGTCTCAAGGGCTACTGGGCATGCCCCAAAGGGCACCTGGGTGCCCGCGGGCACCACGTTGGTGACCCCTGCTCTAAACTATAATGGTAACATGTGTACAACAAGTGTCTGTAACTTGTAACAGACTGATGCTGTTTTGTAACACCTAAACAACAGGACTCGGTCTCAGCCCAAACCCTACAGATTTTCATCCAATTCTGCTTCATCCGGTGCTACATTCTCCTTCCCCCTGTCCGTGTGAACTGCTTCTGCTGCAGCCCGTTAGCCAGAGCTGCGAGAGATCAGCCGATCCGCTCATATAGCGCACTCATAGCGGGGACGGGCAGAGGTAGAGCCGCTCACAGTGCGCGTAGGGTGGGGACAGGCAGCCGCAGGCTCCGCTCTGAGCCCCGGGCCTGAGCGGAGGCTGCCGAGGTGCGCTCAGACAGCAGCAAAGCGAAAACGTAGAACGGACACGTTTATAACAACGGACTGTTTTAATTGACGACACTCTTTCATCTCTCGTGAACGCGCAAAACGGAGGGGAACGGCGGAGCGGAGGGCTAAGGGGTAGAATTGAGATTGGGCCGATGTTTCCCTGCTTACTTTGAAGCAGCGTCAGACTCGGAGAACTATGTCATTACGCACGTGCGTCTAGCTCCGCGGCGCAAAAAGAGTGTTTTCAGAGCGGGAGCATGGTCCGTGTACCTTTCGTTCAATCAATTTTCAATTTGAAAACAACAATGAAATTACCCAGAAATGTGTGCTATCAGCATTTTTCATTTCATAAAATGAAACGAAATCACTCAAATTGGCACGTATTTTCATATTTCAATATGATACAAAAACGGAAAAATGAAAATTGAAATCACAGCCTCAGAGCGTCATTATTTTGTTTTATCGATTTGCGTATAGCCGGAAGTTCGGCTGTACGGTTCACATTAAGGTCTGACCTGAAACACAAATTTAGATAAAAACTAACGCGGAGATTGTATACATTGTTCAATTTTCAGTTCTTTGTCCTGGGGTATTAGCACTCCTTTATAATAATTCCTCAGAGATGGCATTGGTTATGCACGGAGCTAACTACAGCGCTATGCTAGGTGGCCAACGCGCCCGTAGCAGGCCGCAGATGGCACTACCTGGAGTGCGTAACTCGTGCGCTTCCCCGAGCTCCTTTCTCCTCCTCTAAACAATGCACGAGTCTTCTGTCCACCTAGATGCGGACTCTCTACATTTGTGTAGAATCTGACATTCTGCTAGATGGATTGGACCGAACGCTTTAGCTACAATTACGCACGGAGCTAAACATACTGTGCCAAGTGGCCAGTGCGCCGTTCGCAGGCTGCGAAGGTGGCACAACCTGGGGTGCGTAGGTCGTGCTGTCTAGGGCAGGGCGATATGGCCTAAAATCTATATCACGATATAAAAAAGAAATATCACGATAACGATATATTTAACGATATAATTGACAATGGACAAATTACTTACAAAATCCCAGCCTTACGCCTATTGGGAAGATTAATTCATTGATGGAAGGCGCATTGAGTTGCCGTATGTACAAAATGTGCGGTATAAATAAAGTTGCCTTGCCTTGATATTTTATTCATTTTTTTTTACGCTAATACTAATTTCCTAGCAAATATGATCTACTCAAGCAGTTTACATCCTTCATGTTATTTTACTTTGTAAGCGCCTGTCCCTGTGTTCTACAGTCAGGGTTTCTGATGCTCTGATGGAGCTAAATTATATCGTGTCCACAACGATATAAAAAATTACAACGATATCCAAAAACTATATTGCGATAACGATATGCGATACGGCCCACCCCTAGTGCTGTCCCTTGAGCGTATCTCTCCTCCACTTTGATGTTCGAGTTTTTGTTCAAGATTAGGACTCTCAACATTTGCGCACTCACCTGGAACAGGTTATGCACTCACCTGGAACAGGTGAGTGCATAAAAAAATTAAAAAACCTGGTTAAATTGTATTATTATTAGTGAAACATTATGGAGTCATCGATCATTATGATACTGAATATTTGTTCTGTCTTGTGCAGAACGGATCAGAATTTTTGCTTCATCAAATTGAAAAGTACAAGCCAAGCCATGCACAAGATGTATACATTATATTGATAAATAAACCGCTGTTTACTAAAGCCCTCCTTGGGGCTATAGAACTGGTCAGCTGGGGAGGTGTTCCAGGTGAGTGTGCAAATGTTGAGAGTCCTAATCTTGAACAAAACTCGAACATCAAAGTGGAGGAGAGATACGCTCAAGGGACAGCACGACCTACGCGCCCCAGGTTGTGCCACCTTCGCAGCCTGCGAACGGCGCACTGGCCACTTGGCACAGTATGTTTAGCTCCGTGCGTAATTGTAGCTAAAGCGTTCGGTCCAATCCATCTCGCAGAATGTCAGATTCTACACAAATGTAGAGTCTGCATCTAGGTGGACAGAAGACTCGTGCATTGTTTAGAGGAGGAGAAAGGAGCTCGGGGAAGCGCACGAGTTACGCACTCCAGGTAATGTCATCTGCGGCCTGCTACGGGCGCGTTGGCCACCTAGCATAGCGCTGTAGTTAGCTCCGTGCATAACCAATCCCATCTCTGAGGAATTATTATAAAGGAGTGCTAATACCCCAGGACAAAGAATTGAAAATTGAACAATGTATACAATCTCCGCGTTAGTTTTTATCTAAATTTGTGTTTCAGGTCTTAATGTGAACCGTACAGCCGAACTTCCGGCTATACGCAAATCGATAAAACAAAATAATGACGCTCTGAGGTCCGTGTACCTTTCGTTCAATCAATTTTCAATTTGAAAACGATAATGAAATTACACAGAAATGTGTGCTATCAGCATTTTTCATTTCATAAAATGAAACGAAATCACTCAAATTGGCACGTATTTTCATATTTCAATAACGAAAAAATGAAAATTGAAATCACTGCCTCAGAGCGTCATTATTTCGTTTTATCGATTTGCGTATAGCCGGAAGTTCGGCTGTACGGTTCACATTAAGGTCCGACCTGAAACACAAATTTAGATAAAACTAACACGGAGATTGTATACATTGTTCAATTTTCAGTTCTTTGTCCTGGGGAATTAGCACTCCTTTATAATAATTCCTCAGAGATGGGATTGGTTATGCACGGAGCTAACTACAGCGCTATGCTAGGTGGCCAACGCCAGCGGTTTATTTATCAATATAATGCTTGGCTTGTACTTTTCAATTTGATGAAGCAAAATTCTGATCCGTTCTGCACAAGACAGAACAAATATTCAGTATCATAAGTGATCGATGACTCCATAATGTTTCACTAATAATAATACAATTTAACCATTTTTTTTAATTTTATTTTTACAATAAACCGCTGTTTACTAAAGCCCTCCTTGGGGCTATAGAACTGGTCAGTTGGGGAGGTGTTCCAGGTGAGTGCGCAAATGTTGAGAGTCCTAATCTTGAACAAAACTCGAACATCAAAGTGGAGGAGAGATACGCTCAAGGGACAGCACGACCTACGCGCCCCAGGTTGTGCCACCTTCCCAGCCTGCGAACGGCGCACTGGCCACTTGGCACAGTATGTTTAGCTCCGTGCGTAATTGTAGCTAAAGCGTTCGGTCCAATCCATCTCGCAGAATGTCAGAGTCTACAAAAATGTAGAGAGTCCGCATCTAGGTGGACACAAGACTCGTGCATTGTTTCGAAGAGGAGAAAGGAGCTCGGGGAAGCGCACGAGTTACGCACTCCAGGTAGTGCCATCTGCGGCCTGCTACGGGCGCGTTGGCCACCTAGCATCTGTAGTTAGCTCCGTGCATAACCAATCCCAGGAATTATTATAAAGGAGTGCTAATACCCCAGGACAAAGAACTGAAAATTGAACAATGTATACAATCTCCGCGTTAGTTTTTATCTAAATTTGTGTTTCAGGTCGGACCTTAATGTGAACCGTACAGCCGACTTCCGGCTATACGCAAATCGAGAAAACGAAATAATGACGCTCTGAGGCTGTGATTTCAATTTACATTTTTTCGTTTTTGTATAATATTGAAATATGAAAATACGTGCCAATTTGAGTGATTTCGTTTCATTTTATGAAATGAAAAATGCTGATAGCACACATTTCTGTGTAATTTTATTGTCGTTTTCAAATTGAAAATTGATTGAACGAAAGGTACACGGACCCTCTGAGGCTGTGATTTCAATTTTCATTTTTCCGTTTTTGTATCATATTGAAATATGAAAATACGTGCCAATTTGAGTGATTTCGTTTCATTTTATGAAATGAAAAACGCTGATAGCACATATTTCTGGGTAATTTCATTGTTGTTTCAAATTGAAAATTGATTGAACGAAAGGTACACGGACCGAGCATCGATAAGAGGGATCGATAATGAAGTAGACGTCCGGTTCCGATGCTTTGCTCAAACATAACCGGGTCTACTTGTAGAACCGGTTCTCGATTCCCATCCCTATTCGACAGACATGATTTTCACATAGTTAGCGGAGCAGCGAAAATAATCTTGAATCGTGAAAACAAAAATAAATTGTTATATTTGTTGACTTGCGTCTTTATTAGCCTGGAAAAATCCAGACGAGTGAGTCTGGTCACCGTTGCGTCAAATTCATTTCCCACAGCAGTACATACGCAAGCAAACAGGAAGTGGAGTAAACCAATCAGCGAAGGGCGGGCGTCTGCCATTGATGCGGTGTTATTAGCGGTTTTGCGTTAATATTTGCGCAGGATTATGAATCACGAAACTCACCTACTGTCGATGTGTTTTTGGTCATTTACCGCCGATTGGAGACACGCTTTCTCTCTTTCGTGCGTCGTTCGTAGATTGTTATTGAGGGGACTTCCGCGTCCCGTGAGTGACGCTGCTTGCTAACAACACGTCACGGCAAATAAACGAATCTGATTGCACGTGAACGGATTGATTTTGCGGAAGCCGCGAACGAGGGCAGGGTGACCAGACTGATCCCCCGCTGGATAAAAAATACAGAGGGGAATCATTCTGGTCTCACCAGGCTACGTCTTTATGGCCAGTGATCGATGTGTTAAACCTGCCTTCACAGCTGTAGAATCACGACCAGCTGTGGCAAGCCACACCTACCGACAACTGTCAGCCACGCTGTAAAGCAAGATGAACTAGTAGTCGGCGATATAAACTGGGACACCGTCCCTCCTCGTTCTGTGATTGGTCCCCAAATCCATGCGAAAATTTCGGCCATGGTCCCCAGACTGTTGTTAAGTTCGAAAGGATTCGAGCGCACACAGCAGTCTGGCGTTAACCAGGCTAATACTATGTATAACTTAAAACTAAACATGTCTCTCACATATAACTTACTCTTCCAAACTAATCCATTATAAATTAAATAGAAGAAAGGCGCTTTTGAGTGCCTAATGTAAGTGGACCATTTACCATCAAAGAGGAACAACAAAATCAGTTTACTTAAAGTACAAATTGATGAAGCAGCCGACTGTATTAGAACAACTATGGGGTCTAGCGGCTTTAGCTTCGATGGAAAACGCTTACGCGTGGGAACTTACTTGTTATGTTAGGGAGGCTTTTAATGAATAAATCGATACTTACCAAAACCGAAGATTCACATAATCCTTGCAACTGCTCTGTACTCCGTACAATACAAGGGTAAATTTTCTCTGGTCGCTCCAAACTCAGGTTAGATCCATGTGCGCCGTTGATTCAGTTCGTGTGAAAATCGTCTCTTTTCCGCCGGTGGTGGTGCTACTGGTTCGGTCTTCCCCAGAAACACTCCTCTCACAGTCAAAGGTTCCGCCACCGATGCTGCCTCCTCTCGAGCTTGGAGTGAAGTGCAGGAACGCTGCTATTGTTCATGTAGGTGGCACCAGCCATGACTGTGTAAAAAGGATGAAATGGCTTTACACAGAGATACTGGCTAATGGTACATATTTGGTGTGTTTTTACAGGTGTGTTTTACAGGTGAGGGCTTACTATTACTCTTCTAAACTATCAGCTCATTGAAGCAATTAGAAAAGCTCCCCTTTGTAACATTGTCATATTAATGCAAAGGCATTAATTAATTAATTGTATTTATTTATTTACTAATTAATGTACTTAGCATTTACATCTTTATATTTAACTCTCAATCTACTGAAGAGTAATATTTTCTAAAAACAATTACAAATAATTAACAATAAAATAAAGATCTTTATTAATACTTTATCAAGAAAAAAAGTAATAAAGTCTATAGCATAGTTTAGGTTGCATTACTCTCACAACCCAAAGACATTTAGCATCCAGGAATGATTCAAATATACAACTATAGTTGGACTTTATTTTCCTTTCATTTGGCAGACTAAATTCATTTAAGCCTTTCCAGTTATTTTTGAAGCCCCAGTTTAAGGGTGGAGCTGTTGGAGGGGGAGGGATGGGGGTTACATATGTCACTCACATTGGTACTACACACAGCTTTCACACCTCCTGTCTTTGTACACCCCCACCCAGTCATGCTCATATTCACAGACGTACGTGCTCATGTCTCCTTTTCTCTTCCACTCGATCCCGCCTCCTGCGTGTGCCCTCCTCCCAGAAGCCCCTCCTTATCTGCTCCTCTCCTGTCCTCTATTTTCCTCCTGATGACAAAATGAATTTGCATATTTTTCCCAGGGAGCTCTCATTAGAATGCATAAACTGGCCGTCTGCGAGCCTCTCGAGGAGCGGCTATGGTTTCTGCTGTGGCATCTCCTGATGCAAAAGAGACAACAGCATCAGACGTGTGGCCAGCGTCTGGGCTGTGATTGGCATTTGGATAACTTCACCCAGCCCATTTTTAATCAAGGATAAGAAAATATTCAGTCAGCCATTTCCCTTTGTTTCTACTTTAGCATACTACAGTCCCTTTTATTATATATGTATATCTAATTGGATGCACTGGATATCGTGGGGCATGTCCACAGCACGTAGGACACACAACTGTAAGAATGCATTAGATTACATTTTGCAAATGAGCCTCGTAGTACTCTGCTTGCCTCCACATCAAGCAGTCAAGCAAGACTTTTAAATTAGAAAAAGTGGTGCTGCCTTCAATTGGCTTTTAAATAAGTGAGACCTAAGACAATTTTCATAAAGCCTCTCTCTTGGCTACTGCCTATTCTTAAAAAAAAAAAAAAAAGACTTCACTGCAATAGCCTAATCAACCTAGTGGTGGCGCTATATGGGGCCTGCCCACATTGTGAAAGCTTAGGTTGAAAAGGCAGTATTCAAATATTTATAGTATTGCCACAGAGACCTAAAACCTATAAAATGTAGTCAATATTTAGTTTAGAAATACTATTATCTAATGAAGCTGTGACAGTGTCATAAACATTTTATTGACTCTCATAATTTGCCATCATAACACACATGTTTGATGTTATGTTATATAAATAAAGACATGAAACTTTTAACACATTGTATGTCCTTTACAGTTCCCGTATACTCACATAATACATAGCAGCAGATGTGCTTCATGAAGAGCCTTCCCTGAGACTAGGACAATGATAGCAATGAAGCGATGCAAACGTCATTCAGCATCATCTGCAAAAATCCTTGTACCACAAGCAAGAGTAGTTTATGTGCCTCCATTTAAATATTAATGTGCCATAAGCACGATTTATGAAATCCAAAATATTCCACAAATACTGAACTTATGCACATATGTACTCATATAGACATTTTTTGTAGTAATGGCGTCTCTCTCTAATTTTAACAGCTCCACAACAAACTCTTGAATACATTAATGCATTTATTGATATCATCCGAGTCCATGGTTGTTATAGTGTGACGCGGACTGCCTTCAATTGACATTAATAAAAAGGAACCCTACACCTCCGTGTGGGTAGGGGTCTTGCAAAGGCTGTTAGTATTAGCTGTTACAGGCTGTCTTGATTAGAACCTGAATTTAAAAAGTAAGTAAACATTTTTGTTTTCAAAAGTGTAAACAAAATAATATTACTGCTTCTAAATTATTTGCTCTTTTAGCCCTTATATTAGAGATGTCACATTACTAGTGTAGTAATATGAATCATTTATTCATACATTGTAATTAATACAAAGGTTTCATTGTTCTTTTTTTAATGTTTCAATCGTTTTTATTAAATGGAATGTTTATTCCCCTTGTATAAAAAGATTAGAGACATCATACATGTATGCTGACTGTCATTAGGTTACTGTAGTGTGAGTGTATTTTAATATTTGGCTGTAGATCAAATCAGTGCATGTGCTAATTGTGTGCGCTTCAAAGGTTCAAACAAGTCGAAAACATGTTATAATCAAACAAATATTATACAGTCTTTCTTAATTAATTAACCCTCAATTAATAAAAAAAATGTCTATATTGAAATTTAAGACAAAGGTGTGTATGCATTGCTATTGTGTTTAAATCCTATATCTATGATAAATTGCCTATTATATCATATCCAGTGAGCATTTGTTTGATATGGAAGAGCTAAGTGCGCGTTATGTCTTTAACACGTCAAAAACCGCACTAGTAGTTTCGTGGTAATTTTGCAAATAGGCTTACGTGTACTGAAGGTAATGCACAATAGTGATTGTTGAGGAAGAGGGTTTGAGCCCGTCTAACACCCTTGCGCCAGGTCTCACAGCTGCCTGGATCTGTGGCCACATGCGCTTCTCGTCCGCTCATTCATTTAACTCGCCTTCTACTGTACACTGTGCTCAACGTAGTGAATTCAATACTATGGCAAGCACACTACACTACTCTGAGCTCCAGCATGCTCCCACTGAAATATTTTTGTATACGCCCGCCGCGGAAAACTTCAGTGACGTTTCACAAAGCCCAGCAAACCAGCCGTCGTCTTGTATTAGGACAATGAAAAGCTCAGGTCCAATCAGCGGAGCTGCACACCGGGCTGCGGCCAATGGCGTGCGCCCTCCGCTGAGAGTAATGTTAGTGAGCTGAAGACTGAAGACACTGCGTATCGCCTGTGTTCCTCACACAGCCATTGCAGAGCATTGAGATCCAGCCACAGTCTCTAGGTAAGTATAATTTAGAAGTGTCTGAAATTGCGAGAACGACGGTAACATTCAAAGATACGCTACTTACGAGTTTATCTGTGTCATCTGTCATATTTTCCATTGTTTGTCGACAATTTTACCGAGTTGAACCGTGAAAAACAACAAAAACAGCCGGTCTGGTTATTACTCAGCCAATGAGTAAGGACCAGACGCTCTTTAGAATTGATGAAATAAAAATGAAATCTTTGTATTTTTAGTGGATGTCGACTATTTTGCTGAATATGAAAAATTTGTTATAATACAGCCGTGTTGTTTTTACAAAATGGAGTCAAATCTTTCATTCGTTATGGCGTAAAAATTCGGTAATGTCTAGCGGACCAGCACGGTTAGCGACAATGGTAAAAGACTCACCGTTAGCCATTGCCATTGCAGTGCATTGCGAAGCTGATGCCTGTCATGTGAAGACTGGAGGCGTGCGGGTCAGAAAGCAAACCTCAAAATTCACCAAAACGTCGGAAAAAGAAAGGCCGTATTAAAATATGTGTAGTTCTGGGTTTGTTTTATAATTTTTATCTCATAAGTCGGTGAAAAAAAATGTTCTTCATACTGCGCTTTACTGTAATGGCTGACTGTATTCGCATAGGAAACAAGGCAGCGAGGCAAATGGGAACCCAGCGACAGAGGCGCAGTTCACATCAACTTTTTCTAACCTGGTTTTCTCGCGAAATAAATCTTCAACAATGTGATGAAACGACGGCAAATGAAAATTCAATCTCTCATCTTTGCAACGAGACCATTTTGAGATTTTTCCGATTTTGTTTAGTGGTTTAAAAAGGCAATTGAAATGAAGTGGTCGCTCTGCCCTCTATTGCATGCAGTGCAATGGCTGTGCGCTGACACAAAGAGAAGGAGCCATATTCTCCATGTTAGTGGATGAAGACGAGCGGCCATTAGGAGCTCATAGAAACCCAGTCAGTAGCACAGCCCGCTCATAGACATAGTACAGACCCAATGTATTACTATACAAGGCGGCTAGTGCAATAGGATTCTATCGGGGAAATGTTTGGTCAGGATCCGAGGCGTTTTGGAGAGATTTGTCGTGTTGCAAAGCGAACTTCGAGGCGGGAGGAGACATTTGAGGGGGACTTTCTTTCATGAAGAAGGCATTCTCACAAAATGGAAGAAGAAATATTGCTGTCGTTGTTGACCTCCTTTCCCTCAACGAGAGCCTATGCGCCATTACTACTTGGGTTGACGAAGACTTGCACAGACTTACAGTAGCATTTAACAGCAATATGTAAAGGCAAAAATACGAGTTTTTACAGAATAGACAAATCTTTTCGTACAGTTTTCAAATCATAGTATAAGGTATATTAGAAGCATACGAGGCTCATATGACCCTGAATAGTCGTCATAAGTGTCGCATTTTTAATAAAAACGCGTTTTTACAGAATTTCTGTCTTTTTATGTTGAAGTTGTTTTGATGAAGAAAACATTGTCAAAAACGAATAAAAACATTTGTAAGTGGTCTTTTCTTGCCATATATGAGGTTTTACGGACATTTTGCGAACATTAGACAAAGCGTTTTATTTGAGTTTAGACAACAGTCCTATAAAGTGAAGTTATATTATAGGTAATGGGAGCGGACCAAAAGCGCGCAGCAAAGAGAAACGCAATTATAATATTAGTTAGGCTAAATTTACGTGGACTTGATTTGTTATTTATTTAGAGATTTATGGGAGGTGACGACGGACCATCAGGCATTAGTTTAAGCCATATAGGATAGTATAAACAAGTATTTTGAGCGCATCAGTGTGGGACGTGTGTTTTATTTTAGAGGGATGTAGGGCTCAAGTTTGACAACGGGGCGGACGGGACACTTCCATAATGCCTTCACTGGTGGTCAGGGGAGACGCGTGAAAGGAGGTGCCCATGATGGAGGGAGGGGAGCTGCAGGTAGTGAGTGGGGCGCAATTAACATCATTCACCTAATATTGAAATATGCCCAGATACAGTATTTTAATTTAAATAAATATACTATAGAGTAACTTTAAATACATGTTGAGTGAAAGGGGGTGGTATTAGAAAGCATTTTATCAATATTGTTATTTCAATTTAGGTATGGAATTAATATTAAATGGACATAAATGTGTTTTTTACAGATCTAGTTGCCAAGATGGGGAAAGACCCGACTAAGCCGAGGGGGAAGATGTCCTCCTATGCCTACTTTGTCCAAACCTGTCGGGAGGAGCATAAGAAGAAGCACCCTGATGCTTCGGTTAACTTTGCCGAGTTCTCCAAGAAATGCTCCGAGCGGTGGAAGGTAAAGTGTTAATTCGGGATTATCATTATAATAATTTTTGTTGAACAAGCAGTTAAATCTGGATACGTTATTCTTAAAACTATAATTTGGTATAATATCATCATCATCATTACCACAGAAATGGGTCCAAACTGAACACAATGGGAATTTGTGTAAAGCAGAAGGATAAAAGACTAGAACAGAACTCCCCCAGGAGTGATCACAAATATATATAGCGATCAACAAGCACAAACTCATCTGATACTTCCATCGCACTTTCCTCTTCCTTATTAGAAGTATTAGGGCTGCTAAAATATGTCCAATGAATTGTGATTAATTAATATATTGAATTTACAACAACTCTTTTAACAATCAATCATTCTTTAGGACTTACTATGTGCTGAGAGAAGAGGCTTTATTTCACAAAAAGCAGAAATTAAGTCAATACAGTACAAGTAGAATGCATGTTTGATTAAAAACCTTAAAGTCCTCTACAGGTGGTATAGTGTCACCTTGATGGGGTTTAAATGTTAAGTCCATATTCGCACTGTTTATGCTATGGTAAATGGTAAATAAGCTGTACTTTAAATTATGACTTTAGGGAATTAACACTGATATAATAATGCAATGGTTCCTCAGGGGCCTCAGAGGCACTGTAGGGGGACTTTAAGACTCGTCTATAAAACATGTACCGTATATTAAAATACATGTATATCTATATTTAGTATATTATATACCCCTCCTGGAACCGCCACCTTAACGTGGTGGAGGGGTTTGAGTGCCCGAATGATCCTGGGGGCTCTGTTGTCGGGGGCTTCGTGCCCCTGGTCAGGTCTCCCATGGTAAACAGGTCCTAGGTGACGGGTCAGACAAAGAGCGGTTCAGAAGCCCCTTATGAAAGACCAACAGGCCCATTTAATCGTGAATATGATTTGGGCAGATCCTACGGATGCCCCCACGACCGGGCAACGGACAAGTGGAAAAAAATGGATCGATGGATATGGAGTATGTTATATAATAAACATAGAAATTTGTTTGAAATGTCTACGTTATATCACTATTGTTATAGCCATTGCTTTATTGTCATTCTTAGCAGTAAACTTAAATTATTTTGAACAGAGTAAAATATTACTTTTTAGAGCCCCCATGGGCTCTTTAAATTGACAAGGGGGCCACACTCTGGAGTGTGGAAATGGTTGCAGTAATACTATCTCTGCTTATAGACAATGTCCTCCAAGGAGAAGGGCAAGTTTGAGGACATGGCCAAAACTGACAAGGTCCGTTATGAGCGTGAAATGATGAACTACGTCCCACCAAAAGGCAGCAAGAAGAAGAAGTTCAAGGACCCCAATGCCCCAAGAGACCCCCGTAAGTGCTCCAGATCTCACTTAAGTGCTCTTAAAGTCACTTGTGGAGGATTACTGAACACTATTGTGCCCCTATGTGACATGAATAATAATTGTTTTCATATTTTTGCAGATCCGCTTTCTTCATCTTTTGCGCAGAGTTTCGTCCTAAAGTGAAGGGTGAGGCTCCAGGGCTGACTATTGGGGATGTGGCCAAAAGGCTGGGAGAGATGTGGAATGGCACTGCTGCAGAAGACAAGCAGCCCTACGAGAAGAAGGCCCTTAAGCTGAAGGAGAAGTATGAGAAGGTAAAGAGATAGTACACTCAATCCAATTTGTGGGCAACAACTTTGATGGATGGTCCTTCACATTGCTTCACAGTGATGTTTGGCCGCACCTTTCCATAGCATTTTATTGGGAAAGTGTGTCCTGGTGTACAGTATATCACGGGTAAACGTTCTATCTCTAAAGCAAAAAAAAAATCAGTAGTTTAGTCCAGTCATATTTGTATCAGGACTTTGAATGTGGTCCAAAAGTCTTATGGTATCAATTGTCTGTCATTTCCTCACATTGTCCTTGTAATTCTTTCCCAGGACATCGCCGCTTACCGCGCTAAGGGCAAGACTGGCGGTGCTCCTCCGGCCAAAGCTCCCAAAATGGAGAAGAAGGAAGACGACGACGATGATGATGATGACGAGGACGAGGATGACGAAGATGAAGATGACGAGTAGAGCGCCATCCAATGGTTATTTGTTTATAAAGCATTTAACCCCCTTGTACACTTCACTTAATGAATACATTAGTAACTTTGGAGGGGGTAATGAAAAAAGAAAAATTACAAAAAAAAAAGGCTGTGTATATCGGTTGTTTTTATGCTGTACAGTTTTTTTCTCCTTTTTTGTATAGTTAACACTACACAGGTATTGTGTCTGTCTTATTTTCTCAGTGGTAGATATTAGACCACTATCCCGCCTAGTACTGTGTAAAGTGGGGCGGGCTTACAGTACTATATACCCTATAGCTCTAGAGGTGCACTGCACATAAAAAAAAACTTAGATAATCTGAGTGGTTCCTTTATTTCTCCTTTTCGTGTGTTTGTTATTTTAAATGACATGTTATCAGAAATTGACGTATCACCGTTGTTTTACTGATCTTTATGTACCACTGTAATAGCAGAAGTAAGAAAAAAAAAGCCTTGTTTATTGTTAAATTTAAATTGCTTCTGATGTCAATAAACATTTTTTTATAAGCGAGACTTTCCTTGAGATTTGCAAATATTACAATAATCTAAAAATCAAACAGTATTTTTGTAAGTAAAAAAGTAATAGCTTTGATGGAATATAGCGTGTTAAATTATGGAATACTGACCAGCTAGTTAAGCGTGTGAGTGTATCTAAAAACTAACACTGTAATCTGTAGTGAGTACTAAAATTGAAAATATACAGCAGCAGCAGCCTCAGTAAGGCAGAATACACCACAGTAGTAGTGGTGAGCTTAATTCTTCCCATGATCAGCTAAACATTATAAATTAAAAGTGGCACTATAGTAGCGTGGCTTTTTATCGCAGCTGAATCTAGTTGACGTTTCACAGCCTATTGTTTGGGACACTTCAGTATCATAAGCCATAGATAGGCAGCATGAATCATCTGTCTTATTTATACCCTGCCTCTGTCGCAGCCCTCTGTTGGCTACATCCACAAACCCTCTGGTGCAGGGACAATGGAGTAACATCTCTGTCATCTGGCCCCAAACATGCATCACTGACTGACGTTTTTTCCCCCTTCAAATTATTATTATTTAGATACAGCTGCTGCTCACTCACTCTCGAGGTCCCACCCCACTTAAAAAAGTTCATTTATGTAAGAAGGATTATGTGCTTGGAAAAAACATGATGACATAAGAATGTTGCTGGTGTGGACAAACTGACATGGGACAAAGCTAGCGGTACATTGTTATACTGAACACTGTGAGTGGAGTGGACTGTCCTGTATAGAGCAGCATTTAAGAGCATTTATGTGGTCTTTAAGGTCTAGGCTGTAGACTCGGTATGGTCTAAAGCAGAACGGACTTGTGCCCTTGATTATCTCATGCTGTTTTATACACCATGAGACTAACATTTGGCAAGCATAGCAATGGAACTAACCTTCACTTTAGGACATCCTTTATCATGTGTGTGCTGAAGAAAGCCTACACAAGTCCCATAACAGCTGCAAGGTACTGTCTCACCTCAGGATTACCAATGCCAATCTCATTATTTGTGCCAACCTTCAACCTTGGGACAGTTGTCTATGCATCATGGATGTGCTCACATTTGTGTCTGCATCGCATAAACATGATCAAACCAACTAGATGCTACTGTCCCAACTCAGGATAACGATGAATCTTTGTGCCAACATTCAGTTCTAGGACAATATGTTCTGCATAAATACTCATCTCACTAGGACCTACAGTTATCAAACATGATATGACAAGCTACTATCATTTCTAGCTTGTAAGCTTTATAGTCAGGACAGCTCAGGCTGAAAGGGGGGTGAAGTAGGATAATCAGCAAATTGCTGGAGCCCAGGACTCAACAGTATTTCATGTGGTAGCAGCCTTCACCACTCGACTAAAGGCTACTATCCTTAGTGTCCAGATGTCCCAGCATTTAACCCTGGGACACCATAAATGTGCTAAGTACAGGTCACGCATCACGCCATGGAGAAAAATTGCTACCTTAAAGTTAGAGATTGACTGAACATCTCAAAGCAACACTGAATTGTTTTGCTATATTAAAAAAATGATTTAGATTTTTGTGTCTATCTTATCTTCAGACCTGGGGACAGTAGGCCTATGTTTCCTGAACGTGCTGATGAATGTATACGCTTTGCAAATGGGGAAAAGATTTAGGCAATAACGGAAAATATGACTGGACCAAGCTTTTGTCCCATCAAAGTGTGTAGCACAATGTTAATATTTGTGCTAAATGTCCTCTGGCCTGCTAACAAGGCAACGGACATGTAAGGCAAGTTGAGGGCAGCATTTGTGTTAAACTGTCCCATGTCAAAGATAGGAGCGGGGGAAACTATGTCCAACAGTTGCAGAGGCCCAGTGCGCGCTCAGCTGTTCTCAGTGTGGCTCTATACGAGTCTGAACAGCGCAGACAGTATATAGCACCAGCAGCTTTAGCTACAGCGAGGCTCCGCTTAATCCCCGCCACCTGGCGTCCACTGTGAGTGTGCACGCCTCCAACTGCGGTCTCACGGCGACACCTACCGGCCTGTCCGCGTCACAGCAGGAAGATAAGGAACTACTGTTGAAATATGCAGAACTTTAGTGAATATCAGAGTGTATGTCAGTGTAATGGGGACTGAAGTTCTGTTGTGTCTCTCTGTCTATTGTACATCATACTGTTTTACTAGTTTAAAGTTTTGTTAATAAGAATAATAAACAATTTTCTGTGGTGGAATGTCAACATTTTTCCAAACAAATCATCCAATTATCAACAATCATTCACTAGGGTAATTGCTGTAGTAGATTTATTTTTTTACATTCCTTGGTGAACTTACAGATGGCAGGAACCAACTGTACATCTGCTACTATGGGCCTGAAGTGAGACACATTCTAGACAGGAAGATGCTGGGTTGAGTCAGACCTAGTTTTGTCACAAACACTGAAGTCATTTGTGTAATTAATTTTTACTACATTTGGTCTTTGTGACAATACTTTGCTGACTTTACTTTCTATAAGTGTTTAATTGATAGTACATGTGTCCCCGTATCACAGTCTGAATTATGCAGGGAGCGTACATTTAGGTATATCAGAAACACATACTCTATCAGGCTGTTCAGTGGAGCGGGGATATCAGGGAACAGAATGACAGAGGTGGTGATTAATTGCTTTTGCTCAGATAAGGACCAGCCTCATATAGACTGATACAGCTATTTTGTTTTTCATTTGTATTTGTCTCTAGCCTACTTTGTTGACGTGTCTTTAAGATTTACATTAACATCATACTGTTCCAAACGCTTTAACTCCTTTAGATAGACAGGAGGCAGAGTTTGAGATAGCAGATCCGAAGATTTTAGGATTGGCAGGGCTTGGATGAGTTTGCCAGAGACAGGAGGCGGCAAAGAGGAATAACAAAGATGAGATGTGCGGGTGTATAGTCATATAAACCCGTTTGTTTGAGGTGAAGATTATGTTGGATGGAGTAAATTGACTGCTGAACAGCCAAGATAAAAGATAGGTTAAACGAGACTTAAAAACAGCAAAAAAATATACATAAACCAAAGTCATTTTTAGACATTATCCAAAGGGATTGAAACATATTCTTGAAGGCATTGCAGCATTTAATGTGTAGCTCAGGAGTCTTTTTCAAGTAGGCCCTCAAAGCTTTTTTATTACCACAACAGCTGGATGATTTTGATCACTGTCTTGGGGACACTGCTCACGTTTAGAATGCAAACATTTTGGTGCATTTAGGTATATAATGTAGATAGAAGAGAGTATTATTTTCTGATCACTATTCAGGGTTTACTGTACTCTGTCTTGCCAAAAAAGTTCAATTTCATAGTTCTCACAAGTAGAATGTATGTATGTTATTTCAGCTCAAGGGGGGAAACGTTGGAGACCCCAGAATTACAGGATATCAAGGATTAGTTCAAAAGAAACCGTTTCTCACAAAAGACATGTAGCCACATATAACAGTAATGTGCTTCAATTCGCAGCAGCAGCCACGTTTGTGCTCCATGCAAAATTTAACATCACCTTGTAGTTCATTCCAAGCATTTGTCAAGTTTGTTTTTGCATTATTTAAGTCCCTTGGATATGACCCTCAGCCAAGGGTATCCCACAGCAAAGGCAGGCTGTTTCTTTACATAACATGCATCTGCAGTCGCCGTGTGCGTGATATATTCTGATGCAAGCACCCCTGCTTCTCCAGTCGCCGGAAAAACTCAATGAAAGTGCACGCGTATTACTCATTTATGAAGTGCGTTTATGTTTTAGTCATTGAGAAAACCAATGAGGCTTCAAACCACTGAACATATGTGACCAATCAGGGAGCACATCTGTAGCCCAGCCCACGTGTCCACCAATCACAGATTACCTGCAGTATCCTTGCCTCATAAATGAAGAAAAGTGTATGAATCAACTTTACCATACTCATTTTACGGACCATTCGAAAGTAAGTAAATGTTAACTACCAATCAATACGTTACATGGATAATTGTCCTCCCGTTACACCTTAGGGAATTTTCCCACTAGATGGCGCTCTTCTTCAGCTGTAGTTCCTGACAACTGTATGGTATAGAAAACAGGGACCAAATATCAATATTCTAAGCTCCTCCATGGTAATTGTACGGTTGCCTACATCTTTTTTTATATATATATATTTTTTTACGCGTTGGCATGTGGTGGGTGCATTTTATAAGACAAAGTGCTGCTTGAGTGGGCGTCTACACAAATGGTGCTTCTGAATCATCCTTGTCACTTGCAAATCACTGTTGGCACATGACTTCACCAGATTTCAAATTATTCGATGTAAAATCCATTACATATAGCATTTCAGTGCAGTTTTAAATGTGTACTAGCGTCGTTATTGTTCATGAACTCATTCAAGCTTCTTTGCTTTGTTCGCAGTTTATTTTGTAAATTCAGATCTTAGTTAATTTTTACTGTATATTCTATTTTGTGTTATTTTATCTGGTTAAAACCTGTTAAAGTCGAGGACCACCTATGAAACGTGCCCATAAGGCTACATATCAGACCTACAGTACACACCAGACCTAAACCCAGTCAAAAATAGGGCTGAACCATGAATAAAGTAGCTCTAAACATGGAGATTAAAGAATATGAACAAAATTGTCTTAAAATCTAAATCAGCATAGGAACCTGAGCACCACAGTCTGAGAAACACCTCTACAAACATGTTGAGAAAGCAGTATGATGCTTATTAGGTTGTATTTCAGTGTTCGCTCAAATTTTAATGCTCCTGGACATGTGTAAAATTGTGAACTGAATCTTGATTTTATCGGAAAGCTAATCACAAACGCAATTAGAAATTCTTTCCAAATTGAGCTGCCCTAAATTATTATTGTTAATCTTTTATGTCTGCACCATAACACACAAAAAGGACTGTACTATTTAATAATCTATATTGTTTATAACGCTATATAATGACATAATTGGGGCATTGTGTCTGTGCATCAAAGCAATGCCATAATACAGTACACACATCCGTATTACATAGATTAGAACATAGATATAACATTAGAACATAGAACATAGATACACCATTAATAATAATGTGGCTATGTAGGTCAATGGATGAAAAGATTGAGATCAATTGCTTGCACTAAATGTGAACTGGGTATAGATTCAACTTGAATTGCAGGCTTTCAATAAAACTGAATAAAATAAAAGATTAAACTATAAAAAAGATCAACTATAGTCAAAGCTCTAGACAACACCAAAAGTCTTTTAAGCAGGGGTTCCTCAGTGGATCGAAGGTTTGGGCCCAGGAAATAAATGGATCATTGATTCAGAGTCAACATCTTCAACTCCTATTACCGCACAGTTCCTTCAATAGCCACGAGACGACGTGCTACAGAGTACAGCAAAGCATTTAGCACAATCCCACGACATGAATAAATAACATTTAACCATAAGACAGCATTCAATTGTGCCATAGAGGAATACATTTGTGGATAAAATATCCAGAACTTCAAGAATGTTACTATACCACATCTGCCTACATCTGCTGTGGTGACGGGCAGCTTTTTACTATTTTTACATAAAATATGTACAAAATCAAATCCTACCATCACCTTTTTCATCAAAACAACATGACTGCATTCTACTTACCATCAAAACTATTTAAAAGCACTTATGGAAGATATAAGAAATGGGACAAAGATCAAGACAAATTAAATAGCCAAATAAGCGAAATAAAAATATTTAGAAAAATAAATTTTGATTAGGTGCCGTGCCATAGACATGAAGGCACAAAGGCAGCATCATAGACATAATAAACCATGTGAGGCACCAACAGAGGTATGCGCTGCTGTGGTGGAGCATGTCTGGGCAGGGCAGCGAGCGAGCTGTTTTCATTTACATAGATTACAGATTATGCCCTAAATGCACAGAGCCGGAGAAATATCAGTCACTGCGGGATCGTAAACGAGGCTCGTGCCAACACTGTAACAGTAATTGTAAAAATGTTCAGCTGAACATGTGTCGGACTGAACAAACACACATATGGACAAATGGCACATAGTGGAGCGACAATCTGACAACAAATTTGTTTTGTTACATTCTGCAACATGTCTGTCATCAGCTCTTGACATACGACTTGATGCTTGTGTCAGTCAATAACAATATGTAGCTACTTAGTTTTTCAATTTCTCAAGCGACACTGTATTTCAAGTTAATAAAAAACACAGGTTTGCTTAAATATACGAAAGACGTTGTTAGCATTTAGCCTCTCCCAGCATATCATAGCTCCAAACTGGGGTGAAGTTAGAAGCTACCAAGCTCTTCCACGTTTTCCCCAATTAAACACTGTCCAAGTCTAGTTACACAAAATTAAACATGTCGATTTTCTGAGCGGATAAAAAAGGGGTACTATATTGTAAGGCGTAATAATACCTTAGGAGCACTTTGACTTTACTGCGTGGACGTCAAAGTGCTCCTGTATTATTACGCCTTACAATATAGTACCCCTTTTTATCTGCTTAAAAGCAGAAGTGGTGCTATACTGTAGTTGCATTTAGTAATTTAGCAGTGGAAGTTTCACAAAAATATACTTGAATGAAGAAAATGAGGACTAAGTAAACACCGCTGAGTCTTTCTTTGTTGTGTTTGCACTTGTCTGTTCCTTTCACCTGCTCCACTCAGACCTGCCCTCAAGCGCCTCTGCAGAGTGAACCTCTGAGATTAACCGCGATCTTTCCCCTCTGACCCCTACTAATCAGACGAGGCTCAAGCATCAACACAAACTCAACCGGGTGGACTTTTTCTCCAATCGCTGCCTAAAAACCTCGCGATCCTAAAAAAAAAGTTTTCAGTCCCCGCAGTTGAAGAGTGGGAGTGAGGTTTGTAATTCGGTGGAGTTTTCTTTCATAACGCGTTACAGTGAGTCATAGGCGTGGGATTAAACGGGCGGCTTCATCAAAGGAGAAACTGTCAGCTCAAATCATCATTAAAAAGGAAAGTGGATATTAGCAGAAAGATGAGGAGTGATGTGCGGACACGGTATAAGAAATGTAAGGCCTCTTAAACAGGGCACTCGTCTTTTTGAAACGTTAGTCACCCAAGGTTTTTACCAGTCGCAAATTAGTTAGTTGTGAACTTTTTGCTTATTTCCAGTACATAAAAGCCTGAGCTGATGTCTCCTGCTATTTGAAATAGTACAAAAACAGTACAAATGTGAACTAATTTACTGTATAAAAATTCAAGATTCAAGATTTTTTGATTTGTCAAACCATGTGAATGAAGCAGTTTGTGTATTAGCTGCTGTGGGATTATAGTGTTGAATGCTGAACTCTAAAAACAGCATTCTAACGTAAGAGTCCTTTGTTTCAAGGTGAGTCAGGGCTGAATGAAGCGCAGTGGAGATGGCATGTTCAGTTGAGCGACTGGACCGATAAGCAATAACTGGTATGGGTCCAGGGTGGGAGGGAGAACAGACTTGATGTGTTCCATGTATTTGAGAGTAAAGGCATCTATCCAAATCCTCCAATTGACCCTGCCTAAATATTTCCTGCTGTATTCCCTCTGTCATGTGGAGGCAATCATTTCATTTTCCCTCCCTCTCACAACCCCATATCTCTTTCCCCTTTATTGCATTAGACACTGCTCGTTCCTCTACTGAAGCTCTAAATCACTTTCATAATTTGGGGCCATTCGCTCCTAATCAACTTTGCACACAGACACTTCCTGGTTGAGACTTAAGCCGATGGAAAAAAGCAGGAAATAGGGCGCCACAGAGGATCCCGGGGCAGCTGTCTTCCTAAAGGCTATTGAGCGTACATAATGAATTTCAGCTCATTATGTGGATGCAGTGCACAGTCAAAAGAGGCTTAAAACAGGCCCTGGCAATGATTTTCAATGGGACATGACACCAGAGGAGAGTTTGCACAGATAAATTAACACAGCACATTTTCAGATTGTCAGAATAATTGCTTTTGAACTTCCATCAAGAATGTTATCATAGACAGCTTTGTTATAAGTTGGTAAGAAAGATATTCTCAAATATATAGATCGTAGATATTCTCTAATCTTTCAATCTTTTAAGTGCAAAATCTCCTGAGTTTTGTCATCTTCTGTTTGTCATTTACACCCATGCGCTATTCCCCGTCCTTGTTGTCTCGTCGTGTTTGTGCACCCTTGTTAAATCGTCTCTGTACAAAAACAAGACCGTTCTTTGCTAAAGTGTCCGACCAGAATGACTCAGTGCAACAAACAAGCAATGAAGTGACCACCTCAATAACAGAGTCTCCTCCACAGCAGCAGACTGTAATCCTATTACTCTGCAGGTATTTACACAGGCGGCATCAAAACACGGACGGACAAATGAGCTGCATATTAATCCACATTTATGATACAATAGAATCGACTGTGACAGTTGGGGCAGATTTTTATGCCAGATGCCCTTCCTGATGCAACCAGACACATTTGTATGACTGGAGTGAAGTGTTTTACCCATGTCGACCTAACAGCTGTATGAGCTTGAAATCTATAAACTCTGAACAGACTGCACCGCTGTCATCCAAAACCACAGCATTTCTGTGCTGCCAAGTCAGGTATAAACAGTATGTTGAACTACATAATCTTGTTACTGTCTGTCTAGTCCCTCTGAGAAGGGCAGAAGTGCAGTGTAATAATACAGGGCAGGAGAGTGAGAGTCTGAAGGAGGAAATGTCACTGGTCAGGTGAACAGGCTGCGGTCTGTTGTAAAAACACCGCTCAGTCCACACCCTGCCCGTGGACTAAACAGGCTGCAAATGTCTCACTATAGTGCAATAGACGGCCTTTGTAAACGCTTTTGGGTCTTTCCCAGACCGTTCCAGACTTATTTCAGTGCAGTGGTCCCATTTTAGAAATAGCTTTAATGTTCAAGTCCAGCTTTAAGGTCAGGGTATGTCCAGGCATTGAGTGTCTAGTAAAGATATACAGTATAATGTGTATATGCATGTGCCAGTCGTTGTTTGCTTATATTGTGTGTAACAAATAAAATGAGGGTTCTGCTGCGAGCATTCACAATGATAGTGTTCCAATACAGTATTTGCTTGTTTTCCTCAAAGCTTAACCTTGTTTTTAATGTTGAAGGTGGTGCAGCTTTGCCAGGAAAGTTGGCAGCACTGTGTTATTTTGTGGAAAATGTCCCTCCTCTCTGGACATTTGTTCTTGAAAGTTTTGCAAATTTAGTTACAGCTCTCAATGGACTCATCACAGTGGACAAAGAGATTAGAGCAGGTTGTTTTACGGAATTATTATGTTTTAATCCCGTTGTTTGTGCAATTTTTTTATATAATCTTTGTCAAGTCAGAGCATCCTTAAGCCTTTTTCAACAAACAGAAGATAAGCTAAAATAAAAAGAGCTTAAAGCTTAATGCTAAACTGTTTTCAAATGTGCAATCTGCTTCTCTCCTTCAAATCTTTTCCATATTAAAACTATCTGAATATTATATGAAAACACTAACATGACTGAAAGAACGGAGTCCATTAAGCTCATATGATTTTAATGGAACCCAAAAGTACTCATGCATAAAATTCTTTCAACCTACATTTACTGTATTTGTTATGAAGAAGCCCACACATAAGCATCTTTTCAAGCTGTAATGGAAAAGCTTCCACAAAGAAAAAATTTCCACATTTCACAACCCATATATTTTTGACAAAGGCACAGCATCCGTTGAACTATTTGTGTAGTGGAACTAATCGTTTGTGTTGTGAAATGCAGGTAACAGACAGAAAAAAACACATGGCTACATTGCTGCTGAACAAGGACATTTTGCCACAGCAATGAGTGGTAGGTCAAGACCATAATTTGGTTATGGGGATTTGAAAATAGCTTTAATGTGTCTCAGTAAAAACATGCCTAGAAAATGCATTTAAACTGTGGGGAAATAATAATAATAGAGGCAGATTGAGATGCTTTACACATGTCAATCCAAAATGTTTTCCAATCAAATTGATTTACGCAAAACAAGATTATACTGTATTAAGTGGAGCTTGATTTGTTTGCAGCAATAAATATTATAACAAGCCAAATGCTACTGAGGAGATTATCACTATTCTGTTTTGAATGTGACCCATTTACCTTTCATGCTATTTCAATGTATTTCTTTATTCGTTTGATTAATCGCGTTGTTTGTGGCCAAAATCTGACATAAGTATTTACATAAGTACCTTAACTGAAGATAATTTAAATGTTCAACAATACAGTATGCCCTGTCAGCTTTTAGTCATGAGCCTATTTCCATCTGTTGTTCCCAAGACACAACTACAACGTCACAAACCAATATGCAACAGTGTTGTTTTCACGTTTTGCAGCAATATGGTGGAGAAAGAAGGTCCTAGTTTTGATTCCCTCTACACTTGGGACCTGCTGTATGGAGTTTAAGGCATTACACTTAATTTTTTTTCTAGAAAAGGAACAAAATTGTCCCCCTTTAGTATTTTGTAAAATCAAACATTTGTGGGGAAAAACACGGCATCTAATTATAAAACATTTATATCAATTTCATGACCTTTGGACTATTTATCTATCTAGCATTTTTGTGTATGACACTGAAAAATTACCCTGAATATTGTGAAATTTGCCTAGAAAACTTGTCCCTGCGATAAATTTGGATGCTACAAATATGTTAGGAACATTAGAAATGAGTTTGGACCACCAATAATATTTAAATTTAGTGACTTCCTCTTTCATTGTTTGCATTAAAAAAAGAAAATAAAAAATCAGGCATAGAGCCTTTAATGTTTGACTTGTGTCTATGTAGATTTCCTCCATGCGTATTGTCCTACAAAAAAAACACATACACCAGGATCCCAGGTCCCCTCTCAGAATGTTAATCTCAGTGTGACTTCTTGATTTAAAAAAAAATAGCGAGAGAGATAGTAAAAACTCTTCCTGCCCACACAAAATTGCAACACAAGGAAACACTACTTTTTCCACCTTAGGATATAGCTAGCGCACCTAGCAGCAAACAAGCAGTCAGCCCCCTCCCACTGAGAGCAGATCAGAGATAACATCTACTGCCCCAGTAACACATATTGTCAGTGGAAACTAAATACATCTGTAAGTGTGGGGCCTACTCTGTGTATGTGAATACCAGCAGCCAAAAGGTGACAAGGTTTTAAGAGCGAGGGGTGGAGCTTCAAACCGCAATGAGGAGGTGAAAATTACCCAATAAACCCCTCACTACCCTCCAGTCTTATCCAAACACTCAAACAGCCACTATCAGCAGGACAGTGTACAAATCCAGTGTATGTTTGCTGTAGCTCACGTGGGACAGGTGGAGGATTAGGGACCCCGTCACAACTACAGCTAGAGGGAGATAAACCAGGCTTATGGGGTCTGATCTAAGCCAGGGTTTAGGCTTAGAGCACCCTGCTCTGGAGTGTAACAAAACTGACCAATGGGGATTTGGGACAATAGGGTACAGTCAGACGGAATATACACTGTGCTTAAGTAATTCATGAATACTTTTTGAAAAAATGATTAAGCATATAAGTTTTCTTGTAATGTAAAAAAAATGAAAGGTATTTTGTTAGTTCATTGCTGATTGTTGTATGCAAGCAGTAATTAATAAGGCTGGAACAATACACTTTTGTCACGATCCGAACATTCTGGGGCTGATGTGATACGTGATAATGATAAGTATACCTTAAAATATGTAAAAAGAAACAGTCATGTGTGCAAAGTTTATTAGTAGTGCGATCCGATCCGATATTTTGTCCCAGCCCTAGTAATTAGTAAATGAGTAATAATGTTACAATAGTAAAATACCACCTACCATACCATACCGCCTTTGCGCTGCCTGAATGCAAGAAATTGTACAGCGACTTTGAGCTTCTGGAAAAGCGCTATATAAGACTAATGCATTATTATTAATAGTGATTATGACTACACTATACCACAATCAGTAGAGTGTGATATCAATCTTCCAGCTAGGTAGTCCTAACTCCTCACCAAACCAAAAGATGACGAAAACAACGTTCTCTTTAAAAACGTAACCTTTCCATGTTTTTAGTGGTAGGGAAAACCGAGGGGGGGGCCTAGCTTTCCTGTTTGTTTTGATTGATTGATTGAGTTTTTTATTTCGAGCTACACACAAGGCACAAAAGCCAAAAAAAGAAAGAAAAAAAAATATATATATATATATATATAATAAAAGAAAAATAATTAACATTCTGGCTCGAAAAGGAGTGGGAAGAAGACAAGCTTATTGACTCCCACCCCTGTTCATAAATTTAAATAACAATATATAACAATAACACTGTTTAGTTCTTATCTTACAAAACGATTAACAATTAAGTTGGTTACATATTAACAGATGCAACAATGCATTATATTAGGTCAACATTCACAGTATCTTACACGTTATAACAAGTGTATAATTTTGTTTCCTATACCGAATTTATTACCATGTTGGTATTGCTGTTATTCACCATCACCATTACAGCCCATATAAGATTACTCTGTATCAAAGTGTTTGAATGATACATAACATACTCCACATTTATTCATGAAAGGCACAATGATCGCAGACTGATTGATGCTCATGATAACAAGATTAGTCTTAATGATGTGTGTTAAAAGGGATTCGGGGCTTTTCTTTTTCCTTTTCTGTGACTGGACCTGCTGCCAGAGGGGAGCAGCCCCCGAGCAACCGGACCATCATTTGTTAAGTGTCCTATACTATGCATTAAGAGAGACAAATTTTAGGAGTCTGCTGCCAGAAGAGGCTTTCCTCGAGCTGCCGGCCCCCACATGTCTGCCCTGTACTATGGGTTATGTTCAATGCAGAGTACGTGGATATGTGCATGTTTTACTTCTAAGAATTTAATTCCTTTATATTACCATCAGCATCAATAGCAATACCACTGTCTGAATCTATTTAAGTTTGATTATAAGAATAATATATAGGTTGTCAGGTATTAATCCTAGACTGTTACAGTTAAAGTTTAAAGTTAAAATAATGATGATAATTGTTTTGTTTTACTATTTGCTAGAAACAAAATGAAAAAAGGCAACAACAAAATCTACTCATCAAATTGACTAGACTATACAATAAATAAGACATGATAATAGTCAGCAGTGTGATTCTGACTTCATTTGGGTTTACGTTGTCAACATGTCCACTGTCTATTCTTGTATGTGCAGTGTTCTGAGAGTAATCATCTCGGGCGCTCTGTCCACAGCCGCCCCATAAGCCCCAAATCCTGTTTAAAACTTAATTGAATTGAGGCCAGTGAGAGTGGAAGATAAACACAGAAACTCTCAAATTATAATATAGAGAAAATCAAATCATGCAAAATAATCATTTATTTGATAGAAAACACAAACTCTAACCTAATTGTTTAATCTGTTGTTTCGGTCACAGCCTTAAAGGTGTAACAGCTTATTGGTGCATATGGCTTAGAGGCTTTCAGATAATGTACATATCGGCCAATACTACATCGTTGGAGTTTTTTCACCATAAAAAGTATCCTTAAAAAAACACTGGACATTTCTTCTACTACTGCTGAAGTGCTTTGTATTACCTGGACTTTGTTATGTAATAAATGAGGCTCGGAATATACAGTATAGTACAGGCAAGGCAAGGGAAGGTGTGTAGCGTACGTACGTACAGTACACATCTGGACCGAGATGTCTGATGTATTTACTGGGATCTGCTGTAGCCACTCCTGCAGTTTGGGGGTCACTGCCCCGAGTGCCCCAACGATCACGGGCACTACTGATGCCTTTACCCTCCAGACCTCCTCCAGCTCTTCTCTGAGCCCCTGGTTTTTCTCTAGTTTCTCGTGTTCCTTATTCCTGATGTTGAAGTCGACCACAACGGCTTTCCTCTGCTCTTTGTCCACCACCACAATGTCCGGTTGGTTCGCCATTACCATTCTGTCCGTCTGTATCTGGAAGTCCTACAGGATCTTGGCTCTATATATATATATATATATATATATATATAATAGTCCTTATTTTTAAAGCCCATAAACTATCTCCCGACCTAATCGACAGTCATCACAGTGCCATCGATTTGTTGGAATGTTGTTGGCCAAAATGGTGGCTTGTATTCTGTTTACTACATGGTTAATTTCCAGTGCTGTCAGCAGAGGGTGCTTCAAGCAAAGCAACACATATGTGGCTTAAAGTCCTTACTTGTCAAGTGCCTAAAAGCAGGTATAACCCATAAATATCCATATGTCGATATATTATTTTTTGAGCTAAAACAAAATATGTACATTTTAAAAATACAGTTATTACAGGATGCGATATCGGCACATCAATAGCAAAACCACTCAACTGGAAAAATGTTCATTAAGTTGATATATCGTAAAATAAATAAATAACAGTCTTTTAACCCAAATGTGATAATTCCACACTAAACTCACTCACATCTTATCCACAAAATTTAGCAGACTCTCTCTCTCTGAGATCGGGCTTGTTTAGTCCCTCAGACAAGCACCAAACAACATACTGTATGGTTGTTATGTAGATCAAACTACCACTCCTCCCTCGGTTTGCCTCCTCATGGGACAGGCGAAGTTGTTTCCTCATACGGAGTGTGTTGTGTTGCACTAACCTTTAAGCCACAGCGTGTTGTGTTTCTGAGAATAGCGGGTGACACAGAGCATGTTAATAAAGGGACTGGGTGTTGGTGGGATCTGCTCCTGCTGCTTCGGCCCACATCAGAGGTGATCCGACTTGTTTGGATCTGCCCTTCAGGAACTCCACTGTCCAGTCACTGTGACACATGGGACAAGAATAGGTCAAATGATGTGTGTTGGTGAAAGCATAGTCTGCGCTCTGGGTTTTAAAGTCAAATAGGTAACATATTGAGTGTTTGTAACTCCTTTGTGATGTCCTGGCAAATACCTAATTCATAATTTGAAGCATTTTCAAACCTTTCCTAAATATATATGAGCACAAAGGATGCTGTATGTGTTGCCATAGTAACAACTGCGCACCATCCCTGTGCCTGGTTAAGGTCAGGCACAAGTTGGTGATGGTTAGGGTTCAGGAACGCTTCTGTGTGGTCTGTCTTCACCTTTATAAAGTGGTGCATGAATGAGAGTTGAGAGGCTTACAGTCGGGATTAGAGCTTGTTTTGTCTTTACACAAATGCCCTGATTATACTCGATCAGCAGACCTTAAGAAAAGCATCGGTAAAGGTGACACAGCGCTTCAAATTTCACTGAGCCACACCATCACTGAACCGGACGAAAGTTCGGGACAGACTACACCGGGTCCCTCTTTCACTGGAGGTGATACAGCACAAGTACTGCACAGCTTTAGGTGTAAGTAACTAATCTCTAGTGTTGCCTTCAGACACATCTGAAAACTGTGAAAACAGATCATTGTGACTCTGAGAATGAAAGAATGTGAGAGTGAATGTATTTCAGTGTTAGTCTGGCAAATAACAGTTCACTGTCCATTGTGCACAAAGTCAATGGCACAAGATACAACCATATGCTGCTGTAGGAGCAACGCATGCATGAGAAAACCTTTGAAAATACTTACAAATGAACAACACAAAATTACAAAAAAACTGCCTTCTCATTTTTATTTATTAGATGTTGTCAGGCCACTGTATGAGACACTGTTATACTATTGTTGTTATAAGAATACTATGGCATGGCATTTTGGCCACAATAATGTAAGTGCCAGACATTGATTATTCATGGCCCATAGCACGTAATTAATGATTTCTGACCTTAATTTACTGAAAACCAGGATGAACATAGTGCACATTCACACCTCACTTGTTTGTCCTGCACAGTCTGTCCGCTGTTATCTCTACCCCCTCTCCTCGCTCCACTCTCTCTTTATGGCCTGGAGATTAGGTGGTTAATCCCGTAGATCTCCAAGTAAAAGCCACTCCTGAAGCCACAATGGATTTCCCCCCGTCCCACCGAGAGCGAGGGGACAGACATGGTCCCGATACGCATCTTAAAACCTCAACAGGAACTTGGGCCCACACGCATTGAGGGCAGCCACCGCACTTAACCAAGGACACACATAAAGGATATCATATTACATGTATTAGATGGGGACTATAAATAGCTTTGCACCATATTGAAGTAACATTATGAAACTGTCACGTATGTCCCTACTGCACTTAGCTCCCACAGCAGTTGCCAGTCGATGGTCTTGAGGCCATTACATGTATTTTAGTATGAACAAATGCTTTTTTAGTGTTTAACCAGGCTGCAGCAGATTGACTGGTTTATTGATTGGAGGGTTACTGCTTGGCTTGTACAATGACTGGATATAGAGCAACTAAGAGAGTGACTGAGTATTTGAGTTGCAGTAGTGAATGTTAAATATAAGAACAGATCTTTATGTAACAAATATGTGTTTATTGTGAAATAGGTTAATCTACGAATGTGTATATAACTGTTCTTTTTAAAGGCCCTATACCAACTCTTTTTTTTTTGTATATAAATAATTTCTGCCCCTTATATATAAAATCATTTCTGCCCCTTAAAGTGTAATTACAAAGCAGTAATATTTTCGTGTGTATTTACAGGATATAGCTCGTTGATGGGTTAGTAGTAATATAGTGATGGCCAACACTTTCTCAATCTGAAATGATCAGATGCCACACTACCATACAGCATGTTGGTAGTTGTATGTGTTTTTTTTTAAATGTGCAACTCTACTCAAGCGTAATCTCTAAGTGATGAGTTGATTTTGAGGGATGTCATGTCCTTGCCTGTCCTCCTCTGTCTGTCTGTCTCTTACTCATTCCTCCACAGAGCAGAGCTCCTCCGCTCGGCCTCACACTTTCACACACACTTCTCTGTGCAGTGTGCAGTGTGTGCACCCTCCAGACCTGCCAACTGCCGCCATGTTCCCAAAGAAACTCCGTCAACTTCATCAGAAGGGAGTTGTTTACCTGGAAATGTGACGAGTGTGCCTTCAGAATAAAGCTGAAACTCGAGGACCATGCTTATTTGAATGTTTTACGGTCTAACTCAATGATGAATCTTAGTTGTTGTTGTACATAATGATGGAAAGATTTCAAACTAAGCCCATTGCTGTTTTGGTACAAACTCAAGTTCTCAAGAAGGTTTTAGGCTTTAGGAGAAATAATTACATGGTGTTACTAGTGAATTGTCTTGAGTACACAGGCAATAAATGTCAAACCATCTTTTATGGACATACCTACATACCTATAGTACCAACTAGGGCTGGGGAAACATCGATTCGATTTAAAAATCGAGTTGGTAAGTCAAATCGATTCATATTTTCAAAAAAAATGTTTCTTTTAGATTTTGTTTTGTTTTGGTTTTCTTTAACTCTCTGACCGCTCTCTGAAGAAGGTCCTGCTGTATGTATGTGCCAAGAAGAACAGAGCCCACCTCAGGGTTTTTTGTTTTTATTAGCTCAGTCGAAATACAGCAATAGCCATGCTGCCTTTGCTCTGCCCACTCCCGTCAGACCCATTGAAGTAAATATGTCAGACCTTGGAAGCTAAGCAGGGAAGGGCCTGGTCGGTATCTGGATGGGAGACCGTTTGGTAACACCAGGATGTATGGCGAATGTAGTGTGTGAGTGAGTGGTTGGTGGTGGTCGGAGGGGCCGATGGCACTGACTGGTTGCCTCACTTCCGTCAATCTACCCCAGGGCAGCTGTGGCTACAACAGTAGCGTACGACAGTGACAGTGTAGCGCTTTGAGAACTTGGTAATACAGGCTTGTAAAGTGCATTACAAGTGCAAGACTTTTCAGTTAGAGAAAGGTTTGCCTTTGCAATTTTGTTTATGTTGATGCACTTTCATTAAATACAATAAATATATTTAAAATATATTTACAGTTCGCCATTATTTTGTTTAAAATGGGGGAGAAAAAAATCGAATCAAATCGTAAATCGAGTTTTCTTATTTAGTTTTTATTTTAAAAAATCGTATATATTTTGAAGGGCCTGACCGGAAGCTCCCTGTCCCGTGCGCGCAGTCTTGCTGCTTGTTGGATGAGGAGGAGGATGACAGCTGAGCGGGTCGTGAAGGTGGAGTAGCGCAGCCTCTCGCTTTAACCACATTTCTCCCAAACTCCTGCTTTCCTCCTGACCTGCGGGACGTTTCACCACGGGTCGCTGTCGGTGTCAGCCCGCAGGAGCTGCTCTCCTCTCCGTGACGAAACGCTAAACAGTTAGTAAACCTCCGGATATCTCTCCTGCCTTTTTTACGCACGGAGAAAGCGAACCGTGCTTGGATGTGTTAGCAGCAGTAGTACAGTGTTGCTGGGGGGTTTCGCATGGCGTAGGCACCTTTTTTCTTGGAGCAGGGTACTCTCTGCGTTTGGAGGGACGGAGGACGCCCACAAACATTTACTTACAAACTTCAAAAATCCGACGTTACGTGCAAGAACGACATGATTGTGCAATAAAGACGAGGAGGAAGTGCTGGTCTATACCGCAGCCGTGCACTAAACAGACATCTCCTTGGGTTTCCTGCTTCAAACTCGACGAAAGACCAGTGAAAGACGGAATATATTCGCGTACTTTGCTCGAGTGAGTGATCGGACATTGAAAACCCCTTCAAAATGACGGGCAGCACCCCAGTGGACATGGTGAGTTCATTAACTTTATCGCGCTTTGGCGTTTATCATTCATAAAACCGAGAGAGCCAGATCAGGTGTCTCCACTTTATTACCAGAGATTTTTCAAGTCTTGGCTCTTGCCTCTGTGATCATGAATGGGAATTACGTGTCATTTACGTCCTTCTTACGTCTGTAGTTTTGGCATTTCACTTGTCCCAGCTCGAGCTTGCCTTGTTGTTGTCTACCTAACCAAACCTAACCGAAGTACGTACATAGATTTACCAGGTTTCCATTATGAGCTTCCTGGTTAGCGCAATGTCAAGTCATTTTATGGCCCCGTCATAAACTTAACAATTAGCTGGTCAAAAGGGCAACAAAGGATGTGCACTTAACCCATGTCCAATGTGAGATACTGCGTGACATGGAGGATGTTTTGTAGCTAGTTATGGAATGTGTGTAATAAATTGTACTAAAGGGGATGCTCTTCCCTGTTGCCTTTGCTATATTAATAACTGGAATCCAAAGAGAGTGATTTATGTGGTTGTCACCCACAACCTTATATAAAGATGTGGCTATTGATTAACAAATGGTAACTGCCTAATAATGTTGAAATATTGCAATAGCAAAATATCTCCAACTTTTGTGTGATGGCAATGTAGCCAATGAGAAAATGCAAATGCTTGGTGTAGGGAATACATTTTAATAGACTGGACAACACTCTTGACGTCCAAATAAACGTCAAGAGTGTTGTCAGCACTTGTTTCAAAAATCATCTTGTCTTTGGCTACTTTTGTTGTATTCAAAGCAAATGTGGCCGACTCCTTTCGGTAAATGATGAAGCGACTTCTATGGGTTCATATCTTGCAACACACTGTCTAATTCCTGTTGATGAAGAATGACACAATTTCCCTGTAAACCCAATAGTGAAACCTCTTTAAATTCAACCACAGTTTGACTCACACTGTGTTTTTTTTCTATTATAAAGCTTTGCTCTTATCAAACATAACCTCCTCTGCTTTCTTTGACCTACTGTATAGTTTGTGCTGACATTTTGTAACCCCCCTCCTGGCAGTAGCTTGGTGGGAGACAAAAAAACAGACTTTGGACAGGAGAGTATAGGTGCTCTTTATGCTTGGCTTTTAATGCCACAGTGTCTGCTAATTGCACGCTGCTACAACCCCATTATGTCATAGTCACTGATGTAGAGGTGCATTAGAGGTTGCCAGGCTGCGATCTCCGGCTCAGAACAAGTCTTTGAGTGGGAGACGCTGCTATTTCTCATGAACACATTGAGATTATTGCCTTTGTCATGATCTCATCGGTTTGCCCACTTGAATTGACAAAAATGAAGCGTAATGGTGATGGTAGTTTAGTAAGTCCAATGACTTTTATATCAAGACACATTTTTATCATGATTTATAATAATTCTTTTTAGTGAGAATTTCAAAACGATGCATTCTCAGTCTCAGAAATGAGTGTAGAAAGCAGGTAAATCTGATAAGCTTGGCCAAGGACCTCAGCCATCATGATTGCTATAATAAAATACATGTTTGTTGTTTTTTTTAGGTTTATGCTCAAGTCTATGCCTTACAGATGCTATGTAATAGCTAATATTGTTAATGATGTTCTTGTTAATTTACTTGTTGGTTGCTGCAAATCATTGAGCTGCTAAACAGTCTAACTGGATCATTTCAGACTTCCTGGTAGCATTATCCCGACTGCCTGACACATAAAGGCCCTGCTGTTCAGAGCCCAGAGTCAGGACTGTGAGAGGCGATCCCTGTGCAGACAGTCAAATGAGGACCTGAATGAGTTCTTGAAGCTATTATGCCAGATAACAGACGCCAAACTACCTCAGAGCGCAGGGAAACATGGATAGGTTAACTACAACAGCAATGGAGAATATAAGCCCCGCTCCCCCATTCAGGATATTTACTCCACCTGTCTTACCTATCCTTCCCTGACCCCCTGCCCATCACCTCTTTAAGACTAAACTCTGGGAAAAGGGAAATAATAGTGTACACATTGTATCTTTAGACAGTTTGCACCGAGCGATTGGAAGTAAGTTGGTTTAGAATTATGTGGTGATTGTCAATAAAGATAATTTAACCTTAAAACATGTGAAATACAAAGCTAACTGAATAGATCATATGGTTCAAAGATGAATGCACCTTGAGACTATTGAAGATGGATAGGATTATGAACTGAAGCTCTGAGGGTCAACTCATGTTTTTGGAGAGTGGCCAGATTGATGTTTTGGACACACAGAGGAGGGATAGTGATTTAGAGGGATGTTGAGGCATAAGCTGCCAGACAGGAGGTTTAGAGGTTGACCATTAAGGAGAATTCTTTGTAGTCGAGTTTGCTAAAAAGAAATAGGATTTGGTGGGTGATTAAATGGCCATATTGGATCGTAAATATATTCTGATCTAGTTGGATTATGCCAGTATGATGCACTTTTTGTTGAACGTAAATCCTTTATCTTCATAATCTCAAGCTAAACAACAATCTCATCCAACACTTGTTCTGAACTCTGGGTATCACTGGTGAACTGATTTTTGACTTATCCTACAAAGGACGCACATGTCAAGTTCTTGTTTAGTCTTGGTTTTGATCTGCATGGTTGAGTTAATTAAAGAGGCAATTTGAGATAGCCAGACAAGTTTGTATGTGATTGTAATTTTAAAACCACTAAACCTGATGACATGTCCTTTCTTTTTTCTTAATGTACAATATTTGCAATAAGTGCAACAAACTAAAGGTGTTACAGAAGGAAATCACTTTGTGCAACGCATGCATATGCATTGAGTAAAACTTAGACCCACCCCAATTTTGAGGCCAAAATAATCCAAAATCAAATGGTTGCTTCTTCAGTCTATTGCAACGTATTTTATGTCCCATGTAAAGTTCAGGAAAGCATGGTAATAACGATTCCCTTTAAAGCGCCAATTGGAAAGCCATTATTTTCTTAAAGGGCTCTGTCTTTTCTGTAGTTGAAGTAATTGACAAGCCTTTAGCGGAAACATAAAGGTCACCGGCTGGATGGGGAGGAAGAGACGCTCCAGTCTTTTCTCCAGTGAAAACAGCACACGATTCTTTTGTATTGTGGCTTACCTCGATCCATACGTTAAACAGCTCCTCATGTGAACGCAGGAAGTATCCGTCTCTCTGTCAGCAATAAACACGTCCGCTGAGGCAGAAATCAGCCGCAGATGCACATTGAGTGGTTCATTTATGCAACATGGATGACTTCTGCTTTCTTAGTGTCATGCTTCTTGGTCAGTTTATAAAGAAACAGAAATATAAACATGTGCAGCATGTAAACGGGAATGGCAGTAAATGGTGATGAGCTCATTTGTAATAGCCGTTTCCCATTACTGACAAGTATTTATTAAATGTTTTCAAAAACCACTACAGCACTGAGGCATATTTCCTGGATACTATGTTTAAGCCTTTTAATGAGCAATCTACAAAAGCAATCTCAAAGTGAGCATTTTCTCAGTTCAAATCCAGAACTGCGTCTCTGTGTGCAGTTTGCATGTCCTTCCTGTGTCAGTTTTGACTACCTCCAGGTGCTTTCGGTTCCCCCTAAAACATGCTCAAATCCTCCAGCTGCTTAAGTCAGATCCTGGCTTAAGATCTGGAGAAAGGTTCTTGAGCTTTCCTCTGCCTCATGTGAGTGATGGTTCAATATGTTAGGGCTGAACGGTTTTGGAACAATACAAACTTCAATTTCTAGCCTTGATTACTGAGCTCCAAACAGACAAAAAAAAAAAGACAAAACAAACCCTTGAATCTAAACCTGGCTCTATCCATTATTCAGATTTTGTTGCCAACAATATAGTCAATTTTGGCCGGTAATCTACAGGAAAGGTTTCAAATTGATACAGATATTTAAATGTTTTCCCTATTGACCTATAGTGGCTAGTACTATGTTTAATGTTGAAACCGTATTGCTTCCCCTTTTGTTTAGCTCGGTTTAGACTCTGTTTGTGTACCCACAGACTCCTAAAAGCCATGTATAGGGAGAGTAGGAGTAGAGAGTAATGCTGCTGACAAACATTGTGGGTGAATGAATGTGCATGGAAGAAAAGGCCCTGGACCAGTCAGGCCTCTTGAGATTGGAGGGTGGGATTTGTGTTTTTTCTTTGGAGTAAAAAAAAGAGGAGCGAAATGTGGGGGGTACAGCGAAAGGGCACTTTACCACAGGCTAGACTCACACAAGTGCTGACTGTAGCCAAATGGTCCCCAATGGCAGTGGTGGTGGATCTAACTCCGAATCTCGAATTGGGGAGTGACTGAAGCCGATAAGATGGCGGCAAAAGTGTCATTATCAAACGCATTGAGCGCTGATATGTCCCAGCACAGCGGGACAGGGACAGGTACGAACTTGAAACACACAGATGTAAGAAGATAGTCAAGGTGGGACTGTCAGACCAGAAGACATGACAGATCAAATGGGATAAAACTGTGCTGCCTTTAAAACAAATACACAAAAAGAGGCAAAGGGAAGGATGTTATAGTTGTATTGTTCGTGTAAGCTATGAGTTGTACAGGAGTTGTGCGTTATATTCCAAGAGTAGTTGAGTTGACTGTTGAGTAAGAGAGAAAACATAATGACATAAAGGAGAAACAGAGATTATATTTTCAGCACAGAATAAAAGTAAAAGATAGATAATGTATTTTCTTTCTGTTGACTGTTTCCTGACACTTAGCTGTGTGTGTGGCAAATTAACATCTCCGCGCCTGTCAGAGCCGCAGTTCATTTCGGCACCTCCTGGGATCTTCAGTGACACGCCCACACACGGGGGTCAGAGGTGAAGGGGCAGGGGGGTCATACCGCCTGCTGTCCCGGGACAATGGGAGCGGCGGGGGATGCCTTTGGATGTGAGGGTGCCGGTGGACCGTAGCTCAGCAGATCTCAGCGGTCACAGAAGAGCGGGGTCAGAGATGCTGATGGAGCTGACTGAGGGGAGAGGAAAGTCTGACTGGGCTGTTTTTATAGAGGTCTGTGGACAGGCGCTGGAGGGTAACGCCGCTTTAGTTACTTCACTAAGTGTATTTTTGAAGGCAAAGACCGTTTTGAGTAAAGGACAAAACATACAGTATGACCAGGAGATTTCTCTGTTTGAATATTCCAAAATTCACTGCATTTAGGTTTTGTAAAAAGGCATTTTGAAAGTAGTAAGAAGTGACTGTAGAGATTGATGTGCTGTTTGTAGTAGAGAGTGGCTATAGTGCTGTACTTTTACAGTTTAATACTCTCTCTCTCTATATATATCTGTCTGTCCGTCTGTCCGTCCCTCCCTCCCTGGAAGTCCCACAGGATCTTGGCTCGGTCATTTTCTACCACCTTTGGAGGTGTTTCCCACTTTGACCTTGGGGTTTCCAGCCCATACTCTGCACAGATGTTCCTGTACACTATGCCAGCCACTTGGTTGGTCCATGTAAGCTTTCCCTGCCAGCATCTTACACCCTGCAGTTATGTGCTGGATTGTCTCATTGGCCTCTTTGCACAGTCTACACCTGGGGTCTTGTCTGGTGTGATAGATCTGGGCCTCTATTGCTCTGGTGCTCAAGGCCTGCTCCTGTGCAGCCATGATGAGCCTCTGTGCTGTCCTTCAGGCCAGCTCTGTCTAGCCATTGGTAGGATTTCTTGATATCCGCCACTTGAGTTATGTTTCGGTGGTACATCCCGTGTAGGGCTTGTCCTCCCATGACGGGACCTCCAGCACCTCATCTTCTGTTCCCCATTGTCTGAGACATTCACTGAGCATGTCATCTGTTGGAGCCTTGTCCTTGATGTACTTATGGATCTTGGATGTTTCATCCTGGATAGTGGCTCTTACGCTCACTAGTCCTCGGCCTCCTTCCTTACGGCTAGTGTACAGTCTCAGGGTGCTGGATTTTGGGTGGAACTGTCAATGCATGGTTAGGCGCTTTTGTGTCTTAACATCTGTGGTCTGTATCTCACCCTTTGGCCAGCTTATTATTCCTGCAGGATATCTGATTACTGCAGGGCGTAGCTGTTTATTGCCCGGGATTTGTTCATGCCATTGAGCTGGCTTCTTAGAACCTGCCTTACTCGTTGGAGGTATTTGGCCGTAGCCACTTTCCTTCTCACCTCTTCGAGGTTGCCATTTGCTTGTGGGATTCCAAGGTATTTGTAACTGTCCTCAATGTCTGCTATTGTTCCTTCTGGGAGTGAGACCCCTTCTGTGTGGACTACCTTCCCTCTCTTAGTCACCATCCGACCACACTTCTCTAGTCCGAATGACATCCCAATGTCTGCACTGTATATCCAGTTGGTATGGATCAGTGAGTCGATGTCTCGCTCATTCTTAGCGTACAGCTTGATGTCATCCATGTAGAGGAGGTGACTGATGGTGGCCCTGTTCCTGAGTCGGTATCCATAGCCAGTCTTGTTGATTATTTGGCTGAGGGGGTTCAGACCTATGCAGAACAGCGGTGGGGACAGGGCATCTCCTTGGTATATGCCGCATTTGATGGAGACTTGTGGTTTTCCACAACCTCATCGAGTTTGCAATGAAGGCTCTTAGAGTCCTGTTGATGTTGTACAGTGCCAAGCATTCAATGATCCAAGTTTGTGGCATTGAGTCGTAGGCTTTCTTGTAATCAATCCAGGCAGTGCTCAGTATAGTTTAATTAATTTTTATATATATATATATATATATATATATATATATATATAATATATATATATATATATATATATAATATATATATATATATATATACACACACACATATACACGCGTTGGTTACTCCAGCAGATCCCAGGAAATACATCAGACATCTTGGTCCAGAAAAGTGCAGTTCTAGGAACTGCAAAGATACTGCGCAGAACCCTCAAGCTCCCAGGACTCTGGTAGAGGACCCGAGCTTGGAGGAAAAAGAGACCGCTCGCGGAGAGTGAGGAAGAGTGTTTATATATATATATATATATATATATAAATATAAATAATTAAAAAATATTTTACATATTATTTTTACTTGAAATCACTTTGGTAGGGTAGAGGACATGTAGGTGTCCTTGGGAATTTTTTTTGTGTTCCAAAAAGTTGGAAAACTATTACTTTGGCACAGTTATCAGTAACAGATAGGCTATAGACGGCTTACAGTAAGCGCCTGAGGGTGAAACAAAGGGCGAAGATAACTACACCTTCACCTTCCACTACACAACTACTTTAACAAATGCTGAATTAATTATGTATTTTCTACCAAACAAAGATGCAGAGACATGGAGAAGGTGCAAAGTGATTCAACAACCCATAAATATATAACGTAGATCAGTGTTTTTCCGCAAATAATGTGCCATTGTCAAGTCTCTGTGCTGTCTAGTGATCGGCAGAGTAACCATGTAAAACTCTTCCATATCAGAAAGTGACCGCAGGTAGCTAATTTCTTTGAGACAAGAGAATTAGTGATGCATGGATGTGACAGGTGGCCGTGACAGAAGCATTGTGGCTAGCAAAGTGTTCCTATTCAAGACACTTTGATGAGAACCACTTTATATTGTGAATATAGGCTACAGAGTTAAATTTTTTAACGTTTTCTGCTGGTGGTGTGCCTCGTAATTTTTTTCAATAAAAAAAAAAGTGCCTTGTGTAACACCTACGCTGTTAGGCAAAGGACTGTAGGGTATGGACCAGTTCTAGATTCGAAAGGAGTGGTGTGTAATTCAAAATGAGAGCCAAAGTCAATAAGTTTAAATGGAAAAGCCGGCAATTTACTTAACATAGATAATAAAAGGACAGACAAACATCAAACATTAATACGGGCACTTCTGTTAGTTACCTGTTAAACCTTTGTATTGTTTAAACTTTGAGATGAGTTCAATAAAAAAAGGTATGTTTCACTTATTTCCTCATTTCAACAAGTTTTGTTTTATGACCGGTCATTTAGTTACTTTGAGTGTTTTTAATTTAAACCTATTCTTAAATTACTTTAATTTAAGTTTAATCTTGGTTTCAGGTTTATATTATTCACTCTTTTCAATTTTCAAACACGTTTTGTCACTTTAAAAATGACACCATAGGTACCCTTTAAATACATAAATAAAACAATTATCAAAAGGATCCAGTAAACAATTTGGCTTGCAAAGCAATAACAAAAAGAAAATGGCTTCTAATTGTCCAAAAACTTAGCAAAACTTAAATTGTGGATATGTTCTGAGTTCAATGTAGGCGCCCTTTAACGTGCGCTCAAATCCGTTGGAAAAACTCCACAAACGCTCCTCAAACCTTGGTCTGGGAGTCAGTGAGGTTCTTTGGTGGAATGCGGACCACGCGCGCCTCGCGAGACGCTGCCGTTGATCCTGAGAATGTTCCGTTGGGTGGCTCGCCTTGGTCTCGACTCGATCCTGGGTCCAAGAACTCGATCCAAGCCCAAGAACTGAGGTGTTCTCGGGGTGGGATAAAACCTGGCCTGTGGAGCAGGCCAACAAGGATCGCAATTAGCATTAAATAAAATTACATTCAAGTAAAAACACAAATCCAGCCGCTTACAAGGCTGCGGAGGCTACGTAACTTAAGAGAGAAACAAAAAAAGAGAGGCGACCATTTGTTTTTAGCTGAGCTGCTTACTGTTACTGGGAAATAAAGCTTCTTTTCACATAAAATGAACAAACCACCGTAAAAATAATCAACATTGTGACCAACAGAAATAAAAGTAGAAATGCAGAAAACGTTAAGTTACCGTTATCTGGTCCCTGCCGTCTCGGGCAAAAGCGTAACTGCCTCGTTTAACCGCAGCGACAAACGCTGTGTAAAAGAATACATTTATATTAACTTCAGCACCAAATGCTGGACAAGAGAAATAAAAATAAAAGAGCAAATATATTGTTACCGTTTCTTTGCTCTCTGCCGTCTCAAGCAAAAGCATCGGCCTCGTTTAACCGCAGGCGACAAACACTGTACAATAAATAAGTTTGCGTCAACTTCAGCTTCAAATGCTGAGCAACAAACAAAAACTTTCCAAATAAATAACTCACCGAGACTACTCTCAAAGGTTTCACGTCTCGTAGACACACTCTTCCCTCAACCCGGCAAGGCAAACGGTGTGTAAGATCACTTTTCGGTGTAGTTTGGGTCAGTTTTGTTCGTAACGGCTGCACTGCTCTACTCGCCCGTGCGCTCTTTTCAGACTCCTGCCGCTGACTGAGCCTCGGCCAGGTGGGGGAGGGGCATACGCTGAGAGCGTCTTGAATCAGTTATATTGATAACGGTTTACAATGTAACTTTTTATAATAACATTGTAAATCCCACTAATTATATATTTAATGTCACGTAGTTTTTTAACTGTTTTAAGCGAATATTTAATTAGGTTATTTATGAATATTTATAAGGTTATTTATTGTTAGGTTTTGTCCAGTTACACCAGTGTTTATTTGTAACGGGGGTTACACTTGCCTCAAAAAAAGTTGAAAAACACTGACGTAGATAATAGAGAATGCTAACCATGATGCTAACGTTCCCTTACGTGGCCCGATGTGATCTCAAACTGAGAAAATATGATTTCCATAACAAACTACATTCCCCATCGGTTAGGCTGCATCTATTGTGGTAATTTTGCCAAAGCACAGGTAATGAGTCGAAATGGTCGCTGTATCCCATGTCATCTCATTTGATGAGATCAGTACAGGACGAAACAACATGCCAAAATAAAATTGCATGAATTGTATGCCCATCTGTTGCCCCTGGCCTTGTAGAATGCAGTGTTAAACATAAAACCTGCTCACATTGGCCTCCTGTACGCTACAGTGCCCAGCGCCATGTGCTGTGATTCAGCCTTACATCATGTCCACGCTCTGTGTGCCAATGTACGGGTCCTCGACACTGTCACTTGCGTCGCTCTGAGCAGAAGGGACTCTCGCTCTCTGAAGGTTCAAGCCGAGAAGAGTTTCTTTCAGGCGGTCAAGGCAAGGCAACTTTATTTATACCGCGCATTTCGTACACAAGGCAACTCAATGCGCCTAAAAGGAGGGGATGCTGACAAAGTGTAAGGCCTACAGCTACATCCCTTCAACTTCTTTTCAAAGACTGAAGAAGAAATGTGTTTTGCAGAAAGCAAACACAACATTTAACCAAAGATATTTGTATATTCCTGTCTTTGTTATATTGCATCGTTCAACTTTTTATTATTATTTTCCTATTGTTTAAAACCTCTGTATATTATCTCAACCATTCGCCTGTTTCCAAACACAATCAGTGAAATTCTGCTGAGCTCCTCTTAAGTTCCCCTTGAAACCTCTCAAACAGCAGTGACTGAGTGGAGCAAATTGTTGTGTGTTCATTGGCAGCTGTTGGTTTGGGCGCTGCCTTGTCAATAGCGATGGGCAGAGGTCCTATGTGATTGTGTAGCGCTAATTCAATTGTATCGATGCATGTCTACAACACCAACGGGAAGTCCTATTGAGAACCTGTCAGCCATTGATTTCTTATGCAACACGCGCTTACATTCGCCTCTTTTTTTTCATGTGCTGCTCAATGTGACACGAGCAGCTTAAATTACAATCGGGAGGCGCAGTCACTATAGGAAAACCATACTACCGAGGTTGATTTGTTTTAGTGAAGTATCATAGGGTAATGGGTAATATTGCATTTATTTATAGGGCATTTATTTTTCTTGTACCCTAAATTAACTGTATAGATTTTTGAAAATGTAGAAACCAACTAAAGCTCTTCATTGCAAGTCTTTAAAACAAACTTTCCTATATTTAATTTTTACGTTTTGCTGTTGTTTCCCCCCGTATAGTGAAATCATTTAAATTCCCAACGGTGGATATGAAAGTAAGAGCAAAGAATGTTTCCACTTGAACATTTTTTCCGAGCTTATGTCCCAGGTGGTCTTGTGAAAGGGTGTAGACTATACATCAATAACATTTCTACTCCACCTGGTTGGGTCTTTTTGTTGGTTTCTGATCTGCTTAGCGTATAGACGTTGAGTGGTTTGGTCCTCAGTGAGACATGCGCTGAGAAAAGCCTGTTTGTTGGACCAGGGGTTTTGGAAAATCTCCCTCTGTCTGCAGCCGTCAGCGCTGGCAGGTACCGCTCCACTCGGGACAGGAATGTGTTTAACTTTGGGCTCCTTTTAGAGAAACTATTGATTCATCTCCAAACTCCTTCAGCTGCACTGAGCCTCTTGTTGAGAACTGATCCACTAAATATTAAAACGGCCCCGACTGAGGTTTCTTAGTCTTAATCCCAACACTACTCCTCATAACAACTTAACTTTTCTTTTACTGTCACTACTAGACTCCTGAGGCATAGCAAACCTAATGTGTTAAACATTGGTGTAGCGTTTTAGTAAGTAATCTTTATTTATATAGTGCTTTTCACAGACCGAGGTCACAAAGTGCTTTACACTGGACAACAACAAACTACAAACAATTGAAAAAAGTGCATTCATAGAGGCAGCACTATTGGCTCTGGAAAGCCTGTTTAAACGGATGAGTCTTAAGTTGCTTTTTAAAAGTCTCCACAGATTCAAGGGAGCGCAAGGACCGATGAAGTTCATTCCAGAGACGGGACACAACGGCTTTAAAGGAACAGGCCACCGTTTTTGCATACTGAGATATGTTCTTACCTGAGCTTAGACGAGTTTATACGTACCTGTCTGGTCTTTGTGCGTGCCCGTGGAGCTTGGTCGCTTCTAACTTCACCCCAGTTTGGAGCTATAGGGATATGCTGGGAGAGGCCAAATCTTTGGTCGTTTTGCGTGACTGAGGGCGCGCACAAAGACCAGACAGGTACGTATCAACTCGTCTGAGCTCAGGTAAGAACATATCTCAGTACGTAAAAACGGTGGCCTGTTCCTTTTTAAAGGACCTGTCTCTTCGGGTTTTGTAACGGGTCCAAGGAATCGTAAGCAGGTTGTGACCTGAAGACCTCAGACTCCGAGCTGAAGTGTAGGGCTGGATTAGGTCAATGATACAAACTGGAACCTGTCCGTGAAGTGCCCTGAAAGTCAGAACCAGAATTTTAAAGTTCATTCTGAAGGCAACAGGAAGCCAATGGGGAGACTTCAGAACAGCAGTAATGGGCTCTCCTGTTGGTGCGGGTCAGGAGCCTCGCTGCCGAGTTTTGAACATACTGTAGTTGGGTCAGCTCCTTTTTATTTAGTCAGGTGAACAGGCTGTTGCAATAGTCCAACCATGACAACACAAAAGCATGAATAATGGTCTCCAGCTATTTCTATGAGACCAAATGTCTCAGCTTGGCGATATTACGCAAATGAAAGAAACAGTTCCTTAATAACTTTTTCAAATGCTGCAATAGAGACATGTCTTCATCAAAGATAACTCAGAGGTTTCGCAAACTAGTCTTGACTGACATGCTCAGGTCTCCCAGGTGTTGCTTAATACCAGAGATGACACTGTCAGGGGCAGCAATGAGTGTCTCAGTTTTCTCTACATCTGCTGCTGTAGGTAAGTTGGTTGGTGGCGGGCCTAATTTTTTCCCTTGTCAATATATTAAGGCCTTATACAGTGCCTCTCGAAAGTACCTAAAACACCAACTTTTGCACACTTTGTCATGTTTACAACCATGAACATAAAGATTTTATTTTGAATTTTTTTACTGAAAGTTCACACCAGTAACAGACAACTGTGAAGTGAAAGCAAAATGATACATGATTCTGTTGTTTTTCAAAAAATAGAAAAGTGGGGCGTGCACAAGTATTCATACAGCATTTTTCTGAGTGCATTAAATTGCCTTTATAACATTCCTAATGACTGCAGAATGTTCACACCTTGCCCTAACTATTAAATAGAGGCCACCTGTGTGTAATCTACTCTCAGTATAATTCCAGCTGGGCCTCAGAGCTATGGTCGGAGTGTATTGGTCACTAAGCAACATCATGAAGGCCAAGGAGCACACCAGAGAGGTCGGGGATAAAGCTGTGGAGAAGTTTAAAGCAGCGTTAAGTTATACACAGATTTCCCAAGATTTGAACATCTCACGAGCACTGTTCAATCCATCATTCGGAAATGGAAAGAGTATAGCACCACTGTGAACTTACCAAGACACGGCCGTCCACCTAAACTAACAGACCGAACAAGGAGAGCACTGGTCAGAAATGCAACCAAGTGCCCAAGATAACTCTGGAGGAGCTGCGATGTACTTCCGCTGAGCTGGGGGAATCTGTACATGGGACAACTATAAGTCGTACTCAACACAAATCTGGCCTTCATGGACGAGTGGCAAGAAGAAAGCCATTATTGAAAGGAAGCCATAAGAAATCCCATTTGAAGTTTGCTAGAAGTCATATGGAGGACACAGCTACCATGTGGAAGAAGGTGCTTTGGTCAGATGAGGCAAAAATTGAACTTTTTGGCCCAAATGCAAAACGTTATGTATGGCACAAATCTAACACTGTTCATCGTCCTGAGTGCACCATCCCCAGTGTCAAATATGGTGGGGGGAACATCACTGGGAAGATTGTAGGAATAGTTAGGAAGATGGATGGAGCCAAATACAGAGACATTTTGGAGGAAAACCTGCTGGAGTCAGCAAGAGAATTGAGGCTGGGGCGGAGATTCACCTTCCAGCAGGACAATGACCCTAAACACAAATCTAAATCTACAATGGAATGGTTTAAAAACAAACATATTAATGTGTTAGAGTGGCCCAGTCAAAGTCCTGACCTAAATCCTATTGAAAATCTGTGGAAAGACCTGGAAACTGCTGTTCACAAACGCTCTTCTAATTTGACAGAGCTTGAGTTGTTTTGTAAAGAGGAATGGGCTAAAATGTCAGTCTCTAGATGTGCAAATATTGTAGTGTCATACCCCAAAAGCCTTGCTGCTGTTATTGCAGTAAAAAAGGGTTCCACAAAGTATTAATTCATGCTGTATGAATACTTGTGCACCTGCCCGACTTTTCGGTTTTCTATTTTTGGAAAAATAACAGAATCATGTATCATTTTGCTTTCACATCAGTTGTCTGTTACTTGTGTGTGAACTTTCAGTAAAAAAATTCTAAATAAAATCTTTATGGTTGTTGACAAAATGTACAAAAGTTCAAGGTGTATTAGTACTTTCGAGAGGCACTGTAGTTCCCATGCTTATCCAAACACTTTGAAAAAATATCTGGTATTCTAAGTGATTGGTCCTCAAGATATTTACACCCAACAATGGTCTAAACTGTTTATGCCTAAAGTTGGTGTCTTGCCCATAGACATATTATTAATAGACCGTCATTCCTCACTCCTCCCCGTTTACCACAATGACCACGTTCGAGGGGGAAATCATGGCGGATTTACAGGCTCCTCCTCCCCAGCTCTGACGAGCATGTTCCTAATAAGGGCATAAGGGGGGAGCTTCACTGTAGACTCGGCCCTTGCGTGACGTGTAGCTCGCGCAGCTCCAATGCCAACAGTCAGACCCCCGTTAAGTAGGAGATTTCTAAAAAAAATTGCTACCATAACCAGCCCGGTGCCCCAGATTGTTTTAACCCAGCGTAATCACAGGAGGAATATCTAGCTCTAGCCACTTCTAAAACATTAGGCACCGGGCATTAAAGCTGTTTTTAACGTGTCTAAAGTCCAATGCATTCCAATGGGGAATAGCGGCCATATGGAGGTACTACAGCAATAGCGGAGCAATGGCGGCCTCCAGTGTCGTAGTCACAAAGCAGAGCAGTCAGCGGCCATTGGTCTTACCTGAGGACACATAACAATGCCCTAATACTATGAAAATGTTTTATGTACGGCAGCCTGCATGACGTCTGTACAATACAATAGCTAAGTCAACATTTTACTTCAAGTACAGGTTATTATTTGCATTTGTTCCCTTCAATATCACAGTGTGTTGTGACCAGACAGACCTGTACTTTGTTCTAATGGCTCCCCACGCCTCTGCTGCGTGCACATACCGCCGGTGTGAACATTACATATTGGTCAAAGACGTGGGCGTTCGTGACTAATCTTCAACTACAGATGATGCTGACGTGTGATGATCTTATTCAGCCATTTCCCCCCCCCTGTAACTCTGTGGCCTATTCTGTCCTTGGAATATTACGTGCGCCACTTTGCATAAAACGAGCAGCCGAAGCACAACCTGTTCTTCCTGTTATGAGTGACGTGTGGGCTGTCAGCAAAGTTACTCCCACTCGCTTTGACTCCGGGTCCACAAAACGGAGCGTCCGGAGCGCCACTGGCCTCAAAGCTGCAGTATTTGACCAAGTTATCTAATGTTCTGATGCCTCTGCGAGATTTACCCTTTGGTGTTGACATCTAATGAAAGCAAAAGATTGATTTAAGATTCATTCATATAAGATTCATTAAAAATCCCGTTAGAATTAAATGTTTTGCCCAAATATGTTGCTGGTGCTTAAATGTCCTTGTGGGAGATGTGTGTATATATTCTCTTTATGCCTTATGGAAGTGTTGGATACATATTAAAAGGTCTCTTGATAAAACAATCAATTTTCATATAAAATAAAAACTCTTTACTATTATGGTTCATTAAAATACACCTGCAGTCTGAATGTAGCCTCAGACGCTCCCATGACGATTTTGAGTTTGTCCAAAGTTTGGATTTCATTTCTACTAATTGCCCAGCTCTACTTGTGTACCACAGCACTGCTTTTCTTCATAAGCCTTTTTGAATTAAAGCTATGCATCGTATGGTACTGAGCCTCAAAATGACTGACAGCGCCTCTTTATACATGTCTTGGTTCTGTTCAAAGGCTGCTTTGAGGAAAGTGAATGAGGAGGAGAAACTGGAGCTTTAGAGGGATCACAGAGGAGACTGAAGTCATTGTGTTTCAGGAAGTCGACGGGCCCTGTTTGTGGAGATACACAAAATAAAAGAGCTTTGAAAATACTGCTCACGTTTTCTGGGCCTATTATGATGGAAATCTCGTGCTGTGTGTGTGTGTGTGTGTGTGTGATGCTTATATTAGATTACAAGAACAGGCTACTAAAACAAGTTAATGTACAACCTTTTTCAGCACTGTACAACTAAGTAGACTAGAAAACGTTTTAGCGTAGTCCCGACCTCGCATTGGTAAAGGTGTCTAATCCTGCACTTGTGATGTAGGTCATGGCTTGGTATCCAGTGCTTCTCAAACTTTCCGCACCAGGTACAACCTAAAAAAAAAAGTCTCTCACCAGCAGTTCTATAAAATGACTATACCTAGTGAAAACTTGGAATGAATGAGTGCCACAGCTTTAGAAACAATGTTGTATTACCTGACAGAGGATCTATCTGCAGAAGACGATAATAGAGTATCATAATGGTTTTGGCTTTCCATAATAAAGAAAATGTATTTAAAAAAAAAAAAAAGTATTATGCTATCCATAGATTCCTAAAATAATTACAATTCATGTCTGATGCATTGTAGTCCTTGTGTTGGTGTGCTCAGTGAAAGCTGATCGGTTTCTGTGTAAATAATCTACTGGATTGATTTTGGGTTTCAAACCAGCATTAATTGCATTGACAAAATGTGAGGCTGTTGGCATTCACGCAATGTCAGAGGAGCGTAACTTCCATATGGTCTCACAGATGCCGCTTTCACACTCATTATTCAGAGCAAATGTAATGGAAAACCGTATGGACTAAACAAACGGGACTTGTCTAAACTGGGATGAACCTAATAGGCAATGCCGGGTCTGAACTATAGGACTACCCCAAGGACTAAAACTAAAAAAATCATGAATCTATGAAAAATCAGCTCGGATTGCCTGTGTGTGTGTGTGTGCGCGCTGAGGGACACATTTTTATTAAAACACATTGCCACCAGCACAGACTGTACAAGTGCATCAGACCTAGAGTAATCTGTCCCCTCTGCCGATGCGTTCTGGGACCTCTTTTATTCAGAGCTTGTGTGCTAATATCAGAACGCTCTGTGCTGCTCGAGGGGACAGTCCGAGAGTACAGCTGTAATAAAATGGTCCGGTCTGGGAAGAGGCAGGAGACTCTTGCGTCTTTCGTTGTATTATTTTCTGTCAATGTTGGCATTAGCAAATCAAGATTGATATTTGACAGTGACATAGCCGTTATTATCCAATTCTATTAGTCTGGTGACATTTTGGTTGAGACTCTAATTTGTCATTTGAACATGTCGACCAAAATGCTGAATGCAAGAAATTTCCACTTCCTGGAGAATCTCTTTCATTGCGTTTTTACTTGTTTTCGTCTCCCTTTTGGGGCCACAACAGCAAATTGTGTATGCGTACAGACATTTCACCTGGACTGACACGAATAGGAGACTGTTCCATAAGAGAAGCCATCTTAAATTACCCTGGAATTTGTTTAGATGTTAGATTTAGTATTGATTAGTATTTGGATATGTTTTTTTTTGTTTTGTTTGACAACTATTCATATGAAATCATTACCATATCTTTTTTTTAACAATATTGGGACTGCATAATTGGCTTGTATGAACATCTTTGACAGTATATGACAGTGTTGGACAGCTGCAGGACGCTTCTCTGAAGCAGGTGGACACTCTGAGCTCGTCTTTAAAATAACTCAGTTTGACGTTGATGGATTTGACATAAACTCGCTGAAATAGGAGTGTGTTTTTATCACGGCACAGATGCGATAGGACCGAGCAGCACTGGCAATTACCGACTTAACAGCATTGATTTTTCCTCATTATCTAAAATGGCCAGTTTCTTGGGCGACAAAGTTGTTAATAATATGATGTTATACGGGTAATAATTGGACGATATATTAACATTGATAGTGATAGTCTGCACATTGTTCTTTTTGGATAAAAATGTATTTGCAACCTCTTCCACTGACCTCTCTGCTTCTTCTTACTAATGTCTAGGTGATTTCAGTATTTGGAGAAATCTCTCCCATTGTATGTTATTTGTTGAAAATCCTTTATTGCTTACACCAGTGAGCCGTGAATCCGGTCCATAATCCAGGACATTGCAACCGTGTCATGTCGTGGCTGTGTTGCTCAATGGCTGCTTTGACTTGCAGTTCTGATGAAGTGAAACCAACACTGCAGCACTGTATTTTGCCTTTTTAGGTGTGTAAAATCTAGAGAGGGATTTCTCGGTTCCAGGGCAGACCAGGGAGGAAGTGTGGAGCGCGCATGATAAGAGGGAAAACTGTGAGGGTATATTTGTCCTTCATGCCTTCGTGCACACATTTGCCTTTGCACGTTGAACACACTCGGACTAAGAATAATCTATAATGATCCTGGTTATGCGTCTACTATACATGTATCTCACTCTATTTTATTCTTTTTCTGGATTCATCTTGGTTTAGTTCAATGCCGTTTTTCCTTTTTACTTCTGCTTTGTGGATGGTCGAATATTCAAACCTTTTGTTTCAGATTGAGTGTCTCTTTTTTTTCTTCTTGTTTTGGGAAGCTCATCATTATCTCACTGCCTCCCACAACCTCCGCATCAGCAAATATGCCGTATAGTTACACTTAATTGCACATTATAGTGAAGTGGTTTCTTTCGAAGGAGATAATTTTGTTTAAATATATAGTTACGAGCCGAGGATCAACACGAGCCGACTGCTAAGTGACTATTGTCGGCCAGTCGTGCGTGTTTGCGGGAGACTTTTGGCTAACTTTAGATGTATCCAGTCAGCAGCACTTTGGAGAGCTGTAAGCTATTAGAGAGAGAGATGGGGAACTAATCCTTTTTAATTTTTAATTCAAACATTACTGTCCTGTAGTGTTTCCGCGAAAGGATTGTGTCCAGGAACTGACTTCCTCTTTTAGCAAAACATGCAATATTTTATAGACGCGATTAATGTGTAAACAACTGTGTGAACTATGCATTTCAGGTGCACAAATATGCTCAAATGTTTAGTTTTGAGTGTGTTTTTATTAGGGTTTTTTTTGACAGGATTTTGCCAATTTAAAACTGTTGGTGATCTGATTGAAAGAATGAACAAGCCTGATTATGTTTAAATATGGGCAACTTTTAATAGTCTGCCAACAATATACTTTATAGGCTGTTTGTTCCATATCAAGGACCAAGAAAGACTAGATCCATTTCGTCATGCATGGGTGAATTTAAATATGTTTTTTCTCCTCTGTTCTGTTCTCGGCAGCTCCATCACGTGTTGCGTTGATTACGTCACATTACGTCCCTCTGGATGGTCGACTGGAGTATGTGACTGTGTTGTTTTGCTCTGGTCTTGATTGGGTCCCAGTCGTTCTGTCGTTTCCTGTTATTGCCTGTGTCCCAGTGAGGAGCTTCTTCCTGTTCACACAAACTTACCAAACTCTGCTCTGATCTGCACCAGGACAGCAACAAGAGAGACCTTTTGAACACAGGTCACACCTTGGATTTTAAGATGAACAACTTTAATTATTGTTAAATTGAAAGAACAAAAAAATGGTAATGTTAAATTTTTCTGCCAAATACAAAAAACTCTCCTCAGCACCACAATTTACAACAACTATATGGATGTATGGACAGAGAGAGATGCTGCAAATATACTTTATTTCCATCCAAAATATAATATCAACTCTATCTGTCTCCTGTCTATGTTCACCATGTCATGTCTAGTTCTGGAGTGACTGCATGGCCGTTTCTCTGTGTCCTTGTGTGCTCCAGCTATATTTCCCGCAATCCGTTTTGCTTTGACCACATGGATGGTAAATGGTCTCAAGTTATATAGAGCTTTTCCACCTTCATTAGGCACTCAAAGCGCTTTACAGCAAGGATCCACTCACCCATTCATCATTCACACCAGTGTACGCAGACACTGGAGGTGAAGTGTCTTGCCCAAAGACACGACGACAATGTGCACCTTCAGGAGGCGGGATTCGAACCCCCATGACCTTCCGATCATGAGACGACGCTCTGTGCAACCGTCGCCCCCGCAAGCCTCCGCCTGCGGCGGCCCCTCCTCCGCCTGGTGCACCGAGCCGCGCTTCAGCTGATCAACATCTGATCGCACGCATGTAAATAAACAAGGCTATATGACCCATTTCAATCAATCCAATCAATCAATCAAACTTTATTTATAAAGCGCTTTTCATACCGAAAGGTATCACAAAGTGCTTTACAGATAGCATTTAAAACAATACGCCCAGCATCATACATCCATACACACATACATATATTACTGGGTTTCTGGGCAGAAGTGTTGAAACAACTTTGGTCAAACTTTCATTTTCTCACAACGATCAGCAATAGATGAATTTAAAGTCGTATGTCATGAACAGGTTATTGAGGACATATGCATTTAATTTTGACATTGTTTTATTAAGGAGGAACTGCACACAAATCTTTGTATGGGAACTTCAGAAACTGTGTCAGTTTTTAAACATTTATATTTTACCTATTTTTTTTTTATTTCAGTTTGCACATAATGTATACATTTTGAATTACTTTACATATAATGCCTTATTTATGTATAAATACATAATGTGAAATTGACTAAAAGTACACATTTTATTTTGTTTTCTACAAAAGTTTGTAATTGATGTCTTTTAAAAACATCTGTCCACTTCGCCTGTTGTGTCTCACCCTTTTAATTTCATATGAGGTGATTTTAATTTTTTATAAAAGCTCAGCCCCATGTTCATGTGCTAATTCACTTGTTCCAAACGCTGAAAAAGCCGAGTCCACACTCGTGCACTCCTCAAGTCCGTACTCCGAGTGTGCACCCGCAAGTCCGTACCCAGGAGGTCACAAGTACAGAGTCTGAGAATTGAGAACTGCCCAAGTTTCTTCCCGTCTCACGCTGATGTCATTATGAAAGCCGTGTCATAACTCACTCCTGGGACAAGAATGTAAACAGTCTGCAGCAGCACTGGGCCTCAGTGCCAGTAAACATGCTCCCCGGTGCATCATGGGGTTGTTTTTTTGTATGTTGTCAGTAAGAGTTGTGAATTGAGGGGAACAAAGCTAGTTTTAGTTTTTTTTAGAAATTTAGAAAACTTTATAATAAAACACATGCTTAAAAAATAATAATAATTTAAGTGCTGTTGCCTATAAATAAAGTAGGATTTAATAATTAACCACTGCTCTAAAAGCAAAACACTGTAAATATTTACTTGTATATTTACTAGTATACTTCTTACTTCTACTACTTCTACAGTAAGTACTTTTTTTCTTCATGCAGATTTTTCAAACTTTCCCTCGCACTGTTGAAAGCTGATAGAATCACTGCATAATGTGGAGAAATCTATAGCCTAAAGTGCTGCACGTGATTGAATGAAAGGGCAAACACATTATTGCTTGGAGTCACGGCAGAGACGCATTTACAGTTAACCCCCCTCAAACGGACTATTGCCCTCAAGTCTACGCATGTGAAACTGTCTATAAAGAGCTGAATATCGGCTTTTGTGTTGAAACTGAGGGCACAGTTACTATCACTATATTTGGCGGGGCAATTTGGGAGGACAGTAAATATTCTTCATGGCTTTCAATGGGCTTTTGTGGGTCTAAAATGGGATGTAATTGGATTAGAGTTGGTCTTGGGTTAGTCGTATTGAAACAGTGCTGCATTGTTCCCTTTTGTTATGCATGGACGTTTTAATATTATGGTCTGATAAAGAAGACACTGAGCAGATGGGACCAGGCCTAAGGCTACAGAATGAAAAGGCTGAAGTATTTTAAACCACAAAAAATATTTAGAGGGTTTCATTAAGTTATGAATACTGGCTGGTACCAAAAATCAAAGCTTCTATTTATTTCCACAATACATTTTGGTTGGTTCTGGCTGGTCAATTTAAGCAATATAGATTAATTCAGTGTATCATAGGTGACTGAAGCTTAAGTGTGTATTGCCAATAATCAAATACAAACTAGCTTCACTTTATTCTTCCTGTTTGTTGCTTGCTAACAATGACAGGTTTTACCCATAAACTCGAGGTGAATGTAGTCCTTTTTTTTTGTTATTATTGCAAATCAGAGCTTTTTATTTACCCATGTGTCAAACAGGAAAAAGTGCAAGCTGTTACAAACAATGCGCCTGTGGTCTGTGTGCCTTCAGCTGGAGAGACCACCAGGAAGTGGAGCTATTTGTGGGGGTGCATGGAGCGGGACAGAGGCCTCACAGGGGTGACCGTGCTCGGGACAGTGCTTGGGAGTAGCAGTGGGGGGGCTTTTCTTCAGGGGGTTCCACATGGCAGAGGTCAGAACAACACAGGAGCAGGAAGCAGCTTCCCTGTGATGGAGAAACAGAACAGATCAAACATGGGGCAGAGGACATGACATGAATCTGTCATTAAAGGCGTCTCTCAGGGACCAATAGACCCCTGTGTCCCGCCAACACGCACAACATCTGTACCTTGTCTCAGGAACGTAATGCGTATAACTTTTCCACAATCCTAAGCCATCACTACCTTCAGGTTACTAAGGTTGTTAACATCCAATTGCTATTTTTGCATATGCCCCCTTTAAGTAGCACCTGTCATTTCTAAACTTGTCGAGGGTTTCCCAGCCGTTGCATGTTTTTTTTTTTTTTTTTGCAATGCTGTGTAACATGGCTGCTGACTTCTAAGGCCTCATCAAATTCAGGGTTTTCACTCATCCTCCCTTCCACATAACATTCTTCCTTTGGAAAATGTATCCCTTAAAACATTGCCAATGCCAAACTTGTTTGAGTTTACAGTTTTCCCCTGCGCACATCACGAACACACATCTCTTCTGTTTTACAGCCTTGTATCCTGCCGGACTGTAAAGCTCCTTGTTATGCCCCTCTGTATGTCATTTCATGGTTTTCGGAGCGAGGGTCCCGGTCTAGACGCTGACTGAGGGATGTGCTGGAAATCGATTTGGACCGTATGAGAGCAATTTCATGTCTCTTCGCGTGTCTTCAAACACCACCCCCCCCCCTCCCCGGGCCGCTGTTCTCATGTCCCACACGTGTATGATAGTGTGCTGTACAGCATATAGGACGTACTCAAGGGTACTCTGTCACCCCACTGGCGTCCTTCCTCTGCTCGCCTCCGCATGACCTTGATTGTTCACTTTTGTTAAGGCTCAGGATGCATCTCCTTATTGCACTCCTGTTAAAACCCCTCAGTGCCTGGCTTCCCAAGAGTCAGCATTTCCCTTTAATGTCCCGTAGAAGGAAAACTCTGTTATAATTACCATGGTCACTGCACACTTCTGGTATCGCAATGTCTTCTACATATCACCATCTCAAAAAATATGTTGTATTTCTTTTTCTACTGAAGACCGTTTTGTAATGGTATGGCATGTTTAATTATTATTTATGTTTTGTTGTTTGAGTCAACAATGAAGCTAGAGTTGTAGTACACACATCACATTATTGTTGCGTTTTCGTCTCTTCTTTATCTCTTCATGGCGTGTTTTTCTTGCTATTTCATCACTTTTTTCCGTTCCTTTTTTGACTCGTCGTGTTTTCACCAGTTTTTCACTGCTTTTTTTTTTTTGCGTTCTCGTCACATTTTTTGTCGCTCTTTTATGTTGCTTTTTAGTCTTTTTTTTGTCGCTATTTTGACTTTTTTTTTTTTTTTTTTCAAGAAGCTTTTAAATTTGGGTAATGCCGAAATGTAGAAGATGTGCTCGGTTCAGGTGAGGGGTAAGAGGTTAAAATAAAGATTGTGTTCACATTATAAGCACGTCGAGGAGCACTGACACTTGAAAGAAGACAGACGGGAACTGCTAAACTAACAGGCTACTATTGAATCACATGCATTTCAAAATGAGTTAGACTAAACTACATTGTAAGCAGGTTTTAACATCAGACCCCATAGAGACTGATTTGTTGTTCTCTGTATAGGATATTGTGCTGCCTAAACAACCTATAGTTTAGCCATTTTGCTCATTTCCCGAGGCAGGACACCTCACCCACACTGCCCACTCCAGAGTCGACAGTTCCGATGTGACTTCTGATCAATTGCTATACCACAAAGGGAAAAATATGAATACGATTTCGAACAAAACAAACAAAAAATGTTGTTGGTGCTGATTCAAGACGTCATCTGGAAATCTCACAAGAATTTTGGACTACACGTAAAATTGCTCCCAAGATACCTACTCCACCCACACAGGCCCAGCAAAGCGGGTTTTAAACATCGTCATCGTCCTCAGGAAAACCCATCTCCTCTTTGTTTTCCCGTGTTGTTGTTCAATCTGGTTGTGTAATAGTAGTGACTTTATGCACAGGATCCGCCCTGACTCGGACAGATGGTGCGGACCTGTCTCCATGTTAAACTCTTACAGATGTCCGAACACGGTGTACTGTAGAAATGCAGATTTTGTTCTTGGCCTTTGCCGCTCAAAACCCCGAGTCTAAACGATGCAGTCATGGTTTCAAACGGGAGGGCGGTTCTGGGGCTCAAATATGAAGGAATCGGAACCAGGCGTGTCATAATGAAAAAAACAGAATCCTCAGTAATCGCGATGATCCAGTGGAGACGTTTAGAGATCTGGAACCTGAGAGTTTGCTTTTTTGAAATTTGTTCACCTCTAGTGGACATGAAACTTAACCACTGCCTCTGCGATCAAAATGTGTCAACCATATTCTCATAAAACGTTGTCTTTCCACTTGTTGCCACATTAGGCCACCTTAGGGTTTTGGATAACATCTGTCGTGCTTTGCCACTTTCTCCAGTGAGCAGTTATATGACCATGGCCTAATCCAGCCTTTTACTTTGGGACATGTAGAGGCATGTTTCAAGCCTTTTCTATTTGACGTACTCTGAGCTGTGTGCATGCCACATTTTATGCTCAATAATATTTTGCTTCATAAAGGTAATAGCCAGGAATAGTATGAATTAAAGCAGGCCAATTAATCAAAATCGCAATCTTTCTCTACTCAATAATCGTCATGGCACTTTATAATTGTCAGGTTTACATTCATTTCTTTGGCAAAACGGAACCTAGTTCTGAAGTTTGGATGAGACGATGGAAGATTTTTGTGCCCGAGATAAAACTTGAGGAAAGCCTTTTGTTTTTTTTGTTTGAGCTGAGGTTTGTATAGAGGGTGTGTCTATGTTCATGATTCAGCTACATGTTGTTATGAAAAATCAAATCAAATCGAACATCGATGAATATGAGAAAATAAATCGTGATGTTTCTGCCATATTGTCCAGCCCTAATGTGAGTAGCATACTCGCTCTGTGCATGTATCAGTCCATGTTTGATCACCGTCTCAGGCTTCAAAATAGCAACTAATGTCACATTGTCAACCTCTGCCGTTTATTGTTAATGCTGATGCTTCTATCCTTGATTCCAATGTTGTATTCCTTGTTGCTGCGAGTGTCTAAAAGAAATACAAATGTATCTTTTAATATGGTTATATGCCAAATAATTCAGCTACATTTTCACACATACAACGCGATGCATTTTACTGCAGTATTTCATGTTTTGTAAAAGTGAATATTGACGGGAATAAAAAGCCGGCCAAGTCAAAGCACAAGCCAGCGCCTGTGTGCAAAGCTCGTCTGTACAGTAGTTCATTTGAGGTTGTGAGGCACATCTTCGGCATGTTAACCTCATCAGGGCCTCAGGTGTCAAGAACGGCCATTTTGAATCGGGAAAGACATTGAAGCGAGAAGACTCAGTAGAACACGCTCCTCCTTCACCGCTCTCTGATCTTGTCGAGAAGATACGGCTGTGATCAAAGTCCCCGTCACCTGCCACGGAGGAGAGCAGCGTGACACGGTTTATCTGCGAATGTGAGGGAGGAGGTGGAGATGCAGTGGCGTGTGTTTGTGCAACAGCTGATGAGAACACATCATAGAATGAAAGGTAGAGTTCTGTTGACAGCACGTGCTGAGGGCTTAAGGAGAGATTTGACAAAGGGTGGCGTGCCAGACAATGAGACACAGGTTTATTGTAGCTAATTCTGTTATTTATTTACAATCACTTGAAACTCTTACCTTGCCTTTAAACGAGCACATTTTCTCCAGTTTGGCTTTACCCAAATCTAAAAGCTTCTCTAAAATAGCGATGAAAACACAACATAAAAGTGACAAGCAACAAAAATGTGCAACAATAACACAGTAAAAAAGCGACAAAAACATGGCTGAAAAGAAGCGGAAAAAAGACAAAAAAAACCTAGCAAAACGAAGCAACTAAAAAGTATCAGTTTTGTTTTTCTTAGCTTTCAAACTAAGACCTATGTTAAATGGTTGAATTTAGTTTAGTTCAGGCCTGGTGAAGTGTCTTGCCCAAGGACACAAAAACAGTTTTGACACGTAGGACAAACAGTTGGCCTTTTGCAGCTGAACCACTGCTGGCCCCTAATTGCAATAAAATATAAAGGAATTCAAGTTGTTTTTGGTCAGTTTTCAAACGGTAAAAAAAAAGTGACAGAAGGCGTCTCAAATACAACTGCAGTGTGTCAGAGTGAATCACTGTCAGAGTGAATCACTTTGGGCAGATGGGAACATTACAGTTTGGGGCGTAACTAAAGCGCACACAAAAAAGTATGTGTCCTGGTTATTTTCCAATGTATATATTACATAATTCATTGTACATAAAAAACAAAACAAACAAAAAACAAGCAAAATTGTACACTAATCAATATCATATCAAGGATGGAAATGACAACTGGGAAGTAGCAAGATCACGGATAATATGTACATTAATGTTCTTTTAACACAAAACTAGTGACTTTCGGGAATGTTGACTATGTTTGGCATTGATAACCATCTCTGAGTAATGATCACCTTTTGTGAGACATCGTACATGAAATGAGAGCGTAGTTGTAGTTGTGCTTCGCTTCTGTTTCTGTTCATTTTTGTTAATTATATGAACATCTCAAACAGTGCTTTGTAAGTGTGGTCCGTGTTAAAACAGCCGCTTTGAAGTGAACAGGTTCTCTTTTGCTAATGAGGCAAATCAAAATATGATGTGCTAAATGTATCATTGATAATGTGTAAAGTTAAATCACAAACGGGTACGTTGTGTGTTTGTGCATGTGTGTGTTCCTGTGCTCTTGTACTTTGTTCCTTGTAATATGTTCCTTTTGTACTATTGTGATATGTTGTTTTTTATTGTAATGATTTCAGGGGTGGACGCTCATAAGCGTTTGCTTTGGTCCTCTCCTTTTGAGCAGAACTTCAACTGCTATTAATTTATCAACAAAGAACTGAATATTTAGGATACAAAATACAACTAGGCATGTAGATAATCTGGAAAATTGTTAGTTAACTTGTGGTTTAGTGATAAAATACCACAAATATGAAGGGAAACCACAGTGGTTTGATAGTCAATGAGACATGTGCTGTATTACAACTGCTACTGTCAATTTGATCTATTAGGAAAAATCCAAAATATAGTGGACAACACTAGCCTGGGATATACCCATGCTGCTGCGTGCGCTTGAATCATTTCAAACTTCACAGCAGCCTGGGGACCATGGCCGAAATCTTCACATGGATTTGGGGACCAATCACAGAATGAGGAGGGACGGTAAGACGATGACACGCTATTCCACATACAGCTTTTAGTTTGTTTATGGATAAAAAAAAAGTGTATTTACGGATCCAACATGAAAGCAGCAGATGCGACGCCATCTTTTGATCAAGCTTTAGACCGTGTTCTAAATAGTTTAGCTCGAAAGTTTACAGCGGGTACATCATACGTCATCAGATACAATGATACAATTGGCTATGGCTACTGCAGACGCATATGAGAGACATTCGTAGCGCCCAATAAACGTATCTGGACAATCGTAAACCACACCTCCCCTATGAGAAAATTGGTGGTCCCCAGACTAAATATCACTTGTGATATTTAGTCTGGTCGATGGCCAGGCAAGGACATCACACTAATTGTGGCCAAATCCAGCCAGACTTTACATCATTTTAACCTCTGGACAAAATAGTTTTTATGTTTTTAATTTGGAGGCTTTGCCGTTCAGTTGGCATTGGAAAATAGAGGTTAGCCAGGAAACTGTTGAAAATGGACAAAAGTTAACTTATTCTTGTAATTTAGTTACATTTGTAGCATTGTTTTGTTCTTGATTTAGTAAATTAATTTAGAGAGTGCTTCTGTTATTCAATCGCAAATTTGTTTTTTGTTTTTTCTCTCCAGTTGATCACTTTGTGCTGCTGTCCCCCATATAACTTCAGAGTATTTTACTACTGCCCTTTATGAAATTGAGTTGGCCATTGCTGCCCTTTGTGTCAATTCCTCAGAGTCAGACCATGACCACTGCACTGTCTATTACACTTTGATGTAGCTTTGGGCAAGTGTGTGCAATTAAAGCCCCACTTTATGGTGTTGATCCCATGACTGTAAGAAACCATTATAGTTAGACAGGCCTATTAAAAGTGTAATGATGCCATTATCTATTGCCTATGCCACAGGAAGTCCATGGTAGTGCTGCATGTATCTGATAAAGTGTGTGGTGTCTGCTGCTATAAGCTCTCTTAAAAGATTAATGCTCTAAATAGAGGAAGAGCTTTCTACGTAAACGCCAGTCTGATCAGAAACGGGAAGGAAATGTTTACTGGCATCCGTAAGCTTTGCTAGACATAAAGAGGGGTTGAAGTCCAGGGACGCCCCGGAGAGTAACTTTTGAGAACAAAAACTGTGTTCACGCTAACAGGTGCAACGATGATGACACATTTCTTTGTCATAATGCTTTGGCTGGTTCTGGGTTTTGATCGAACAGTAGCCTGCTTCCCCGTGCGAAACACAGAAGCTGTCTGTTTGCAGTTAAAACACCAACTGTCCTTATTGTCATGTGATAATCACGGTTACCAAAAATTAGTTTGACATTCTGCCCAAAATCAATGCAAAACTTGGCAAGAGACTGTGCTGACCTTTTTTTCAGAGGAGCAAAAACATTAATAGTTCAAAATATGTCTGGATTTTGTCAGTCATCGCGCTGAAGGAAAGCCGGTGAATGGAGTTTATTATGAGTGGATGGCTTGTCATAGTGCATGCTCTGTTGGGGAAATATGTCTTTTGAGCTCGATTCGCTGCAGTTGTAACAAATGCCCTTATTGTCTCATTGGGATTACAATTGACTGTAATCAAAGTAACATCAGTACATTATGACCATTTGCTGCTTTAATACAGAATCTTTGTCAGTCTCTGTTGTTGCGGTGGTTGTAGTTCTTCAGACTATGCTTAGATCTAAACCAGGACTTTAACCAGGGTTTATATGAGGACTAGACTAAGATCTAGGCTAAACCCCCTGAGCGCTGCTCTTCTGTGATGGGAGCCCAGCTGAGACGGCAGGTTAATGACAATGCACTGATAAGCTCTGCAATTAGACAGAGCAGCTGATGTGACCTGGCTGCAAATTCTATGTATATTTTAACACCACACAACATAATAAACACCTTTTAGAACCCCACACTTTAGATGGAGCCATTTCCATAGAGTTGCATTTTATGGCTATACCACCTCAATCAATCGATTTTTCATGTGTTATTAGGTTAAACATTTATATGGGCATGTTTGAGCATATTTACCTGTTAATTATATATGTCCAATACATACAGTAGTTGTTTCATTGTTTGTTTAGTGTGAGGGAAGATAGAATAGTAGCAAAGTTATTAGTAGCTAACCATCTCGTGTGGGAGTGAATGAGTAATGGTCTCCTGCAGAGCTTTGACAAGCTTGTCAATTTTGCAAAGCACAATACAAATCTTACGCAGTATTATTATGATTAATGACCAAAAGTCATTGGTAGTCTGGTGGATTTATGTGGGGTTCACTTACAGAAAGATTTCAAAGCTGAATGAAAATCTGAATATTTTTGTGATCTTACTTTTTTCCACTTCTGCTGCCTCGCTCTCTGGTCGCCTTTTGACACTGTCCATTTTGAAAACGCACATCGAGAAAGCGACTAACAAGCTCGTCCAGTGCCATAGCCGTTGCCATGGAGACCAGCAGGGCACGATGTCTGTTTAATCACCGGTGTTGAGATGAAATTTGACAAGTCAGATTGTTTGGCTGCTGCATTGTTGCGTAACAGAAAAAAAAAACATAATATCAGACACAGGGACACGGTGTCCTGCCCATTCACGACCTTTGGTGTCAGCGTGATTCCATTATGATTTCATTCACAACTTCCTGGTCTGCATGACCTTGTACTGCTGCGTTTGCTTTGCTGAGAACATTTGTTTCATAAGAGTCAGAGTTGTTAAGAGGAAAACATTTGTTTTGATTGTGTGTGTGGAAAGGTCAGCCATTAACGCAAGAGGCATTAAGGCTTTATAAAGAATCCATGTTGTTGCAAGGCAGGGCAAGTGAGATTGGTTGATCTTTTCGCAAAACAAGGAAACACACAACAAACTCCTTCAGTCTCCCTCTTTGAAGTTATTTTTCATGAATATATTGTTCCTATGATTTAGTTCTTTTGTGTTTTCACTTTTTGTGCGATTACATTTTTTTAAATGGACATAACATGAACGCAGAGGATCTACGCGGAAGTTCGAACGATTCTGGCTTGCGTGAAGTGGGCGGGGCTACGGTGGGCGGGACCGGACGCTCGACTATAAAAGAGCCTTTACACAGCGTGTCTTTCCCGCACGCACCTGTCTCGCTGCACACTGCTGCAGAGGGGAGACAGGGCAGTGGCAGAGCGCGGGGATGGACCGACACCGTGCGCTCTCGTGCGAACGCATCCATGAGAGCGGAGAGAGACTTTTTTTAGTGATTATTTGAGCGCGTGTGATTAGCACAGCAATGCAGCGGCCCCGTTAAGAGCCTGTCACAATTGCCGCACGATTACAATGCGATCATTTGCGGCCTCAAAATATGAAGGTCGTGCCAGCGCTCTCTATTGGCGCACGGACATCTGCACGAGCGACCGCTATTGACCGCATGAAAAGATGTGAATCGCACAAAATTCAGTGGAGGTCGATTGCGACCTAATATAGCCGCAGCAGGCCGCTACAATCGCGAGAATGGTGAAAGCTAAATCGTCTCAGTTGCACAGATGGTGAGAGACTGGTGAGCGCCGCTATGCGTGCGATTCCTGCTCTAAGTATATAGAGGCTAGACGCCGTTTCCTCTTCCCCCGTTTGGTCTTCACCGTGGCTTTGGCGAGTACCTTCACTTTCGTGGCGTTGGTCTTCCTGGGTGGCATCTTGTCGACTTGTCCCTTTTGAAGTTTAGTGTGGAAGACGTGTGCACGCTTTGTCGCATGACCGGTAGCAGTGACGCACGGCTGTCCGCAATCAATGTCTTTGGCCCGTGAAACACTCGCTCACCATTCGCTTTCTTCCTTGCACCACTCGCATTTGGACACTTTCCCAATCAACCGCATCCAGTCGCAGCCCGTACTCTATTGTGACTGTGACTGCAACTTCTTAAAAGTCTACTTTGCGATCTTTGCAGCTGATGGCAATTTCAGTTTTGGCGCAGAACAAATGGGGGACAAAATCTCTGCGGTCAATGCGCCAATTGTGACGGGCCCTTTTTAAGAAGACCGTTAAGGCTGGAGCTTATCGGTCCGGGTGGACCGGCACGCAATTAATTTCATCTTCATAATAAAGTAAGTAAGTGCTTTATTGTCATTGTACAAGAGTACAACGAAATAGTGTTCAGGTGTTAGTCCTGAGCTGCTGCGGCTGAGCCGTGCTGCCACTGTGGGTCAACCTGGCCCTCATGACCTTGGAGGTCGGGGCATCTGTAGCACTCGGAAGAAACCTGGCTGGCTGCCCTCTCTCGCTGTCTCCTCTGATCCTCTGAAACGGTGCACCGCCTCCTGGGTTTGCCCCTGTTTCAGAGTGTGGTGTCCTGCACTGGTCAGCTGCTCCTCCTCCTCCTTCCTCTTCCTCCTGCAGCTCCCTCTGCTCCACAACAGTCTTTCACCATCTCCTCGTTTGTCCCTTACTTGTTTCCTGTAGATCCTCTTGTGACGCCTCCACTGTGCTGCAGCTCTGGGGCTCTTGGTGCCTCTTCAGTGTCTCAGAAGAAGAAATTTATAGGTATAATCATCATCAATTCATCACTTTTCATTAGTTTTCTTTCTATTGTAGTGGATAAAGGTTTTGAGCAGTTACTCCTGAACCGGGGATCAACTTTTCATAAACCTTTTCTTCATAATAGTTTCAGTTATCGTTGCCTTTATTAGATTGTTTATCACAACATGCAGGTTTGTGGGGAGACTGTACCCCTGAACTAAAAGGTCCCTGGTTTGCTGAGATGTTGCTGTATATTATCTTAAAGTATTTTGTCTTATGCATGGTCAGTGAGCTTAATAATAATAATAATAATAATAAATAATAATGTTATTAATAATAATAATAAGCTCCTACAGGCCTTTATGTGACAAAGTCAGTCAAAGACGAGATAATACTGCATTATAGATTAAGCCTTGCAGCAGTGGAATCAAGCAAACTGCAGGTAGGCCAAGGTCCCTGTGTTTATTTCTTCATCTTCACGACTCTGGAAAAGTCTCCTTCAGCACCCAGCAGGAGACCAGACCAATAAAGCTCTGTGTCTTTACATTTTAAGTACTGTAGACTCCTGGTAAGCTCTTTGGGGGAGAAGTGGGTTAGTTAGCTTTGTGGCATTGGCAAAATAGTTTTCTTCTGTTTACCAAAACATGTTAGATACAGAACAATTTGTGACAATACACTAAACACTAAGCTGACAATGTCCTCACCCGTCACATCATTTTGACCACAATTTGTTACTACAACTTGTACTAGAAGCAAATGTACACATAGCACGCTGAATGTACTTAAATGTGTTTTTGTTTACTTTTTTATTAATGGCCAGCATGATTATTAAAATTGTGTTAATTCCTCTTAGAGCATTATTAAAAGTAGAAATTTAGTTTTTTTCTGGGGTTGTTTGCGTTTAATACAATTCAATTCATAGGCTGTTTACTGTTTGTCTTTTGGCACATTTTTCTACGGGCGTATAAAGTAAACCTTTACCTTAGAGCTTTTCATAGGACGTATAACATTAATATTGTGTAGATAATAACACATTTATTTAACCTCAAACGATTTGCAAGTGAAACTACTTTTGCAAATGTTAACCAAATTTCAGCAGTATCAATAAAACAAATTCATCCTTCTGTTTAAAAGTATTTCCAGACGCTATGCCGTGTTGCGCTGCTGTAAAGATTTCTCATATTTTGTTAAGAGTTAAAATAAATTTAAAAAGATACTACTCGTTTTAAAACAGAGAGATCAAGTGCCAACACCCACTATTTATTTGTGCCTTTCTTTTTTAGTCTTGGCTGTTTCTCTTCACCATCATTACACCACGCTTCTGTTCAGCTCCTGGTTAGAAATAGCCAGCTGGTTTCTTCAGATGTTCCATTTTTGAGCCGTTCCTAAAATAAACAAACACAAGGTGGCCACCGTTTTGGAGAGAGAAAAACAAAAACAAACTGCATTTAGTCCATTATTCGCTCTTTCATGAATAAAAATGAAACGTCTCGCTAGGTTTTCTTTGCTCTTCCATCTTTAGTGCAGACAGAGTCAGCGTTATAACAAATCCTCGCTCCGGGCCCTCGCTTCTCATATCGTGCTCTCATCACTGTTGCGTAACCCTTCTGTTCGAGCGCTTTTACAAAGGAGTGCATAGACCAAACAGACAAACTATCAATTTATAATCCTGTATGGAGTCCAAATTGGCTTGATTTCCCAGTGTGCTTTGCTGGCAGGTGTGACCCTGAGCCAGAGAAAAGCTGCTCCACTGCCAAATCTACTAGTCTCAAGTCTATATCAAATAAATGATGGGCTATTGCCGAATTATCAGTCCACAGTTTACTGCATAAATGATAATGGTAAATTAAATTACTCTTATCACCTTTCTTTAAATAGTATAGTTTTTTCTCGTCCACGTTGGCCCAGTTGTAACGTAAACTATTGGTTTAACCTCTTAACCCCCACCTGAACTGAGCACATTTTTGTTTGACTTTACCCACATCTAAAAGCTTCTTGAAGAAAAAGTGTCAAAAATTAGATAAAAATAAGGATGAAAAAAGTGACAAAAAGCTGTAACCTTTTAGATGGAAAAAATGCATTGGTTGCTTGGTTAAAGGGATACTTAGGGATTTTTGACATAGGGCCTCATTTCCTAGTTATCCAGAGTGTTGTTGATGTCTGGAGATATTTTTTTCTTAAATTCATGCAGTTCTTATATTTGAAGAGTCTAGTTGCGCTTGGCTAGAGCAAGGCTAAAGCATTTCTATGGTAACCACTAGCCCGCATTAAAAAACAGTCTGACCCACTCCACAGTGCACCTGAGGTAAATCACTTATAACGCCAGACTAACATTATAAATGTCTGTGTCGATAGAATAATTTTAACCATTTTGCATTTAAAATAACTTATATTTGAGCAGCATAGCTTCGTGGCTGTAAGCTAACGCAGCGGCGGAGTGATCTGCGAGAAAATAGTCCCTCAAAATGCGGTAATTCATGTGATACAAGGTCAGTTATATTTCAAAAAATATTCTATTAACACAGACATTTATATCGTTAGTCTGGTGTTATAAGTGATTTACCTCAGGTGCACTGTGGAGTGGGTCAGACTGTTTTTTAATGCAGGCTAGTGGTTACCATAGAAATGCTTTAGCCTTGCTCTAGCCTAGCGCAACTAGACTCTTCAAATATAAGAACTGCATGAATTTAAGAAAAATATATCAACACTCTGGATAACCAGGAAATGAGGCCCTATGTCAAAAATCCCGAAGTATCCCTTTAAGGTGGGGGTTAAGAGGTTAACAGAGAAATAAACCACAGCTGGACATTTTTAAACTGAAAATTGAGAATTTGTGTTAAACTATTGGCTAATAATTCCCTATTTTAAGTGTTTGGTACATTCCACGGGCCATTAAAGAAATGATTAATGATTATTAAATGCTGGCAAATTTTTTTTCAATCTACAGACGTTGGATTTAGGATTCAGACTCGAGCGATCACCGCTGAACAAGTTTATCGACATCTGAATCTGATTGCTGACGCTTTTGGAAGTATTAGGGTTAAGGCTAGCAGCTTTTGAACTTACTACGACACCAAAGAGAGATATTACAGTTTAGGGAGCCTTTGTTTATGTTGATGCAGAAACAAAATAACAAATTACTGTATACTTTGCGTTTTAATAGCATTTATCCCTGAACTAAAACATCCCAATGGGGCTTAATAATGTGTTGATATGCGTCTCTAGTCTCGTCACATTATAAAAGCTCTTTCAATGTGTTTTTAATTAACACAAACAATGGGGCCTTGACAGAAGTGGGGCGCAGGCGTGGGTTGATAATTGCCACCCCTCTTTATGCAACTCTCATTTGGGAGGCCCGCTGCAATCAGGTAAAAAAAAAAGAGCTATTTATTTACTCCAATTGACTAATAAAAGGCTGTCTTTCAAATGTGTTCGTCATTTGTTTGACAAGCCACAGCGTTCCCCTCGTGCTGCTTTGTAGTTCATAATCGTCTCGGCGCTGCAGGAAGGGAGAAGTAAATCTGGAGCCTAAAGTGCATTCTTCGAGCTCGGAGTCTGGCAGCGTTTCCTTTAAGTTTTATGGCTAAAGTCAAACTGTAGCCGACTCCAGCATTCATCTGGCTTGTGTTCAGCGGACCACAGTGAATGTAATGGGCCAGCAGCACCTCCTCTTTCCCTTCAAGTTCATTCACAGCCCGGGATACACCAGTGGGACGGCGAACATTAGCAGCGCACAGACGTCAGGTGGTCTTTTAATTTCAGTCCTGATTTAATGGCGAGTCTGCTTTGGATTTAGACCTTTTAGATCGGGTTTAGTTCTCACCTAGTTCTGGTTTGTTTATGGTTTGAGTCCTGGTTTAGAGCTGTAGAGAAATGGTTTAGCCCAGTGTTCATTTGATATTGAGCAGACAATACAAACTAATTGCCTCGGGACAGATCTGTCTGTCCAAGGGAGTGAACATCTCCCTCAGTGTGGTTCTTCTCGATGTTTCTCTTTTTCCCACTGGGGTTTTTGAGTTTTTCCTTTGCCGACTTCTCAGTAAGGTAAATCAATATTTTGTTAAGCCCTGTGAGGTGGCAGTGGACGTAATTTTAGGCGTCGCAAAAAAAGAAAATTACCAGCTGTGTATCTAATCTAAAGTAAATGTGTTTTTAATTAGTAGTCCTATATGGAAATTGCTTTTGTAATGATAATAATAATGGCTTACACTTGTATTGCGCTTTTACGAGCCTGTGTTACCAAGGTTCGCAAAGCGCTATTTGCTTTCATTTATACATATTTCATTTATTCATTTATTCATTTATGCCTGTCGTTGGCTCAACTCTGGGTTTGCACTCCAGTCGACGATTTAAGCTTCACAATGATGAACACTTCCTGGACGAATGAGAGCCGTCACAAACAAGTTACATGCAGATAAGAACTATCAATTCAAGTAAAGCAGCTTTTCACATTTGCAGCATTTAGAATTTTATTTTTGAATTACTATTTTAAAAATTCCTTACATAGATTTTTTTACTGTAAAAATTCGACATTGACCCAATTCTTACCAAAGAATGATGATAAAAAGCAAAGATTTCATAGTGATGCAAGTGACTCTAACTCAACAACAACCCATAGAAATTTAACAAAACGAATATGCGACTCCGACATAAAATAGTGGATGGATCTGAATACTTCCTGAACCAAGTGTAACTGAAATATCAACTGTTTGGCTGCCATACCTTTTATGAAGTGTATTATTGAATTTCACAGTGTATAAATAAGCTCTAATATATTCCCAGTAAATCATTGAGGGCTCATATATAGCAATGCGGGTCTTTAATGCTCTTTGCACATTGTAAACACAGGACACATGGACACACAGAGCAGCCTTGAGATAGTTTCGAGGGTTGTGCTCAGAGGAGTAATTATAGATAGCATTGAGAATCTTCCACTCGGCCGCATGCAAATAGCGATTTAGCCCAAGAGCCTTCTGCACGTGTTTACACCCAGCGCTGACACAGAAACAGGCCTGTGGATTTGGTTTGGAGTGTGGGGCACATGCAGGCTGATGATACTGGCTAATTCTTTGAGCCATCGTGGTCTCAGTCAATCATACGTTCAAACTGGTGCGGCCCAAAGAGGACGAAGATATTAAAGCGGCTGTCAAGTCCTGTCAAGTCCACTAAAGACCTTCACTTGTATTTTGAATTATTGCCGACAGGGCCAACATTTTAAAGCACCAAACCTGGTTACAGCCGCATGCGTGCAGCACAGGAGACTGACATGCCACTTAAAGACAACAGCATGTTCTAAAATGTTAAGCTTGATGCAGTACCCGTCTCCCATGTCTGCACCTGGGAGCTATTTTCATGAGACATTATATCGTACGTTATGTTTCTCTGTTGGAGCTGACGGGAGCCTGGTACCAGCGCGTGTGTGGTGTGGAGAGGAGGGCGCTGGCTTTGGCCCTGGGGAGTTGGGGGAAGGGAGAGCTCTGATTGAGTTAAAGTCATGCAGCGGATGAAGTCAATGAAAGCAGGAGACAATCGGAGCCTTTAGTGCCGACACAGAGATGGAAGCGCCTCCAACGGAAAAAAGATTTCCATAGATGTTAACAGTTGTGATAAGAGGGGTGCTTATCACTGTGAAATGGAGTAAACAATAGGGGCTGAATGGAATTTCGGCCATTGCAATATTACCATAATTTCCGGACTATACGTCGCTCCGGAATATAAGACGCACCAGCCAAAAATGTGCATTACATAAGAAAACATATACAAGTCGCTCCGGAGTATACTGTAAGACGCACTAGCCAAAAATTGCGTAATGAAGAAAAAACCAACAGGCTAAATAGGCTTTGGGTATGCTAACATAACACATTGATGTCTGTGTAAGTTCTCAGTCGTACAGGAGTTGTCCATCTTCAATGAAGGTACTTGAGTCATCTTCTGTACTCGGTAGTTGAGGTCTCCAAACGTTTCGCCTCTCATCCAAAAGGCTTCGTCAGTGGACGAAATTCGCTCAGCACGCAGCGTAGATAAAGACCAATTGGGAGGAGTTGGGGTTGGCCCGGCTCCTCCCCTCTAATCACAGCTACTCTCACCTGTGGGTAAACACCTTTGAAGTAGAGCGTCTGTAACGACCTGCTCACCCCAGTATCGGTCAGCCCTGTCCTATTCATAGATGATCACTGCTAATTACCTGCCTATTGTTCTTTTGTTGGCTGAGGTATCGTCTTCTTGGACTGGCCGTGTCCTGCCGGTTTTCCCCGAAGCAGATTGGAGTAAAAAGAAGAAAGATTAAATCTTAGCCCACCATTTCGGTTCATGGAGGGATTTTCTTTTCTGACAAAAATAGCTTCTTTTACTCCTCTTTCAAACCAACGTTCTTCTTTAGCTAAAATTTTGACCTCCCCGTCCTCAAAAGAGTGGTTGGAGGCTTTAAGGTGAAGGCCTCAACTGGAGACCTCAACTACCGAGTACAGAAGATGACTCAAGTACCTTCATTGAAGATAACACATTGATGGTTAGCTATAAGGAGCATAAACAACAAACTAAATAGGTGTCTGGTATGTTAACGTCACATAAACAGTTCCGATATCTATAGCATTAAGAACATACCAAACTCTCGATCTCACGCCAAATCACTAAATCCATTGAAATCTTACTCCTCGGTGTCACTTCTGAACAATCGCCTTGGCAACTGCCTGGGTACGGAGGCGTAACTGCACCGTTGAAAAGCCTCTCCCGGCAGCACGTTTTTCAAGCTCTCATTTGCGAACTCGTTCCTCTAGCTGTGGCCACCTAGCTTTTAGCCCATGATTAGCTTTTATTGTTTTCTTCATTGCGGACTCCGGAGTAACCTGTTTTTTTTTTTCACGCTCACTCCAAACTTTCTTTCTGCTGCTCGATTAGCCTGCAGTGCCCTCTAGCGGCATGTGAAATTATATATAACAAGAAACAACTCGTATCTAACAGTTTTGTGTCTCTTATTTGATGGTAATGGCTCATACTTTGCAACACTGCAGCTTATAAACTGAAATATTGTCCTTTTACAGCAATATACAGTTAGGACTTTGCACGACTATTATGTTTTAATACCCAGTAAAGCCGCAGTAACCAAGGCAGACTTTTCAATGCGCAGCGTCCTCGGCATTTTACTCTGCATCACAAACTCCAGCAGATGCAGCCTTTTATAGAAATCACTTTGAGAAGTCTTTGAAATATTAGTAGTCGACACAATTGCCTATTTCCTTGTTGTATACCCGCCTTTTTACACAGATTTTTATCAAGACTGTTTGTGGCCTTTATAAAATGACCAAAAATGTCTATATTGCAAATTCCCACATTTCTGTCTTCCATTTTCAACGCTTCTGGCAGAAATGTTGTATTTTTATTGGCCCAAATTTTAACAAGCTGGAAAATCCCATGAACCCATAAAAGAAGAAACCCACTTTTAACTGAAGCTATATGTCAAGAGATTATTATGCTTTGTATCATTTGGTTGTAGCTTGGTCCGTCAACTTCTGTAGTTGCGCTATTAGTGTGGAACATTTGTAGATGAACTAAGATTTGCAGGTGAGATCAAACTTCCTCTGAATGTAATATAATTGACATTGGACCCTTTGTGGAAATGGAGAGAACCAACAGCTTCAGGATCACTGCAGGTAATAAAGAACAAAGAACAAAGAATCAGAATTGTTTTTATTGCTATTGGTAGTGAACAGGTTTACAAAAAAAAGTTTCAGGTTTAATTGTGCAACATGAAACATAAAATGTATAACTTGGATAAATTTATGATCCAAAATGGGACATGATCCCAAGCTTGTATTCACATTACTGAGGGGTTTTCCGAATAGTTACAGCAATCCGTGTCAACATCACAGCTGTGGTAATGGTTGTATCTTTAATGGCAGAATAAAATATAGGCTGTATCAAAAATAAAGTATTTGATTGTATGATGGCGGTATTTCTCCTTGGTGTTTCATTCGCAGTCTGCTCCTGTACAATAGGCGCAGATCAGACCAGTAGAGGGGTGCGCGGGCTGGGTGCAGTGATGGGGGAAATGAGGATGTCGTAGGTGTTACAGAGTAAAAACTCCAACGTGCAGCTGTCACCATAGAGACGCCATGGAAACGGACAGGTGTGCAACCGGAAGAAACGAGGCTGGCTAAAAAAAACTTGTTTCAGTCTGGAAAGTTTAATGAGGTGATTTCAAATGCATAAAGTCTGGTACTTCATCTGATCATTTCAGAATCATCTGAGGATGATCAATGGAACATTGTATAACAAGTTTGAGCCATCCTCCAAACAGTGTAGGTTATTTTCTTTCATTTCTTACTGTCAGAAGTTATTTACCCTGTCTAGATATTGTGGTCAGTCAATGTGAACTTAAGGCAAGAGGTTGCCGTCTTTTTTAATTAAAAGTACGATACAGTTGTGATGCTCTTGGTTGGAAGGCCTTGAGACATTTCACATATCTTGGTAATGTGGATGGTGCGTGAATTTTACACAACATTCATAATCTTATTTGCTGCTTGGCCTATGATCTGTAATAGATGCTCAAACTTCCCTTTTAGCACTTCCTGGGGTAAGATTAAAATGTATGTAAGAACATCCATTCATCTTCAATAGAACTGAACTGAGCTTTAAAGCAGTATTTTGCCTGTGTAAAAGATGCCAAAAAATGTTTACTTCTCTACATGACTAAGTGGCTATAACATCAACACCAAAAGGTTTTATATTAAAATCCCAATATCTCCAACAGCAGCCAATGTGTCTTCCTGCTTTCATTAAATATTAAACCGATTAGTCTTGTTTTCCTTTGTCATTTTAACTTTAATTTTCCTTTTCATGTTTTTATTTAATTTAATTTTTTCCAATACAAATCCATCAACAATGGTGGATAAATGTTTTACTTGGGGTCATAGATTGCGTCATGCTTTGCGCTAATGTTGTGACTCTATTACAAGCACTGTGCTATAAATAGCAACATTTTACACAGTATTTTGTTCATCTTCTCTTAATCTGACCTATGTGCCATGCCTGTTGTCTGCTCCGCGCAAAGTCCAGAGGTCAGACCAGGCCCTCTCGCTCTGATCTCCATGTTGTTGATAGCCTATTACTGCAGGCTCTTTATGTGCCTGTGTGTATGCGTGCGTGTTGCTGTGCACGTGTTTGTGTGGCTTTGTGCTGCTTTAAAACTATAAGCTGATGCGATAACGTTCTTAGGCAGCTCGCTGTCTCAATCCTGTGCGTTACCACCATTACATCATTCAGATAGCGGCCGCACTGCAAACATTATTCCTTTTAAACTGACATAGATTACGAGTCATATGGATTTTTGTTTATAGTTTACATCTATTTATTAGGTCCATTGATTGGGCAGGTTTCGATAATTTCAGTTATTTTTTAATTCATACTAAATTATCTGTCAATAGAATGAGATGATTTCTCTTGAAATATTACAAAAAGGCAGTAATATCTGTTTCTTCCACTATGGTTTCAAAGAGCAACCAGTAACTGGCGACTTTCCTCTGAACTAAATCAAATCATTTATAATCAGAGTTTGTGAAAGTTGTCAAAGTATTTGTGATCAGAATGTGAGGGGGCAAAAGAAACCTACAGTAATATCTACAAAAATGTCAAATATGTCGTTATTTTCAGTATTATTCTATGTGTATTTCGCCTTTTTACTTATCGACTTTTTATTGTGCATCTGAGCTTGTCATTTCCAATTTTGTGGATCAATAATCTTTCCGTAAACCAGTCAAAACAACTCGACCCTTATTATTCTGAAGTGTTTTTACCCCATATAGACATTGTTTTTTGCAGTTGGTGTGTTTCCGTGTGCAGGTGGTGGGCGGGTGGGCACATGGAAGTGGCCACAGGCAGTGACACACACGTGCGCTCGCTGGAGCTCACAGCCGGCGCTTACAGTCGGCTAAAACAAACACGCCCAGACAGACCTCTGGGCTCAAAGACGCACTGTGAAGCTGTGTGGGAAAACCCTGTGTTAAGTCTCTGGAGTCTGTGAGAGAAGAGGGGTTCTCAAACTGTGGTACCGAGGCCTGTTGTGGTTGGCAAGAATGTTAATCGGTCCTAATTTGATTTCAGCCTGAATTTGAATTCAAACCACTATTAAGTCCCGGCTTAGATTTGCTCTTGTCCTGGCTTAGACCTCCGTTAGTCCAACAGCAAGCAAATACATCGGTCTTAGTTCTGACATAGACCCTTCTTGTCTTAATTTTGACCCTGTTTAGTTCTGGGTTACTCCTGGCTCACTTCTGTTTTAGAGCTGACATGAACCATTTTATTTTGACTTATCTGTCTTCAGGTTCTGTTTTTTCAGTCTCATAACTATTATTATACTTTGCTTGAGACTTAACTTGATTTTAGCTCATGAAATGGTATAGAATAATATTTTCTTTGGCTATATATGCGCGCTACACATTCTGTTGTTAATTTAATAGATGTAGAAAATTGGAGCCTTGGAGAATAATGAAACTCATTCTAAATGTTTCATTAAGTCCTCAGTTTGATAGTGTGTTTCAACAAAAAGGGTTAAAAATGTTCATTGCTACAATTGACTTACAGGTAATTATGTACGAAGAATTAGAAATAAATGAAGCGGCACTGCTGTATGTTTAAAGACTTTTTAATGGTGCTTCTTCAAAATACAAAAATACAGCTTTGATTGATTGGTTTATTTGAGTGATTATTTACATTATTTACATTAACATAGTTGCAGAGTAGAAAATAAATAAATTAACAAAAGCTCAAAAGGAGTAGGCCGAAGCAAGAAAGCTTATAGGTGCCTACCCCCGTATTCAAAATTAATTTACATTCCGGCTACATTACAGTAATGTCGTTGCAAAATTCAACAGTGCAAGTTTCAGCATTAACCGTAAGATTGACAGTATTGATAATTAGAAGCTTTTACATTTTGCAAGATGGAAATCTGATGAGACTTGGAAAACAATTTACAAGTATGTAAGACGTAGAGCTAGCAGCCTGTGTCATGAAAAGCAATTACATTTTGCAGAAGATACTCCAAGTATCTTACAGTTGTAACTCCACTAATAACTTGTACTTAATTTTTCCCATTTCATTCACAACCTGTTTCCCACCGTTGCCATTCATATCCAGTTATGTTAATGGATAGGATTACAAGGCTTGTTCGATAATGCGCTGGCACATAAACACTCGAGATGTTATCATAGAAGTCTTGGATTGAGTCTAGCCTATGTTGTGACCTGCTCATTAGTTCAGCATTGAAAGATCAGACCGATCCAACTCGTTCTGGCTGCGAAGTTCAAACGCAAGTCATCTAGGGCAGATGGCAGTCCCCCAACAAGCTTTTATTATTACATCCAACGTGTTCATAAATAATCATCAGGAGGTCGCTGGAGGGGTTTAAGAGCCTACTCCACAGGAAATTAGCTGTAAAAATGCAGTCCACAATACAAAAGATTGTTGATGTGTCAATAGGCGAAGCTGAGTGGGGATGAGTGAATGGAGGGAAACACAGGGATTTTATATCAAATGATTAATAAAATGTAAAAAGGAATGTAGACTGAAATCCTGTAATGAGACAGAACTACATACAGTAAAGTGAAGTCATATAATTAAGGACATTTAAAAAAAATGTGACTAATGTTTATTTATTCTCATTTTTATATACTACTATTTCCAGTACTATTACTTCAACCACTTTCTTAGCATCCTTGCCCAGAAGTATCCCAGTGAGAGGAAAAGCTTAGCCTTGGTACTGGACTCCAAAAGGCTGTTGTTTGCCACAGAATCCCACCCTATTTACCAGTGTTAGACGGACGCACACAGGCATGAGATTCTAGGCTGAAGAAGGGAGTGACCAGATCATGAACGGACGCTGCAGGGCTCAGCCTCAATATCTTTTTATTTATTTGTTTTGCAAGAAGTAACAGCTTGCACGGTTCAATCTAGGGAATGTTTCTGCACTTCTATGACCAGTCCTACTTCTCGTTTATCAAGGCTTGTGGCACACTGGCTCGTGATACTGCAGTCATAGCCATGTTTTCAGTTTGCATCAGCAGGGGTAGCTAGACGTGTAATACATGTAGGTAATGATTTTGTTGAGTTAAATGTTCTTACGTAACAGTATTTTACTTACACACCCTTCCACATGTACCTATAATACAATAAAGTGTGCTTCAAGTGAAATGTGGAAAAACAGTAAAGTGGCGTCAGGATATTGGACGGTTGTTGCTGATCCGGATGTGCAGTCCTCCTTTAAATTGCTTTCAACTCGTGCGTGCTTCCTGCCTTTGAATTAATAATATGATGTTCTTCTTTTTCCTCACAATTTATTGAGATTTTATTAACAAAGAGAATATAACAAACAACAAGGCACATACAGTGCAAAGTAGCAAACGGGTTTGTATAACACATGTATATGTATATTTAATTATTATGAAATTAATAAGCAAGAAAGTGTTTCTCCCGAAATAATAGAAAATGGTCCATATTTCCTGAAACTTGTCAAGTCCGATCTTTGTTTATCTTTTCAAGCGAAGGCTAAATAGTCAGTACTGGGGGGTGTTCGATTTCCATGATATGGCTATGCATTGTTTGGCTACCAGATGTCCTTTTCTCATGTTTTTTCTCTACTTTGTATGTTTGTGTTGCAGATAAACCTGAGGCTCATTCTGGTCAGCGGGAAACGAAAGAGTTCCTGTTCTCCCCGAGCCACTCGGCAGCAGACATCGCAAAACATGTGTACGACAACTGGCCGATGGGTGAGTCTGCACTTACACACGAGAGGGAGAGAAAAAAATAATCTAACTTTGGGCCCATCAGTCCACTGAATATTCATCATCCAGTAGTGCTGTGGAGCATCCAAGAGCTCTTTCGCAAACCAAAGTTAAATATTTGTGAGGAACACACAACACCATCTGTGGAGGAAAAATGGAAAAGCACATCCACATCGAAACCCTATCCTCACTGTGAAGTATAGTGCAGGGAGAATCATGGTGTGGGGCTGTTTTGTTGCCTCAGGGCCTGGACAACGTGATGTCATAAATAGAAAAATCAATTCACAAGTTTATCACGATATTTTGCAGAAAGATCTGAAAAAATCACAACAGCCTGGAATAAGTAAGTGATCAATTACGTTAAACAGCTGGCTGATCCTTCTTTTGCAGCAATAACTGCTTTCCTGTAGTTGTAGATTAGACACTCACAATGATCAGGATGAATCTTAGACCATTCCTCTTTACAAAGTGTTGCAGTTCAGTGAGATTCAGGGGGTGTACTTACTTATTCCACGCTCTCCTGTGAATGTTTACATGTTATGGCCAATAAAAATATGATAAATGTTTAGGCAGAAATCTGTACTTACGTTTTCTTGCCACTGTATGACTGAAACTGGTACCAAGAAAGGCTTGAGAGAAGCTCGGAGTAGACCCACAGCTCCTCTATTCTGAGTTCACCAAGGAAAGCGTTGGAATAAAGCGAGTAGCTGTACCTGCTGTGGGGACGATCACTCAGCTGGGAATGTCTCAGATTCCCTTGGAGCTGGTGACTGGGGAGAGGGAAGTGCGGCACTTGGATAAGCAGTAGGAGGGATGTTTTTAATCGAATCGCAGCTGTCTGGAAGTGTGTTTGTAGACTTAGCTCACCGTCTCAAAGGGCTGGGTGTTTCTCGTCTGCCCAAAGCCAAAACATTATGTAAAAAGGCAACAACAGGCAAGCTATGTTGAATTCGACCCGACTTACCTCGAAACACAAACTACATGAGCAGTTTATAGAGTTTATAGGTCATAGACCTTCAAATTTGCACCCAATATTTCAAAACCGGAACTCTAGTGGAATGTGGGTTTTTTCCACCACTGCTCATCTGATCTAAACATTTACTACCTTCTTGTTGGTGGTTTTGTCGTTTGCGGATCTCCCACAGTCTGTGCATATTTGTCGTATTTGATAATATATTTCATTATAAATCCACCACTGGACTTTGCTCATTCTGATTTTATGATTTTACATTATCTTTAGCAGTAATGTACAGTGATTCTGATCCGTTTCTGACCTAGGCACTACCACATTGTGCTCACTGCATTGCAAATGATCTGACATTTTGCTCCAACAAAAGCCTTTGAGGAAGCTCCATGTATTGTGGAGCCACAGATCACATCCAATGCTCTGCTAATTACGTACTGGCAGGACCGCAGTGCATTGTGGGCAAGTCTTTGGGGTGGTTAATTAGCCTCTCTTCTTTCGCTCTGATTGTCACTGCGTATAGGAATGTGAAGCGCAGCTCTTCCACCTCTGGTCAGTCAAACACCCACTCCCAGAGCGCCGTTCATTTAATCCAACACTGACCTCAGCCGCCACACCTTCACACACCCACAGCCCAGCCTCACGTGGAAGTGCTCACGGTGAACATGAAATACAATCATGATTAAATAAGTTGGATGTGAGTAGACACCTGATTTAACAAAGTAAAAATGGGAGGTATTTTGAAGTAAAAAATAATACACTGATTTTATCGTAAACCAACAGTCGATGTTTACCTGACGGTGACAATGGGATAGTTTTTATAATGTATTAAGTAAAAAAAGACTAAGCTATTTTGGATCATTCACTATTGTATAAAAATATGTTTTCACTGTGGCACATACTTTACACTAGTTTGTTTTTGCTTTTTAATGCATTTGTCATTGTTTTTGTAAATCGATACTGAACATTTTTAGATTGGTGTGACAGATGGGGATAAGGCTGTAACAGATACAGTGGGATCCAATTAAACACAGTGTCATCGCATACTGTACATTTGACTCCAAAGTATTTCCCGGATTGTTTACTCTTCCAAAAATTGAAGTACTTCTCTCAGTTGATAAATCATGTGGTGGGTAGAGATTACCCGTCTCTGTCCTAGTCTTTTGTTCCCTGTCACCCCGAGCACGTGTGAACTCGGCCCGCCCCGGCTCAGGCATCTGCAGTAACACCCTTCACTGACTCCAGACACATCTGGACTGCAGCCTCTGCTCCCCCCGTCGCGCCTCTCATTTACTGCTGTGTCTCTTCACAGCCACACCTAATGCTCCCCTCACATTCTCAAAGACGTCCCAGCAAAACCACTGGTTACATATTTTGTATATAATCACAGAAAACAAAAGCCTCAAAACACCTCCAGGGCAAGAGTTGGTGATCCAAAAACATGTGTTGACAGATTAAATTGGTCTTTGTCTCCAAGCATGCAACTATAATTGAGTCTGTTTATAGATGTGTTGACACAACGATTGTTATTTGTATTCATTAGGAAAAGTACGTAAGCTATTTGTTCTCACATTATAGTCCGGTGCACTATGTAATTTTGCCGGATTTTTATAGAGTATCAAAACTACATTTTTGAAAACTTAATTAAATAAGCAATCAGAAAAGAATGTTTCCATATTCTCTGTATAAGAAACAAAGATGCGATAATAACATTTATATGGGGAGTAAAAACGTAGTTTGCCGAAATTCACGAAATTTGGCAGAAATTTCCATTTGGACGTTCCAATCAAAAAAGTCAATGAAACACTTGTCTGTTTCATGGAGTTACCATAGCGATGACCAGAACTCTCCATTTACTCTAATTGAAAAATTGTATATCTTGGCAAAAGACAAGGGCAAATGGAAACATTGTTTTTCTCATTGCTTATATCATAAGGATTCCAAAAAATATAGTTTACTCTCCACGAAAATCGCACAACAGTGGAAATCTAAACATAGTGAACCAGACTATTAATCCAATTATTGTAGTTAACCTGGTAAATGACAGTGGCTGAAAATAATAGAAATATTAGTAATCAGAAAGTCTCAAACAGTTTAAATGCTCCAATGCTTTTGGTCATGCGATTCAGAAATCACAAAAAAACAATTTAAACCAGAACCTTCAATCCCAGTCCTATTTGTCAATGTTATTGGCTGCAGTGTTGATTTATTTCTTCCCCCCCCCCCCCAACCCCTCCTGTGTCTCTGTGTCTTGTTTATTCCAGACTGGGAGGAGGAGCAGGTGAGCAGTCCCAACATCCTGCGGCTCATCTACCAGGGACGTTTCCTCCACGGCAACGTCACACTAGGAGGTGAGAAAACACACACCCATGTACAAACGCAGAGGAAGTTTTGTTTCAGTGCAGCTTTTCAAATAGTAGTTCCCCTTGTTGCCAAAATACAAATATAGTGTAAGACACTTCATTAAGCTTCCTACGTCTTGGTCAATGTATTATTTTACTGACTCTTTTCCCGTCTGCCGCTGGGGTGATATTATTTTTACGTAATGATATTTTCACTTGACCACACCAACACCTTCTCAGCACCTTCTCACCCCCGCAGCAGCGAAGCACCGTCTATGGCCCGTCCTCATGCGTAGTCTAAATTCACAGGCGTGTGTTGTTGGAAACGGCTGTGTGCTGTTCTCATGGTTTTCCCCAGCCCCGAACAGAGGCTCCTCAGTGCCCCTGGACAGGCCCGCTTTGACGGGACGAGCGAGGGCAGGAAGTGGAGAAAGAGAGAGAGAGAGAGAGGGAGGGGGGGAAGTCACTGTCAGGAAGGAGAGGGGTGAAGACTGGCGTTTGGACAGGATAGACGGACAGAGAGACGGGCAGGGGAGGGAGAGAGGGAGGGAGGGAGTGAATACCCTGAGAAAAAAGGATGGTTTCTTTAGTGCACTTACTTTTCCCTTTTTGGCTTTGAGGCCTTTTAGTCAATTTGGGGTTATGCCAGTCCCTGACCTTGTTGGCTGCAACTACAAAAATGCTAAGCGCAAAGACTAAGACTAAATATAATGTCCTTCACAACCAAAAATGCAGTCATAGCAGCAGTGAAAAAAATAAAAATTGCAGTAGCCATAGTAGAGACAGATTTGATAATATAAGGGACCTCTCTAGTAATACACAGTACAGTACTTTTCAAGGGGTGGTGTCTTTGGAGCTGTTATGCACTTCTTGTCTCTCCCTCGCATTAGCACCTTTAAACTGATGTAACCTAATTTTGTAATTGTCATTTGATTTTCTGTGGTTAATTAAGTTATTGCAGCCCCTAACCCACTTTACACGCCCATCACGGCATTACAGTTCAGATTAATCCTCTTATCAGTGGTGTCAAATGTTTCAAATGCATACTGTCGATAAGATGAAGCAGTCTGACGGGTCATGCTCTGTCATTGCAGCGATGCTGAACACATTCAAAAGTGGTTGTTATTTAATTACTCCATAACAAATAGTTTAGTTTATAGTGTCTCTGTGATGGGCCAAGTTTTAACCACTGATCTAAACATACAACTGCTTATTCGTAGAATTTCCTTTAGTTTATAATTATTGGGAAAGTCGACGTACTACTTCTAATGTACTTAAGTAGCTTGACTGAAAAAATTTGGCTTTTCCTGACCAGTATCGAGAATTTGATTGCATTTTGGACAGTGCACATTTTAAAAACAGTATTGACCTTTGAGCGAGGACTGAAATATGAACTGCTAAAACTAATACAGGAATAACCCTTTCTCATTTCTGCCTAAATTGGTGATAAAATGTGGTCTGATCTGTATTTAATTCACAAGAATGAACAAACGGTGTCTGCTTAAACTAATACCAGCCATACAGTTACATGTTATCATATTTTTATTGGCCATAACATGTAAACATTCACAGGAGAAATTCTAAAATTGACCAAATGAAGCGAAATCATGGCTGAAACGGAACTTTTACATATTTTCATGAAACAATGTTTTTTGTTGTTCACTATTAGCAAAAGAAAGTTACATCTCAGTCAATCCCCCTTATTGCTTATCACATCATATTACAATTATCCTAAAAAAACACATACAAAAACAACTAACCTCTTGTTACTAGAATAAACCTGAATCTCAGTCTTGGATTTGTCAAAGACTAGAGGCCTAAAGCCCCTAAAGAGATAAAGTTTACAGCCCAGCCCATAATGTAGTTCCCAATTGCAATGTTATGCCGTTTACTCAAAACACTTTAAATTGCTGAATAACTCTTGCATTTTGTCTCTTTCTCTCCTCACAGCTCTCAAACTGCCCTTGGGGAAGACCACAGTGATGCATTTAGTTGCCAGAGAGACTTTGCCCGAGCCAAATTCCCAAGGTAACCAGCTCCCGTTTGCTCCACTTTCTCTTTCAAATGGTTTTTCACCCACCGCACCACCCCGCATCTTCTATTATTTAACTTTACACACAAAAATTCTCACTGGTGCGAATAGTTGGCTGCTTTACATGTAACCTCGGGACACAAAGCAGTTTTCAGAGGATAAATCATAAGGGGTCTATTTTGCCTTTGTTTGGTGGGATCTTATCCAAGCATCTGCTGGTTTCACAACACATGATTTATAACCACTCAAGACGATCTCAAATGGTTTTAAACGGCAACCAAACATGCACGGGCCCCGCAGATTTTATGATGAGCGTAAAATTGAATTACAAAGATAGATGTGCTTCATTTACATAACTTGGGGAAACTTAAACGCGCGCTGTGCAAGTTATCAAATCTTTGAAGTAAAAAGGTAACATCAGGACAACTCACAAAACTGGCACATACTTATCAAGTGCCTCATCATAATAAGGAAGCGAAGAAGTTAAAAATAAGACCTCCCCAGGGCATTGGCCATATAATATATAGCTCCTTTACTTGATAGGGGAATTGTTTAGATCGGGGTAATAATAAGACTATACCTGCTCTAGAAGATGAAGAAGAAGAAGAAGATCTTTATTTATATAGCGACATGGTCACAAAGCGCTTTACAGCTCTAAACTTGGACTGAGTTAAAGAACTAAGCAAAAACACAAAATCATATGTAAAACTGTCTCTCCTGAAGGGGAGAGCTCTCTGAGAACCATCTGAAGTGTCTTGGGAAACGATGTTTGAGAAACACTGCTCTATCTTGCCTTTTAAGTCTATATACCGTACGATGTTTTTCTACTGACCCCTTGTGGCTAGAATTAGTAGTGATTCTCTAAATAGTAAAAACCTTTTCAGAAAATGATTTAATGTTTCTTTTGGTTATTACGTTCTATGTCAAAGGTTAATCATTTCCATGGCCAATACTTTTTGAAAACAAAATGTGCTATGTTGTTTTTCTAACACATAGTTGTGTGAGTGATGGTGGTCAGAGAGGCCACTGATGTCGATTGGCAGCCACTTTCCCAACAGTCAGACCCAGTGCAGATGTCAGATGTGTAGCGCAGAGTGAATGAATAAAAACCCAAGGCACAGTATATCTGAGTCATTATTTTATATTAACAATATAAAGCAATGGCTAAAGTGGGAGTGGGGTGGCTGGATGGGTCTAGGGCAATTTGACATTAAGCTGTAAAGCACTTTATAAATAAAGTTTGATTTGATTACTTTAATAAGGAGATAGCAATATTATTGCAATATTTTACTAAATGAGTTGAACGCTGTATGTTTCATTTAATGCAATCAAAAATCCAACACAACTTAATCCGGCAATATGTTGTGATATATTGTGCAGCCCTGAAGGATATGTCAATGGACTTGGGGAGCTCTTTCCGTTCCCTGTCTCGTCACTGACGGTTGTTTCTATTGAAAACTGTAAACGTATTGTCAATACATTGTGCTGTTGTGTAGCATCTGGCATTAACTTGTGTTTACACAAGCCCCTGAAAGTGTAAGATGAAACAAAAGGAGGAGGCGGGTTTGCCATCTGGGCCTGTAAAACAACTGTGTACATTCAGAGCAAAAAATAGAGCTGGCAAACAATGAACTATGACTTTGTGTACCATCGCCATAGACAATAGAGAGTTTTCAGAGGGACGTACAGAAGAGGAGAGGTGTTTGTTTGGTCCTGGAAAAGAGTCAGGTGTTTCTGTGGATATTAGGTACAGCTTTGGAATATCAAACAATTACAACTACTTCATATATGTATTGTTGCATGTTAATTTCAGTTCCTGTAAACGTTTATCATTAATATCTACAACTGTAAAGAGAGGCTTCACCCCCCCTCCCAGACATTTGGATTCAGTTGGCTGCTAATCTCGCAGGCTTATATCAGACACTAGGTTAATTAACATTCGCTATTTAGCTTTTCACATTGATTATTCCTATGTTGCAGGTCAGAGAAATCGAGAGAAGACTGGAGAGAGCAACTGCTGTGTCATCCTGTAAATCCACACCTCCACATCCTCCTCCTGCCCTCTGCGTCCTGGGATAGTAACGAGCTCATCTCCCATCGCGTCGCCTGTCTGACGCAACAACAAGAAGGATACGCATTCGGACAACACCTTTCCTGCTGCGTGTCCCCTCTGACATAGAGACAAACAGACAGGCCGCGGGCGACAGGACTTATAGAGCTGATTTAAACAATAGCGTTGATTCCGTTTGTTGTACTTGATTATTTGTCCTAGGAAGGAACTGGATTTGCATGTTATTGTTGCTTCTTTTTTTTCTTTTTGTTATTTTCAAATTTCTAAATACAGACCTTGTTGAGCCTTCAGCTGCCATACCATTACCTACCGTCGACTCATTTTGCTATCCATGGCCGATCTGTTTGCAGTCAGTTTTTTCGCTGGTTGTCACAGTAATGCAGTGCCCGAGTTTTTGCGTGTGGCCTTGTTTATTTCTTCTACGGCAAAGGATTTTAACCACTAACACACACACAACCATAATTCTCTCTATATATATATTGCGCTGCACATCCGCCCATACATGCTCTCCGGTGCAGACGAAGCTTAAACGTGCCTGATCCAAACAACAAGGACACTACATTAAAATATGACCCTTCACTCGTGTGTCCTCTCTACTGCCCTCCTCTGCATGTGCAAGTGAAGTGCACTATAGAGAAATAATTATTCTTTTTTTTTTAAAGACATTTTTTTCTCTCAATATTTTAGCCAAACAAAGCCTAACAACCAAACAAATGGTGGTACATTTGTTTGTCATCGGTGACTGTGTTTTGACAGTCCGTGCATATATACGCATTTATATATAAACATATATTACTGACCAATCAGTGTTGTGATTGATTGAAAGTTTCCCTCTCTTTGCCCAGTTGAAAAGAAAAGTCTTTTGTACCAGTGTTGTGAAGGAATTAAATGGGGTGTAATTTGGGCTTCAAAATATTAGCAAAACACAAAAATATTGAGCAATATGTTAGAGTACTGCAACAATATAATATGCAAATGTCTATATGTATAAACGGAGACCCTTCTATTTGGTTGTGTCCTTTAAGATGTTGATGTCTTGCACAGTATCATGACGGTTGCAGTTAAAGTTGTCTATCAAAATTGCACATATTGTGACTGTGACAAGATTTTATTGTGTAACCCGTTCAAACAAGAAAATGAACTGGCTAGAATTTGTCTTAATGCTCCTATCGTATGCATCAAAGAGATTGTAGTGTTTCGTTTCTATTTCACGTGCAATTTGGAGAAGCGGAAATAAACATGGTTTTTATTTTGGTTTTCTGCTCACTAAAAGTACTATTTGACTAATCAACCTAATACAAATACTTATGACTCTTGGTTTAATGGACATGTTGGCATCAGTATAAATTGTTGAAATAATCTGTACGTACCAAATGTTGACAATGAATTTGTAACTGCATCTCCAAACTGTAAAAGGGACAACTATACGATGCAGGGAATCCCAAAATACTCCACTATCCGAGTCCGTTTTGCACAGGCTGTATGTGCGCCATCATATGATTAAAAATGTACAGATTATTTTGTATTTTCCGATGGGAGTCATGTTCAAAACTAGGATGACGTGTAGAATATATTTAATAAGACTGTTATCTAGGATATGACTAGATCTTGTTGATATAAACAGTATATTGGTGTGTAGTGCGATTGTGCTGATGGTTAGCCTCTAGCCAGTTCACATACACTTTGCTGACAATGTCTTGTGCTTAAGAGCAGCAAAAACCTCCCTAATTACTTGTGTTTTGTTTCTCTTCTTGTGCTACTTTGAAATTGTTTTCACTTGTTAATAATTTATGTAATCCCCTCTGTGTTTATTATTTTATTGCTTTAAATCGCTTTGTAACAGCACTAGGTCTTAAGAATATTGTTTATAATGATCAGGGTTAAAATCTGTACAGATATAAGCGTTTTCAAACCAATTGTAAATAGCACTAATGCTCCCCTTATGCTCTTCTGAACTTCAAATGGAAAAAAATCTGTAAACTAAATAAAGGTCATTGAAGTGCGCTGGCTTTTGTCCCTCACTCAAAGCACTCTGAATTAGGGGTGTTTAGGATTTGTATCAGTTAAACGTTATCTTTTGCTTAATCGATTAAAAGAAAAACTAACAATTAGCCATCGAAGGAGCTGTTATCTGAGATCTAACAGAACATAAACATAACATTTAGCAATCTTTCAAATGTATTATTGATAGTTATTATTTCTGGGGGGAAAATGTTCTGTACAATGAGACACAGCCTGTGATAAGCAGTTAATAATAGTAAGGCAACCAATTAATCGGTTAATGAAACTGAACCGAATGTGAATCCCAATCATTTAGTTTTGATGGTTCTCCCCACAGAATCTCTCACAGTCGATTCCTTTGAGTTAGAAATGGTGCTGTTGAGAGCGTGTTCACATTATGTTAAATGGTTTGACGAATACCATGCAGTAGTTGTGTAATGCTCATAGGCATAAAGGCTGCGTGCTATAAGTCATTTATTTAATGGCTGAAATAAAGGATTTAGTGTTTTATCTGAACTTTTGGAAGTCTGTTATTTTAATTGCTGTCGTAAACATGGTCCATAAGAACGATTTAAAATATAGAGAAAAGTGATGGGCCTGTTAAACACATCTAGTACAGAAGCCTATGGCCTGATTTACTTGAAATTAGCACATGCAATTGTTACACCTGCTTTATCAATAGAAACAGTTTATTATTAGTGGCAGAGATCTATTCAATAGATGTACTGTATATGTTTTAATCTCCATTGGTTTATTAATATGGAATGCACCTGGAATCCCATAAATCTTCGCAGTTTTGATGAGATCGTCTTGATCTCTTTTCTGAAACCTGTCAGAACCAGTACAGTTAACGTGACTTTTGTCATGATCCGATACGTATCATGATACTCAGGGACCGATCCAATATGTATTGCGATACAGTAAGTAATCAAGATAAGGAATATGTTTACCTTAAAAATGTAAAAAATTATGTGTCCAAAGTGTATAAATTATTATTATTATTTAACATGAAGTGTTAAGATTGAAAAGTGTGTTAAAACAAAATGTAACAAAGTGCTGTGTAACTGTTACTGGTAAACAAAGGAGTGCTGGATAAAAATGCCTCTAAACACAAGTATTGAAGGTATTGCAATACTTGATATAGTATCGATTCTTTGTATTGCAGCACAAATTGTGATCCGATTCGATATTTTGTCCCAGCCCTTGTGTGTTGTAAGATGTCTTCACGCCACATTTGCCCTGATACTGATAAACACTGACCTAGGTTTGGGTTATGAACTAGGTCATAACAGTGGCAGCAACAACAGATATTTCTACTTATTGATAGAGCTCGAATTCTCAATTAATAGAACCATGGTTCAGCTGCACCACATTTTGCATTTTTGTGTGAAATTTGGTATTGTAATGTTAAGAGAAAAGTGACAAAAAGATGAATATCAACTTTGGGGATATACTGTATTCAGGTGCTGCTTTGTCCCAGGTTTAATAGCATTCACCTGTTGGCTCTCGCAATGTTCTCCATGTTTGGTGCAGTATTTAAATTGATGAGTGAGCCTAATAATCAACCAGTATTGTAAATGTTAAACTAGCACTATTGCTGTCATTTGAGCAGTAAAAACATCACTGTTCAGTTTGATAATGGCCCACTGTGATTCATTTAAAAATCAGCATGTACAGTATATAATGAATCATACTGAAATAACTGACAGGACACTCAACTTAATCCATGTGGATATTAGTCATTGCAGAATGAAGATAACTGAGATATTTAGTCACTTTTTTGCCCACATGGGCCACTTTGAAAGCCAGTCATGGTAGTAATTTTAAGCGTTGAGCCACACAGTTTGACATGAATAGGCAAACTTACAGCTCCCCCAGTATGGCCACACAATCTGAAATCCAACAAGGGTTTTTAGAAGGTAGTATATGGCATTATACAAGACTAAATCTAAGAATACCAATAAATTCACTAACAATTTTCCATTTACAAAAAGGTAAAAACCAGTGGAAGAATAATCTATGTGTAACCCAGGCAATAGAAAATAAGTCTACATTTAAATTTAATAAATAAAGTAAATGTTGACAAGTTACTTATGACGCATATCTGTTTGGATGTGATTGCATGATTAATATGTGACAGCCATCTGATGCTCCTGACTCACTGGGTGCAGTTTGTTCAGGAGCAAACGTGGTCCAGCCTTACAAACAACAAGGAACTCTTCCCTAGAGGTGTAAAAATAAATCTCCTTTGGGTAATATAGAGTTACAAATCCATTCCCCTATGAGGATATTGGGCCTTTTGAAAGTGTTTTTGTGGTTCTCCTCCCTCTGTCTCAGTCATGCTGCGTCCACACTCTGACTGTAATGTGGGCTGCATGAATGCTGCTATTCTTGTACCAGTCGCTCACACACTCTCACTCAGTGGCTTTGGGTAACAGTCGTACCACTCACAGTGACATTTCTACATTTGCCAGCATCACAAGTGCCTATTTCTGTGGCCTCAGACTGAACTCACTGTTTGTTCTGAAATATCAATGAGTTTAACAGTTGTGGTTTCCCAATCTTTTTCCTCTCAGCGACGCTGTTTTAAGCGGGCACATTGGTACCATTTTAATGAAAAAATATAAATAAATAAAGTTAAATATTAATTTGACGTGGAATACAATATTATCCAATAGAACATTCACTTCTACAAAACGGTACGGTGGCGCAGCAGTTAGCGCTCGTGCTTCACAGCTAGAAGGTCCCGGGTTTGATTCCCACCTCGGCGGTGCCTTTCTGTGTGGAGTTCCATGTCTGCGTATAGGTTTCCTCCAGATTCTCCGGTTTCCACTACCACTAGAAACATGTACAATAGGTTAAAACTCTGGCCAGGTGTTTCTGACCATTGGCCTGGCTTCACATCTGAAGATGGGTCCCCAAGGGCCGGCCTGAGCTGGCTGCTCACCGCTCGCTTGCCCGCATTTAGGATGGGTCTAATGCAGAGAACACATTTCCCTACAGGGATTAATAAAGTATAACTTAACTTAAAACATGTAGATGCCATCAAATTAATTTCTAGTTCAGACCTTTATTTTTTTTTTTTTTTACATTTTTTGTACCTTATGTTAGCTAAGACCCATTGATCGCAGTCAAGCTGAAATAGCCTACTCATTCAAATCAAGTGGGGAGGCACCTTTTATTATTATTATTATTATTATTATTATTATTATTGTTATTGTTGATTTATTTATTTTTACTTTTGCTCCATCCTTTTCACATTGCCTAATAATGGCATTTCTCAAACAAGTCCACAGAATTGGCTCATAGGCCTATTCAAAGTGCCACATCAGAACATGTAGGGCACCACGTCTTCCATACTTTTAGCAGGCTAATGTAATTGTAGTCTAAGCTACATAACAAAGCAAACCTCTCAAAATCAACAAACAATGGGCTTTTGTAAAATGTTTCTCATGTGTCTGCCACAGTGACTATTAGTAATAGCTGAGGTGTTTTTATGTTTCGTGTGTGGGGAATCCCTGTAGTAGACTTATCATTACTGGTGTTTGCATGGATTACATTCACAATACAGTAATTACATCTAAACACACATCATCAGCTGATCATCAGCACAGTAACAACAGCTTTCTGTTCTAAAGATGTGTCAATGCTGCCACCTGCTGATTATTCACTGTCACTGTTAGCATGTCATTATTATTTTTTATTTTTTAACATGTAACTAGCATTGACTGTGAATCAATGGTAACTAGTGACTAGTCTGCTTTTGACAATGAGTAAAAATTTGACAAATATTTAGTTATCTCCTTTGGATTTGTTTTGTCGCTTACTCTTTCCTTGACATTTTACCATCCTTTTTTAAAAATTATTATTTATTTAATAATTCTTTCAGATATTCAGATGTTTTAATACAACTGTTTTACATAATTTATTTATAAATTCATTTTAATAATTTGTTTCCTGTCATGTATTAATTTAAGCATCTTTAGTCCTGTTAGACGGAAACAGCGAGGCTAATCTTCAGGTAAAGTGTGAGTTAGCTAACCGGTGTTTGTTCTGAAATGCGATGTTTGCCATTTTAATTCCCGGTTTACGCTAATGCTAACACATTGCACCAGATAAAGTAACGTCGTGAATGTAAAAAAAAAGAAAAAAGATAACTGACTATAATATATTTAGTCAAATTCTGGAAATTACTCTCACTTTCACCGTGTTTCTAACGTTGAGCCCAAAGCCAAACTGTATTTCCAGTAATAAGTGTAATGTCTTCTCTTTTCTTTCTTTCCCCAGAAGAGAAAATGCAGAATGTCTCTGAAGTGCCATGTCTGTGTTTTTAGCCTGAGGGCATCCTCCAGGCTCCAGTGTGACTCCCAGACAGAGCTGTGTCTCTCTACTCCCCTGAGAAGAAGAAAGACTGCTCAGTCCTAGAGATGAATTATGTTCACAGACTCAAAAAGTAGGCCTCATTTGGCACAATCATTGCTGACAGTGAAATCAAAAGCCACTGAGCCCCCTAGTGATGGCCCTTGACTTACAAAGGTAGCCCTAATTTCTGCTGTATAATTTTGGCTTACTTACTACACTTTTGCACATATTGAGGCTGTTGATGCTCCGCTCAGTAGTAAATATTCTGATAATACTGATAATACTAGAAAAACCTAAACACCAAATACATCAATATCAAATATGATTGACTCTAACAAACTGATGGCATGTCACCTACATTTAAATAACTAAATGAAGACCAAGAAAAAGTCTGAATATCATTGCAAAATATATTGTTTCTGGATTAGAGACATCGATTCAGCACATTGTCATCAGCACTAATAAATATGGTTACTGTTCAAATGTTTGTCTTGTTGAAAGGTAAAGTGCCACATGTTCACAGATGAAAGTATATTTTCATAGCTTATATATGTTACTGGCAGACTTTTGCAGACTTGTGTGCTATCGTAACTAGTACTTTGGCCACATTAAAGCTCCGCTGGCAAAAATGAACACTTTTTTTAATAGTTGGTGAAATGTCCCGTTGTAATTTCATAGATAAGAGTCCTCTGGGAACTGTCCCAGGGCACACTGCATACCCGGCCAGGCTTATTAGTCTGACCTGTGTGACAGTTGTTTTCATGCAGTGGTTGTGATGACTCGAGCTGCTGTTTCCTTTGGCCCGCTGAGTTGTTACATTTGCAGTTGGCTTCTTTGGCTAAAGACCTGCAGATCTTCTGGGAGCATCCATTGCTCATGAAATGTTTTTTACATTCTTTTTTGGAACAGATGCGACTGCTGTCCGTTCTTTTCTTGTACTCGTCAGGCCCTAGCTGATCATCATCTGAATGGCTGTCAGGCGGGCTGTTTCTTTCAGCACTTGCGGAGGCAGAACGAAGCTCAATTTGGTTATTCTCATTGTCCAGAAGGTGCTTTGAATCGGTTCTGTTACTTTGCTGTTCATTGTCTGCTTGTTGACTACAATTTAGGTTAGTATCTTCACAGATAATGTGGTTTGAATATTTCTTCCAGAAGTTTGAGCGGAGCTGCTCCAAGTCCGAGTGCAGAGGGAGACCAATGTCCAGGTGCATCAAGAAGTTCCCCAGCCAGTCCTCCAGCTGGGAAAATGGAGGTCTGTAAAACAATGGGTATTTAGGAAATATATATAATAGTGAACAAAAGGGGCTTATATTCTCCTTAACTATTACCTATTAACCATGAACAGGGAATAATTCCGCCACTAGTATCAGAGACAATAATGTAGCTGTTGGTAAAGCATTAATCTGATTTTTGAAAAAAAAATAGGATCAAGCTCAATCTTATAAAAACTATTTGCAAACATGTAGGGCTGAAACAACTAATCGATTAATCGACGACTAATCGATTATTGAAATAGTCGACAACTATTTTAGTAATCGATTAATCGTTTTCTGGTTCACACAGACTCAAATAGAGCAAAAATGAAAATGTAGTATTTTTGATAAAAAACTACTTTTTTATAGTTAGGGTTTGTAGTGTTTCGTCTGTGTCTCATCCAGTCAGAAGCAGAATTAGCGCTAAGAGCCTCCAACAAACATTCACTTTGAGTTTACTCCATCAATATGTCCTCAAGCTGCGCCACTTTAGCTTTATGTGATAAAAAAAAAGAAAAAACACAATTTTCCTACACCATTCACAGCCAAGCGATTAATCGATTAATCGTAAAAATGATCGATAGATTAATCGATTTACAAATAATCGTTAGTTGCAGCCCTACAAACATGTCGAGGCACAATAGTGAAAGAGCAGCGGTATGTGCTGTATGTACAGCAACTCTTTTATGAGGCGATGTCATGCACTGCTGTGCATGTTGTGTCTTATCTATATCATACCGTGCCTCTGCGTCCATGTCGCAGCAAAGGGCGGCGTGGGGCAGGAAGGCAGAGGGACAGTCAGGAGGATGGTACTGCTGCAGAAAACCAGGTACATCTAACCCAAAGTCCCGAGTCCGAGGGAGGTAGTCTGGGTCTGCACTCACCCTGCCTATTATCTGCAAATAGAAAGGTAGTCAATGCATTAGATTAGTGAACAATATCAACTGAATAAAATGCTTTTTTAAATTCTGCATTAATGTGCTACAAAGGCAACATTCTTACCTCACATATCATGATACCAAAAGAAAATATGTCCACACGTTCATCATAGGTTTTCCCTGTGAAGTTTAAGTAAAAAAAAAAGCATATTTTTTAACTTTCCACTTTTTTGTTTGTTTGTTATTTAATCAATAGCATCAAATGGTGATAATCACCATGGATCATCTCTGGAGCCATCCAATAAGGGTTCCCGACTACAGTGTAGCGCTTCCTCCGGTCCGGTTTTCGGCTCTGTGTGGTGGAGGCTTTTGCTGGCCTCTCCAGGGAAGATAACGTTTTATTCTTGTCTTCTGGCACCAACCTGGCCAGTCCAAAATCTGCAACCACCACTGACTGGTTCTGGAAAAAGCAAAACTGTCTTCATTATCCCTGTCCTTTTGTCTTGTTACACAATGACTGTTAGTACCGTAATCTGTTACCTCTCTAATCAAGCAGTTGTAGGAGTTCAGGTCCCGATGAATGACATTCATTGAATGCAGATACGCCTTTAAAGTGTCATTTAACATAAAAAAAGATGATGAATATTGTAATTATATAAATACAGGTGCTCTTCATGATTAGAATATCATGAAAAAGTGCATTCTCTTCTGTTATTTAACTTAAACTGTGAAACCAATATATGATAGACTCATTACATGCAAAGTGAGATATGTATAGCCTTTATTTGTTATAATTTTGATTATTTTGGCTCAGCTTGTAAAAACCCCATATTAAAAATCTCATAAAATTAGAATAGTTTGAAAATGGACTGTAAGCCATAATCATCAAAATGATAACAAATAAAGGCTTGACATATGTCACTTTGCATGTAATGAGTCTATGAGTCTATGAGTCTTTCACATTTTAAGTTGAATTACAGAAATAAATGAACTTTTTCATGATATTCTAATTATATGACGAGGACCTGTAGATACATTAAATGCATTGGCAATTTACCATTCCTGCTGCAATGTCTTTTGCAAAACTCACTCTTACAGTCCATGAGAAATCTTTGTCCTTAAGAGAAAAATAGATTTCATTTTTAGAACACTTTTGTTCAATCTTAAATACGTGCATACAAATTATGTTACCATTTTTTCTATGGATTCTCTCAGAGTCCCTCCTTGAATGTATTCAGAGACAAAGTTTATTCTTTTGTCTTTATAAAATAATCCAATGAACTTGAGTACATTGGGATGGTCCAGGCAGCGCATCACTTTTACCTGAAAAGTTATTAAGAGTTGTGCTGTTTTATTAGTTTTAATCAGACGCATAAAAGACAAAAGAGGGAACAAATGACAAAACGGTTTGGCCTCATGAGGATGTGGCTTGTGTTGGGCAATAAAACCCAACAACCTCAAGCGTAGCCTCTTTTGACAATACTGAGCTTACCTCCTTTAAAAAGGTGTTTTGTGTCTCTTCATCAAATCGTATCAGCTCTTTCATCACCATTACTTCCCCCGTCTCCTGATGGGTCACCTAAAAACAGAATTGCCTTTATGTCCAAATTTTATTCTCCTGATTGTTTTTATTTTGTTTCATGACATTTCTGTTTTTATATTCATTGATTCTGGTACAACACCTTAACAGCCTGTCCAAAGAAGCCCTTCCCAAGCACCTCTCCATGTATCAGTTCTGAGGGTCTGAAGATGCGATGGGTCCGGTCTCCGTGGTCCACTCTGAGGGACTCAGACCGAACCATGTCCCTGCGCTGCGCCAAGTGTGTGAGTGACAGGGGACCCTTATCTATACTGCAACTCCTTCTGCGAAAGACAAGTTAGGAAATACATTTAAGATTATTGGATTGCTGCCCCGATCCAAAACAAACACATCACTTGAATGTACAAATTAGATCTTACATGATGTGTCTGGAGCGTATTCCTGGGGTGCATTGGTGCTGAGGGGACAGTCTGACCCTGATTGGCTCTTCTGTCTCCTCTGTGTGACTGGGCTCCTCCTCGACAACTGGGAGGTTGTTGCTTAGAGTAAGTTTGTCAGGAGCGCGTTTATCTAAACAACGGGTATCCTGGAGGGAATTGCTGGAGGACAGAGGACTGTGCTCTATGGTCAGCTGCAATGGTCTACTTGTGTCTTCGATTGAACAGTGAACCTAATGGACACATAAAGTAAGTCAGACTTTGTTGTTATAAGTAAGTTGTTTCTCTTTTACGTATTGGTAGGACGTACATCTTCTGGTGTGATGTTGGAGACTGGAATCCCATTGACCTCCAAAACTCTGTCTCCAACATGAAGAGTTGACAATAAACCAGCACTGAGGACATCTGGGAATAAACTGGAGAGAGTGAGTGGGATTATTTTTCCTACCTTTGAAATAATATAAAAAGCATTGTCTATTTTTAGTATTTGTAAAATATTGTTTGTTTTTTCTATCAGTTCTGCAGACTCACCCAGTCACAGTTACCACAGGGCTCTTTTCTTGACTGATATCTACTTCTACCGAAAGACCGCGGTGGCCATCTGGTTGTGGAGGGAGATACAGTAGCGCCACCATATGGTGGCTTTTGGTAAGTGGAGATGTCTGTGCAGCTGTCCCAACACCCTTTCGAAAACATTGGCCACTGCAGAGAAAATTAAAGATAGTGCACCCTGCCTCTGTAGCTTAAAGAAACACAACCCACAGAAAAAAAAATAGCCACTGTTTCAGTTTCAAACGTACCAGTACAGTTTGGAGTGCTCCACCAAAGTGTATGTGTCTCCATCGCCTATAATTGCTGCACAGTTTATACATGAGAAACATTCTGTGTGAAACTTCTGATCCCCAGCGACCTTAGAAACACACAGGAAAAAATAACTTTACAAGTTCAACAACAAATGCACATTACTGAGACTGTCCAGAAAAGTTCACTGCTTCCGCATTCTTAGCCAAGTTCAGATGTTTTCAGAGGATATCCTCTTTAAACAAAAATGGCTAACATTGAAGAAAGCAGGAACGCTTTGAATGCTGTAATAGTTGGCCACTCTATTGGTGACTGTATGCCCTCTGAAACTCTATTTAATGCAGTGTTATGCAACAGACTTTGTGGCCCGATGCCAGTTTGAAGTAGGTTTTAATCAGGCATTAGTGGATCAATATGGAAGCTATTTTTAGACCCAAATGTGTTGGATCTACGGAAGTGAATGACCACATGTGAAGGAGCACTTGGTATACAAACAAACAAACAAACAAACAAACAAACAAACAAACAACTTGGCCCTTTTCTGATGGTTGAAGGCAATGTCTGTTGTCTTAATATCCTAATAAATTGGAGAAAATGAACAGTCTTTTTCTACAAATGATCCCTTGCGGACTTTAAAAAATTGCATTAATCGTACCATTATAAGTCCCGTTGTAATAGCCTCTTTGCAGCCGCGGCAGTGCTCTCCAAAGCGGGCCCAGTAGTGTTTCTTACAGTACAACTCTCCATCTCTCTCATAAAACCAGTTAGATAGGATACAACCACACTCACGACACCTAGAAACAAAGACGTAAGAATTTATAATGGTAAAACAATAGTATGAAATGAAGACACCAGAACACATAGATTTAAAGCCAAAAGATACTCAAGAAGCCTTGTGTTGCAGCAGTGTAATGTGAGTCCAATCAGTGATGGGCCACACGAACCCGGCAGGAACGGTAACTGTGCCACACAGTTTTAACACATACAATATCAGTGACCTCCCGTCCTAAACGAGATTCTTTGTAAGGGGAACGTTAAAATGTTGTGGCATAATTGTAACATACGCAAAACTAAATCGAAAATGCTGACATCACTGTGACGAGTTTATTTCTTCAGTTTGAGAACCAACTTCAGTCTGTTGTAAGAACTACTAGTCGCAAAGGCAACTCAAAACATTAACAAACATTTCAGCGACACCAAAATGTCTTTTTGCAGTGAGTTATCAAAAGTAAGTGTTTGGCTACCTGTAGTTTATGCGAAGCAGCATAAAGCAAGAAGGTAAAGCTGTCCCACTCCCAGCAAAATTATGAGTGTCATGAGTCACATGAGTTTTTTTTCACTAATAAAAACCACTGTACCAAAATAATATTTATTTATTTTGTTGTATATATTGGGTTAAAATACACAGTAAGCCTGTAATTGAATTTTAACTTTTATCATGTATTGTACTGTAGGATTTTACCTTCAGTTCCATCTAAAAAGTGGTCTTATCTCTCAGACACTGGGAGCAGAACAGGAGGTGACTTCCTGGACACAATACCGACCCCTGTTTCCTCTGTGGAGCCCAAACTGTAAATGTCACGCTGTTCCTATATGAGAGGATGTACAGGACCACAAGAGCCTTTGTCTCTGGTGCAGTTAAAGATTATTTCAAAGTAACTTGACTCTTACTTGAGTAAATATTTTAGCTACTCTTACCACCTCTGGAAAGAACAGAAAGAAAAAAGTAGCCTATCATTTATAATCACACCTCCGTGAAAGGCGCTTACCTGCCAGTCGCCTTTGTATTGAAACTGTGACCCCTCCCACCTCCGTGCTGTGACTTTATTCATGTTTTAGCTATGTAAGGAGCCGGGAGACGCGGGCTCCTCAGAACTGACTGTACATGCTTGGTGTGTATGTTGGTTCTCCGCATATGTGTTACAAATAAATTACGCTATTGATCAGACAAATACTTTAAGGCTTTTTTCCTTTATTGTGGTAGAAACTGCCACGACAAGGCTCAAAATTATTCCTACTACTATGTGCAGTTGGCTATATGTATTTCACACTGCTCTTCATTATGTTGCAAGGTTTACAGCACAGTTAAAACCAGTAGTTCCCGAAAATTATTATATGTGCAAGTGATTAATTTATGAATGTATTTACAACAGGTGGTGCCTGTTTTATGGACTGGCTGTTGCACAGTCATTGCACCTCAGTTCTCAATTAGCAAATCTCTGAAAACGTCAAAATAATTTAATTCCATTGGGTTTTATCATGTACAAAACGTGCTAACCCTGTAGTTTTGCCCTCTACAAACATCTTCTGAAGTGTATGTTAGTTTGCTGTTCATAATTTCAGTCTTCCCTCAAACAAGTTTTGTGGGGCTAGTTCATAGCTTAAATCCCACACTGTTACCTGCTCCACACTTAAAGATCACTTACCTCGGTTTATGTCCCCTATCACTTTACTCTGGCGTCTTTAAACCGAGAGATCTCACGCCACTGTGTTGTCATCATTAGCCGCCCTGACCTGTCCATTCCTAAGATCTTGACTTCAAAGTCTAAAATTGGCGCTGGCTCCCGGTGTCAACAAACTGGTTGTAATGTCAAGTATTTCTATACAGGTCAAATTTTAGGCATGTGGTAACGTATTCTCCAGTCACGGTTTCCTTCTGTTGTATGTTAAGGCCATATGAACTTCCTTGACCAACAGGATGTAAAAGTGATCAGTTCAAAACCATTAAGTATTTCCTCAAGTTGTTTTATTTTATTTTATAATTTTGCGAAATATAATTAAGTTTAGTTAATCGCCATTCAGTTGCATCACGTTGTAGACAAAGCTGTTCTTTAGCCCTTCACATGCAACCCAATCAACTTATAGTTTATGAAAGAAAAATACAAACAACACACGTTCCATTCAAGATTATTCAGCATTTTCGTGTTTAGACATTCTCAATGTCCCTGAAACAGACGGCTAGTTTAGCTGTTGTTTATTGAAACCACATTTGCACAGAGGAAGTTGCATTACCCCCTTTCATGTTTCTCCCTTACAGACAAAAGTAAACATGACAACTACTCTTACCGTCCCTTCATCCCTCTTCTGAACCGCTGATCTCTTCTTGACATTGTGTCCGTCTGTTTTCCGGTATTCCTTCAAGTTTGGAGAAGTTTGTTATCTTCATTTGTACAAGAGTTGACATGCACTGCGCTGTATCTGGTAACAGGCGGGGTTTTCTCTCTCTCTGTGCAGCTTCCTGTGCACTTCCCTCTGAACAGTGTGAGGGAAAAAACCTGACCCAATGTCACCCAGCTGGTCAGTCTCCATCTCCCTTCAGTGAAATCGTTCCCAGTTTAGAAGGTCTCTGCCCTCCCCCCATTTAAGTATGATACCCTCAGCTTTAAATGGATTGCATAAAATAGTAATAGGTCTGCTAAGTGTACAGCGTATGGTTAGATTTGTAATATAAGGTTTTGAAACAAGGTCTGTTCCAACAGGGCAGGCATAATCTCTTTATGAATGCCCCAATTACTGCATTGTCCCGATTCAGAAGCAATGTGCCCTATTCATTAGAGGGAAATTAGTGATTATGATCCTGTCTGGAACAGCATAGGATTGGTAGAAAAACATCACGTATTTCTCATTGGTCATAAGCAGTATTTATATACATTATTTACACATTAATCCTCAAGTGAATGAAAATGGATGCTGAGCGCGTTATTTTTCAAATTTACTGCGAGGCATAGCATCAGATAGATGTAGCTATTAAGATGGTTGTACATGATAACTAAATAATGGTTATCGCTAACCCCCTCTATTTTGGTCTGTGTGCTTTACTCTTTATAGCTGCTCTGGTCATCTTTTCATTATGTGGCTGCCTTAGCTTGTGCAACAAAATAGAAATTCCTTTGTATGAAAAAACAATTATATCGGAATAGCCCAAGCTTTTTTCATAGTTTAATTATTTTTAAGAGGATTGTCAAATTCATTACAAAAGTGCATTGTTTTTCCCTTCTACAAACATAACAAAGTAACAACAATATGAAATTCAAATATTAAACTCAGGTACATTTGATGAAACATAGATTACAATGTCTGAGCATACATTCAAGGACCAGTCATGAAACAACTTAGTCCGTTTCTCATAGACAATGGCCACAACCTACGTAACACTGATGGTAGATAAAACATTTGCAGTTTTCTGGTCATAAATTAAAGACAAAAACATTTTGTCACACTGTTTCATTTTAACACTGCTAGTCCTTTATACCAGGCTGCATATATTAAACTGTGCCTATCTCACATAGTTTTCTCATATCAAACACAATAAAAAAAGTAGTACACTGCTTGTACTTTACAGTACAACCAATTGTTCTTAAAACAGTGCATTAGGTTAACTGAAAACTAAACAGCTCTGAAATGAATAGTTGGTAGTGTTCAGCCTTTCTAAATAATAGTCAAACCATTATAGCAGCTGGTCTTTTTTTTTTTGTATCAAAATGTTGATTTTTTAATTTTATTTTTAGACAATACCAAAACATAACAGTTGCCCCGAGATTGGCGTAACTACCCCTTGCAAATCAAAGTCAAACACTGTCTGCAAACGTAACCCCACAAGCAATAAAACCTAAACCAATGTGTCCTTTGAAAGATGTTGTAGTTTAAGGAATGAGTAGAAGCTTTAGCTCTTTTGGCAGGTAAACTCATACAATCATGCCATTTAGCACCATTGTTATTAAATGAGGTCATTTCCGGTACATCGGTTTTTCACTTCCTCCTTCGTCCTGGAAAAAAGAGTGACCTTTTCAGTTTTATGCCACAATTTATATTTCTTAGTTTACTGAAGAGATAAAATTTTAACTTAAAATGTTTTGTCTCTTTACATTTTAACATTTTAACCTAAAATGTTTTATCTCTTTAGTTACTTCTTTGTTCTTTTACCTCTGTAGCCGCCAGTGCCCAACAATGCCTGCTGTGCTGCATATTTAGCTGCTTTCTGAGCCTTAGCTATAACACAGAATAGAAGTGGTTATACCGATGACACTGATACCTGAGATTTAGACTTAATAGAAATTGTTCTTACATTTTTGACCTGCTCCTGTAAAACACCATAATTAACATGCGGTAATTAATATGTGGTAATTCTTCAATCTCATTAGAGTTTATCAAATATGATTTTCATATTTAAATCTTACCAGGGTAGACTCCTCCAGCTACACCACCATAACCAGGCCCAGCAGCTCCACCTGCTGGCAATAAGGGCATATTACAAATTGTTTCAGTACTCCTTTTACATCTATCCTTATGTAAATTCTCCTTGTCCCAGAAGTACTGTTTCACTGCCACCTACTTAAACAGACACTAAAAATCATAATTAAACTAAAAAAAAACTAACATTTTATTATGAGACAGGCTGCCATTATGATACCTAGCCGAATTAAAGGTGTGGGACACAGTTTAAACCTCTCTTAAATGCACCAAGGTGAAGGTTTACTCGTGTATGTAGTGTGGCCCCCGCACTACATACACTCATTCGATATGCCGCCCTTGATGAAAACAGTTTGGACAGCCCTAACCTAGAGTCAAAACATTTACAGTATGTCAGACAGTAATACATGCAACACTTATATAAGTAGAGGAAGTAGTTAAGACACAACAAGTTAAAAACATAGTACAAAACACAGTAGACGCATAATTAAAACAAAATTACAAGAAATTTTGCAATCAATTATGAGAAAAATGTAAGGGAAACAAAAGAAGAAAAAAATTAAATATTGTACCTTGCCGTAGCTTCCTGGGCCTCCAGGTCTAAAAGCTCCAGGTCCTAGTCCAGCTCCTCCAGGACCTACTCCACCAGGACCTACTCCACCAGGTCCTACTCCACCAGGACCTACTCCACCAGGACCTACTCCACCAGGGCCTACTCCACCAGTGCCTACTCCTGCATTTAAAAGAATTCCAAATGTGCTGTATAAGCATTATTATCAAAATGAAAAGCAATCAGCTACATGACATAAAAATAACACACGGAACTACTCCACACCAATGTCAGGAAGGATTACATTTTAAGGCCATTCAGCAATTTGTGCACTATATATTAATATGAGATTTTACTGCTTAAATAAGTCTTACCAGGGCCATATCCAGCGCCTCCATAACCTGAATAAAAATGGAACCGTCGGAAACAAGATTAAATGAAAACAAATCAAACAAAATGAAATTATAATGCATTTTTTCTTTACCTGATTTAGGAGGTTTTCTAAATCCTTGACCTTGTCCACCAGGTCCAAAACCTCCAGGTCCTGTCCCAACACCACCTGGTCCAAACCCCTGGTCCTGTTCCGGCTCCACCAGGTCCAAAACCCCCTTGTCCTGTCCCAACACCGCCTGGTCCATAACCTCCTGGTCCTGTCCCAGCTCCACCAGGTCCAAACCCCCTTGTCCTGTCCCACCACTGCCAGGTCCATATCCTCCAGGTCCTGTTCCGGCTCCACCAGGTCCAAACCCCCTTGTCCAGTCCCAGCACCACCAGGTCCAAAACCCCCTTGTCCTGTCCCAACACCGCCTGGTCCATAACCTCCTGGTCCTGTCCCAGCTCCACCAGGTCCAAAACCCCTTGTCCTGTCCCACCACTGCCAGGTCCATCCTCCAGGTCCTGTTCCGGCTCACCAGGTCCAAAACCCCCTTGTCCAGTCCCAGCACCACCAGGTCCAAACCCCCTTGTCCTCTTCCTGTCCCACCTGGACCAATGCCAGTACCCCCTGTCGAACACCTCCTGGTCCAAAACCTGTCGATCCTGTGGCAGAGCCTCCAGGTCCAATACCTGCACCTAAATTGCCAAAGTCAACTAATTAATAATAAGTTAATTGTGATATTAAATTATTAATTATTTTTTACCTGATTTGGCAGGTTTCCTCAGACCATAACCTCCTGGTCCTGTCCCAGCACCACCTGGTCCATATCCACCTGGTCCTGTCCCAGCACCACCCGGTCCATATCCACCTGGTCCTGTCCCAGCACCACCCGGTCCATATCCACCTGGTCCTGTCCCAGCACCACCAGGTCCATAACCTCCTTGTCCTGTCCCAGCACCACCAGGACCATAACCTCCTGGTCCTGTCCCAGCACCACCAGGTCCATAACCTCCTTGTCCTGTCCCAGCACCACCAGGACCATACTCCTGGTCCTGTCCAGCACCACCAGGTCCATAACCTCCTGTCCTGTCCCAGCACCACCAGGCCATAACCTCCTGGTCCTGTCCCAGCACCACCAGGTCCATATCCACCTGGTCCTGTCCCCGCACCACCAGGTCCATAACCTCCTGGTCCTGTCCCAGCACCACCAGGTCCATATCCACCTGGTCCTGTCCCCGCACCACCAGGTCCATAACCTCCTGGTCCTGTCCCCGCACCACCAGGTCCATAACCTCCTGGTCCTGTCCCAGCACCACCTGGTCCATATCCACCTGGTCCTGTCCCAGCACCACCTGGTCTGATTTGTCCAGCCCCAATCCCACCTCCTAAACAGTTAATGAAGTATTTGATGGTATTTGCAGATAGAAAGTTATCAATATTACCTTTAATCATTAATCATTTTCTTTTACCTGGACCATAGCCAGCCCCACCTAGAGATGTCCCGTAGCCTGTCACAAATAAATGTAGCTAATTAACACTTAATTACAGCAAGCATTGCACTAAAATGTAATAATCAAAATAATAAATTACCTGATTTAGGTGGTTTTCTTCCTAATCCTTGTCCACCAGGTCCTGTGCCAAAACCATTAGGTCCATAGCCTCCTGATCCTGTCCCAACACCTCCAGGTCCAACACCTGCACCACCAGGTCCATAACCTCCTGGTCCTGTCCCAACAGCTCCAGGCCCATAGTCTCCTGGCCCTGTTCCAACACCTCCAGGTCCAGTCCCAACTCCACCAGGTCCATAACCTCCTTGTCCTGTCCCAACACCACCAGGTCCTGTCCCAACTCCACCAGCTCCAGTACCCCCTCGACCTGGTCATCATTCATATAATTGGTAAGAAAAAATTATATATTTTACTGTTATTGTTCGGTGTATTTTACAAATATTTTTACCTGATTTTTGTTGTTTTCTCATCCCAAGGCCTCCAGGGATAAACCCTGTTCTACCAGGTCCTGTCCCAAATCCACCAGGACCGTAGCCTCCTGGTCCTGTTCCAGCACCACCTGGTCCCACACCGGCACCTCCAGGTCCATAGCCTCCGGGTCCATAGCCTCCGGGTCCAGTCCAACACCACCAGGTCCAACACCGGTCCTGGTTCCGACACCACCTTGTCCAAATCCAGTTCCATCACTTGGCCCAAAACCAGTCGATCCACCAGGACCTAGATTTGTCCCATAACCTGTTGGACCATGGCCGTATCCACCAGGACCAAAATTTCCATAGACTGAGGGGACACAATATGTACAGTATATGTAAACATAGAAAATGCAGTTATTATCAGACAGATCATTGAGATTAGAAAATAATGAACCTTTCCCGGGTTTTCCCACGGCTTGTCCGGCTCCAGTTATGTAACGTTTCCCTGCAGGTTGAACCAGATTGTCTTTGAACTTTCTGTTTTTTCATTAAGGCTACAGTGATATAACTCACCTCCACCTGGTAAAACGCCTATACCGCCAGCCCCGTAATAACCTGCACATGTTAAAACAAAGCATGATAATACAGTACTTTGTGAGACAAATTGGACATGTTGAATTTTTCGAAATAATGCGGCTTACTTTTGCAGGTTTGTTGACACCAGTTCCACCAGGTCCTATACCACCCCCTACACCTCCAGGACCCCCGCCTACACCTCCAGGACCCCACCTACACCCCAGGACCCCACCTACACCTCCAGGACCCCACCTACACCTCCAGGACCCCACCTACACCCCCAGGACCCCCACCTACACCTCCAGGACCCCCGCCTACACCTCCAGGACCCCCACCTACACCCCCAGGACCCCCACCTACACCCCCAGGACCCCACCTACACTCCCAGGACCTCCACCCACTGCTCCTGGACCTTCTGTCCCTGATGGTGTTGGTGTTACTCCTGGACCACCTGCAGATTCTCTCTCTCCATCAGGTCCACCTTCGCCATCTCCTTCACCAGGCGTGTCTCCTCTGGGCACACCTGTATGCGTATTATATTACAATTTATTCTTGTTGCTAATGTCTCTTTTGCCTTTTCCCCATTTATCTCAACTGTTTTAGCTTTCTGTATTGTATCAGAGCCTAAATGAACTTTTTCTTGCTTTAATTATTTCAAGAGAAGTACAGTATGTTTCTCACTTCTTATGCAATATGAACTGGTGTTCTTACTTTATTTGTTCTCACCTGGGGGTTTCAGAGGCTTGGCTCCAGGTAGTGCACTCGTTTCATTACTCAAACCTTAAAAGCACACCAGTACTCATGAGTCCACGGGATCTTAACTTGTAGTTAGATGAAAGATTTATTCTGAATACTTCTTAACTATGGTTATACCTGTGGCTCCTGAAAGAATTAGGAAAATTGTATTATCATTACAGAAAACGAATTAAGGTGATGAATCAAAGTTACTGTTTACCTGGTACTACTGTTCCATTGAGGCCTTTTATAAAGAACAGAAACATTGTAAACAGTTTTGTGAGAAATAATTATTTATAATGAAAAAATATACCTGGTTTTGCTGCCTGAATTGGAATTCCTGTTGCAATCAGACCATCTTCCTCTCCTCCTAGAGGTCCTCCAGTCACACCTAGTCCAGTTTAATATTGATGTAGCATTTTATGTGCATGAACAGTAAAGCAACCAAGTAGTAATACTTGGTATTACCATATTAGTAGTTGACTATCTTTTTAACTGTCAAATTTAAGCAGGGTTTGAGCCCCCAGCAGATTAAAACACACCTTCTACTGGAGTACTTCCAGACCCTTCAATCACACTGTCCTCACCAATCTCACCTGCAATAAAACAAATTCAAAACCAAAATCAACTGTGAACTGTGGTATACCAAATAAACATAAAGAAATCAGCAAATGGCAATAAAGTGGAGAGTAAAGCAACACTTGAAACAGTGGAACTCTTTAACTCTTAACACTGACCTCCTTCACTGTCTTTTCCATCTTGTCCCCCAGTACTTGCACCACCTAAATCAAAGAAAGTCAGAAAGTCAAGTTTAGAATGTATTTATAATTGACAATATGGTACTTTAAAATGACTTAAAAAAGGGCTGTATTTCAGGTACCTTCTGATGGAGATTGCGTGACTCCTGTTGCTCCAAGTCCTTCTCCTGATACTCCTATTACTGTAGACATACTGATTAATTGTTAAATTTACTTCCGTCTACACAGCCCAATCTCAAAGCTTTAAATCCCTCCCCAGCATATAAAGGAAAATAAAACAAAGTACCAGTAGTTCCACTGCCTGTGCTGGTGCCATTCACTGACACTCCTGCCCCGTTGGCACTAGCTGCCCCTCCTGCTACGCCTGTCCCACCACTTACAGGCACTGTGCCGCTAGGCTGTCCTGTGAAATATTTAGGGATCCATCACATAATATTAAAGCATACTACAGTATGCAAGAAAAAACTTGTCATGTTCCTTACCATATTTCTGGGCTTTCGATTGAACTGTGACAACAATAAAGAAAATGTTATAATCTTGTCTAAAAACATGTACGTCAAAGCTTTATATAGGTTTATCATTTTTAATTTCTCTCCATAAATTGACCGAAGACATTGTACTTGTATCACAACATTAAGTTGCACTTCATTTAAAGACCTACAGAGGGTAGTATTTGAATTCTGCTCAATCGGCAATCAAGTTTGTTTTCCAAAAAGCAAAAATCATACTGATACTGTAAAAACAAAAATGTAATTACTCACAAACACGTCCTGTTCCTCCTCCCAGGACTCCACCAGCCCCTGCACCTGGAGCTTTAATATATTTATTAGTCAATTATTGTATCTATCATAAAATTTAAAGTCACCGTAATCTTACTATATTTGTAAGGCTTCTGTCCAGTTCCATATCCTGCAAGACACAATTTTAGAATTTACATATATTATTATTATTATTATTATGTCTTTTTTTTCATCTTTAAATTTTTTTTTTTATTGATGAATATTTCTGTTTTTGACCTGGTCCAAATCCTGTTGGTCCTCCCCCAAAACCTCCTCCTGGTCCAAAACCACCTGGTCCAAAACCTGTTCCAGTCAACACATAATTAGGCCTGCTCAGTAAGAGAAGTGATGAGTATGTTTTTTTTTCATTTTTGTTTGCCAAGTTATTTATTTTGAAATATTTTTGTGCCTTTGGTGTCTTACCTCCAGTACCACCAGGTCCAAAGCCTCCAGGTCCACCAGTCCCCACTCCACCAGAACCAGGTACTACTCCAGTTCCGAGTCCTGTGCCTCCACTAGTTGTTATCCCAACACCACGTCCAGCGCCTGTACCCAGAGCTCCTCCAGTTCCTCCCGGCAGTCCTTATAAAAATTGTTGGAGAAGAAACATTATTTAGCAGTATCTAGTTTGACATTTTTAAATCAGGAAAGGGTTCAAATTAACGTAACATTTCTTATTTAATCAATGTCTGAATAAACAAACATTTAGAAACATATCCACATCTTTTCACACCACTCACCATATTTGCGCGCTTTAGCACCAGCATAACCTGCAGGATACAACAATCTTTAGATGTATACGATATACACATTATCAAAAAATAAATACTATTTCATAATGTGAAGATCCAATATTATACTACTAAACTAATTGCTCCTCCATATTTTTAAAGACCTTCACCATAATTGTTCCCAAATGCCCCTTCAAAGGCCCTTTATCTCACAGCATCTCTTGCTAACTTGTAGAAGTAGTTTTAGCCCAAACTTTCTTTTGGGAGCAGTGCGTCCACACATGCACTTTATTTTAAGTATAAAGAATAATGCATAATATAGGACCTTGAAACATTAGAATCATAAAATAGTATTTAAAGTAATAATGTCTTCACCTCCAGGTCCAAAACCGGTACCAGCTCCACCAGGGCCGACTCCACCAGGTCCAAAACCGGTACCAGCACCACCAGGGCCGACTCCGCCAGGTCCAAAACCGGTACCAGCACCACCAGGGCCGACTCCGCCAGGTCCAAAACCGGTACCAGCTCCACGAGGACCGACTCCACCAGGTCCAAAACCGGTACCAGCACCACCAGGTCCAAAACCGGTACCAGCACCACCAGGGCCGACTCCACCAGGTCCAAAACCGGTACCAGCACCACCAGGCCGACTCCACCAGGTCCAAAACCGGTACCAGCACCACCAGGTCCAAAACCGGTACCAGCACCAGGGCCGACTCCACCAGGTCCAAAACCGGTACCAGCTCCACCGGGGCCAACTCCTCCACGTCCAAAACCGGTACCGGCTCCACCAGGGCCAACTCCTCCTCCCTGAGTACCACTCAACATACCTATAAAATAAACTTTAAGTGACAGTGTTTTATTATATATTTTAAAAATATATTACACTTTTCTTATTTACCATATTTACGGGCTTTGGCGCTGGCATCATATCCTTAAAAATGATGTCACCAACAAAACACAATGTTAAACATGGCATTCTTATACTAATATCATTATCATTATTCTATAATTATGTACCTGATGCACCACCAGGTCCAAAACCGGTACCAGCTCCACCGGGGCCAACTCCTCCACGTCCAAAACCGGTACCAGCTCCTCCAGGTCCAAAACCGGTACCAGCGCCACCAGGGCCAACTCCTCCTCCAGGTCCAAACCGGTACCAGCTCCACCAGGGCCAACTCCTCCTCCAGGTCCAAAACCGGTACCAGCTCCACCAGTGCCAACTCCTCCACCAGGTCCAAAACCGGTACCAGCTCCACCAGGGCCAACTCCTCCTCCAGGTCCAAAACCGGTACCAGCTCCACCAGGGCCAACTCCTCCTCCAGGTCCAAAACCGGTACCAGCTCCACCAGGGCCAACTCCTCCACCAGGTCCAAAACCGGTACCAGCACCTCCAGGACCAACTCCTCCACCAGGTCCAAAACCGGTACCAGCACCTCCAGGACCAACTCCTCCACCAGGTCCAAAACCGGTACCAGCACCACCAGGACCAACTCCACCTCCCAGAGTACCACTTAACATACCTATCAAATAAACAAACTTTAAGTGACAGTGTTTTATGATATATTATTGAATATACTGTATTACACTTTTCTTATTTACCATATTTACGGGCTTTGGCGCTGGCATCATATCCTTAAAAATGATGTCACCAACAAACCAATGTTAAACATGGCATTCATTATATTAATATCATTACTTTATTATAACATTTATTCTATAAGTATGTACCTGTTCTTGTCCCTCCACCAGGTCCAAAACTAGTACCAGCACCTCCGGGCCCAACTCCTCCTCCAGGTCCAAAACCGGTACCAGCACCACCAGGACCAACTCCTCTACCAGGTCCAAAACCGGTACCAACTCCGCCAGGGCCGACTCCACCGGGTCCAAAACCGGTACCAGCACCTCCAGGACCAACTCCTCCACCGGGTCCAAACCCACCCCCCCCCCCCCCGGTACCAGCACCTCCAGGACCAACTCCTCCACCGGGTCCAAACCGGTACCAGCACCTCCAGGACCAACTCCTCCACCAGGTCCAAACCGGTACCAGCACCTCCAGGACCAACTCCTCCACCGGTCGAAATCCGGTACCAGCACCTCCAGGACCAACTCCTCCACCAGGTCCAAAACCGGTACTGCCACCACCAGGGCCGACTCCTCCAGGTCCAAACCATACCAGCTTCCACCGCCCAGAGTTCCACTCAACATACCTATCACAATAGATACATTTGTTTATCTTTATCATTTTCAGTGACTTTTTGGGTTTTATTTACTTATTTACCATATTACGGGCTTAGCGCTGGCATCATATCCTGAAAATTAAATCACACCACCAACTAAATGTTTAATTAATGTTTAATAAGGAATAATGTACATATATAAGTAGAAAATACTCATATTTACCAGATCTGGTCCCTCCACCAGGTCCAAACTGGTACCAGCACCACCAGGCCGACTCCTCCAGGTCCAAACCGGTACCGCACCACCAGGGCCGACTCCTCCAGGTCCAAAACCGGTACCGGCACCACCAGGGCCGACTCCTCCAGGTCCAAAACCGGTACCGGCACCACCAGGGCCGACTCCTCCAGGTCCAAAACCGGTACCGGCACCACCAGGGCCAACTCCTCCAGGTCCAAATCCGGTACCGGCACCACCAGGGCCGACTCCTCCAGGTCCAAAACCGGTACCGGCACCTCCAGGGCCGACTCCTCCAGGTCCAAAACCGGTACCAGAACCTCCAGGGCCGACTCCTCCAGGTCCAAAACCGGTACCAGAACCTCCAGGGCCGACTCCTCCATGTCCAAAACCGGTACCGGCACCACCAGGACCGACTCCTCCAGGCCCAAAACCGGTACCGGCACCACCAGGGCCGACTCCTCCAGGTCCAAAACCGGTACCAGCGCCACCAGGGCCGACTCCACCAGGTCCAAAACCGGCACCGGCACCACCAGGACCAACTCTTCCACCAGGTCCAAAACCGGTGCCAGTTCCTCCTGGCTGACCTAGATCATTTTAAACATTGCCATTACCTTTGGCGAAATGTACATACAGTATAGTTCAGACATCCATCTGGTCAAATGGGGCTCAAAAGCCTTACTTAATCCTGTCCCCGGTCCCACTCCTCTTCCAGGTCCAAATCCTGCTCCACCCAGTGTACCTCCTTGACCAAGGGTACCCGCCCCACCTGCTCCTCCTTATGATAAAGACAATTATTTCATAATGAATTAATATTTTAATGTATAGACCATGTTTTCACCTTCAATATGTATACCATATTTAGCTGCTTTACCGGCCTTTTTGGATTTGCCTGCACCTGGATGGCAAAAAGACATTATTGTATTCACTGGTATTCACTTTGTAAATGCTGAAATTGTACCTGTTTTAGGTGAAATTAGGGGATAGCCACGAAAAACCCCCGGGAGTGGCTGACCTCGGCCATCTACTCCAGAACAATTTGATATGATTTTGAAAAAGAAAAACACTATTGTGAACATCAATAATTGCTCCCAGTTACTTACTGCCAGTGCCTGGTCCTGTCCCCCCTTGACCAAGAATTCCAGCCTCTATGAATGTGAGCAATTCAGATTGTTATTGCAAACCAAGGGTACCAGATATTCAATTAACATTACTTTTTATTTTGTTGAAATCTTTAAATTACAACTTATTTGACACTGCTTTTGTACTGACCACTCTGAGTATCGAGTCCAGTTCCAGTGACTACTCCAGGTAAAACACCACGACCCCCAAAACCTAGTTACAAAAATGTATGTTTACGGTCTCTTTACATACTGCTGGATAATACATGAAGAAACCTTTAATGTAAATGTAAACAAACCTTGACCAGGGAGATATCCACCCTGGTAAAGTCCTGGCACCCCCACACCTGCGCCATAACAGATAGACATGTCATTGTACATTATTTATGAACGTGATGTAGCAACATCAACTGGTGAGGTTACCTGGGACTTGTTTTGAGGTCTTAGGTCCAGTTTTTCCCCCATGTCCGACTCCTGTGGTCCCAGTCTGTGGTATTGCTGAAATTATATTTTTGAAGCAGTTGTTAATTTAGGCCTTATGCAATTATAAGATCTTTACACATTTAAGCACCAGCTTTACTCTGTTAAACTAATACATTTCTGATACACTGGGAAATATCATTTTATAGAACTGTACCTCCTCCAGGTCCAACTCCTGCCCCTCCTGGTCCAACTCCGGCTCCACCAGGTCCAAAACCAGTTCCACCTGGTCCAACTCCGGCTCCACCAGGTCCATAACCAGTTCCACCTGGTCCAACTCCGGCTCCACCAGGTCCATAACCAGTTCCACCTGGTCCAACTCCCGCCCCACCAGGTCCAAAACCAGTTCCACCTGGTCCAACTCCAGCTCCACCAGGTCCAAAACCAGTTCCACCTGGTCCAACTCCGGCTCCACCAGGTCCATAACCAGTTCCACCTGGTCCAACTCCCGCCCCACCAGGTCCAAAACCAGTTCCACCTGGTCCAACTCCGGCTCCACCAGGTCCAAAACCAGTTCCACCTGGTCCAACTCCGGCTCCACCAGGTCCAAAACCAGTTCCTCCTGGTCGAAACCCTGCGCCACCAGGACCAACTCCTTGTCCTACAATGACAAACATGACAAATAGTTGATCATTTGCATCTTAAAGTAAACCAAATGCTGCATTTTTAACCTTACTCTACCTGTTTTGAATGGTTTTACCCCACTGGGGTACTGTCCCACACCACCTCCCAGTCCACCTGAAGGATAGTGAAGCCACGAGAAATCTCATGACATTTTGGGTTTATGTAATTAAGATGTCATTGGTGTTTCAATTAGTAAAATGTATATTTAGCATAAATGAGTAAATATACACCTCCTTGTCCAACACCAGTCCCAAGGGCTCCTGCTCCAAAACCTCCAGTCCGAGGGTCTCCATAACCTCAACACAAAACAAATAGCAATACCTCTGAGTAATTTGATTGAAGTAGTAGGCTTGAAGACCTCACTTCCTCACTCCTTCCCCTTGAGTCCTATTAGGTTAAATGTATATGACATCTAAAAACATGAAGTATTAAAAAATGAGAGTAATAAACATATCTTCTTTGCAGCAATTCACAAAATGAGCTTTGTTGAAGACACTAATAATTTACAACCTGGGCCAGGGGATGTATTCCATTCATGATGAAGCGATTACTTATTGTAGTCAGATGTTTTGAAATTGTGACGTGTGAATATCCTGTACTTGGACTGACCTATTTTCTTTTCAGTAAAATCACTGGAGAAATTTAAGCAGTCCCACAAAGCCAGGACTTAACACTGAGTATGGTTTTGATGCTATCACCAATAACATTCGTCCTGTGAAGTCAACTTACATGTGTGCAGGATGAAAAACAAAGTGAAGTGAAATTCCACTGCAAATCAGTTATTGTGGGTGATGTGATGACTTCCATATTTTATCGTGAGCCTGCCATGCCTAATGCATTAGCGGTTATCACTGCACCATATGTGTGTTTGGACATGAGGGTGTGTGGTCCGCTTAACAATGGCATATTAGATTGAGGTAATGAGGGAATAAAATAATGGTATACATTTTGTACATACAGCTCTTATCCTGCTCCACTGAAGTTTTACCATGCTAGAGCTGGAACTCCTAGAAACCTAGAAAAAAAATGCCACTGCCAAGATAATCCTGCTTTCACCTGACAATTACCATCAAAGCTTCTCTTACTCAAAGCTTTACTTCAAATTGAAAGAGAAATAATAATGGTGGCATTTTTCACTTCCTGTGCAAATCGTGATTGTAAAACACTCTCCATCTGAGAAGAAAGTAACAAGTAACTGATAATGTCTTTAGTTGTCCCCAATATGTTTTTTATATTCTCTTACCTGGTCCATAGGTTCCAGGTCTGATACCTACTCCACCAGTTCCAACACCAGGTCCGGCTCCACCAGGTCCCACCCCACCAGGTCCTACACCTGGTCCATAGGATCCTGGTCTAAAACCACCAGCACCACCTGGCCCCACCCCACCTGCTCCAGTTCCACCTAGTATCACACAGAAGATGTTTTAGGGACTGATCATTTAAAATTGTGTAAGATTTGCAAGAGTACAATTATTTTCAGTTTTTATTGTTTTACCTCCACTAGGTGCAGGACCAAGACCTCCTAAACCAGCACCAGCTCCTCCTGGTCCAAAGCTGGTTCCAGGACTGACACCGGTGCCAACGCCAGCTCCTCCGGGTCCTCCAGCTCCTCCGGCTGGTATGTAAATACCTAGTGAAATCAAGCGAATAATAATACAAAAAAAGGGAGATATGCTATTGCATGCTCATTTGGACTATGACTAATTCAACCTGAAGAGACTCACAGAGACAGACTGCATTAGAAGGTTTTATTGAATGAGAATCATGATTGGGGCTCAGACCCCGGTGGAAGATTGCATTAATGATATGGAATACATGGCGTCGATGGATGTTGGCCAGAATCTTCTCCGGAGCTCAGACACTGGTGGTGGTAGGACGAGACCCGGGGCGGCCGGTCGACCCAATGAGCGGGCCTGAGGAGAGGCCAGGCGGAGGAGGGGCGGAGGAGGGTGGCAGCACGGCTGGGCAAAGGGCGAGTGATTGACCGGGGGGTTTAAGTAGGGGATCCTGGGCGATGAATGGCTGAAGCAGGAATAAGCAGCTGCGATGATTGGCTGACGCGAAGGTGCGGCTTGAACTGGGGCTGAGATTGGATGATTAGTGAAGGCTTGAATTTGGCACAGAAGCTTCATTAATACGTTGTTGTTAGTGGTGCGTTAGATACCCTTTTACTCTGATTTGGATTACTATTTTTACCTCTACTTTATTAAATTATTTTGGAGTAACATTACTCTTACTTGAGTGAGCATTTTGATGACTCTACCCCTGGTCAATTGATACATCTAAGAGCGCCAACAACAGCACAATAAAGTCCAATTTGTCTTATCAAAGAGATGTACCAAATGGTGTAATATAATCTCTCACAACTGAACAGATTATCAACCCTGCTCAGAACCCTGCGTGTGTCTACAAATCTCTTCACTCAAACGGCATGCTTTGGTTCATAGTTCTCACTTTTACTACACCTAAGTACTCTTTTTACAAATCCGGACAAAAATAGAAACAGAGCACAAACAGCTATATAAGGAAGCAATTTCAATTGTCCAAAGTCCAGATGCGAGATGAAGTCTGTAGGGATTCCTGAAGAATGTGGGTAACTCATGTAGTAATCCTGTACAGCACAGTAAATTACTGAGGAGTTTGGTCATTTAGCTCTGTACCTCTGCCAGGGCAGACTCTGAACATGATTGTAGGGCATTCATTATAGTGCAATAACAGATGGCAGAAATGTAATGCACAGTATAATTTGATGCTACAGTAAACATAGTTTGAGATCCATGTGGGAATAGAAAGGAGCGGGACAATTCAGTCATCAAAGAGGACTCAAGTGTGGTTTATTTGTCCAAATCATTACTGTAATTGAATGGAACCTTTTAATGAAACCACTAACAGCTCATGTTTTTCACTTTCCTCTGCTCTCTTAAAACAAACACTAAGTTGCCATTGGTAATGAACTTTCAATAAGAAACTGTTTTAACTGCAGTCGTTTTGTTCTTCTCTGACCTGAGTTTGAAAAGTGTCTTTTCTCTCAAGTCAATTGTGTCCAAACTTAATTAATTGAAGTTAATTGATTGATCTTGCTAGAATCATTTGGCTTTGTCAAACAGCAGGATTACATCAAGACTGGGTTAACAATAGCGTTTTACTCTCTTTTTATGTGACAGACAACATCAGTTGAGATGAGGTCTTTAGCACACAGCCAAAGTGAATGCTTCTATTTAACCACAACACCTCATTAACAGCTGTAACTATGAATGTGTGTCTTTGAAAACAGAGAATGAAAAATATGCCAGTGCTTTGTAAAGGTTTACTGACCTCATCATCAGACAAATTGTAAAAGGAAGCACAAGTCAGGCAAACAACTGGAGGAGAGGGCTGCAGTGTTTTTATTGATGCAGTATTTATATTCTGTCACCTGAGGTAATTGCAACATCTAGTCAAGGAGGAAGTAGAATTTTATAGAAAATATAAAAATATATGAGCAACTCTATCATCAAACCTATAAACATTAAGCAATCTCTCACTTTGCTGCAACAAATATTGCATTTGACAAAATGATCACCATGCAAAATATTGCAACTGAATCTAGACTGTAAACATACAATACTTTTAACATGACTAGAAGTTTTACCTAAAGCCCAGTCACTTTCCCCTTGCTATCACTGCTGCATTGGCTTAAAAGTACCTTCACATCAAGTCTTCACATTACTCTAGAAATGTTCAGCCTTGATATCATGTTGTTTATGAAATGCAAATACTTTCAGTCTGTAATCAGCATTATAGGGCTAATATTCATGTTGGATTTAAGTATGCCAGTAAAGCAATACATTTAATGCCTGTTCACGCAGATGAAGCCATGCAATGCATGCACCAGTGATGACCCACCTCCTTCCAGCGAGGGTTTCCATTGAGCCAGGAGCAGCACTCCAAGAAGATACGTGACCGCCGCCCCTCTCGCCATCTCGCTCCCAAATGTCCCTCAGTTCTCCCAAGCTTCAGGTTTTATCCCCTGCACGCCTATCAGGGCTTACAGGACCTTTTAAAAGAAGGAGGGCAAAAGGAGGGTAGAAAAAGGGACAGGATGTTAGACAGGACACAGTGTAATTGCCTAAGACACACACTACACAAGGAAAGTTAGCATAAGAGAACAGCACTGCATCACCTCATTACCAAGTGGGTTTGCTCTAGCCCCCCAAAGACTGTTAGCCCACATTTATTTGGTTGTCTACTGCCAAGAAATAGGGAGAATAGGGAGTGTGGGGACTTGGAAGAGAGACAGAGACAGACAGGGGAGAGAGAGAATTGTGTAGTGCAAATACAAGTCATGCAAAGGTTCAACTAGATTCCTTATCAACAAGAGACTCATATTTGTATTTATTTATTTGACAGGGACATTGCACAACAAATGTGTTGCACAGACCAGAGATAGCTACAAGCTAATTTTCATCTGTAGTCCCTGGGGAGAGGCAAAGTGACAGCAGGTTTATACAGTGGCCAATGAGCATTCTTACTTACAGTAAGTCCATTCACAATATAAATACAGATAAAGCACCAGCAAAAGGATCACTTCAACAAACATTCAGATGCAATATTTACAGTATTTACACTTGCAATTACAAATATCTACAGCTAAAAAAGAAAAAAAAGATTGTACCTTCTTACATTCTTAACAATACCCCGATTACCCAGTTTTTTGCTAATGATCACAAATCTGTCTTTCAACCACTTCTTTAGGTTAAGTTTAAACTGTTGCACGGTACTACTCTCTCGAACAGTTAATGGCAACGAGTTCCACATCCCTGCAGCTTTCACAGAGAAGCAATTCTGTCCAAAGGTGGAGGATCTAAAGTTCACAGAACAGTCTCCTCTGGAGGAGGCTCGCGTTGTTCTACGTCCTGCCTCGTCACAAGACTTCACAAACATTCTCAGGGGCTGTGGGGCCAAATCATGAAGAATTTTAAACACTAAACTGACATTCGAAAACAAATGAAATTTTCAAACGTTAATAATTTATTTTCTTCACAATTTTACAGTAGTGGTACGAAACAGGTTTTTTATCTAATATTTTGAGTGCCTGTTTGTACAGGCTTTGGAGCGGCTGTAAGCAGCATTACCAAGTTGTAATGCAATATGTAAGATGTGAAAATATCGTCGTTTGCATATAAAGCTTGGCTGCATCTGTGCTCATTTGAGGGCGAATATATCTAAATTCAATTTTTACAGTTTTTACCAGTTTTGAAACATGCTTCTTAAACGACAGTGTCCTGTCCAACACTACACCTAAATACTTGACAGAGTATTTATAGAGGATAGTCAAACCTAATGATCACATTGATCATAACATACCCTCCCTGTGCATATAGCATCTTAACGTGTGGGACAATGAGGTTAGAAGTTTGAAAGCTTTGCTACATCCTACTTCTTTAGACTTGACTGTATGGAGGGATACATTTTTTTCTAGAATTTTTTTATTGTCCGTGTTTTATAAAGGGGCTGGAGGTGAATTGGCAAGCCTCCATTCTACCCTTGTAAAAGACTTGTGAAGGTACGTGCACAGAATACCAAGCATTTGCTCATGTGCAAAACTAGTAGCAAGTGCAAAAGTGGACCAGAAAGTGGATTTATTTTTCACATATCAGTCTCTCATTTACATATCACAATAATGTAATGTACGCAGTCTCAAATGGTAAATCCGATGCAACATGTCCACAAATAGCCACATGGTATTTTCCAAATTGCAGGTTTTAGGTTAGATGTCAGATGTTTTCAGATAGATGATGGAAAACAGGAATGCATCCCAATACATCCTGTGAAATTCACTATTACAAACCATATGAATGAAATGATTCAGTCAAGACAACCTGTGATGTCAAGATCCATCCATCCATTTTCTTCCACTTTTCCGTTGCCGGGTCGTGGGGCAGCTGTTGGAGCTGCCCAAAACACAAAAACACATTGCACCAGCCCCTATGGCTCCTCCTGCAGGTGGTGGGTCCACAGAAGGACGGCCTCATGGTTCTAACGAGGGGCCTGTTGGTCTCTCATAAGGGCTTCTGAACCGCTCTTTGTCTGACCCGTCACCTAGGACCTGTTTGCCATGGGAGACCCTACCCCCGACAACAGAGCCCCCAGGATCATTCGGGTGCTCAAACCCCTCCACCACGTTAAGGTGGCGGTTCCAGGAGGGGTGATGTCAAGATGCCACAACAAATACTCGAGGCGTCACAAAAAAATCTGAACTGTAAAATATAATCTCCAGAGAACCTGTGAGACGTCTGTGTTGTTTATGCGTCAATTAGCGCTGCTATCAGAGAGGTTTTTCCATGTTTGGGCCGAGTCGACCTGGGCTGTGTCCAGTTTTTAAAATTGGCCGCAGTAAACACACAGCCTTTTCCGTCTGAGGCAACTGGCCCAAAGAGGTTAAATAAATATAGTAATAACACAAGAGAATTGTAAAAAGACGCTTGATTCTGTTTGTTCAGTCAGAGGGTATCAGACACAAAGACTTGAAACCAGTGAATTTCTGACGTCTGAGTCTTGACTATTATTTTTTATCAGAGTTAATAAAAGGCTATGACAATACCGGTCAGCACAGAACTTCTTGCTCCAGAAAGCTTTGTCAAAACCCATTTATGTCCGTTTGTTGTTTTACGTCACTTCTTGGATTCACAATACTTTACACTAATTTAGAGTTACTCTGTAAATCAGGACCAGACACTGAGGTTACAATGGACAATTGAGTAAATGTGTCTCAGATGTGGACCAGCCCTGTTAAAGCTGTGTATTTATATTTCTCTGTTTGGTGAGCGAATATGTTTGTTTGAGCAAATGGCAGCGCTACCTGAGCCATAATTGGTCTTAAACTGCTCTTTTATTGCACTTCTCAGTTCTGGAGTGTTTGAGTTTGAACTTTGATGGACTACATAGTTATGCTATGAAATAATACAGAAGAGAGAGTAATACGCATATTTTAGTTGTGAGGTCACCGTGATACAGGTGTAAGCGCCGTAAGACTTAAAGTGAAGTTGCATCTTGTACAAAGTAATTTGTAAAATTTCAAGCAAGCAAGCTTTTGGATCCATGGGATTATGTTGTGTATTAGTGAACAGTAATAAGGTATAAAATTGTACTTATATGCATTAGCTATATCTAAAATGTTCAGTTTAGTGGCCGAGAGAGTAACCTTTTGTGTGCTGAATTGAAAAAAGAAAGCTATTAGTTGTACCAGACCTTTTCCACGAGCTTGCTGTCATCGGGTGTTGATGACGTAATTCAACCTGGTTGCTGTGTGCCACAGTGGCAGCTTCAGGCAAAGAGCCAAGTATGTCTCAAGTGATGTCAAAGAACATGCTTTTCATTGACGATAGCATGTTTTTATAGTAGTACTGTATACTGTAATGCATACAGTACTTCTCAATTCCGCAACAAAGCAGAATGTGTTATAAATGTTGATTTCATTTTATAAAACTTAAAGTATTACCAAAAATGAGGAGCCCATGGTCCAAGTGAGCTCTATTCTTTTGATAAAAAAATAATGATTGCATCCATTAAAAACCCTGAGTTGTTAAAGAAGAGGTGCTAGCTTTAAATAGATTTGTTTATAGAATATTTTATTGGGTTATTGTACTACTGCCTTCAGCGCAAATATGTAGACATGATCTCATGGTTTGAACAGCTCTCCATCTTGGGTCAAACATTGAGAAAACACACAACAAAATACATTAATGGTTCTGTTTGTAAATAATCAGATTCATCTGTCTTATCCACCTACCGGCCGCCTCCCACCAGCCCCTGACAACACGCCTCGCTCTGCAAAGGCTCATCGGAGCTAAGGTCTAGTGGCCAAGTGAGTCGTTCTTTGAGTGTTTTGACTTTACCTCACGTCTACCTCGAGTTTACCTAACGTCTGCTGCCTTTATAAGGCCTGTGGAGCGCAGCCAGTGGAGACCCCTTGGCCTGGCTCTGTGCCGCTTTGGGTGGCACCAGGATAATGAAGGAGTGATATGCACCAGCATTGCTTCACTATGGCTGGGCCAGGGTTGGGCTGATCTGCGTTTGTTTGTGTTCAAGTCAAACATTTACATCTTGTTTAAAGAATAAAACATATGAAGTGTATCAATGCTCATCTAAAGTATCAAATCAATAATCTTAAAGAAGATACATGTGCACTGAAACTCAGTGTGGTAAATGTTATTAGTGATCTTCTGAGTGATCCCATGTGCAAAAAGGTCATTTAATGTGAATACGGTAAGCATTTCCTTAAGTAGCCTAATTAAGTCATTGTGGCCAGATTACTTCATGATAATATGGAAACACTTACATGTCCCTAAAGTATTTTCTCTTGCATATAGGCAGAGAAAGACTCAGACAGCAGACTAATGCAAGCATTGTTTAAGTGCATTCATGTACATGATAACAAGTGCACATCATACATACCAAAGGCCTGAGCGTGACATCAGGAATAACTTGGGCCGCTGTGGTCTCTTCCCATGACTCATAGCCCTGTGCACAGAGGGGAGAGGCTTCACCACCCAGGAGGGCTGAAACAACACCGTATCAGAGCCGCTCGCTACACAAACACTGCAGCTCAGGCACACCGCTACATCATCCATCACTGTGCTGCAAACAGAAAACAGAGGAGAGCGGCTGACAGTCGAGAGGACAGCACGGACCTGAGGCAGTGTGCGAGTGTGTGCCCTGTAAAAGTGACTGGTGTGGGCTGTAAATGTCAGTGAATACCTCAGCTCCAACTTAGAGATCAAGTATGTCAGAGAGGCAAAACTCCAGGTGATTTCTTTGTGACGTCAAGGACAGGGATGAAGATACATGGACACAATAATGAGGCAGCCATGTTTCCTTCCAGCTCCTTCTCCCCAGTGAGTGATGTTCACCTCACTTCAGTTTTCACTGTCAGGTGTTTTCACTTTGCCTCCTTCATACAGCGTCAGTGTAATGATGAAGTGACTCCTTTACCCCTTTTGTGCCTCCGAACTGACAGGCATTGCAGAAATCCTTAAATGTTCAACACACACACACACAGGACTTGGGGGCACAGATGTGGCTGGGATTTCAGCAGCACCGGTAAATAAAGGTCTTTTGCAATAGGCACCATTAACTCAATTGCTTGTCTTATATGTGGCAAACGCTCAAAATGAGACTTTGTGTTATGTTCAGCATTTATTTTTCATTACCAGTTTTATTTGCTGTTCTACGCAATGTCAGGAAAAGGTTGTCATAGGGCAGAGGCGGGTGGTACTCAGTTACATTTACTCCAGTACTTTAGTGTGTGTACTTGTAGGTTTATCACACAGTAGTTTCATTATGGTTTACCACTTTACATTTGGGTCAACACATTGTACTTCTTTAAGAGTAAAAGGCATTTGAAGTAACGTTACTCTTACTTGAGAAGATCATTTCGCTACTCAACTCAACCCAGACAAAAGAGTGAGATGCTGAGTACTATATGCTACTGCTTAGGCAATGATTGTGAATGGGAAGGAAATAAAAAGGCTGGGGTGGCTGATGATGGTTCCTCTGCTGTGGTGAAGGAGTGGAGGAGATGGGTTGATGTAAGATTTAAATGTCACCAGGGAAGGGAGAGAGCGTTTATGTGCGTGGCCTGACTTGTGATTGGTGGTTCAGTGGGTTGTGAGGCAAAAGCAGCAGACTGTGATTGCAACAGACGAGAGATTTAAACGAGCTGGAAATACAATCTTCCTGGTTGACTTTACGATTCAACTTCACTTAGCCCCAATTAGTCCTCGCTTAAAGATAGCTCTTGTCTTTTGATTCTTATCATATTAAATGTGACTGTCTTACTTACAGCAGACACAACTAACGGATGCGATGGCTCCAGTCATGCAGTCTGAGGTCATTGGCCCCTGTGCATGGCTCTGTGTTCAGTGGCGTATTGTCCGAGGATGAGCCTGTCTCCGTCACCACAACAGCATTAAACCCGACTCATCCAGATGGCGGCAATTTGAGCTTGGAAATCATCTCATTCTCCTGCTGACTTCATCTGAGGGGCCATCATAAACCCATCTATCTTACTACCCTGCTACCCACAAAGCACTGTGACTTGTGCAACCTGGTTTATGTGGTCTTGGAGTATAAACGTGTTCTTGGTAATACACTGTTTGAAAACATCTTCCACTGTGTTTTCCTTGGGGAGAGGAGAGGTAGCCAAGACACTTATTGTCCCAACAGTCAGATTTAATTTTGTCTTATCATGAATTTGTAGTTGTGAATGAGTCACCACTCTGTTGATTATTGGATTATATCTGTTAAATTAGCTGAAGTAAATTGGACAGATTGTCTGTGGCAGACAACATTGAAACATGTGTTTCTTAATTTTGCACAGTTTACAAGGGGTTGAAGCATTCCTTATTATTATTATTATTTATCTCATGTTTACACCTATGTTTTGGGGGTTGCATGGGGCTTGGAAGGCATGCATTAGACTGTGGTCCATGCTGCTTACTCAGAGAAATACACTCCCAAAATGAATATGGCTTCCAGGACCTACTTATCACACCTTATGATGGGACATCATAGATTACAGCTGGCGTAAAGTTTTAGATCTTTGACATCATTGACATGCCACTATGCTTTGATAGTAATATGTAATATGATCTGAGTTGTGGCTACATCATCAGCTTGAGTCAGTGGATAAATATGTCTGTGGATATGTGAGAGCATTATGTTGGCACCTGAGGTCATTTTCACACCGTGCATTTTTGGTTTGTTCTAAACAAGCATTTTCCCTTGACATTCTGCATTTGGACAGGTGCGAAGACTGCCACTCAGAGCGTACCCAGACTTTGTTCTTGGTATTCTTCCAAGAGACGATTGCACCACAAAACAACAGGAAATTGACAGAAAACACACCATTATATAGACGCACACTCATGGCATCTGTTAGGTCTCTATTAGCCATAATGGATAGCCTATTTATGATTGTGATTTGTATTCTTTATTACTTTATGTTGCACTGTGCCAGAACTAACGTTCATTTTCATGATGTCAGGGCGCAAGTCAGCTGTAAGACTGGTAATTCCATGAATAATAATAATAATAAATATAGCCGCAAAGCGGCAATTATCAGCCCTCACCGACCGCCCTGCCCTTTTGTCTCCCTCAATCTAAAATTATGGTATTGCTACTGCCTTTATGTTTGTTTTTAACTTTTTTCCCAAAGGTCTTAGTTTTAGGATTTTTGGAATGCGCTAACGCGCACTCCGCGCTCAATTTTGACATTATACAGAGAAAAATGTGTATGAATTTGTATCACACTATATCTGCAAACTGAAGCATATTTTTACATTTTACTTAGGGCTGCGGCTGTGCCGCAGAAAATCCACAAAGTTTATCCAAGTACTTTGGATAACCTTTGGTTCCTCACTTTTCGGACGTTCTGGTCATCGCTACGGCAACACCGTGAAAAATATGGCATGGGTGTAATTGACTTTTCTGATCGGAACGACCAAATAGAATTTTGTGCCAAATTATTTTAATTTTCGTAAAACTAAAATTTGTACTCTCCATATAATTCCTATAGGGGGCGCTATCGCGGCCAATTTGAATTTTGGCAAATGAAAGTGTTTAGGACTGAGACTTTAACAACTGATAACAAAATGAGCGAAAGATCTCAAAATACTTCGTACAGTTTGCGGCTTCGCCGCATAAAAACCGTGAAACTTAGAAAAGTAATTTGGATAACTTTTAAAGTTCTACTTATCAAGATTATTTTCCACCCAAAATTAGGTTGTTCCTCCTAGATAAACGCTCTAGGAGGAGATAGATATTGTACAAAGTGAAAAATAAAGGCCGACACCCATAATAATATTTTTTGCTCAACATGTCATGATGCACGTCTGTACCGATTTTTATGATTCTACGACAAACTTCATTTTTGGCCAAGTCCATGTTAAAAAAAAACTGAGAAATTCAAAATTTGAAAATAGTCAAAAGTTGCGTCGGATTGGGTTTGAATTTTGGGCCAAAATCTGTGACTTTTCGTCGATGTTCACTGGGTGAACATCGAACATGGGTGAAAAAAAAGAAAGAAAGAAAGAAAGAAAGAAAGAAAGAATAATATTCCCATACGAAAACAATGTTCCCGCTTACGCGGGTACCATAAACTATATATTTTCGAAAAGTGCTCGCGCATTCCTACCTCATGGTAGAGGTCCTGGGTCAGGGCTCTCAGTCGCCCATTGACCTTTATGGGCTCTGTACAATTACAATGTTGATTTTTGCATTATTTATGTATGTGCACGGGACGTGCACAACAAGGAGAGTGTGTTAGTGAGTGTTTGAGAGGAGGGGAGCGCTTCGCGCTCATTTTGTGCGCTCCGTGCACTTTGGGGGAGTATACAAGAGCCCCTTCGCCAGCCCTGATGGCGCTCGGGCCTAAAAATAATAATAACCTAGAATAATGATTAAATCACCCTTACCATTATTCATATTCAGGGCTGTGGGTACTGGAGCTAATGAACCTATAACTGGGCCTTTGGTTGAGTACTATCTGGATTCACCTAATACAAAAGTGGCTCAGATGATAGAGTGGATCATCTTATAATTTTAAAGTTAGCAGAAGACATTTTACCTTCCTTTCCTGAATGAACTTGGTATATGAGTGAGAAGAAGGTGGTGGTAGTGGAGGTCTACCCCAGGGCTGCTGATGCTACTATATCAAAATAATTAACCACCCAGTTGGAGTGAATAAATGACTCATGAATGATGACTTCACTGGACTGCACACTTTACAAACACAATACAAATGCACTTATAATGTGCGTGTAAAGCACAAAGGCATATGGTCGGTGTTATCATTATTGAGGCTTGTTTTGGATGGTAGGCTGAGTGAATGGAGAAAACCAACGCAAAGATAAAAATAGAGGCAAAAAACATATAAAGATTGCGCTAGCAATCGACAGAAGTACTTCAGGTCCTTAAAAGCGATGTGGGTGTGCAGTGTGAAGACCATTTTGACTCCACTCAGCAGCACTCATTACATAAAAATTGACCTGATGACAGAGTGATGATGTATCAGGGGAGACTATAATTCAGACGATGATTATGATTTGAACCATCTGGACAATATTTCATCATCACCAAAATACAGACAAAGTAGCTTCAACTTGACGCCCCAACACAAAACCGTATTAATAATTCTCTCTCAGATCACATCTTTTGTAATTTTTGAGCAATGTGGTTTAGTGTTATTAGAAGAAACAAGTGCTAAAGATAAATCATATATTTCAGCCATCTCTCGTGATATGGGCGAGCACAGGTATGAGGAATAGGATGTCACTAATAGTGGATGTCTGGCTCTAAGTCCAATATTTAACATCTGTAGCTTATGTGGAGGAGCTGACTGTGCGTTTTGGCTACAAGGTCCAGAATCCGCTTGTTATCAGTGTGATTGATGCTAACTGAACCCCACCGTGGCAGTAGACAGGTGCCATGTGTGTAGGACTGTCACCACAGACATAGAGCAGACCATGTCCCAACACCGTATCATATCAACTCAAGACTAAATACATAACATCATTTATTCTTGAGATGTTATATTTGGCACTCGAACATGTTTGAATTTTTGTTGTATTGTTGTCTTAACTACTGTGAGTCAGATTGTGCAAGTCGTTATGTGTTTGATTAAGTCTGGGGTGGGGCATTTGATGGAAGGAAGAAAGCCCTTGTCCCATAGAGAGAACTGGGCAGGACCCCCTCTGTGGCCTGACAGAGACAACACACAGCTGGCATTCAAACAATGGCACATATTTTCCAGAAAATGTTAAGTGGGAGAACATGTGCATGTTTTATATTTAACAAACACAGACCATGCACATAACATGGACAATGAATGAAGAGTTTCAAATCATTTTTTCGTGCTTTCAATAGTCATACAAACCATGATGCATTGCAACCATTACTGTCATTAGATTGGTTTTGAAAAGATAATTTTGTGATGATGTGTGTTTTCTGAACAAAGTCAGTTGTGTCTTCACAAACATATTGGTAACACACGCTGGTGGTTTACAGTAAAGTCTACTTTTATGTTCTTTCAAAGTTATGAGTTCATACAAACATTGCTGTCAAGACAATGTTGTGATGTGAACAAAATCTGTCAAGTGACGCCTACACAGTCACTTTCTTGTTAATTCAGAAAGAATACATCATCACAAACTGGGTGCCTCAAAGATATATTAGTAATTCGATATAATGAACATTTGTAAGGTATTGGTATGATTCATTATCTAACACTCACAAAGCATTCATGGACTGAGATTAACTTTGCTCAGACCATGAACATGTTTCCACCCTTTATGTTTGAGACACATAGTCTAACTATCGCATCTATTTACGAGCGTATAAATGATATAAATTATTAAGAAAGCTTTGTATATGTTTTATAAACGCAGAAGTAAGCATTGCCAATGCTTTACAAATTCTTATTGTCTATAGTTGTCATAAAGCGTTAGCAAAATGTCCTCTGACCTCACACTGGGTCTAAACACCATGCAGGCATCATCAGGCCTTTATTCTTATTATTAATTATTATTATTATTATTATTATTATAATTATTATTATTAATTATTATTATTATTATTAATTATTATTATTATTATTATTATTATCATCAGAACTAAAATATGTGCTTGTACATGTTTACTGTATCTCGTCTCCACAGCCACAGCTGTGTGGCATTTGTTCCATATTATTGTGTTTTGTAGATACTTTACTTAATCCTTAAATCCTTCAGAACCACGTAACGTGACTCATTTCCATTTATGCCGCTCTGTGCCCATGTTTGACATCACTCGTCATGTCTTGTCTTTTAAAACTCTTCCTCTGGCCATGCACAAATGTTTGCAGAGCTTTGTATCAACTTTGCACGCTGTAACGACCAGAGTGCAGTAAAATATAACTGGTTTACCATTAAAACATAAAAGGGATAACTTCATTAAGCAGTATCTCGCAGGGTTCTTTGCATGGGATCCCCTATATTTACATCATGATCTCAGTCAAAATGATTCTCTTTCTTTGTTCTTTTGTTCTTTAAAACTGGGCTGTATACCTCAGAGGTGGGTCGCACAGATTATATTTGGGTCGACAAGTCTTTGAACACACGCTCACTGTGCAGCCAAGAGAAACTGACTTGGGAGCTCCATCTTTTATTTACAAATGGTGGCTTTTGCAGAGTCAACCTTGAAATGAAAATAGAAAGATTTTATTGTATAAGAGAATGGAACATTTGATTATCTTTTGCCTTGTTGTATTTTTGTGATGATTTTTGCAGTGTCATGGAGCAAAACAAACACCCTTAGTGGTGGTCTGTGCTTGCAGATTGTTTAGAGTTTATTATAAAATGGTTCATTAATCCGTGCACAATATTGCATTACTAGCCCTTAATAAAATAGGTCATTAGGAAATGATTGCTCAACTCAGGGAAAAGCACCAAGTATTTTTAAACAGACCTGCAAGTAAGTAGGAATGCAATGATAACCTGTTTCACTGATTAGAAACTTGTGTGTTGTATTGAAACAGTAACAGATGACTTATTCTTCACAATGATGTCCATCCAATAGCTGCCACTACTCTTAACTGTGAACATTAACTTAAAACAACATATACATCTAACGTACGTGTGTCAAACATATGGAGAGGCTTTGCATGCCTCAGCCATGACTGTAACCTGTCTGAAGCTTGAACTCTGTCCAGAATGCAACGGGAGGAGGTAATCGCTCGGCACGGACTCAGGCAGACACCGAAAGACTGACAAGAAAACGATGTGAGACAATTGGAGCGAACTGCCACTCTCCTTCTTGGCAGCTGAATCTATGGCCTCCACTTGTGGCTCGTACCTGCTCCAGCCTGACCATACATAGAGCTAGGCACAACGAGAAAGCCCTGACATAAATATTGAGTTTAGATTTTTTGGCAGCAAGGACCGTGACACTAATGCTAAACTATGAACAGCTTTGAGGACCAATTCTTGGAGGCCAACATCAGAAAATAAAACTAATGAAGTTAGTGTAATCTTTTTATAGATTATTCAGGCAGTCTGGCCAATGCCATTAATCACGTACTGACATGAAGTGTTGAATAAAAGTTATTTTGGGCCAAGTCGTCATGTTTTTTTAGTTCTGTCCAGGCTGCCAATATTGTAATCAAAAGGGGAAAAATATAACTATAAAACTAATTAAAGACTGATTGAAACTTTTACATTTTACAGGGGGTCCCTTAATGATACACAGCAGAGCAGGCTTTTAAGCTCTCTCTTGTGTTGGAGCCTGGACTTTTCCCAGGATCCTCTGCATTTTGGAAGTATCAGGTGTGTAGCTGAAGGCTACAAACTGTTCACACGTCCACAGTCTAGACCCAACACCTGGTGCACGGTTTAACAAATGCTGTGTTAAAAGGCTGAGCCAAGAAGTTGGACTAAAACAAATTGCATCCATAGTACCTTACAAATTAACAAACCCACATAGTGTTAAAAGAAAAATTAACTTAGAGCTGTGAAGTTTAAAAGACAACAATTGATATCTTGTTTTTTACCCAGCAATAACACATACAGTAAGTGAGTAGTTTACAGAGATGACATGGTGACATTATGTTTTGTCCTATTGATGTACAGGTCAAGTAATAAATCATTTGTATTTCTAGTCTTTATTCACTCAGAAGATCACAGAGAACCATGAGCAACTATATGACAGAGGATAAAGAATGTTAAGTATTTTTTTCCATGTTTGTTTTTGTACATCACTTTGGAAATTGTTGTTTATAAAAGGTGCGATAGAAGGACTGGATAAACTTAACAAATGCTGCATACACTGTAAAATGTAAATTTGTTTCAACTCAAAAACTCATTCCAAGGGCTGCCAAGACATTTTATGTGTAACAATAACCATTTTACATCTAGTCTATTTGAAATTTGAGATTCACCTCTTTCGTTCAATTGTATTCTTAGGTTGACATAACTGTTTCCAGTTGTCTGAAGTGAAAAACGTCAGTTACAAATTAATCAGTTGTGTCAACCTAAGTTTTTCACTTCAGACAACTGGAAACAGTTATGTCAACCTAAGAATACAATTGAACGAAAGAGGTGAATCTCAATTTCAAATCGACTACATTGTAAATGGTTATTGGTTACACATAAAATTTCTTGGCAGCCTTGGAATTAGTTTTTTGAGTTGAAACAATTTTACATTTTACAGTGTAGTATTCAGTTTGGAAAGAAAAATGGCAAACTGGATTGTAACATAGGAATCAGCGATCTGCACTGACTCCACTTAAATACGTCATACTGGGTCACTTAATTCCTCTCACTTTGCCACAGTGACCTATCTGACTTTAACCACTACCTCTGGGTCCTGGCATGTGCTGTGAAAAAAGCCCTGTGAGATGTGAAGTTGTCTTTTCATCATGAATTCAGAGATAGCGTTGTTATCTCCGGCAGTCCCAGTGTCTTGGGCCAAACCATGAGCTCACTTCACTGTGGGAAATGTCAGGGAGCTCCATGACTCTACAGCCATGTTTATCTCCCACTAATGATAGGGATTCCCACTTACTCCTTATCACCCCAGTGTCTTTTATAGATCAAGAGATTGTTCGGGAAGATCCATCTTTGGATATAAATGGACTATTAATTATGTGTTTTGTAGTCAAATGGATTTAATACATTTTCTTACAGTAACAGTAATGCGCCACTTTACTCCCTGTTGTGCATCTAAACTCATCCCTGTGAAGAACTGGAAGATTAAAAAATGGTAGGAAAGTTAGGAATGAGCTTGGAACTCAACTTCCCCTTTCATTGTATGTAACAATAAGTACGTGCTTTATTTGTCATTGTACAAGCATACAACGAAATTGTGTTCAGATGTTTGTCCTGAGCCGCGCTGCCACTGTGGGTCAACCTGACCAGCATGTTTTTGGAGGTAGAGGAAACTGGAGTACTGCCTTCAGTCTCCTCTGATCCTCTGAAATGGTGCCGCGCCTCCTGGGTTTGTCCCTGTTTCAGAGCGTGGTGTCCTGCACTGGTCAGCTCCACCTCCTCCTTTCTCTTCCTCCTGCGCAGCTCCCTCCGCTCCACAACAGTCTTTCACCATCTTCTGGTAAGAGCTCAGCAGTTAATATGTTTAATTCTCCAGTGAATGTCCATTAGCCAGAACAATAGAAGGCATGTTTGGCTTAGCTGTGAGTCTCGCCTGAATACCTCCTCGTTTGTTCTACTACTACTGTAGCTACTCTTGTGACGCCTCCACTTGTGCTGCAGGTGTGGGGCTCTTGGTTCCTCTTCAGTTTAAAAAGCTGCTTTCTTCAGGACCATTATGGATAAATAATAAAATTAAGTAATAATAATAAATCAGGTAATAATAATAATAATAATAATACTTGGATAAGTAAGAGCTGAATGTAACAACTATATATTTCTTCATTGTGAGATAATAAAGGCTATCTTATCTTATCTTATCTTATCTTGTAGCCACAGCTGCCCTGGGGTAGACTGATGAAAGTGAGGCTGCCAATCGGCGCCTCCGACCACCACCGACCACTCACTACCCACTTCACCCAGGCTTCCTGGTGTTCCCGAACGGTCTCCCATCCAAGTACCAACCAGGCCCTTCTCTGCTTAGCTTCTGAGATCTGACATTACAAGGCCTTTTAGAAACTAACCAACAATCAGATCAACCAAGTGACAAAATATCTAGTCTATTTTACAGTTTAATACCATTCTAGTCAATTTACTTTACAGTTTACTTGATGTAATGATCTTACATAGCTCTCCTGTCAAAAAGATACGTTTATATAGTTTTAGTCAAGTTATGTTTCATGATTCATGATTTCATGTGGTAACATACAGTGCCTCTCGAAAAGTACTAATACATCTTGAACTTTTGCACATTTTGTCATGTTTACTAGCCTGGTTAACGCCAGACTGCTGTGTGCGCTCGAATCCTTTCGAACTTCACAACAGTCTGGGGACCATGGCCGAAATCTTTGCATGAATTTGGGGACTAATCACAGAACGAGGAGGGACGACAAGACGATGACGCACTATTGGACATACGGAAGCTTGTAGTTTGTTTACGGATATAAAAAAAAGTTTATTTACAGATCCAACATGAAAGCAGCAGACGCGACGCCATCTTTCGATCAAGCTTTAGACCGTGTTCTAAATAATTTAACTCGAAGGTTTACAGCGGGTATGTCATACGTCATCAGATACAATGATATGATTGGCTATGGCTACGTGCAGACGCATGAGAGACATTCGTAGCGCCCAATAAAACGGCTATGACAATCGTAAACCACACCTCTCCTACGAGAAATGTAGCCTGGCTACATGTTTACAACCATAAACATAAAGATTTTATTTGATATTTTTTACTGAATGTTCACACACAAGTAACAGATAACTGTGAAGTGAAAGCAAAATGATACATGATTCTGTTATTTTCAAATAATAGAAAACCGAAAAGTCGGGCGTGCACAAGTATTCATACAGCATGAAATAATACTTTGTGGAACCCCCTTTTCCATTTACTCCCTTGCACATACTTAGATCACATAACATTCATCCATTTTCCTTTTTTTTTTTTAAATACCCTTTGACGCATTGCATTATGGGTCCCCCTTAAGCGCAGGTATTGACAGAGCTCCTCTCACTGTACAACACACTCCCATTCGAGGTCCCGCGCAGCACAAGGACGCTTCATTTGAGGGGAGTATTGTCTTTCAGCTCGTACTCCGGAGGTCAGAGTGCTGTGAGCTGAGAAGAGTTGATGTCAGTGTCCGGGGAATATCTCTGATCCCCCTTGCTGTGCGTGTTTCATTTAATACATAAACTCATACCATATTTTTAACTGTATGACCTGTTTCAATAGACAGTGCTTTTGCAAGGTCGTTAAAGGCCCTGCACACTGTCTTGTAGTAGAATGAAATTTGTTTTGTCCTTCATCCTCCAAGACTGTGCATCTAATCAACATTTTCATTGACCGTGAACTAGCGGATGGATTGCCGCTAGCATTGCCATGACAGTAAAGCTCCACTTTGTTTCCTAAAAGTTGGGAAACAAGAGTTGTTCTGTGCATTAACTGTACCCGGCTTTGTATGATTCATATTATTGATTTAGAGGCCCCTTGACAAGTGGAGTCATTAGCCTTTCAATGCTTTTTCTTGTTTCAGAACTGTGACATGGTGTTTTTTAATCATATATTCATCATACACAGCAGCGCATTATTGGTCATTATTGATGCTTGGTCATGTGTCAGCTCTGTCCACGATTTGAGTGTTGTGTTGTTCTTAATTGGTCATCAACTTTGCCTTTCTGCCTATCCATGGGTCTCTGATGACAAATCAGGACTTTTGACGCAGTAATAAAACAAGTCTATCTTCTAAATGGTCAAAATTTAACAAATGTCATCTCTAAGTGTAACAGCAATGTGACTGAAACCCATGAATACCCTCTCAAATGGGCTCTCGAGTGAAAGAGACTGGATCATGACTGAAATTATACTTGATTTACCTTCCCTCATATGTCACTAAGAGTGTCCGAGTGAAACACTGCATAGTCTAAACTGAGAAACTTGGGTGTGGGTTTTCTCTGTGTTATTTCAAAAATCATAAATGTTTTCAGACCAGACAGGTCAATCAGTCATTTTCTAATATAAAGTCGCAAAAAACGTGGACATACTGACACATATTTTGAGACAAGTGTTCTCTTTAGGAACACATTTGATGTAATAGTTTCATGTCTGTCAGAGCAGACAGGTCCACACCAGAATAAATACAGCACGGCCTAAACTTGTATTTATTTGCATGCAAAGTAAGGAATAAACAGCATGTTTCCATTCATATAATAATAAGCAGTGAAGCCAGTGTAGTTTGATGTAGGCGAGGGGACAAGTGGCAACTTAGTAAGGACTTATATGACGCAAAGCCGAGCAAAAGACAGGACGTAATGAGATGTTGTCGATTTAAATAATGCTCACTTTGTCCATTCAGGTGCAGCTATGGTGTAACGTGGATAATAACACATGCAAAAACATATCCAAGTTAAAGTTAAAATAGTTTTCTAAATATTGCCTTGATTTTCTAGATAAACATATTGAGTTTTATGGGGGTGAGTATCTTTCAAGGAAAACATAGAGCTGCTGAATACCGTTGATGCCTGTTGAATGACCTCCCTGTCCAGACTCCAGACAATAGAACCACGTGCCACTTGCACCTCTTTCCAAAGATTACTAATCGTTCATTGCTGTTAAACCAAGCAAGGAGTGAAACAAAAGCCTGGAAAAAGAGACAAACAGGCCTCAAAGGATAACCATCTTCTATCAACATGAGCAAAAGTTTGGCTGCGGCCCAAAGAGGGGAACACATTTATTCACCTCTCAGCCGTCCACTATGAAGAGATTAGCTTCCCCGTAATGACTAACTGCAGTGTTATGTTAGCGCTGCCCTGCTTTTTTCCTGTCAGCCATGCCTCTCCCTTCCTTGCTTCTTCTAGGCTATCAGGTTCAACTTTTGGCCTCAGGAACAAGCAGCTCAGCAACCTCTGCAACATTTTGTTAAAATTGTAACGGATGAATTTCACAAACACAAACGGGAAGAGTGGTTGCTCCGTTTTCACACTAAAAATCAAAGTTGCAGGAGGAACAAGCTCTTCCTTCCTGTATTGTCACTGCCCAAACTGGCTCCTACTGTGCAGTGATTTACATTGATCTGATAGATTATGCACCTGATGCTCACCTGATGTCTATATGTCTATATCAGAGCTTGGGCTTAGACTTGCTTGTAAACTTTAACTTTTTACCATTAACAAAATTAAATAACGCAACGCTATTTTGTGAAACACATTCAACAACAGATGAACTTGTCACTGTGGGATTTGTGCTCAATTTCCTGATTCAAACCAACCCCATGCAAAGTACATTTAATTAGCTGTTGGCAAGTACAAATAAAATAGAATTAAATATGTTGCAATCTGTAAAAAAATGCACTGCCGGGGCTGCTACAAATGAATGTAGCTCATTAGTTCAGCAAAGTGGCCAGATTTTGCCAATCTCAGGAGTATTTTATCATTGAAAACATACATAAGCATAATAGGGCTGTGTGCGTATCAGGCCTCTGTCTTATGTCACTTGCTCACATGATTTAGAGCAGATAAGGAACTGTCTCGTCTACTTAGTAAAATATACGTTATCCTTGGGTAAACATTGTGGTGCCTATGATTGACACAAATAGGTTGAGTACTGGTTTAATGGAAGATAAATCCAGTACTCTGCATTAGTGGTGTCCACAGTTTTTCATTGTGAGCCATATATTAAAGTGTATAGCTAATATGGAGTGAAGGGTCACAGATAAGTGGTCAATGCAGTGAAACGTTCAACTGGGTGCAATTAGCAAGGTTTTGATCGTGCAACCACACCTTTATTTAGCCTTGGAACCTTAAAGCCTGCTCTATTTCACACAAAACTGTACAGTTATTGAAGTTAAAATTTGGGTTCGGGTGCCGCATCACATGCAATTTAGGTTGATTACTATCCTTACAACTTGAATTTTACATAATTGATTACATTCTTTGAAGCCTCTTGAGAAAGCAGCACACAAAACAATTGGGACTTTGTGAATTGTTTCAATGTTGTTGTTGTATGAAAGTCTAAAGTTGGCCAATGTTGTAATTTGGCAGAAGAGGACCAGCCCTATACTGCCTTAAATGGAAAACACAGACTCTCATCTTGCTTTACTACAACATGGTCCTGATTAAGTCCAGATTGGTCCGACTGTGGTTGTGATCAGCGGCCAGGTCCTGCTTGGGGCTACCACTCTGTGAATGCACCCATACATGAGTTACTGGTAATCTGGTACTGGTAAGTTTCCTTCATTGAAAAAAGACTAAAACATGGCCTGTGTGCATTAAAGCAAGAATAGATAAATCATGTTTTGGTTGCCCATTCCCTTGTCTACTTAGTCATGAACACTGACATCATGAACAACCCCACCCTACCTCGACCCCCTTTGGAAATTATTTAAATTGTCTGCTTCAAGTTTTCGTATTTTTATCTTTTATTGAACCAATGCAAGCTGGAAGTAAATGTAAGCTGTGCATCCAAGTAACACAATTCGACCGTCATCCCGGTTTGTATATTAAGATGTGTTGATAATGAATTTTGATACTTTGTATGTGTATGGCCAAATGGTGAGGAAACAAGTGCGCATTTGTGTGTTCACTAGAGTAACCAATAACTGATTACAACATTGTATCGTTTACAGTTACTTACCTAAATCTGTCTTCATATTTGTTTTTTTGCTTTGTCTAATTTTGACTTAGTCTGCGACTATGCCTGCTCTAAATGGAATTAGCTTTTTGTATTTAATTTATATTATTCGTAGTTTGCTCTTTGTCCATTTTGTCCTTCTTTCGTTGCCGTACTTACGTCATCAAAATATGTCAACGACCAGCATGGAGGAGCGTTTCGTTCTGTGACCTTCTGAAATCTGTGTTTTGTAAGTTATTTCAGTGGCAAATTGTATTTAACTCTAGTCTATGCACGTCGTTAGAAGTGCTACAAGCGTTATATACGTATTTGATGTTTCCAATAAATGTTGACGTTCGTAGCCGTAATTATGCTACACTACAGTACATGCTAATAAGTCTGATTGATGCTCTGCCCTTTGTTTCAGTTTGCCCGCGGCAGATTATTTAGTAGTCAAGACGTTGGATCTTTGAAGATGTCTGTGAAACGACCTATTGTTCAAGCCACATGGATCATTGGGAGAGTTATAGGGACCAAAATGGTGAGGACTGCCAAAGTTCGAGTGACCAGGCTGGCGTTAGACCAGTATCTGCTCAAGGTAAATTACATTTAAGTGGACACAATGAAATATTACAACTACAATGTTGCTAGGGCTCCACACTACCGTTAATGTTTATATTTCTATTCTGTAATTCCATATGGTAGTTCCCGAAAGTAAATGCTGCAGTGAAATAACGCAGATTTTATAAATAAAATTCCAGATTGATGTTATAAATGATATTATTAATAACCGTCACATTAACTCTGTTGCTTATATGGTGTTTATGTTTTGCAGTACTACAACAAGAGGAAGACTTACTTTGCCCATGATGCTCTGCAACAGTGCACTGTTGGAGATGTTGTCCTGCTAAAAGCCCTACCTGAGCCCAGATCCAAACGTGTGAAGCATGAACTGGCAGAGATTGTGTATAAAGTGGGTCGGGTGGTGGATCCTTTGACTGGAAAAAGAGTGGCTGGAGCTGAGTTTGTAGAGCCTCTAACAGACCTTACAGAAAGTTTATTGGAAGAGACTACGTTAACAGACAAACTGAAGGAACTTGATATTTCTGCAATGTCCAGTGAGCCTGAGACTCCTACAGCTGCATCATAAAGGACTGCACTGTTTACAGCGTCCTGTGCCTATTCCGTGTTTATGATAATATTAAAAGATGGTCGAAAAAAAGTATGACTACTTCTAATAAAATTGTATTGTATATTAAACTCACAGCTATTCTACTCTAGTTTCCTATCAATTGCATTGTTGACTGGCCATGTTCAAATGAATATACATTTTTATTGTAAAATAGCCAAGTCTATGTTGTTTACATTGCGGATAGATGTATTATTGCGTATTTTACATCATACATCAGAGCATGATATTTGCATGAACCTGCCAGGAAGCCTACTTGCCAGGTACAGCTAGACAGAAAGTTTTATTGATTGTATAAATTTCGACAACCAAGTATAGGTACGCATATGTCAGATGAAGACGAATAACACCAAACGAGTGACGTTAGTAGTTTTAAGACATAACATTTGGGAGCCACACAGTAACAGTGTCGCCATACCATAGAAATAGATTTAACCCACAGCGCTCCTGCCGCTCGAGCAGCGCTGTGTTTTGACCGCTCTCAGGTAAAGATGGCGACCAAAGTCCTTCAGAGAGTCGGCTGCGGCCTGAAACTCACAAGAAATGCATTTGTGGCGAACGGACAACTCTTTGCGATCACAAGGCAAAACGTTTTATATTGATAAATTACACTGGATATGAAAGTGTGTGATCAGCTTGATCTTTCCTGGGCACAGCATCAATGACAGAGTACATGCTATGTGGCTAAGCTAAAGCTGAAGTTGCGCTTTGACGTGTGTTCAGTGTATTGTGATGCTAACATTAGCCAGAACATGAAGTACATTTATTTTTTGTAATACTGTTAGTAGTGTCTTATTTATAACGTATATAAATAGTAATTTAGGCCGCTGAATTGGATGTTTGTGTATCCCGTGTGTTGTTGGAAACATTGTTGCAAAGTCTCCCAACTCTATTTAAACTTGAAGGTCAAAATGTCCCTAAACTCTGTTCACCAGGATTTTATCTGATCTGATCTGATCAGCAAGTCACTTTGCTGTAGGTTGAAAACTAGTTTGACACTGGTTATTTTGGATTTGCCACGTCTCGCTTTTGATTTGGCTTGTTGACTTGACTTGTTTATAACACAAACTGATCACTAACATGCTTACATACTAAACTGTTAGCTACGCAACATCATCTCTTGATTGAAATTGGATCTGATCCTATTGAGGAGTTTCCTTTGGTGGTTTAAAAAATTGCACCTTATCCAAATATTTTCTCACAGTACCTTTTTGTATTTCAGGGGCCTTTCTGGATCCCCAGACAGTTGGTTCAAGTCTTTGTTTGTGAGGAAGGTTGATCCCAGGAAAGATGCTCATTCACATGTCCTTGCCAAGAAAGAAGACAACAACCTGTACAAAATACAGTGTATGTAGTAGCAAAATGGCAACACCTCATTCGAAGTGTTATTTTGAGTGGATTCTGTAAAAATCTAGATCAAGTAGAAATATACAATGCATTGTTGCTAGATATATACCAATCATAACTTCGAATATGTTCAGCTTAATAAGTTAATAAGTGTTTTGTTCTTTGTGTTTCAGTTCATAATGTCAAGCCCGAGTGCCTTGATGCATACAATGAACTTTGGTAAGCATTACTTTAAATCTGTGTTTATTTACATGCCTGTATTTCATAAATGTATTTCTCTTTAGTGAGGATGTGCTGCCTTCTATCCACGCGGACCCTGAATATCCATGTGAGCTGGTTGGGACATGGAACACATGGTACGGAGAGCAGGATCAAGCAGGTACGAGACCCACAAAGGTGTCCATTGTGTGTGCAAGTTCTGATAGGATTAGCCTTCTTAGCTGTTCGAAGTAATAATCTAAGAAAAAGAATGTCAGAACACTATTGCACTTCATTTAAGAAATGTCGTGATTGGGTTTTGAGTAACAGAATTTTGCTTTGAAAGAAAAAAAAATCTAACTTTGAAGAAAATGCATTGTTTATGCATAATATAATAATAATAATAATAATACAGACAAAAAACTTTTTCTACATAAACAACAAAAGACTCCAATCTACTGGCTCTCTTTTTCTGATGAAATTAGATATACGCTATAAAACTCATGACAGCCAAACAAGAACTTTAAATTTGTAAACAGACAGTGATAGGGAAAGTGTCGAAATGAGAGGGCTGCATTATTGTTGGCTCTTCTGCTGCTTCTATTCCAGTTCACCTGTGGAGATATCGGGGAGGATACCCAGCTCTCACCGAAGTCATGAACAAACTCAGGCAGAATAAGGTAATGGGTGGTCCAGATTAGAGACACACAACCAACCAACCAACCAACCAACAATAAGCAACCCTATTTGGCTGTATAAACTCACCACCCAAATGAAAAGTAGTCATTAAAGCGCTTGGTGATAGCTATGGAAATGGGAAAAATAATTGTGTGCCTCAAATTGACACCCTATTTCTTGTATTTCGCAGGATTTTATCAACTACAGAACAGAGCGGGGGAAGATGTTGCTGTCTCGTAGGAACCAGCTGCTTCTTGAGTTCAGCTTTTGGAACGAGCCCTCTCCTCGTCCTGGGCCCAACATCTACGAGCTCCGGTCCTATCAGCTTAGGGTAACGAGATGCTAATCCTGTACTCTCATTTATCTTTAAACACTGTCACATGTTAAACTATTTGTTTCAGCCAGGAACTATGATTGAATGGGGAAACTATTGGTAAGCTTTATTTATTTATCTTCGTGACTCCGGTGTTATTAGCTCATAGAGTTATGTTTATACAAGTAAATGTCCTTGACTATTATATTTTATTGGTTTACAGATTGTGCAGATAACTTAACGGTATTTAACTTGAGTTCATGCATTTCTTAAAAATGGCTGCCCTTTGTTTTTAATTTATGTGATTTCGTGTAATTTGGCTCGGTGCTATCAAATAAGTAGAAATCCTTAACATTGACGCTAGGGGAAGTAATTGAATGTAAAAAAAACGACTATAAATATGAGTAAAAGAATATTTCTGATTATTCTTTTTTTAGTCAATTTAAGTTTTCCTGCTGATGTAACTTCTTTGAATTCTCCAGGGCTCGTGCAATTGAGATTCGTCAGCAAAATCAAGAGGCAGTGGGGGGCTTTTTCTCCCAGATTGGTAGTCTTTATCAAGTGCACCACTTGTGGGGTAAGTTCTGAATGCTTTTAGAAAAGATCTTGCCTCCTTCTAGGGTTGGGTGATATGGCAAAATTACCAAAAACAAACAAACAAAAAAGACAGAGGGTGACCAATAGGAGAAGTGGGTGGGGAAAACTGTAGTATATGAGCATTAACGCGAACAACACAGAATTACAAAAAGAAAATCTCTTTAAAATAGCAGTCCAATCACCCAGCCCTATGGCTCCCTCCACAGTGAACTATGAGAAGCTTTAATTTGCACTTTAATCTTTACAGCATATAAAGACCTGCAGTCAAGAGAAAATATCAGAAATGCTGCTTGGCAACGTGAAGGTTGGGACGAGGTGGTGTATTATACAGGTACTGCCGAGTTTAATGTATTTTATAGGCTTTTTCTTGCAACAAAAGCACTTCATGTCAAACCCATTTTAGCTTTGAACAATGTTGCATTTAATGCAAGTACAATGCAAGAGATATTATATTATAGTAGTTGCATGCATATTGCTATCTGTGCATAAACACACCTACTATATGTCACAATAATACTTATTTTCACCTGCTTTTATTTACCCTCCACAGTCCCTTTAATCCAGCACATGGAGTCTAGCATAATGATTCCAATGAAGACTTCACCCTTAAAGTAACAGATCTACCATCGGCCTGTCAAGATTTTAACCAATCACTGGAGTGCGCACTTTCAGTGATGCCAACAAAACAGCATGTCATGGATGGGGTTTCTGTCTGTTTTCTTTTCTCTTTGTGTGTGTGTGTGTGTGTGTGGTGTGTATATGTGTGTTTTTGTTCTTTTTAGAGCATGGCTCAACTTTTCTGATAAATGTTTAGATGGACTTTTTTCCATTTGTCACGGTGTTACTGGGATGTTGTTTACTGATACTATTTTAATGGTCAAATTTCAAGCCTGTCCAGTAACAATATTTTAGCAACAAAGAATGAATCAAGCAAAAAATGTTTTAAGTTTTTATAGTAATGTACATACATTTTAACTTGTTTGCACTAGTTCTTGTTACATGATGTGATCAACTTCCCTCAATTTTCAATCTTCAAATTTGATTGATTTTTTTGTGGCAAATGTTTTCTCGTTTGGTCTGTTTGTCAAAAAGAGGATCATGTACGTTGACGGTATTTAATTCTCAAATTATTAGGCTGACATCCTCTTTTATAAAATGCATTTGTATCTGCTACTTCTGTACACTGGTTTGAACTTTGACATAGATTTCAGCTAATGCCAACCGAGTGCTCCAAATGAGATTGTTTTTAAATTAAAGGTCTAGCCATGTTGGCTCAGTTTTAACTGTAAATTAAACTAAAGACTTACCAATAAATGGATATGGTACAGTGGGAAAGAGCAATTTGTACATGTCTTGATGTGTGTTTTTAAGGAGGTTCTTGTGGACATCTCTTTTGACACATGTAAAAGAGCATTTTGAACATACTATGGGTAAAGGTTGAAGCTGCAACATAGAGAAGTGAAAAACCAAAAAGATTTCTAGAGTAAAAGAGGACATGGTGACTTCTGAAAGTAAAGATAAAAAAAGAAAACGATCAAAATTGTGATGTACAGCTGCGACATATTGATGGAGAAAAATGGCCTGGTTTGAAATGTGTAGTAAATTTTTTTTAAAGAACTGTGCCTTGTTGGTTTAGACTAGATTTGCCATTTTCCAAAAAATGTATGTGTAGGAAATGAATTAATGAAAATCATAGACGTCATGTAGTACACCGTGAAATACCGAGGCCATGAGTACAATACATCCTTGAGTTTAATGTCCAGATTTGTATTCCTGCTTCATCAATAGGAGGCAGTAGAAGACTGACACTCCCTGTTCTTGCAATACGTGCCATAGAAATTTAGTGCGTCTTCTGTGGTGATGCGTTCAAGTGAAAATTAGAAACGAGTCTGCACAATTTATGGTAGTAATAATACACTTCCCTCCAATATTACTACTTTACTTAATGAGAATGAACTGTTAATATTGTTATGTATGGGTATCATGACATACAATCAAGTTCAAAATGTTTTCTTGGATATCTTATTTATTGTTTCTAACTTACTGATATTTTGTTTGTAATAAAATGAGCGGAAAATGTAAAGAATTTGGCCTGGACATGAGGTTTCCGACTCTGTTCGTGTCCACTGAAGGCAGCCTGAGACCACGTGTTGGTTAGAGCCTTCTGGAAAGTCTCTTCCCTTTAGCATCTGAGCCGAGCAGCGCGCAGTTCTCGCCGGCGTCACTTTTTTACTTCACTCCGCTGGTAGTGCTGCTTCGCCATGTCTGCAGTAAAAGCCCTAAACCCGAAGGCGGAGGTGGCGAGGGCCCAGGCGGCTCTGGCGGTGAACATCAGCGCGGCTCGGGGGCTCCAGGATGTGTTGAGGAGTAACCTGGGACCGAAGGGGACCATGAAAATGTGAGTGCGTCTTTGTGCAGCACGCGTCGCTAGGCTAACACAAGCTAACGGGCTAATGTTAGCTTCCGACTCACACCGGCTTCATGCTCAAGAGGCGTGATCGTTCTCCAACGACATACTGCACACAATACCAGCGACTATAATTACCCCCATACATCAAGTCTTAAACAACTTAAAGCTTACCATAAGACCTTAGCCTAAGATGGGGATGAAGCGGTTTTCCACGCTGCCATGCCCAGTCATCGTCATAAGCACACCCAGCCCCTGTCAGCATTAACGGTCATGCATCCTACTATGTGTCTGATTTGTATAGTGTTCACTAAAAAAGAAAAATACATGGATTTTGTGGAAGTTTAAGTGATTGGTACAGTTTGTACCATTACAAAGTACTTGCCGTCTCTGTATTATTGTTGGAGTATTTAGAGAAAGACATACTTGCCCTTGTTTAGATTATTTCTTGTCTTGTGTACGCAGGCTGGTGTCTGGAGCTGGCGACATTAAACTCACCAAGGATGGCAACGTTCTGTTACATGAAATGGTAAATGCAATGCCATTTAATGATTTTTCCATAACTTTTCTGCTTTATGAAATGCTATTGATCAACACACTGCATACTTAATCTATTTTGAAACTTTTGCAGCAAATTCAACACCCTACTGCATCTCTAATCGCCAAAGTGGCCACAGCACAGGATGACATCACTGGAGATGGTACGACATCAAACGTCCTCATCATTGGAGAGCTGCTGAAGCAGGCCGACATGTACATTTCGGAAGTGAGACCGCTGTGATTTTAGCATATGCTCAGTGCAGTGTGTTTTCATGGTACATTCAACATGATGCATTTTACAGGGTCTTCATCCAAGAATTATCACAGAAGGATTTGAGGTGGCAAAAGAGAAATCTCTGGCTGTTTTGGAGGAGGTCAAAGTGTCGCAGGAAATGGGCCGGGAAACTCTCATCAATGTGGCTCGAACGTCACTCAGGACCAAGGTCCACGCCGAACTGGCAGACCTCCTCACTGAAGTATGTGCCCCTACACTGATCCTATATTCCTCTAAATAACAAAACTGACAGGACAGTTGGAGAATATAACAGATATGTAGAATTTAGTTGAATTTATGACAATTTTATGCGATTGGTCATGGTTTGATTGCACAGTGAACACCCAAGGATGCTTCTGTGGCTGCCCCTGGTTTAACACATCTGTGCTATACAAACACTGCTCTGTACCTCTGCATTAGGAGAGCCTCATCTCTCCTACATGTATTCAACAGATCAGGATAAAATTAAATCACATACTGATAAGCCAGTTATCAAATACTTGCACAGCTGGTTTCAACTTGACTATTAAAGGCAACGCTAAAATAACAAAACATTGCATTATTTTGTTGTTGGCAGGCTGTAGTAGACGCTGTACTGGCCATCGCTCGTCCCAATGAACCAATTGACCTGTACATGGTGGAGATCATGGAGATGAAGCATAGGACCGACAGTGAGACACAGTGAGTGCCAGTAAATGTCTCTGTTAATGCACGATTTCACACCAGAACAAGGCAAACCCATAACATTGGGACTCCGAGTATTTTCACTTGCAGTTGCTCATTTCCCTATCATGCATACAATCTGAGTACAAAGTATTCATGAATGATTTTGTCGTTACCTCTTTTCACCCCTCTGGTCATAATGGTTTGGCTCATCTGCTTTCTTCCTTTCCCTTCAGGCTGATTAGAGGTTTAGTTTTGGACCACGGGGCCCGGCATCCTGACATGAAGAAGCGAGTAGAGGACGCCTACATTTTGACCTGTAACGTGTCGCTGGAGTACGAGAAGACCGAGGTCAACTCCGGTTTCTTCTACAAAAGCGCAGAGGAGCGAGAAAAACTAGTGGCAGCGGAGAGGAAATTCATTGAAGACCGCGTTAAAAAAATCGTCGCCTTCAAAAACAAAATGTGCCCCAATGGAGAGAAGGGCTTTGTTGTCATTAACCAGAAGGTACTCTATGTTTGGGATATAAGATGATTTTCCTCTGCTGTTGTAGGTTTTCAAATATAGCTGGTTTGTGCAGATTATTATTATTATTATTATTTTATTTTTATTTTTTAAAGGCGACTCTTCTCAAGCCTTGAATGTGGTTGTTTGGCTCGACATTTCAGATTTTGTTATGTAGCTACGTGGCACTAGAGATGCTTGAGGTTTTACTTGAATTAAATACATTATTTCATTTTCTATCGTAAGCAGCAGTAATTTCAATCTCTTGTACAATTATGATGGACCTTAGTCCTTTAATTTGTTTGGAACACAACTAGATATTTAAATATAAACTCTTTAATTGAATACATTTTATATTGACCGCACAGTGAACACCCAAGGATGCTCCTGTGGCTGCCCCTGGTTTAACACGTGTGCTATAGTAACTCTGCTCTGTACCTCTGCATTAGGAGAGCCTCATCTCGCCTAGATGTATTCAACAGATCAGAATAAAAAATGCACAAACTCCACATAGGTTGTTTGTATGTTTCTCAACAGAGATTCAATATGCATCCGGCTTGTCTTTTTACAGGGTGTCGACCCCTACTCTCTAGACGCTTTGGCTAAAGAAGGTATTGTTGCTCTGCGCAGAGCTAAGAGGAGGAACATGGAGAGGTGAGCACATTTGTCTATGATTTGTAAAACATTAAAATACAATGTTGCTACTAGGGCAGGGTGATGTGGCCAAAAATTACATCACGGTATGAAAAAGAAATATCACGATGATATATTTGGCGATATAATTTACACCTGACAAAATACTTCAAAGCCTTTAGCCGATGGGGAAAATGCATGTACATTTATTTTATTCTCTGTATTCATCTAAATTCACCTAAATCGCTACCTCCATCTGGAAACTATCCTGGTTAAATAAAGGTCAATACAATAAAGAAAGACAACAATAACTGCTGCACCTTCATCTCCATCACAGTGAAATGCTCCTGTAAGTTCACCTGTCTCTGCAGTTTACTTGTGTTTTTACTGTCCGGCAATAACGTGTTTAGGACATGTGTTTGCCAGCAACATGAGTTAAATTAATTGCAACTTTCAAAGGATTCACTATATCCCCTGTCGCTCCTGTTCGTGTTTGCAATGTGGTTTTCTTCGTGGTGTTGTTGCGCCAGGTTAGCTAGCGAGCTAGGCGATGCTGCAACTTGCCGGAGTTCATCCAAGATGCAAATCCAGGGCTCTTTCCTCGCAAATATGAGCGACTAAAGCAACATACTTCATTCATATCATTAGATTCATTAAGCGCCTGCCCCTGACGCCTCCAGTCATGTTTATGTTGCTGTTTTGAGTGACTGAGCGCAGCATCTCCGTGTGGTCCTGAAATCGGTTATGCATGCAAATGATCATCTACAGCGGTATGAAAGTTTACACCGGTGTCTAAAACTATATCGGTATTACTGTGCACGATATGATATGGACCGAACCCTAGTTGCTACTGGGGGATGAAACATTTTTGATTCCATAAAAAACACACAATAGATGTTTAATAAAATGCTCTCATTATTGAACTATGATGTTTCAGCATAGCATGACTAACAAATGCGGCATGTCTCCCACAGACTGACTCTTGCCTGTGGAGGTATTGCCATGAACTCACTGGAAGACCTCACTCCTGAATGTTTGGGAAATGCTGGCCTGGTTTATGAACACACACTAGTAAGGATCTGTTTTTCATTTGTGTTAGGAAAAGTGGAAATGTTGAGCTAAACTTAAATTGCTTGCATTTTCAGGGAGAGGAGAAATACACGTTCATTGAGAAGTGTGGAAACCCCCGGTCAGTGACGCTGTTGATCAAAGGCCCGAACAAGCACACTCTCACACAGATCAAAGACGCCGTGAGGGATGGACTGCGTGCTGTGAAAAACGCTATCGAAGACGGTATGATGCGATTGAGGCTATAGTTGTGTTTATTATGCACAGAGAACACCCAGAGAGGCTCATGTGGGCTTCTCTGGTTTTGAATCTATGCTAAATCAACTCTGGTCATTTCCTCTGCATAAAGAGAGCCCCCGTCTCACTTTCATGCATTCAGTTGATCAGAACATGCATTATTTATTTTTACTGCTTATGCATTAGATAATGCAACATTTGCTAACCCTAAACAGACCAAATCAGTCTTACCTTTATTACCGTTGACAGACTCTAATTTTGCTCTTTCTCTGCAGGTTGTGTAGTTGCGGGCGGTGGTGCGTTTGAAGTGGCTGTAGCTGAAGCTTTGGTGAAACACAAGCAAGCGTCAAAGGCAGAGCTCAGCTGGGAGTCCAGGCCTTCGCAGACGCCCTCCTCGTCATCCCTAAAGTTAGACGATACTTTTTCTCTTTCACCTTGTCTGTCCGTCATGTTGGCTTTCATAATAAATTGTGTTTTCTCTGTCGCAGGTTTTGGCTCAGAACTCGGGCTATGACCCTCAAGAGACCGTTTTGAAGCTACAGACGGAGTACAAAGAGTCTGGGCAGCTTGTGGGAGTTGACCTCAGCACAGGTGACATATTTACTACAGACACTTTGGGGCAGTACAGCAACTATCCCGTTTCCACTTTCTTTTTTTTAGTAGAGCGTGTGAGTGTAGAATATTCATAGTCTTGCTATTCATAAACAAACGAAACTCCCATTTGCCCAATTGTTTTTCCTAGTCATACCCAAAGCCACTTGTGCTTGAAGTTCTTGGATATTTAATTTTCTATTTGCGCTTAATCTAGACTAACTTTTTACTATTCTCAAAGCTTAAAATAAGTAAATTTCAATGTGGACATACGTTAAAAACTAGTGAGCTGTTATTCCACATTTCTAAGATTTACCCATTTCATTTTCCAGGTGAGCCTATGGTGGCAGCAGAGGCAGGTGTATGGGATAACTACAGTGTCAAGAAGCAGCTCCTTCACTCGTGGTAAGACTTTGATTTAAAAAATACAAATAAAAAGCATAACCTATTCAAATGTTAAGTAATGTAACTTTTTCTTTTTTCGTCAGCACGGTCATTGCCAGTAACATCCTGTTGGTCGATGAGATTATGCGAGCGGGAATGTCTTCACTCAGAGGTTAAACCGTAATGGATGTTGTATCGGTAATAAAACAGTTTACTGGTGGTTTAGTTTCTCCACTATCTGACCCACACCGGTCTTAATGACTGCCTGCTGTGACCATCGTTTATCAAAGTCAATAGTCTTGTTTTTCATGGATTTGTCAACGCTCCGTCTGCATCGATTGGTTTATTTATGAGATTTTGTTAAAGCACTGACCCATGAATTTGGGTTTTGTTTCTATCCATTAAAGTCGCCTTGGCTCTTGGACTGTTTGTGTTGTTAGTTTTTTCATTTCTTTATTTAAAAGTTAGGATAAATAGTGCTTATTTAAACTTGGTATTGCCTGGTTCCTTGTGCTTAGTTATGTCTTGCAGTGTGACCACCTGACCCTCTTAGTTCTGTTAATTTAGACGGTATCCCGCCTTTCCATTAGTGACTAGGCAAAGAAAAGAAAAAAACTACTTGTATAAAAATGTAAACCTTTTTTCATATCTGGTTTTAATTATGTGACATTACCATTTCAACGTTCCAATTTAAATTGTGTGTGTGTGTGTATATAATGGAGCTAAACAGCGCCGGCTCCAGAACAAACAGACTGAGGGTGCATTCGAGTTTCAAAAGGGTGCAAATAGTTTCTCGCATTAAAATACATTGTGATGCCATTAAAACTGAGGGGGCATTGCACCCTCTTGCACCCCCGTAGATCCGGGCCTGGATCTAAACTGAAGAGGAACTAGTCAAACTGAAATGAGGAACTTAAGCGTCGCAGTGTCGGTTTGACTGGGAACCTTTTCGCGAACGGACCAGCTTCCGTTTTACGTCAACAACTGTACCATCATCAACCTTTAACTCTATTTTGAGTACGGTTTTCGCAGCTTGGTGAATTAGATAATGTGTATAAATTAGTTTCATTCAAACGCTAGGTGAAAGCGTTATTTAAACTCATAAAATGTTGGTATTTGTTGCTGCATGCTTGCTGACCGCTGCAGGTAAATCACTCGGCTTTTATAACCTAATACTTGTTTCATTAACTTGCATTGTGTAAAGAGCTCAATTTTCTCAAATGTAGCGGCTGCAGAAGATGAAATGATAGAAGTCCCTGGAGGCACGTGGTTGATGGGGACCAGTGCTGCTGATGGTAGAGATGGAGAGTCCCCAGTCAGACAGGTCAAAGTCGAGTCCTTCCAAATGGACAAGTATCCAGTCACTAATGAAGACTTCAGGTAGATAAATATATCTTAACACGGTTCAGTTGTGACAGAAATATTTCAGTCTTTTAAATGAAATACTTGCAGAGAATTTGTGAGAGCCACAAAGTATAAACAGAAGCAGAAACAATAGGATGGAGTTTTGTGTTCGAAGATTTTGTGCCAGAGGTGACCAGAAGCAAGATCACTGAGAGGATAGAGGTATTCTTTGATTTTATTGTTTGTTTTTCCTGTAAGTTGACACATTTAAGAGTTGAATTCAATTGTGTTTTCTTCATTGCAGTCAGCTCCTTGGTGGCTGCCCACCTGGCGTGCATTTTGGAGACAGGTAACATACTTAGAGGGAGCTAGGTCAGATCTTCTAGTTTAATGGATAGATGAGCTTGTTATTGCCCAAAACACTTCCAAAGAACAAAGAGAACAAGGGTAATATTTTGAGCAATGATTTTTTACAAGCCAAGATTTAGAGCCTAGTCCAAAAATAACCTGATCCAAATTACATTGTTCCAATGGTGTGCTCATTTCTTCTGCATTATTAGCATGTGTTTAACTTCTGCAGCCTGCAGGACCTGCTTCTGGGATCAAGGAGCGGATGGACTTTCCTGTGGTCCATGTGAGCTGGACTGACGCCTTGAGTTTCTGTCAGTGGAGAGGGAAGGGCTGCCTTCAGAGGAGGAGTGGGAGTGGGCTGCACGTGGAGGGCTGGAAGGTATTTAGTAGTAGTGATTATTGTATATTTACTGCATTATGGTTAGCTTACTCAATCATCCACTCAACATTTGTGTCATTGTAGTCTTAGAAAAATAAATTATACCGCAAGCATTAGTTTTGCAGTTACCACAGCATATGTAAATTGTAAATCTCTGTTTTCATTGGTCATAGATTTGTATATGTGGGAAACTCATACACACATGCAAAGTAACTTATGACTGCGCTTTGTGTTGATCACTTTCCTGTCTCAGGTCGGACTTACCCGTGGGGCAACAAGTTCAAAGGCAAAAGGGCCAACTTGTGGCAGGTTGGTTTTCATCTTTGATGTGCTCTGAACTTGTATACAGTAATACTGTTTTATCCTCAGCAGGTTTGTGGTTCCTGTAAAAAAATAAAAAAGTTGCATGTTGCATGTGCCCGATACAAAACTAAGCCCTGAAACCTCTCACTCACACTGCGTCTACAGTTACTATGTAGGTGTTAATGGCAGTACCGACCACAACAATTTAGTTAAAGGTTAAAGAGGAGCTGCAGTTTATTGCACAAAGCACTGTTGGTAACACTTTATTTTACAGTACCCTTGAAAATATTGTACCTGCCAAATTTAGTACAATGTAATTGGCTTTGTAACAATGTGTAATAACTTGTACCTAAGGGTTAGATACACGATGGAATAATGTGTATTAGTATTTTGCAGGTACAAGGCAACTTTATTTATACCGCGCATTTCGTACACAAGGCAACTCAATGCGTTAAGTGAATTATAGTCAAGAAAATAGATGTCTTTCACTACTGGACACAGATAAAAAGATAAATAAGTTATGGTTACTTTTACAAAACCCATCGACCCTCTGCTGTGGAGAGGCTGCAGTGACTTCAGCAAATTTGATAATTGTCTTTTGTGAAAGCCAACAAATGACTCTCGTGCCAATCTATTCCATATGAATTCTGAAATAACTGTTCTTTTCTTCTTAATAAATCCAGGCACTTTTAACACTGCCTTTAATTCATGCAAGTATGGACAGTAGGTTCTTATTATCTGTGTTTTAGGGATCATTTCCAGAAAATGACACTGCCGAAGATGGATTTCACGGTGTCTCTCCTGTCTCTGCTTTTCCTGCTCAAAACAGCTATGGTAATTATAATAAAGATAACACAGTGACACTGCTATACACTCATATGCAATGAGGCAGGATAAAAGGGAATGTAACGATGAAGTGAATAAACATATTCCTGGATACTTTACACACTGTAGAACTTTCTTTTTTTCTTTCAGGTTTGTACGACATGTTGGGAAACACCTGGGAGTGGACCTCAACTCCATTTCGTGGTTCCCAGAAGATGTTCGTGCTGCGAGGGGCTTCATTTATCGACACTGTGGACGGATCGGCCAACCACAAGGCCGGGATCACCACCAGGTCAGTTTATACAAGACGTACAGGATCAATAAAGTAATGCAAAGGCCCAAATAAACATGATTATACTGTATTGTTTAGGATGGGAAATACCCCGGACTCTGCCTCCGATAACCTCAGCTTCAGATGCGCTGCCTCCACTGCAGACAAACCACGACATAAGCACAAAGCTACTCACACCAGTTCTGAATTGTAAATTAACTTACTTTTAAAGAAGGGCCAATATTCCAAATTTAAATGTAAAACTGTGAACGTAGTGACTGCTGTATTGCTCCTATGGAGACTTTATCTGTTTTTTGTTGATTTTTAAATAAACATTTGCTTTTCCAACACAATAAAATTGCCTTTTATTATGTATAAATTGTGATATATAACAATTTATAGATGACAAATTAGGACTGCTAATTTTTTGGAAAGTCATAATTAATTTAATTTTAACAGTACAGACATGAGGACCATAGAATGAATGAAGTTTGCTGGAGTCACCAATGGTGTTACGGCGCGGCGGTGTCTGGGGTGAGTGACATCGTCAGTATCGGTGCTACATAGTTGTTCCCCGTGTGCTGTACTGTGAGGCATTGTGTGGGCAGGGTAATAGTGAAATCTAAAGCTTGGTGCTATTTGCGCTGCCTTCTGCACACAGGCAGACTCAGGGCAGGGGGCAGGGAATGTTATGTATCAGTGTGTGAAGACCTCGGCTACTAATCAAATCATTGAATCTTTTGTGAGAGACTTGGTGAGAAGGAGAATGGTCTTGTCTTTGTTGCTCTTTGTTTTAGTTCCGTCTTTTTTATGTGACTAAAGTCCAGGCCAGCTTTAGTCCTGGTCTAAACCCAGCCTTTGTCTGCGCTGTTTGCTTTCCCATGAGTGAATGGATCAGGAGAGAAATAGAAAAGAATAACACTGCTGTAATGTTCCTGTTTCATAGAAAGTTTCAGGTGACTGTGCAAACACAAACACAACGTCATTTGGAGACGTCAAGGCATTTTATTTGATGCAACAAAAGATTTACCACAGCACACAGCAGAAGCAAAAATACATAGTATATTTTAGTGTTTCAATTTGTCTCATTTTTGTATTTGGCATTTTGAATAGAAATGATTTAGATACATAACACATTTTGCTTTTGTTCCCAGCAATAGCTCTTTTTTTTACTATGGGTAAGTACCTGTGTTTAAATGCCCAAACGTCAATCTATGTATAGCTACACATCTGTACATACAGTGCTCAAATCTATCATCTCCTGGTTTTATTGTTAGCCTCCCAAACGTGCACAAACCCATGACATCACCTATATTTACAACTCTGGCTTTGTTGAGAATTACTTTTGACACACTCCTTGAAACCTTTCCAAATATATTAAGAGATAATAACTGCGAAGACGTCAAAAGTTTATGCAAATTACAAACATACCAATAAAACATCCCGTTACATCTCTAGGGCCGTGTAGGTAATAATAGCTTAATAGCTGCCACATACTCGGGACCAGCTTGTTAAGGTGAACCAGTATTTACTGCAGCTTATTTTTAGACTCCTTTTTAGCAGGATGTTGACTCACTTCTATCATTTATCACCAGATTTACCCGTATGTTTCCTATAGGCATTTTGTCCATGGATTTCCCCAAGTGACCCAAAAAAGTAGATGACTAAGTGTGGGTTATGTGAGTAATAGATCAACTACTTTGTTTAGACTTGCCATAAGTTCCCAACTTTGGTTTTGTGGTGCCACATAAAATGGCTTGAGAAAATGCAGTGTCTGCCAGTGTTCGTCAATGAATCTGAAGAAAATTATAAACCATTTTAATTCAAGTGGTAAGGTTGAAGTTATGTAGTCCGAACATTGTAATGAAGTAAGTGTCAATATTTGTCAATTATGCACAACCACTAGTTTCCAACCGAATTATTTGTGTTCAGTTAATTATGCGCATTTTAATGAACTTACAGTATGCAAACATACAGTTAGTGGAGATAAAGTCATTGTCTCTATAAAAGCCCCTCAGCTCTGGTTCATAAATACACAGAATATTCTTCTGTAGTACCTAGGTCAAAATATTTACTCAAGTAAGAGTAACGTTACTTTGAAATAATGTTACTCAAGTAGAAGTAAAAAGTAGTGGCCCTTACGCAACTAAGAGTAAAAAGTCGAACATTTTATTTGAGTGGTGTGAGCGTAAGTCACTCTGATTCATGTTTCCGCAGTGACATAAATTATGAGAAACAAAAATATTTTCACAGAAAATACCATAAAATTATGAAAAGTTAGAAAACAAAACACCAAATAATCTATTTGAAGCGTCAAAATGTGAGATTTTCTCAGTGGCACAAGTAACTTTTTTCTATTCAAGTAAGAGTACTTATACTTCATTTTAATATTATTCAAGTAGAAGTAAAAAGTACTGTATGAAAAAACTAGTTGCAAAAGTAAAATTACTTCAAAAAGTTACTAAAGTACATGTACTTGAGTAAATGTAACCGTACTTCCCACCTCTGATTACTACAAAGTACTTTGTGCAGTAATGCTGTCTATACAGTGTAATAATATGTGCCTTATGCTACATTATCATTACATTAGGCTGTGCCAAACTCTTTTTTTCTCTGCAGATCAAAGTAAGTCCAAAGTCTAGAACTAGCGCGTCACAAAACCTCAGGTATTTACCAATTGTTTCTTTCCTTTCCATTTTTGTTTTCTTTGTTTCTCTTTTTTACTCTCCCACTTCATTGTTGATCCTTGTTACCAAGCATGTTGAGGTTTTTAATATGTCAAACCTTTCTAATTTTATTATTTATATCCACAAATAGGTCTCCTCCCTTTTTAAAAAAGGCAGTGGCAGCTTCAGGTATGTTTGCACGTCATTTGTTTGAAACCACACTTACACACACATCGCGCAAACACGCACACGCATACTATGAAGGAAGGAAAAAAAATAAAAAAATCTAAGAAGCCACATCCTCCTTTGACATCACATCGTCTCATGGCTCACAGATCAGGAAGAGCAAGTTTGTGCACATTTTATTGACTTGTCTTTCCTCTCTCCTCTCCCAGTCTTTGACATATACAGCTGCTGCACACACCTGATGTTTTAGTTGTGGCTGTTTCGATTCAGACATGGACTACCGTCAATCTTTTTCTGTTTTGAACGAGAGACTGAAGCCACGTTTTAACACCAGCAGCCAAATTTACTCCTCTCTCAACAGGTTAGAAGACAGGTCGGTACAGGCAACCCCAGCCTACAACACAAGACCGACAATATTACCAACAACTTCGTCTCCTGCGCCTCCAAAAGTTACTGTCCCGGATCAAGATGAACTCGATTGTGGGGAGATTTTTGAGAATAAGCCCTTTCATCTGTTCGAAGACAACTCGACCCTTTTGTCCGAGATGGGACTGAACGAAACAGGGGATGAAGATGATTCAAGCTCCACAAAATCTGAGGAACAGGACTGTCCCGGGGAGCTGCCCACGGACAGGGCAGAGGAGAACCCAGAGTCTCCCGGGGCGACGGAGCGGGACGAGGTCCAGGGGAGCATCCTGCAGAAAGCCTTCATCGATGGGACACTGCCCGACCTGATCAGGAGCGGGCGACCCCTGGGCAGGAGGAGGACACTGGGGCATGTCAATGATACAGTAAGATCAATCTGTTCTGTAACGCAATATTTGTGAGTTTGTTTTGTTTAGTAGTTTAAAATGGTGAAAAGATGGATCAAAATCACCTTTTTAGATGCGAGTCCAGCTGATCTTGATGATCAATCTACACTGTTTTGTGTAGTAGCAGCAAGTTAGTCCCAGTACTTTATTCTACTTTATCACACATCTAATATGAAATGTAATGAGAGAATCACCATTTGATATGACCCACACCATCTGGAGGTCCATTTAGGGGCCTAGGCTTGAAAAAGTGTTGAAGACTTTTAGATTAGTGTATTTTGGGTAATAAATCATGTTTTACCTCAAGGTGACAGAGACCCTTGTGTGTTTTTAAATAGAATTCAACAATATGCAGTGATTATGGCAACCGTTCTCAGTCTCCCAGTATATCTGTGCCTAGAACGGCCAAAAACACAACTGTGGCTTTTTAACCTCATAACCTCCGCCTTAACCAAGTGCATTTTCTCCAGTTCAGCTTTACTCAAATCTAAAAGCTTACAGCCTATTGGCCAGTGTAACTCCTCATTTGAAAGCTAAGACCTCCAAAACTCATTTAAACAGATCTTTTTCCTTGCGTTTTTGTCGTGTTGTAGTTACTTTTTTGACATTTCTTTTTGTCACTTTGTTGCCACTTTTCTTTTATTCTTTTGTCACTTTTTGTCGCTTTTATGTCGCTAGTTTTTTCAAGAAGCTTTTAGATTTGGGTAAAGCTGAACTGGAGAAAATGTGCCAGGTTCAGGTGGGGGTTAAGAGGTTAAGTGCAAAAAACAATAATACAAGGATCCTTAATGACCTCTCTCTACATCCAGTTATTTACATCCTTATCATTATGGTTGACCAAGATCTGTCTCTGCTCTTCAATCGCAAACCAACACTTACTGTAGATTAGTGCACGCACCACGTTCTGTCTTAATCTGCACCCATTGATATCCTTCAGTGGGTTAGTGGTAAAAGCTTGTGGTAAAACTTCTCCAGTGGCAGCAATGAGCTGTTATTGTTAAGTCTCCTTGGCTTAAAGTGGGTTTGTACCAACTCAACCAAACCCGTTACATAAGTCAATAAACTCAACCGTCTTTCTTTAACCACAGTGGAGGCACGAGAGACGAGCGGAAAGATAAAATATTTTAAATGTTACAGCAGTCATAAGTTCTCTGTTATCTACGGTATGTTCTGGTCATAGATATAATAATAATAATAATTCTGGTACAGCGTGTGACTTCATGCTCTTGAGTCACACTGTCACTCAAAGTTATGCATTTATTCCAACACACTTCCCTTGCAGTTGAAGATACTAATGGACAGATTTGGGTAGAGGTGCCAAAATATATTATGTTTAATTCAAGTAAAAGAAAAAGTTTGAATTCGGTTTAAATTTGGTTCATTTTCAAACATCAATGTGAGTTTTTTGTCACTTATGAGAACATTTGAGTCGTTTAGTCACGGTAATGCAGACTTTATTAGTAGGTTTAAAAGCCTTTAAAAGCCTTTTCCACAAAAAAACAAAAAACAAAACAAAAAACAAATGAAGTTGGAATACAAACAAGCACAACACTGGCACACCAGGATCTAAACACACTCAGCCACTAAAAACTTGATTTGTAACAAACGACTCATTTACTGGATGTTGTACGACCTGCTGTTTACTAATGTCTAATTTGTGAAGCATTTTTACAAGTTTCCTTCCTCATTTTAGGCCATGTCTGTTTGGTAAGACAATGTGTTTGGTCTGATGAGGGTTAGTATTTCCAGTTTGGCAAAAGAATCCTTGTCAGTAGTTTCTGTTGACAGTCCAGATGTAACAAGATATCGTGTGCGATTCTACCGGGTGATCACCAAAGCCTTGTATCATTATGTCACTCATTTATCACCCACTTTAACGGACACATTTAGTAGCCTGGCATAAAGCCAGACTGACTTTATTTATGTATTTATAAAGACAATCGTAATAGGACGCAATTTCCAAATCGAGACTCGAGGCGGGGCTAACGATCGCAGTTCCAAAAGCGAACCAATCAAACACAACATGACCTACGCTTTGCGTTTACGTCCTCCGCCATGTTTTTTGTAGTCCACACGTGAGGTCGGGTAAATGTTCCGGTGAAAGCCCTCAGAGCAGCTTCTGGTAAAAGATCGTTGTGACCATTGTGACTTACGGCCCAGAGGAGCACTCGCACTGTTAACTCCCGCGCTATAATTGGCTCGTCTTGGTTTTGCCGGAGTCAGCGAGATTCAAATCGCACATTTCCAGACTGTATCCCCATGTATCTACATGGAGGATCAGTCTGGCTCGTGCCAGGCTACAAAATTAGGCGACCTTTAGTTTCTTATATTTTTAGGCCAAGTGTGAACAGCTTATTTGTGCAGTGGCAAAAAGATGTAATCACAAAGAATAAATAAAAAGGCATTCATGACAATGTATACTATAACATCTAATACATACAGGAGGAGTGTGTGAATGAACACTTAAGGTGCTGAAAGTATATGTATTTAGGTTGTGCAGTGGCGGTACAGAGTGAAACATTTCAGGTATTCATTTTAATTGTAGGGTTGAGTTTATTCTGGTATCTCTCAGCAAAGTAGGTTACGGCAATTAAAATCAACAACGTCTCAAACATTCGAATACTTTCTTTTCTAAAAGGGTCCATCTGGAGTGTTGCATTTCTCCAATTTGCACAGAGTAATGCGAAATCCTAAAGTGTTTGTTGTTCACAGCTGAAGGAGGTGCGGAGGGAGGTGGAGCTGTCCCGCCGGAGGAGCATCAGACTCAAGGCTCAAGTCGATAAACTGCAGGAAAGCCACGAGGGCCACGGCTGGAGCCAGGACCAGGACAGGGTAAGAGAGGGGATGGACATAGTTTTAATGCACATTTGAAAGCGTCTGTATTCAACTCAACATGTATTCCTTGCAGACCTGTGATATTGGAAAACATCCAAATGACAATTCAAGTTATTAGGTCTCAATCTACAAATGTAAAACATAAAAACATTAATTTCTTTTCAGAATACATTTAACATTAACTTTATTGGATATGAATATAGGATATATCAGTTAACGTACAAAGAGGTCGGATTTCCATAACCATGCACGGCCCAATGGTACAGTAAATATGGAACATTCGCTCTTCCTATGTGTTTCTGATCATGAAAATTGCAAACTTTTAAAGACTTTTCTTCATAAAATTACAACTTGACTGGTGTAAAACCATTAATACTTATTGGATGCATTGTCCAATAAAAAAAACATTCAGTAATAATTAGTAAGTTAGTTAGATATTCAAAGTCACACTGAGGCTCTCAAAATAATGTCTTTAAATATTTCATAGAAAGTAGTTAAGATAAAAAAAATATTCACATAAAGGGATGGTCATTATTATGTAACTTGAATTACCATGAATCCCTTTTAATCTACGTCTCGTTTGTATTATGTTTCAGGTGACAGAGGAGGTGCTGTCCATCCTGCGCCTCTTGCACCCGCTTACAGATCCAGGACCTTTAAAGGCCCCAGAGGGAGAGAACCGCCTTGACACGGCTCTGTGTCAGCTGCAGTTTGTGTCCCGAAAACTTGCCATGGACCACACTAAGGTCAGGACTCACCTGGGACTCGGGGAGGGGGAAGAGGTTTAAAGCTGCACTACCTGAGTCAACCTGTTAATTCAGACAATAATTTGATTATCACGACTTTAAGGATTGCTTTCAGTAAATAAAGAAAAGGCCCCCCCAACAAAAACACTGAACCCCACCCCACCAACTTTTTAAGGTCACAAATACTTCAGACAGCTTAATGAAAGGTCTTGTTAAGGGCCACAGGGTAAATAATAATAATTTGTCTCACCCTTGTGACATATTTGTTTAGGAAAGCAATAAAATCTACTCGGCACCAGTGAACAAAACGTGCTTCACTCAACGAACTATAATTATCCAGCAGACAACATTTTCAGTTTCAAGAACATTTTGAACTAAAATTATTTGTATTATTATAATTCAATCATCTCTGAATGTTCGCTGTCTAAACAATTTGGATTAGCAAATTTCTCTTTCAACCAAATCGCACAAAACACCATTATAAAAGTTGTGACCAAAATGTATGGAAAAATCCACTCGTAACAGAAAAATGTCATGTGACTGACACCCCTAACTAAATGCTTTCTAATCGTTTTGCTCAAGTAGAAACTCAGTCACATACCGTACTCAAAGGGTTCATTTTATCTTGTAATGAAGAGTGCATTGAAGCATAAAAGATGTTGCTAGGGTTATCAAACAATCTCGTATCTAATGTTTCAACTGAATCTATCTTCACATTGACGTTATAAAACCCTCTCCCTCGTAGACATGCACATTGTTTGACAATGAGCCCTTTCAGAGATGAAAGCTCAGTCTGTAGCTTCATTCCATCAGTGGCTCGTGTTTCCCCTCCTGACGATGGCGTGATGAAGGCAGCGCAGGTATGCGGTCGGGCCGGTTCACAAGTGTCTCAAGCCGATGAAAGAAAGGCCCTCAGTGTTTTTTTACCCCGGCCTGAAAACGTCAGTCGATCAGACGGGAGTGTGATGTGGTCAGATTCAGAGATTAAAATAGATATCTAGATACCAGATGGATTTGATTTAGGAATATGATGTAAATAAAGGTGCAGTGTGTAAAAACTTTCCATGATCCCTCTCAGCATTTAGTGACTCAAAATCCAGCTATGAACTTCAGACGTCTGATTTCAAGTGCACCATATAAATAAAACATGCGTGATATGACATCTAAACCTTTATCTAACTTTGCAAATCCATGAATGTATATAGTATCTCCAGGAATGAACATGAAAATGAACCTATTGTTTAATGCATGCTTGCTTTTATAGGACATCAAATCAGGCAGCAGCAACAACGCGGAGGAGACTGCTATTCTCCAGCAAGCTCTACGGGACAGAGACGAGGCCATCGAGAAGTAAGGGACAGTTGAAGTCTTAAAGTAGAAGGACGTTACGATGAGTGAATCTATTTCAAATTGTGTGTCATTGGTTTATCATAGGAAAAAGGGGATGGAGACCGAGCTTTTGCGTAGTAAAACAGAGATGATGGCTCTGAACAATCAGCTGCTGGAGGCGGTGCAGAAACGACTGGAACTCTCCCTGGAGCTCGAGGCCTGGAAGGTGGGTTTGCAAACTTATGCACGTACCCTGTCCCGCAATGGCGAATATGTTTGTGAACCACAGCCTTACGTCATTTGAGATTTAGGTTTCATTCTACTCCCCAAACACACATGCATTACAATGAGTAATATAAAGTAGACAAAGTTACTGACTTAATTGACCAAATTTCCACTGCGTCTTTCAGATATTTTCTTCTTCTTGGAATTGTTAAGTCGTTAGTATGAGTTTCGAAATATTCTCAGTGCATTCCTTTAATGGGGATGGCTGTGCTAGGAGGGGCATCTGATGTCAGGAGAAAATCCAAATAAAACTGGGAGGGTAACACCAGCAAAAACTTAATCTACGTGACGTTAGTAACTGAAATAACTCTTTGAACTTGTATCTAAAGATAGACACCGAAGCATATGGGTGGAGACGGAGAATGAGGACACCAACTAACACAGCTATGCGCATAATTAGCGAGAGCCACGCGTTGTATTGTGAATTTTAATGTGTTTAGTTTAGTTTAGCGATGAAGAGACACAATTAAACGGAGGAGCGTGAAGGGGCCCAGAGCAAGAGCCAGCTGGAGTCTAGCCGAGAGATTCTCAGGAGTGTGGGATTTAGTTTGGGGATCGGGAGTAGCGTGTGGGAAATAGGCTACATCTTTACTTAGAAGTTTCTACATCTTCAGACCTGCATCCTCATCTGAATGTTTGCATAGATTATAAATTAAAACGGTACCTTTCCCCCATACGTTAGTCTCATTAGGTAATACTAATTGACAATGTTGCTAGTGAATTACATACTGTATGGCTTTAGGTTATCAAAACAAATTATGTTACAAATATGTTTTCTACTTCCACTTATTCAACAAAACCTAAACCTGATGCCAAAACGTGGAAAAAGCAAAACAAAAACGTGAAGTCCAATCCATCTGCATAGTTAGTCATTTAAGTAAATACACAAGTCACTTTGGAAACTGGGTGTTATCATTTAATATGTTATGTGAAAAAGAAATGCACTCATTTAGAGAAATAATGTACAGTGCACTTCGTTAATATTAACCTAGTAATAAAATAAGTAAATGCAAAACCACATTGACCCAGCAAACTTGAGATATATAAAGAATTTTAGGCCACTGGAACCATTTTTAATTCTTTAGTTAATAATTTGAGCACAAGCTCTGAATACAAAATATTGTATAAAGCAGTGGTTCCCAAAGTGGGGTCCGGGGCCCACTGGGGGCCTTAGAGGCACTACAGGTGGGCCCCCAAAGCGTGTCTACAAAACAGAATTTGCCAAAATGTACCACTTTAAACCATTTGCAGGTACAATCATTGCAAAATGTTGCTTTTAATGTAACCTGTCAAATAGTGAGAACATTCCTTTGAATAGAGTAAATATGGGGTAGGCACTTATAAGCTTATTGCTTCAGCCTACTCCATTTTGAGCATCCACAATTGTATGAATTTTGAAAGACAAAATGAATGTAAAAAAAAAAAAACATATTATTATTGGGGGGCTCCGATAGAATTTCGGATCGACAAGGGGGCCGAGATGTCCCGGAATTTGGGAATGGCTGGTATAAAGTATCATTTACATTAAGAGGCGTGAGTACAAACACCACATTTTCCTGTTTCCTCTGTTTTTAGGAGGATGTGCAGGTGATGATACAGCAGCAGCTCCAGGCTCAGCAGCAACAGGCCGAGCAGTCGTCCAAACGGAACTTCCGGAACATCCTGCGTCGAAACAAACCGGTCATCCAGCGCCCCTCCAACATCCCCACCCCTGTGCTGCTTTCAAGCACCAACGCGAATAACATCTACATGAACAGGCCCGTCAGCCCGAATCCCGCCGCAGGGAACCCAAATTTGCTCTCGAGCCTAAGCACGGCCGCTACAGGGACTCTCCCGCGAAACTGGAGGCTGAAGAAGAACCGCCCTGAGCAGGAAGACGATGGGTTTCAGGTCGTATCTCTGGATTGAACAAAAACTGGATTTGTACATTGATGTTTTTTATTTACTCACTGCTATAATGTAAATTATGGTAAGGAAATTGAATATCTATGGAAAGAAGAAAGTGGGACAAGTGCAATTTAAGTCTGACTGTGATGCGTAAACGTGTTATGCTGTACACTTGCTTTAGAACTGCATCTTTTACTGTAAATAAATATTATGAAAAAATATGTTTTGTGTTAACCATGTGGAGCCTCTAAAAAGCTGGTATTTCACAAATTCCATCACAAAAAACTAATGGATATTTCAAAATGCAAAATACTACTGAATGCTTCTTGGGAAATTCTCTCTCATGTGCTGGTATGAGGACTGCTTCTGGCACAGCTGCAGCAGTACACAAATCTTTGCTTTGGAAGTAAATAAAAAGGCCAGCAACAGCTTGGAAATTTATTGAACACTGTCAGGGTGTACACACATCTCCATATTACTGAATCCACTTGCCCTTGCTCACATTGAAACACATGGTTCAGGTTAAATATTAGCATTAGAGACAACAAAGAACAAAATGAAACCGTCAAAGCCACACCTGTTGATACAAGGCATGCTTTCGATACAACACACACACTGGACTTTACAAGGATAGATTTATAATGTAATTCAATTTAACAATAACACTGTTAAGTCTCTGATATCAGTCCTGCCCCACTGAACAAGACAAGGCATTCAAGTGTCGTATATTATAATTGACAATCTATAGATATTGTGAATTTATTAAACTTTCTCTATATATACACAACTCTTTAAAGCCTTTTTGATCTCACTATAAGAAAACTGCTCTCAAGGTGTGCTGGGAATGGACAAACCTGGCAACCCAGCTGCCATTATAAAGTCTGCTTGTTAGATAAAAGTTTATATGCATTTTTTGTGTGTGTGTGTGTATATATATATTGTGTGTAAGGTTTAGACAAAAGAGGCACAAACACATCGACAACATCCTGCTCAAGACGATTGGCAGTTCACAACTGATCTCCCGGAATCCACAGAAAAAACTATGATATTTTCACAACTACATTTAGGTAACAGTGAATAAGTTGCAGCATATATTTGAACAAGAGCCATAAGGTAGACTTGGGCCTAACATGGCTTTACAAGTATTAATATTAGGATATTTAACGACAAGAGACCAACTGGGTACAAAGACATCAATAGTATAAGGACACATTGCTGAACAGACAGTGTAGCAGGCGCTTGTCAATAAACTGGAACATTGTGGAAATGGTTTCAATAGTTCAATTTTGATATGTTGTAGATTTAGTGAATATCAGTGTAAAATAGTCAAACATTTATCTCCATTTTGTCATTGGGCAAGACACTTCTCCCACAAAAAATGTGTACAATTTCAGCCAAAACTGCAGCTGTATGAGTGCTAGCTAGACCAAATTTTCCTGTATTTTTGATGAACTTACACAGTAAAAGTAGCCGAGCAATATCATTATTTTCAAAGAAAATTTGATTTAATGCCTGTTAGAATCCAAGTTACCGGTAATTCTTTGATAAGGCTTTAATTTTGTTGCCTGGAAACCCCCCTCCTGGAACCGCCACCTTAATGTGGTGTAGGGATTTGAGCGCCCAAATGATCCTGGGAGCTCTGTTGTCGGGGGCTTCGTGCCCCTGGTAGGGTCTCCCATGGCAAACAGGTCCTAGGTGACGGGTCAGACAAAGAGCGGTTCAGAAGCCCATTATGAGAGACAAACAGGCCCAGTTAGAACCATGAGGCCGTCCTTCTGTGGACCCACCACCTGCAGGAGGAGCCATAGGGGCTGGTGCAATGTGATTTGGACAGCTCCAACAGCTGCTCCCACGACCCGACAACAGACAAGTGGAAGAAAATGGATGGATGCCTGGAAACCAGACTCACAGCTGCCCCAGCGACGAGAGGGGTATCATTCTGGTCTCGGCTATACAGTTCAGGATTGAATGTCATATTGCTAAGCATCATGGGATTTGCATCAATAAAAAACTAATGTTGATTTTTTTATATTGTTTTTAGCAAATGTTAGTCTATGGAAAATGTTTGCTTTGACTCACAAACATGGCGGATCTCCATAGTAACGTTAATGGTTTCCCAAACTCTATTAATTTTGGCACAATTAACTTAATGACTTAAACTCTAAAGACAAAAGTGTTTTCTTATTGTACTGAAAATGGTACAGTGCAGAGTCCTTTGGTTAGTATTGAAATCAATTTTGAGAGCTTATTATTGTGGCAACACTAGTAGAGGGCGTGCGCGTACTGTATGTGTGGATAATGAATGAAACTGCATAAAATTGTAGAGCGAAATTGAAATGCACTATTTTACTTTGTGTACTAGATCTACTGTATACTGTCACTTGTGTAATCAATTGAGATTTTTCCACTATATTCTAATTTATTGATCTGTGCTTGTATAGATAGTAGGATTACAATAAGATCCAAATGTTACCTGAGAATAATCAGGAAACACAGCATTTAGCTTGTTAGCTAAATGCTAACAAGCTAAATGCATTTTATGCGTCAAATGCATAAAATGCAGAGCTGCAAATGAACGTAAACGTTTAACAAGGACATCGGCTCAAACACAGCAAGGATTTATATAGCACAGTACAAATGTAACGCAGCACTGGCCAAATTTAAACCTGCTCACCACAGCACCACATACTGTGCACTCTTTAATATAATAGTTTTCTGTGCATTTAACAAAGGTTTTGTGACTTTGCCAATAAGACAACCAATCATCAACACTCCCTGGCCAAACAAAAACAGTTGACACCTAGATCTGAGGTTTCTGGAGTTGGTCTGGTTTTGGTTCAGCAACATGGAAAAAGAGTGGAAAAAGAACGAAACCAAGCGATTCCATCAATGATTTTCTTTTTTCACCCGATTGCACAGGCACATTCCAAGATCACAATGCCAAGGTTCATTGCTGATTTCCAAACTGGTTCTGTTTGTAAATCAGTAATAATTGTGCAGTCTTGTGAAGCAACCGCTGTTGTGATATTGGGCTATACAAAATACACATTTTATTGAGAATGGGATGTGCAAGAGAAGCTTAACCTTGCACTGCAAGATTAATTCCCATGAGATTAGTGATTTCACAAACAATCCAAAAAAAATCCAGTCTTTTGGACCAATCACGTGGCGGTATTGCCATGAGTGACCGGGTTTAACATGGGCAGAAACAGCAAGTACTTTTATGACTAGACAGACGACTTTTAAATAAGTAATTAACGACATGGTGCTTTCTTGCTTAGCTAAATTTGAGACTTAGCTGTGATTGGCCAAAACTGGTGCGCTTGATGTACAGTGGGATGAAAATGTATGTGAACACTTTGGAATTTCTCACATTTCTGCCTAAATTGGTCATAAAATGTGGTCTGATCTTCATCAAAATCATAAGAATGAATAATCAGTGTCTGCTCAAACTAATACCACCCAAACATTTTTATTTGATCATATTTTTATGACAGAAATATGATCTGTCTACAGGAAAGCAGTTATTGCTACAAAAGAAGGATCAGCCAGCTATTTAATACAAGGGCTCACTTACTTATGATGTGAATGATGTGAAGACATTCACAACAACGTGGAGTAGGTAAGTGATCCCATGTATTAAATAGCTGGCTGATCCTTTTTTTGTAGCAATAACTGCTTTCCTGTAGTTGCAGATTAGACGCTGAAACGATCAGGATGAATCTTGGACCATTCCTCTTTACAAAACTGCTGCAGTTCAGTGAGATTCCTGGGTTCACTTACTTTTCCCCCCCTGTCCTGTGAATGTTTACATGTTACGGCCCATAAAAATATGATACAATGAAAATGTTTGGGTGGTATTAGTTTGAGCAGACACTGTTTATTATTCTTATGATTTTGATGAAGATCAGACCACATTTTATGACCAATTTAGGCAGAAATGTGAGAAATTCCAAAGTGTTCACATACATTTTCATCCCACTGTAATTAGCAGCACATATCCCCCTAAAGTCGCTCATCTTCCAGAACAATTTAAACATGGAGCCTTTCCAGATTGCTATTGCTTTGCTAACGGCGGTTGCATCGTAATATCAATGTGGCTTTTGCCAGGTTAAAGGGCCCGTCACAATTGGCGCATTGACCGCAGCGATTTTGTCCCCCATTTGTTCTGCGCCAAAATTGAAATTGCCATCAGCCGCAAAGATGGCAAAGTAGACTTTTAAGAAATCGCAGTCACAGTCACAATAGAGTACGGGCTGCGACTGGATGCGGTTGATTTGGATAGTGTCCAAATGCAAGTGGTGCAAGGAAGAAAGCGAATAGTGACAGACATTGATTGCGGACAGTGGTGCGGACTAGAGTGCTGCAACCGGCTCGGACAAATATTTAGAACTTATTTTCGAGCTCGGGTCGGACTCGGACACATCAGCGCTTAAACAAATCAAACTGGTGTAAAATTAAAATGGGCCTGTTTAGTTGACGCGACTTAGCGTTCGTTTTTGTGGGGGAAAAAGAAAATAAACTGGGCCCAGTGCTTTTACGCACCAAAGCTCAGCAAGACCCTGAGCTCAGGCCCTGCTCCGGGGAAGTGACCAGCTTCTATCTGACTAAAGGGAGGGAGTGCTCTGTGGAGCTGAATTCTTAGACACGAAGTGAACGTGACAGTCCAGTACTGTCTGAAACTGTGTAGAACGCAGCACGCCATGTGCCATGCCAACATTACGCGCTTGTAACCTCACTTCAAAGGCTTTTCTCAAACCGTGCAGCGCTTTAAACACATGGTTTATCCATTTATCAAAAATAAAATATAACACGTAAGTCCGTGTTGAAAGAGAGAGGGCAAACGTGGCTCTTTTTAGCAGGTTCATGGGTTCTGTGAATCGCGCGCATCACTGCCAGTAGAAATGTGGTGAAACTGTGTTTCAAAGCGTTTTGGTGTGCGTTCGCTCTAAGCGCATGGACTGAGTTAAGTTTTGACAAGTATTGAATTCACCTGCGCTACGAGGTAACAGCGGGTTTACGAGCACCTCCATCCCCCTCCCCCTCCAAGGGCCAGGCTCGGACAGAAAAGAAACGGCCCGATCCGTGGTCTAGACCAAATGGGGGACTATATAGCTACAGCAGGAATCGCACAAGACTGGTCCCGGCGCTCACCAGTCTCTCACCAGTATCTCACCATCTGCGCGACTGAGACGATTTATCTTTCACCATTCTCGCGACCGTAGCGGCCTGCTGCGGCTATATTCAGTCGCAATCGACCGCCACTGATTCTTGTGCATGCATGACATTCAGCTGCGATCCAACTGCGATTCACACCTTTTCATGCGGTCAATAGCGGTCGCTCGTGCAGATGCCCATGTGCCAAAGAGAGTGTTCGCACGACCTTCATATTTTGAGGCTGCAAACGATCGCATAGTGCCCGTGCGCCAATTGTGACAGGCCCTTAAGAGCACAGTGCCATCACCAAAGCTAAAGATGGTCCAATAAAATATTAGCATGCAACCTTTTTTTGGAGGCTATTTTTTGTTTGGCCAGGCAGTGCATCTGTAACTGAGCCTTAACCGAAAACAGTACTTTGCAATCAAGTGTCTTTGGATTAGTACATCACCCAAACTATACTCTACACTACTGCCATTCTACCTATGTACAAATTGAAATGCCATCAATCACACTCATCAAAAAACATTGCTAAATATGAAAACAAATACACCTAAGTACTCTACAATGTTTGGTAGAGCTAAAATTAGAAATGAAAAGATGTTTGGTCCAGTATAGATATAATACTATATAATTCTTGACCTATCTATCTCTTGGAGGATTTCTCTCAGAGGTTGAAATGTTATATGGTAGATGTGGCATTAGTATTGGTAGTTGAAGTACAATTAGTGCCACTAGCAGTAGGAGTTACTCTGACTGTAAGAAGGAAATGATGGAGCTGATGAAATCCAGAGGTTTGTCGGCGTGGATCCAGTGACTTGCGTCTGGGATGTACTGAATATCTGCAAAAGGAAACAGCCGCTGGATCTCTGGGTACTCTTCAGAGCTGAGACAGAGGAGACAGGTTATAGTTAAACGGCAACATTGGTGCTCATTAATGTCAATCAGTGCAAATATTTTAGCATTATAGCCAAGTGGGTAAATGCTTTGTCAAATAACATTACATTTTATGGGCCTGCGGTCTGAAAATGTGATGAGAGACTATTGGTATGCTGAATTGTAGTGTGATTAGATAAATATAGCAGTATATGTGACCTTGGCATTAAAATGAGAAACATTTGTGGTTCTCAGGCCGGCATAACCCCCCTATAATCAGACACAAATTCTACTTAAAAAAACCCCGAAACCTATTTGATACCTGATGTAGGCAGAGTTGGCCCCTCCCAGGAACAGTGTGGGTCCCTCGTAGGCAGAGTCAAAATAGGGGAATCCCAGAAGTGTTTCAAGGTGCGCTGAGATGGCATCTAAATTCACTCTCCAGGCGTAATGTCCGTTCTGCTCAATCAGGTTTGTGAGCAGGAACTGACGCACTGAGTGTTCCTGAAGAAGCATACATTTTATAGTTATCATTTGTGCATACCTAAACGGTAGAAGACAATCAAATGGGACATAACTATACGATGTGGGTCAAATGATAAAGGTGGGTGGAGAGATGCCATGTACCTGTGTTTGAGAATAGAGCTGTATAACCATTTCATCATTAAATAAAGCGTACAAATGGATACAGATCAATTCTAAATCATCAAATTGCCCACTCAAACTTGAGTTGTGTTGCAAAGTTTTGCGTTGTTTCATTGTCGTTTTCATACAGGTGTCATTAAATACTTTGCAGGTGGCGCAACAGTTTAGTGTAACATTGCCCTGCTTCACAGCGCGGCAATGTTACACTAAACAGGACCGCGTGATGATCAGAAAAGTGTGTTTCACAAATGTCACCGATATCAACACTGAGTCCAAAGGAAAGTACAAGGTCCAGCGTGTGGACTTTCTCCTGAGTAGCTCTTGAGACTGATTGAGCAGACATGAATATTAAAGTCCAACAATTTAAAACTTAGAATTCAGGGTTAGCCTCGTGAAAAAGTCTGTAAAGTCTTGAATAAGATCCTTATTGATTTTAGGAGGCTGATAAACCAGTGCACAAACAACGTCAGGTATATCGAGGTTGAATTAAAACACCAAAGTGAGTGGCCATAGGGGCTTATGGTGCAGATTGGCAGCCTTGCTTTAGCTGTGGCAACTAACATAGATTAGAGTATGGAATGAATGAATAATACACGAAATAAGACTGGCCGTATTATTATCATCATCATTATTAGCACTACTAATGTGTTATAGTCGTAATGGTATAGAGTAGCTCATTAATAATGTGACGAAAGAAGGAACTTTTAAATACTTTGACCCAGTTGCGGAGCTGGTCCTCTGCCATCCTTCGTGCAGTGGATCGGGGGATGTCTGAAGAGATCTTAACATCCTGCAGGGCCTGGATATAGTATCTGAAGTTGGTGAAAATGGAGCTCTGACAGGGACTGATGTCCACCACCACCAGCCGCTCCACCAAACTGGGCTGAAAACACGAACAAAGAAAAAACATTATTTAGAGCTGGGGTCACCAACGTGGTGCCCGCGGGCACCCAGGTGCCCTTTGGGGCATGCCCAGTAGCCCTTGAGACTTTTTCTAAGGTGTAAAACACTTCATTTTCTTGAATCTGATTCTTAAAAATACAATTATTTCTGTTCTTGTGACTCAGTAGGACTTTAAAATAAAGCTATTTATATAGTATGGGGTCAATATCCTATAAGTAAACAGTGTACGTTTAAGTCTTTAGGATTTGTTTATAACTGGTAGCTCTCGAACAACTCAATGCTCTTGAAGTAGCCCTCGGCTGAAAAAAGGTTGGTGACCCCTGATTTAGAGGATGACAATGCACTTTTATTCTATGTAATGCAGACTCACTTTCAGACCCACTAACCTGTGTCAGTGCGGTCACCATGGCAGTCTTCCCTCCCATACTGTGGCCGATCAGGACACACCTCTCGATCCTCAGCTGGGACAGGAGCAGCTTCAGGTCTGCGCTCATGGACTCGTACGTCAGCTCTGGGCTGTGGGGGCTGGTGCCATGGTTACGAGCATCAACCGTCAGCACCTAACTGACACGGGACGGTTAGGACACTCTGAAATAGTTTAACCCATCCTTATGTCCAAACGCGTTTACTGTCAAAGAGTATTCAAGCACTCAAAATATTAAAATAAAAATACTGATAGGTAAGGTAAGGGAACACATTTAAAGACATGGAGGGTTAGCTTCAAGTAGTCAAATATTATCAGAGGCTTTTAGTTTTTAAAAGGACTGCACAATATCGCCAAATTACTCTTACTGAAACATCAGTTGATGCAATACTCATGTTGTAAAAAGGCACAATGTATCATCGGGGTCTTCATCTGACTGAGATTTACAGATTTTCTGCAAAAGGTCAGTTGTAGTCCTAATCTACCTCCATTTTGGCCTGGTTTTGGTCATGATTTAGTGTTTTTAAGTCTTTTCTTGGCACAATTTGAAATAAGAAACTGCGTAATAATTTAAAAAAATAAATAAAAGCATCAAACCAATTTTATGCACAAACCAAAATAACCTAAAAAGTATAAAAACTGTAAGACCGTATGCTGTCTCAGCTTTACCTTTCGACCAGTCCTCTGAACCAGGGACTTTGCTATCGAGTGGAAGTTGGACTTGCTGCCAAACAGTCCATGAAGAAACACCAGGGGCGTACCGTCATTTTTCCCATCAAACACATCATAGGACAAGTTCACCGGGCTGGACACAATAATTCAAGACACAAACCTGACTCATTATTCTAATAGCTGAAAGTCCTTTCTACTGGCCAACATCACTCTCATGTTTTTGAATATTGTCACCACTTTCAGACTCCTTTGAGTAAATAATTGGACATTAGTTTATGCAGAGAAGACACTGAACTTTGAGACAGTTTTTGTTTCATGTGGATTCTCCCAGTATTGACTGATATATTTGCTAAAAACTAATCTGCAGTTCACCAGTTACCATAGTTACCATCATGGGATTTTCAGTTTGATGTCACGTAAACACAATCTATTTACAGCAACACTACTAACCAGATTAAGGCCATAATAAATATTATAGTAATGCGTTACACAGAGAAAGCAATTATATACATTTTAAGATGCTTGCGATTTCTTTTTAGTTTAAAGTATGTCTATGAGTACATCACGTTGCCCAGATCAGAAACACAGGCAGGCTAATACATCCATAGATTAAAGCAGACAGGGCAGCTACTAGCATACCTGGCCGAGCTGAGTGCACGGACTTCGGGCAGGAAACGACACGACCAGCCGCCGAACTGAAGCCCTCCCCGCACGAGCCGACACAGGGCACTCATTGCAACACCAGGACCCGACGACAGGGCTCGACAGACGGCATGTGCCTGTGTATTCTCGCCCTAACAGCGACAGGACAGTCAGGAGGGCAAGAGCAGCCAGCACGCCGCTGAGGTCAAACAGCTGATGTGCGTAACGCGTCAGCAGCAGTGTCAGTGTCACCAATGCTTTGGTGCATTACTGCCATCTAGCGTTACTGCTGGATCCCGCAGGACAGTCAGGACTGAGTGGCTGAGTTGGGTGATGTGCCAATAAACCTTTATCTAAATAGCACATTTTACCAATACAAATGTTCCACCATGCTGAACAGAGAACTTTGCTATCTATTCATGCAAAAATAACAACATGTAACTGAGAGACAAGCTATACATCCGCCAGAGCAGCAGGCTGCGCCATGTGCTCCAAACGCCTGTCAGCCCAGTCACAGCAACAAATAAGATGGAGGAGAACGAAGAAGCAGCGGCACCAAAACAAACCGTGAGCAGCAAAAAAAATAATATTTGTGGGGGATACATACACTGATTCAATTCACCTAGCGCTTATTGCGCAGCATATCGGTGTATGAATGGTTTATTCAGCACACGTTCGTTTTGGCAAAAATGCCTATTTTATATCCATATAAGTTGGTTTCGTAGTGCTAGCTTAGCTAGTTAGCTGCAAGTTAGCTTTGATTGTTTTTTCAGATTTCGATTGTAAGATTAAATTAATAAAACATTCAATGTATAACATGATCTATTATGTCAATATAATGACATACCTAACTCCAGTAGTCATTGAAAAGGTAGATGCATCTGGCCTTGTCATTTCGTTAGTTGCCAACTAGCCAACGCTGCAGGCCCAAAGGCGCAGCAGATCCGCCGCGTCGTGGATCTACTGCGCCTCCGGCCTGCTGCTTTCTATAACTTCCAACGCTTAAGGAACACTTCTCGGGTGTTCTTTCTATTTCTAGCAGATATGTTATTTATGTCTTTGACGACATGTTTCTGCATTTCTTTCGCGAAAGTGCTACCTTGTTTTGCCCAAAAATTCATTTGACACAGTCACACCCTCCTAAACCTTTCTCATTTTTCGTAGTTTGGATTGAGGTACATCCAACTGCAGTACATGTTCATGCTCTATTCACTGAGACCCATTTATTTTCCTTTCTCCAGATGGACATAACAATACAAAGAGTGATACTCTGCCAGAGATTAAGAAGTGTACTGATTGCTGCAGTTATTTTCACTGTCCGTTTTGTTCCCCCAAATCATACCTGCCTACCAATAAGTCCAGAGTTAAAATCCATCTAAAGATGCACTTCAATAGAGCAGTGAAGTATGCAGGTAACGTTTGAACTAATTTAACATTTTATTTGATTTTGCAACAGACAAAATGCAGTCCTTTGTTATTCTCTTACAGGTTATACCATACACCGATGTGGACGCACCTGTCGAACCATGCCACACTATCATTGCCCATTTTGTGAAACGACGGTCCTGAGAAAAGAAGACTTTCTGAGGCACATGCAAAACTGCAACGTAGAAGACAAGTCTGACACCACTGTGCAAACCCCTGCAGCTGCAGACGGCACCTCTGAGCCAAACATCCCCACTCCAGACTCTGAAAGTGGGTCCTCAAAAAACAAACCAAAATGAAAATAAACCAGCGTCAGAAATGCCCTGAATGTCCTTTGACATTTTTGAAAGCAAATCTGGAAAAGCACATAGAGCGCAGACACTTTGCAAAAGGGATAGACAATTCCATCTCCACCCAGAAACCCCAACCGAACCCAGACAATGACAATGAAAATGGAGAGCTAGAACCAAACGTGAGTGGTGAAAATGTAATTTTTGGTGCTTGGAAGGTTACATTTTTTATACAGTGGTACTTTGATGACAATTTTTGAGAGTGATTACAGTATTAACCCATGTTTTTTCAACTGTTTGTCTTTATCAAGTTTCAGATAAGTGATTTGTAATTTCATTACTTTTACTTTTTTCCCTCCTTCTCTAGATGGACATAACAATACAAAGAGGCAATTCTCTCCCAGAGATTAAAAAATGTACTGATTGCTGTAGTTATTTTCACTGCCCATTCTGTTCCCCAAATCGTTCCTGCCCGGCAAAGAGAGCAGAGTTAAAGCCCATCTAAACACACACTTCAATAGAACAGTGCAACATGGAGGTAATGTAGTAACAATTTAAATCGACATGTTTTTGATTTTGCAACAGATAAAATGCAGTCCATTGTAAATTTCTTTAAGGTTATACCATACACCGATGTGGACGCACCTGTCGAAACCTGCCACACTTTCATTGTCCATATTGTAAATCAACGGTCCTGAGAAAAGAAGACTTTCAGAGGCACTTGAAAAACTGCAACATAGAAGACAAGTCTGACACCACTGGACAAGCCCCCACTGCCGCTGACGGCACCTCTGTGCCAAACATCACCACTCCAGACTCCAAAAGTCCAGGCCAGCGTCAGCAATGTCCCAAATGTCATTTGACGTTTTATAAAAAAAACCTTCAAAAACACATAGAGCTCAGGCACACTGCAAGAGAAAACGACTGTACACCCTCCCCCCATAAACGGCGACTGAGCCAAGCCACTGGCAATGAAGGTGAAGGAGCACAAGAACAAAACGTAAGCAATGGAAAGTTCATATTTAAACTGTGTGACATGTGTTGACCATTTAATTCACCTTTTATAACAAACACAGCTCACAGACACTATGACTTAGGAATTGCCTTCTCTTTTTATTTATTCATTTATTTAGTAGGGAAATATGGTGTTATATCTCTTAAAGTCACATTTTATTGATCTTTTAATAACTCATAATTTTAAAAGGAACATAATAAATTACACAATAAATTGTGTACAAACCTTATAATGGCGTAAGACGGTCGATTATAAAGACGAATACAGTATTATGACAATAGTTGACTGACTGAGGTGTAGCTAGTATAAAACTTCGTTTTGCCTTCTCTTCCTTCTTCCAGATGGATATAACAGTACAAAAAGGCGATACTCTCCCAGAGATTAAACAGTGTACTGATTGCTGCAGTAATTTTCACTGTCCATTCTGTTCCACCACATCGTTTCGGCCCTGCAAACTGTCCAGAGTACAATACCATTTAAAGACACACTTCAATAGATCGGTGCGATATGCAGGTAATGTTGAAATACAAATCAAAATGTGATTTATTTTACAGCAATCAAAGTGCAGTTCTATGTTGTTCTGTTTCAGGATACACCATACATCGATGTGGACGCCTCTGTCGAGGCCAGCCGCACTTTCACTGCCCATTTTGTAAAACAACAGTCCTGAGAAAAAGTGATTTTTTACAACACCTTGACTCTTGCAAAAGCAAAGACAAGTCTGATCCAGCTGTACAATCCCTCTTAGCTGCTGATGGCACCCCTGAGCAGAATACCCCCATCCCAAGAAAGAGCATGAAAAGAACGCGGAAACCACTGCTGCGTCAGAAATGCCCCAATTGTCATTTGGCATTTTATAAAAAAAATCTGAAGAGGCACATACAACGCAGGCACACATTAGAAAATTCACCTTACTCGCATTTGAAAAGTGAGTGTGTAGATCCGCAGAATGGAATCTATGCCGTTCACCAAATTATTCGTGGAGTTTCTAGGCCAGTCCATGTGCAAATAAAAATGCAGGGAGAGGAACAATATGTCTCATGTGAGTTTAACTTGTGTCAAGCCAAGATGGAGTTGGCTCAGAAAACTGGGATGATGACATATAAATGTATACATCTCCAGTCAGTTTTAAACTGTAGGAGCTTCTTGAGCTCCCCGTGTCTCACAGAGAGAACCCTGACAGAAATCGTAAAGAGGAGGTTTTTTAGAAAGAGCAGATTAAAAATGTGCATTGACCGTCAAATGCAAGCTATTCAACAAAATGCCCCGCTTTCTGTTCAGTCAGAGGTTGGTGTTCCTCCATCCAAGAAGTACATTTCTGTTTTTGAGCCGAATATTTCCCATTTCAGTAAACTGCACAGAGTCATGGTGTCTTACAACACCCAGAAGAATGTGTGGTACTGCCCTTGTTCAAGGACCAAAAAGTCCTGCACTCATAAATACATTGCGAAATGGCATCTGTTCCAGAAAGATCCAGAACTGTTTCCTAAAGTAGCTCTGAAGCCTAAAACTGCGTTTCCTAAAGCCAAGAGGCCTAAAACTAGAGCTCGTAAGGTACAGAAACCTGAGACAGGATTTGTGTCAGCCCAGCAGCCTGAAACAGAGTTTCAAAGACCTGAAGCAGAGGTGCAGAGTGATGCAGAGGACACGGCAATGGAAATATTAGAAACTATTGCTACAGCGATGGAGACTAATGTGAGTGTAGTCACGTATCCACCAAAAGAGGTTCAGATGATCAAAAATATGGTGCACTACCTTCTGGTAAACAAGAAGTTGCCCTCAGTTCCTCCTGAACACCTGGCACTTCCTTCAGCGGAAAAAGATTATCCACAACATCTGGTTCCTGCTGAAACATACTGCCTCTTCTGTGCTGACGCCATTGCCCTGAGCCAACCCATCCTCATCACACAAAAGGCCAAAATCCTTACAAACTCCAGAACCCTTCAAGGTGAATATTTGAATTATACGACTGATAATAGTTTAAGTTCACGTGTTTTAAACCATGTTTTGTTATCAAACATTTTCGCAGATGTTTCTACCTATTATAAATTCTGTCCTCGCTGTGGAGTCCCATACCGGTATCAGGAGTGGGGGGATGGCCTGCATAATTTCAATGACCATCTACTTCTGGATCTTCCTCTTTGTCTCTCAATCAGGAACATGCTGCAGGTAATTATTTCATACTCTGTTCAGGAGCATAATGTTGATAATGTTCTGTTATTTAAAGTAATTAAAATGCTACATTCATGTTTTAATAGAACTGTGTGCCTTTTGTATATGTGTATGACTAATCAGTCGGTTTTACAACAGATTATCAAAACGGAAGAATATTAAGAAGACCGTTAAGGCTGGAGCTTATCGGTCCGGGTGGACCGGCACACGTGGGCCCCGGGGCCGTTATGATACCGGGGTTCGGTACCCATCCCTAGTGGCTACTGGCTACAATATATAAATATTTTCTGAGCTTATCACAGCCTCCCCTTATCAATCAAAAGATTCCATGCCCAACAATATGTGAATTTACTCTTTTCAAAGTATATCAATTTCTCATAAATTTCCAAAACAACTTGCAAAATATAGCCGCAAGCGGCGATTATCGGCCCTCGCCGACCGCCCTGCCTAAAGCAAGGGGGCGCTTCGCGCCCTTTTGTCTCCCTCAATCTAAAATTATGGTTTTGCTACTGCCTTTATGTTTGTTTTTTACTTTTTTCCCAAGGGTCTTAGTTTTAGGATTTTGGAATGCGCTAATGCGCATTCCGCGCTCAATTTTGACATTATACAGAGAAAAATTAGTATGAATTTGTATCACACTATATCTGCAAACTGAAGCATATTTTTACATTTTACTTAGGGCTGCGGCTGCGCCGCAGAACATCCACAAAGGTTATCCAAGTACGTTGGATAACCTTTGGTTCCTCACTTCTCTCTGAATTATGGAGTTTAACATTTTTCCATCAGAATAAAATGGGACGTTCTGGTCATCGCTACGGCAACACCGTGAAAAATATGGCATGGGTGTAATTGACTTTTCTGATCGGAACGACCAAATAGAATTTTGTGCCAAATTATTTTAATTTTCGTAAAACTAAAATTTGTACTCTCCATATAATTCCTATAGGGGGCACTATCGCGCCCAATTTGAATTTTGCCAAATGAAAGTGTTTAGGACTGAGACTTTAACAACTGCTAACAAAATGAGCGAAATCGGGCTCCATATGTGCGAATGGGAGCCATTTTTTGTTTGCGAAAAATCTCAAAATACTTCGTACAGTTTGCGGCTTCGCCGCATAAAAACCGTAAAACTTAGAAAAATAATTTGGATAACTTTTAAAGTTCTACTTCTCAAGATTATTTTCCACCCAAAATTAGGTCGTTCCGATAAACGCTCTAGGAGGAGATAGATTTTGTACAAAGTGAAAAATAAAGGCGGATTCCCGCTTCGCGGGCTGTAATCCAAAATGGCCGACACCCAATATGGCGGACGGCATTGCCGTAATAATATTTTTTGCTCAACTTGTCATGATGCACGTCTGTACCGATTTTTATGATTCTACGACAAACTTCATTTTTGGCCAAGTCCTATCTCGCAATGTTAAAAAAAAACGGAGGTGGCGCTATCGCGCCACTATTTTGAAATTCAAAATTTGGAAATTGTCAAAAGTTGCGTCGGATCGGGTTTGAATTTTGGGCCAAAATCTGTGACTTTTCGTCGATTTTCACTGGGTGAAAATTGCGACGGTGCGAAAGAAAGAAAGAAAGAAAGAAAGAAAGAAAGAATATTCCCATACGAAAACAATGTTAAGAGGAGTGTGTTAGTGAGTGTTTGAGAGGAGGGGAGCGCTTCGCGCTCGTTTTGTGCGTTTTGTTCGCACTTTGGGGGAGTGCGCTCCGCTTCGCTCTGCGCACCATCCAATTACAATGTTCGTTTTCTGATACATGTGCACATGCACGGAACGTGCACGAGGAGAGGAGTGCGTTAGTGCATGTTTGAGAGGAGGCGAGCGCTTTGCGCTCGTTTTGTGCGCTCCGATTACAAGAGCCCCTTCGCCAGCCCTGATGGCGCTCGGGCCTAATAATATTAATTATAGGATAATACTTGTTGTATGAAACCGTACACACAAAGTGTGGACAACCTTCTGAGGCCCCCAGGTGTCCCCTGACTTTGTAACTGAATGATTTAATGTATTTTTTAAAAATTATTAATATTTAATTTAGATTATCAGGTTGAAAGTGTGATAAAAGTGTTTTATGTTTTCAGGCCCACAATGGCTTTGGCCAAATAGTGGAGTATTTGAAGTCGAGTATAGGCGCCACGTTCCCCTCGGCTGACACTCTCCTCGGTGCCTACCTTCATTTTGAAGCCCTCACTGACCACCAGCACCAGTACTCCTGTGTCACCTGGGGCGAACGTCCACCTGTGGTCGTCATGGAGCTCGAAAACAAGTCATTTAATTTGTCAGGTAATTTTTAATTCAGAATATATTTCTCAAAGTTAGCGGCCGGAAAACCATGGCATGCTACTGTTGTCAGTTGAAGGGATTTTGATAGGGATTAGGAGCTGAAAATTAATAGGTTAATTTATTGCATTTTTAACTAAGTGTTCAATAAAGACTAGCAGAGTTATATTAATTTTGCTTTTAATTAAATTATTTTATTAGAGTCGTACGGTTTTAGCAGAAATGGCCCTACTGATCATTGGTGGTTGTATAAAATATAAGGTGCAAAATGCATTTAAGGTGTTAAATTTAAATCCTCCTGAAGGAGGGTCCAAGATCACCCACACTAAAAAAAAAAAAGAAATTGTATGAGGTATTGCAACAACTGAGAAACTCCTGCTCGAAATAGTTCTGGGACATTTTTTGCAGTTGATGTTGCATCATTTACTTCTAAACTGACCTGGGTTTTACATTGAAATTGGAGAAAGCCAGAATTCTGTGGTACAATTTACCTTATAATTGTTCAGATTCAGACTTTCGTGCCGTTTATGGTTAACATCTATGTTTTATATGAACAAATTCTAGAACATGCCACATCTATTTTTTTTTTATAAGAGGAGTAAAAGAATCCATGTACAGACCCCTGACCTACTTTCTTATCTTACTGGTATTGCTCTAGGAAGAGACCTTGCAGGGCCTGCTGCAGCCCTGAATGGACCGGGAGACATGGACCACTTATGGAAGGCTCTGACAGAGGAAAGAATTGCTCGTGGATTGGTTTCCAGCACAAAGAAGTCTGTTTTATACAAAATACTGTGATTGAGACTATTTTAATCTCTCTTCTCACTAGGGATGGGTACCGTCACATTTTTGATACCGGTACTTGAGCGATACGTTTTCCGATACCAATACTAAAATATTTGTCATCTAGAACCATAAAAACAGAACAATAATGTTTATTTATTTATTCCATAAGAGACTATTTCTTATAAATGAAAGTAACTTCCTTTAATATTTTCCCTGGACCAACACATCAAAATGTAATAATAATAATAATGCATTGGTTTTATATAGGCTAGTGCTTTTCTGGACACTGGAAGATGCTTTGCGTTGCATAATTCATTCACTCCATACTTGGTGGTGGTAAGCTACTATTGTAGCCACTGTTGCCCTGAGGTAGACTGACGGAAGTGAGGCTGTCAATCTGCGCCATCGGCACCACCACCAACAACTCACACACACACACACACTACAGTACATTCACCCAGTCTACCTGGTGTTCCCAGACCGTCTCCCATCCAAGTACCGACCAGGCCCTTCCCTGCTTAGCTTCTGAGATCTGATTGGATTGGGCAGAGCAAAGGCGGTATGGCCTTTGGTTTCCAAACTTTTATTTTTTTTATACCAAGAGTACTTGCACTTTTTTTTTACTGGTATTGTTTAACGGTACCCAGCCCTACTTCTCACACACGGCAATGACATTGATTGTTTCTGGGCTTGATGACAAACCCTTTTCTACAAGATACTGTATGTTTATCATGTTTGTTCCATATCCTGCGATACTAGAGTATGTTTTAAAGTGTATCTTTTAATTGTTATTTTACATATTCCCATTGTTAATTTTATTTATTTTATTTTTTTTACCAAGACAGGATAAAGAAATTAAATGTGATATTCTCACTTCTGAGGACAGACCATGATGTAGATACTGTTGCCTGTTACCTGAAAAATACAAACCTCAAAATAACCATATTTTTGTCTAGTATTTCTTTCAACATACATTAGTTTCAACTCCATAACAAGTCATAGGCCTGTCTTGTTATGTTTCTCTTAAGAAAACAAGCTTGTGGAGTTTTGAGGCCTTGTTTTTCAAGGTATGCTTTTTATGAACAAGGCCAACAGGAGGGAGCGCTGCACTCAAAATCAAACATCCTTCTATCATACGACATTATTTTAAGGGTTTTTAGGTTTCTCTCCTGTTTCAGACAGACCACCATCTACACCCAAAATATTTAATGGTCAAATGCAGTTTTGGTCCACTTTTTTTTTCTTTTTTTGGTGCCCTCCCCATTGAACATTTAGTCAACATTGAACTACAGAGGAGAACAAACGGGGATACCAAAAGATCACATGGCCCAGTACTGTGTCATCAAAACTGCAAAGAGATCTGGGGATTCCTTGTGTATTCCATATTAATAAACCAATAGGCTTTGAAAATGTAAATACTAGGGATGTAACGATTCATCGAAAATCGATTTAAAATCGATTTAATATGCGTAAAATGTGAATCGATGTAAAAATTAAAGAATCGATTTTAAAGCCACCCTCAGCTACTCCATTTTGCGCGACCGAAATAGACCGGAACATGGCTCGTTGTTTCTAACGACGTTAACTTTTTCTCAAGACAAGCTCCACACCTCCACCCGCCTCACCCCCCACACACGCCACACCATGTAAACACAAACACGTGTAGGCATCGAAGCAGCAGACGCAGCTACGAGATTAGCGTTAGCGGCTAACGCAGAGTTTAGCATTTTGACAGAAGTTTACCAAAGATCGTAAACTGACAAACATCTGACCAACCTGCTCTGATTCTGCTGAAATCCTCATCAAATGTCCGCTTGTCAATTAATCCAATACCTACAGGGAGCTGTCATGTCTTTTTCCTCCTTATGTTTACAAAGGCTGCACAAGAGGCTGTGGGGCGTTCGAGGGTGAAAAAAACTGCACTGTAAAATTAGTTCTAAATGGTAGTATTATGTTCAAACTGCAAAAAAAAAAAAGGTTTGGTAAAATAAATATAATCTCAAAATATTTGCTTTGCTACACATTTTATTTATGCTGAAAACATGTAAATTTACCTCATGTCAAAATGATTATAGTTCATTTTCATGTCTTGTAATTTTTGTAATGTACAGTTCTCTTACTGAGACAGTTGCAGTTTGTTACAAGGACAAAAATGCAGATGTTAAAACAAAAGAAACTTTGGTATGAATGAGTCATACTCTTTTCTAAAAAAAAAGTTTAAAGGTAAAAAAAATCGGAAAAAATCGAAATCGGGAACTTAAAATTGGAAATCGAATCGAATCGGGGCTTGAGTGAATCGTTACATCCCTAGTAAATACTAGAGTATTCACAAACTTATGTGTATGTAGGCTTTTCATGTTTTTTCTAATTATTACTTTAGTTGGAGGGTGTAATGTAACACTTTACCCCAGTAAATTAGGATTAATTGGTGTGTTGCATATGAATAGCCTTCTTGACCTATGGAATTGTCTTTAAGCTTAAGCTACATAAAAGTTACCTGTTTTTTAATTTTTTTTTTTTTTTTTTACAACAGTGAAAGTGGGAGCAAAAGTTTTAACTTTACCAAGCGTTTGTTCATGTGCAAAAAGAGTAGCACGTGCGAAAGTGGATCAGCACCTGCATAAATGACAGGTGCTATGCACTGGCATAGCATGCTCCTATTTACATATCGGATTTGGGGCCCTAAAGTATCGACACCCTACACTTTTCCCCGTTACAGCCTCATTCCAAAATTGATACAATTATTATTTTCTCATGGTGAGCAAATGCATCCAAGTGATGCTTCTGGATTCATCGAGAGTGGTGGATTGAACTTGACTGAAGACACACACTTCTCTATAAGGTCCCACAGCTGACGGTGCAGTTCAGAGCAGAAACTAAGCCGGGAAGTCAAAAGAATTGTCTGCGAACCTCCAAAACAAGTTTGTATTTCCCTTTCCCACAGATCTGGGAAAGGGTACAGAAAAATTGCTGCAGCATTGAAAGTCTCGAAGAGCACAGTGGCCTCCATCATTTGTAATGGAAGAAGTTCAGAACCACCAGGACTCTTCCTAGAACTGGCCACCCGTCCAAACTAAGCAATCAGGAGACATGTGAGATACATGTCTTTTCCTACGACTTTAGTCCAGAGTGTAAAGGGGTCATCTTATGACAGAACGGTTGCCGGTTCAAGTCCCTCCTCCAACAAGTGCATGATGTCGCTGTGTCCTTGGACAAGACGCTTTCCTCACATTGCATTATGTATATGTGGGACATGTGTGCGTGAGAGCTTGGAAGTAGTCGGAGAGGTTAATGGCACAATTTGGCAGCCCCCTGGGCAGCTGTGGCTACAATAGTCATCTGTAGCAGAAAGGGAAAGATTTTGTCAAGAGAACTAACATCATCATATAGCATTTTTTTTATCATTCTCCTATTATCATTGTACCAAGCTGTGTTTTAGTTAGCTGTGGAAGAAGTCCCCACAGGATACAGATTCAGATATAGAAGCAGGGAACTTACTATTAGTCTGATCAGCCACTTGGGCCACCACCAGCCACTCACTCTCACATGCACCACATTCATACACAGGCAAGGGGGTTGAAGTTCCTTGCCCAAGGACACAGCGACATCATGCACTTGTGGGAGCATGGATTGGAACCGGCAACCTTTCGGTCATAAAATGTATAGCCTGCTGTCGTGGTCAGATGAATATGAGCTGTGACAAGTTTCTTCATGTGAAAAAAGATTGAGATAAAAACAAACAAACAAAAGCAGTAAAACACAAAATCTGATGAAAAAGCCACAAAATATCTCACAATTTAGAGAAAACAGCACAAAAAAACTGTATAATGTGTAAATCAAAATTGACATATTACTGGTGCTGTCAATCGATTAAAATATGTATTAATTATTAAAATTAATCGCGATGAATCTCATGAGTGTCATAGTTAACTCGCGATTAATGGAAATACTGTATTTCTCCTGTAAACTCATGTGACGCGCTTCCGTTTGAGTGACAACCAGCAGCAGAGCAGCTCATGTGGTGTCTTTTTAATGTGTCAGTAAATTGAGAATAATGAATCGCGCGATGAAAAAATGTACACTGTTAAAATTGATTAGTGTTAATGCGTTAATAACGCAATATTTTGGACAGCTGAATTTAATACATTTGTGAACGATTTTCATGTTGTCAGGCCAATAATGTAAGAACCAGACAATAATGTCGGTAAATCGTTATTACGTTATTGGCACAACAGAGTTATTACGTTATCGGCTTATTACATTTTGAAACTGGCCAAATTTATTACGTTATTGGCCGTTATTACATTATCGGCCGTTATTACGTTAGTGGTTCCTACAGCAGTCCCTGAGTTTCTCTAAAGAGTCTTCAGCCCACACTTGAATCTGTTTCCAAACTGGTTTCCTGACTCTAACCAGTGGCTGCTGGCAGTAACAGAATAGTTATGTGGTCCGAGGCACCAAAATGAGGGAGGGGGAGTGCCTTGTATGCTCCTTTTTTGCTGGTGTAAACCAGATCCAGGATGTTGTTTCCCCTTGTTGGAAAGTCAATGTGTTGATATACTGTATTTTGGGGAAAAAACTCTTTGGGTGTGTGATCTTGAAATCCCCAGCAAAGATGAGAAATGCATCTGGCTAGGCTGTCTGCCGGTCACTGACACTCTAGATCAGTTCATTCAGTGCCTCTTTCCTGTTGTTGATGTTGGAGGGCGGGATGTGTACAGCCACAAGCAGTACAACAGTGGCAGGTAGAAAGGACACTTACTGATCATTATATTTCTCATTATTTCCAAAGAATACTAATAGAACAGTATACATGTATTTATTTATTTTTGTTTGTTTTTGCCAGTGCATGCAGGAATTCTATCCCTAAGCTCTACAAATTAGTGATTTATTTTGTTTTCTCCTGGTATTTTTTTAGGGGACATCATGCTGGGCCTAAGGCAGCCCGGGATGGATTGGGCGACTTAGACCACATTCGTAAGGCTCTGACTGAGGAAAGAATTGCCCGTGGGTTGGTTTCTAGTTCACAGACACCTGTTTTATACCAAATGCTGTGATCGAATTTTAAGAAGGAATTATACTGTTGACTTCTTGCAACAACAAATTAATACACAAAAGCCACAGTACAAAAAAACATTTAGAATTATGTGGAATTTTATGAATGGGACTCACAGCGCAGTTTTGAAGATCAGGAATAGTGTAGACTCTTGTTTTCTGCTTTGGACAGATAGTTCAGAAGTACCAGAAGGAGGAAATGGGTACTTGATTGCTAATGGGTGTTACAAAGTGCTGTGTACTTTAAAGGTCAGATCTAATTAATAATGAAGTATATTGTGGTTGTTACTATTATACTATTGCAGTTGTTATTGCCATTGTTATTGCTATTGCTGTTGTGTTGTTATCATCACTATTTTAACTTTAAACTTTAAATGTAACAGTCTAGGATTAATACCTAACAATCTGTGGATTATTCTTAGAATCAAACTTAATCGATTCAGACAGAGGTATTGCTATTGATGCTGATGGTAATATAAAGGAATTAAATTCTTAGAAGTAAATCATGCACATATCTGTGTACTCTGCATTCAACATAACACGTAGTATAGGGCAGACATGTGGGGGCCGGAAGCTCGAGGAAAGCCTCTTCTGGCAGCAGACTCCTAAAATGTGTCTCTTTTAATGCATAGTATAGGACACTTAACAAATGATGGTCCGGTTGCTCGGGGGCTGCTCCCCTCTGGCAGCAGGTCCAGTCACAGAAAAGGAAAAAGAAAAGCCCCGAATCCCTTTTAACACATATCATTAAGACTATTCTTGTTATCATGAGCATCAATCAGTCTGCGATTACTGTACCTTTCATGAATAAAAGTGGAGTATTTTATGTATCATTCAAACACTTGATACAGAGTAATGCTATATGGGCTGTAATGGTGATGATGAATAACGGTAATGCCAACATGGTAATGAATTCCGTATGGGAACAGAAATAATACACCGGTGGTAGCGTGTGAGATACTGTGAATGTTGATAGTTGTTTTGTAAGATGGTAAGAAATATGCAGTGTTGTTATTTATTGTTATTTAAGTTTATGAACAGGGGTGGGAGTCAATAAGCTTGTCTTCTTCCCACTCCTTTTCGAGCTTGAATGTAATTATTTATTTATTTTTCTTTTTTCTTTTATTATGTGTATATATTTTTCTGTTTTTCTTTTCTTGGCTTTTGTGCCTTGTTGTAGCTCGAAATAAAAACTCAAACCATAGTTATCACTCAAACATTAAAACAAGGGTCATGCTTTTAACGCCTTCAAATACTACATTGATTTAAGTTGTGCACTTCCATTTTAATCCTCTAGCTGGCGCCAAAATACAGTATCACATAATTTCCTATCATTCATGAGGTGATATCAAAGTTGTGCAAGTGTCTGTTTTAAAGTAGTACTTTCAAATGCAAGTTCACAATCACTGTTTTTATTTAATAATTTGCAGTATACAATGACACACCACAGGCAGATGTTATTTGACATTTGTAAGGAGCGGTGGAAACTGGAATTATTAATTAATCCTAAATAATTTAACATAATCATAATGAGAAGTATAAGTTCTGTTTGAGGACTGTTTCTCCACAGAGCTTTAAATGTAATTTAAACAGAGGACAGAGGTTTCTGTGCGCACAGCTCAGAGCAGGAAGGCTGCCTCTAGAGGTAGAGGAAGGTCTTCAAAGGGGTCTCTGAATGTGCTGTGTGTGACTTATGTTTGGGTGAGGATGAAGATCATTTTAGGTTATGTTTTCATTGTATAATAATGCAAGAACTGTTTGGTTTGAAAAAATTCAAAAATAATAATCTTGATTGGATATCACGATTATATATCTTGGTTGGGAGGAAAATTATATGTTGTGCTTATATAAATGAAACCTTCAGTATGATAAGATATGTGGAGAATGATTGGACAACTAGATTAAAAAGGCGTCCTCACTAGGTGATTTTCTTATGTTGAAAATGTTATGTTGCATATTGTTGGAAACATGTTGAAGTCATGATGGTCTTCTTCATATAGTGTGATGAGCTGTAATGGGCTGGATGGCACATAAGTGCATGACACTTAGGTGGAAATATTCAGTCATTCAGTAGGTCTACTAACTGTGTCATACAAACTTTTAAACAAGGAACAGGTTGATTGTGCATTCATTGCTGTGGGAGACAGGTTGGTCGCTATGGGAGACTAGCTGCGAGGGAAGCGGCTCAGTTGGGACAAGCACTGTGGTGGCCTGTCGTCATGGTGATGGCTCAGAGGAACATGATGAAGCCTCAAAACACTTCTGGAGATCTACAAAATCTAAAAGTTTAGATTAAAACTAAAGTACAGTTGGTCAACTACATACAGGGTTAAAGTTCATTAACAACAATTAAACAATGAAAAAGAATAACAATATATAGAAAGCAATATCAAAAATATGCACAATAGGGGGCTGCGGATGGAGGCAAACATCCAGCCTGGATGAAGCTGTCCTTCAGTCAGCTGGACATGACACTGATCAAGACTCTGCAGTCGTCTCCCTGATGCAGGACTCAAAAGGCTGTGAGATGGGGGTGGTGTCTCCCTCAGAGATACCCCTGTCCACTCTGCTGCTGGAAAGCTGGACCTGGCCTGATTATTATTGTTAAGCCAAAACAGCAGCCTGCATAGTCCACTGAGTAGAGCGTAGTCCAGCAGCGTACAAAATGCTTGTATTTACAAAAAAGTGTAGTTACAGTTATGTAAGTCTATCTTGGAATGCTCTTTTCAATGCCCTGATAATAATTATAATAACATTTCATATTTCTGTTTTTCTTGGCTTTCATAAGACCCTCAAAGTATATCTGTATTTACAGTTATAAATAGCTTGACTTCTCATTAAGTTATAAAACATGGCTTAAAAATCCCTGATCAAAGCTATGGTTATCAGTAGACATAAAACTAAGTAAACATCCTGACACAGACCACACAACAAAATGTGGAGAAAAAAAGACTAGTTGTTACTTTTAATGCTGCAGTTAGTAAAACCAATATCTCATGAATAAATACTATTTATAAAAATGATTTTGTGGGAGTGGTTCGGTGACAAAAGTGTGTCATATTTGTGAACACTATCGGCAATGGTTTTATAAGAGGTACATCATTTCCGTTTGTAGATAGTAGTGTGAAACTTACGCACTGTTGCCTCTTTATCCGTTTTTCTCAGATTTTGGTTATAACATGTGCTACCACCTTTGAACGTTCCCTCTGACCTTAAACACCCAGCCTTTTACGAAACAGAACATTATTTTAATCTACACAAACAAAAAATCTGTTTTGATTAAGTTAAATGATCACTTTTCAAATGTTATCTGTCCAAATGTATATTTTCAATCAATTGTGTTTTCTTTTCAATATTCTTATGTAACTGTACACCCCTATAGTTTTAAGGAGTGTTGCATCAAAATATTAGGTTAGATTTGGTACTCCTCCTGTCTTTGAACCTGTTGTATATACGTAGCTCAAGGTCTGGAGATGGGTCCCGGGCGCGAGCAGCCCTACAGTAATACTACATTGACATCTTATGGTGTTTGTGATGGAAAGTTATGAGTTTAACATTTAATAATAATAATAATAATAATAATAATGCATCAGTTTTATATAGCGCTTTTCTGGACACTCAAAGACGCCTTACATTACACTATTCATTCACTTCATACTTGGCGGTGGTAAGCTACTATTGTTGCCACAGCTGCCCTGGGGTAGACTGACGGAAGCGAGGCAACCAGTCTGCGCCATCGGCCCTCCGACCACCACCAACCACTCACTCACTGCATACTCTTTGAAGTGTTTGAAATGATCACAAAGGCCTCACATCTCCACTTGAAATAAGTTAAAATTTAAGAAAATACAAAGAAGCATCGTAAAATATACCTCTAAAAAATAAATACAACCCCTAAATAAATTATGCTTAATCGCAATTCATGAATTTCAAAGGCCATAATTACCTCGATTCCCACCACTAGTGAATCTATAACGGTCCATCCCAAACTTTATGTATATTGCAGAAGGTTTTCCGTCTGACTCAGGTTTATTTTATTTTATTTGCTTTGCTCGAAAGGTCAGTTTTGGTATAAAAAAAAAAGTTGGCCATGTTTAGGTCCTTTAGGTCCTGATTTTGTATTTTTATTTAAGCTTTAATGGAATGTATGGACAGTGATGCTATTTTTTCCATATTGTGCAGCCTTAATTTCAATCAACAATGGGAATGTACGTATACATTTGATAGAGAGGGCCTTCTCATACCTGCGCATGATAGTTGATATCTTCTCATCACATCTTGTGTTTTAGTATTTAGGTTAGCCATTTAATCTGCAGCTTGTTTCCTGACACTTGCTTCTATATTCCTGTAGATACGATATCAGTTTTACACACCTTTTCGCCCCATCTGTCATTAGGGGTTAAAAATATGCGATAACCTCGCCTTGTTGCTTTCTATTACATCTCTGACTCTGAATGAACCGTTGGACTTTGCAGTTTGGGTCACCATCTTGTTTGTTACATTTGCTATCTGTCAGCTTCACATGTTTCCTGCCACATGCCACATGTTTATAAAAAGTGCAAATTATTGCACTTTTTATAAAGTGCAAGACACTGACACTGACACTGATCAGCAGTGTCAGTGCTGTAGAGATGAAAAATAAAATGGTCTTTTATTCTTCATTAACTTAAGACCCGTAAGACGGGTCCACACTTCAGTGTGGACTTAATGGATTTCATTATATCGCAATATTTACAGTAATAGACTGCACTTTGAAATTCCTTAAGTTGATATGGCTGTTGCAACTAGTTAGGAGTAGTTGGCTAAAAATGTAGTTTTACGCATAAATATCTCTCTTAGATAAAACACAAACATTGGACATGTAAAACTAATAAACCTTTAACCAGGGGAATACCTTTTATGATAGATTCCAATTCCAATTAAAACAAACAGTAATGCTTTACATTTCGGTGTATTCGTTAAGTATTAATAAGGTTTTAATAAGCATTAGTAATTAATAGGCCATTATAATATGCTTGTAAAGGTATTAATGAGCTGCTTATTATACTTTTATCTGTTAACATACTAGTAGGCCATTCATGATATGCTTATAGATACATGTTTATTAATAAGATGATCATTTTACTATTAAATATGCTTATTCAAAGCCAACCCTAACCCTTACACTAACCTGAAGATTACTAATGCTTATTAATACTTTAAAGCCAACCTTAATATAAAGCAATACCTAAGAAACAATAACATTGCATAAACGACTGAGTTGCACTGAAATATCCCATTGAAATACTGTATGTACTTAACTTATATTTTATGTTGGGACATGGAAGTCAATTGTTTGCACCACACCATTGCATCCAATCAGAAGAAGCTTAGACTTTATTTACATTGTTAACAGCAACAGTCTCTATGTTGTCAATACTAAAGCGTTATTACCAGTACCGCCACGCCTTCATCCACACCGGCCGCTGTGTTAACAACAAATCTTCAGTGACAGAAGAAAAGAAAAAGGGTGAAACATTTGCAACGTCTGCTAATCAAACATAATACTGTATCAGAACTCCAAAAGATGTGAGGTGTCAATGTAACAGCTGATGGCACCAAGATGTACAACATTAACAATGTGCTCGTGCTTCTCAGCTACAGTACAAGGTGGTTTCCTCCAGGTGCTCCGGTTTCCCCTACCACTGAAAACATGTACAATAGGCCAGAATGAATGAGAGTGTGTTTGAGAGTGCGGGAGTACATTAAAACATTACTGAAATTTGTCTTATTCTCTCTAAGAGTAAAAATCATTGTTTTCAATTGATTTGCATATGATTATTATCCCAAGTGGGCTTCTTCTTATATCCTAAATCAAAGAATATTATGCCGTTTTAACAATAAATAGTAATAACATTTTCAAAACTCAAATTATTTTAACAAAGAAGTATTCCGCTCAGTTTACTTCCCCGTTCTACATTTTCCCTTATCAAATATTACGGACACAGAACTCTAACTTATGTTTCTCTGTGACATTTAACATCATCTTACTTGTTCCCGCTCATGTTAGCCAATATCTTTGTCCTAGAGTTTCGGTGTTGTACGGCCTCAGGTGCTTCTCTGTGATCTGGTTTACCTGTGGTCTGAACTCACCTGCCACACCTGAGCGCCAAACAAAACACCAACGCCCCTGTCCCACGCACAGTCCAGACGGCGCTTTACATAGTATATCAATGGGCTTATTCTACCCTGGGTGTACACATTTACAGCCCATAGGTCTATAAAAGATTAAAGAGAAAGACCGTGGTAATTAAGTAGTATTATATCAATCACCACAAAACATATTTTTGTTAAATATTGCCTTTATTACGGCAATAGCAAACAGACAGGCTTTGCTGCTGAAATACACAAATGTAAGTTGCCCAACAATAAAACTGGGTTTTCTATCTACTTTTATTGAAATGGTTGACCACAAAACAATCACACATTTTCTTGTGTAAATTGTACACATTTAACAAAATAAAAAACATTGAAAACACACATTACATTGCTTCGGTACACTGACTACAAATCACATCCTGGTCCAAAGACAAACATCCTACAACAGCCACTTTATCATGAAACAACCATCATTGACAAGCCTGTACATTATATAACATAAAATACAAATAATAATGGCACATATGTACAATTAACATCACTGCTTTCTAGTAATTGACCTCACAATAGGATAAATAGGGTATGGCTAAGAAGATGGCTCCTCAGGCAACCATCTACAGTTTCAGTCTAGGTAGAAACTCACTAAGCAAATAATATACAAACTCACGCGGACACGCGCACGCGCACATTAGGACAATCAGGCAAACAAAACTATGTAAAATGATAGTCGGTACTTCCTGGACGGAGAAACAGGAATTTTAACAAACAGTTTCCGTGAAAGAAGACACCTTTGGGCCAAAAGCTAATTATGGCGACAGGTGCCTTTTCAATAGCCACCTGCGACCTATATACATTATGTGCTTAAAGCAATGGCAAGCTATGTACAAAACAAAGCCTTCCTACTAACCTGCTAACTCGAGTTTTAAAGGTGAAAAAAAAAATGTAATTCAAAATGTAGGTCAAAAAGGTCAAGTCAAATGACAAATGTGTCAAATGTTTTTAATTATATTTATTTATTAACCTTTCTCCATTACAATTTCAAGTAATTTAAGAATGATCAATTCAGTAAAAATAGTGTTTAGCTTCTCACAACCTCCAGGTGAACCACTTTTGGGCCCAGACCCACCAGTGTTGAACCATTAAGAATGATGAGTCACTATTTACCAGATACCATATTGGCCAAATAAAGAAGCATACATAAGCATGGCTATTAGTTTAAAACAAAAAAGGAAAAAACAAAAGGTTTACATTTATCCCTTCAGATCGGAGTCTCTTTTGGGGCTTTCCCTGTAACTTTTCAAACAACAAAACAGAACATTATGTGCAAAAAGGAACAGACAGTTCACATAACAGTCACAGACTCAGACATAATCTTTACGGTCGTACCCGCTGCTGCTCCTTGGGGCCGTGTAAGCCATCCTTTGGGGCTTGTACTTCTGCTCTTTTTTTGGACAGCTGCTGCACAACATGGCTCCCCCGATTATCAGTAGAGCAGCTGCAGCCCATCCGATGTACAGCGCAGCCCCGATCTCCCTTCTCTGCGCATCGATCAGCAATGGGTTATAGAAGTCTCTGACGATCACACTGGCCGTCCAAGACGCGGGAATCAAGACCAGAAGTCCTCCCAAAAGGAAGAAAATCCCAGAAATAATCATGACTTTTGCTTTTGTGGGGTTGTCTTCGATACAGTTGGTGCATTGGGCTCCCACGATCGAAATCATCACGCCGAGAATGCCCAGGATGATGGCGATGATGATCATAGCTCGTGAGGCTTGCAGCTCACTAGACAAAGCCAGTAAGGAGTCGTACATCTTGCATTGCATCTGACCAGTGCTTTGGATCACGCAATTCATCCAAAGGCCTTCCCAAATGGTCTGCGAGGTCACAATGTTGGCGCCGATGAAAGCAGTCACCTTCCACATTGGCAAGGCACAAACCACTATAGCTATAATGAAGCCTATAGCGCCCAAAGCGATGCCCACGATCTCCAGTCCCATTGACATCTTGGTAAAGTCTTTGTTCCTCTACAGAGACGAAGGCTTTCAAAGTCTGGCCCTGTCTCCTTCAGGTGTTTGTGTGGAGTGGTGGCACCTGTTCAAGGGCGTGTGTCTAAGAGATGATGCTATAGGAACCAGAAAGGCTTTATACCTCAAGGGAGCAGCAGCAGGGAGGGGAGAGCGAGGAGAGAGACGAAAGGAGGAAGGAGGAGGGACACCCAAAAACCAGCACCTGACCACACAGTAGTAATGGGAGGAGGGGCATGAGCTAACAAATTCGACATGCAATGCAGGCTAAAGACTTACAAGCCCTTTTTTTGTTTTAATTGTTGAAAATATATTGTGATGTTGGATTGTAGGATGATTGAAAGACCCATAGCTTAAACCAATTGTAGCGTAGCTAAAATAAATCAAAGTGAAATGTGCAGTACTACAGCAGCAAAGTGCTTCTAAAGTACTTTTTGCTATACAGTAGTGGTAGAAGTGGCAATATTCCTATTAGAAGATTCAAGATTAGTATTCAACCACCTTAAAAGCTTTTGCTGCCCTTTTTTTTTTAAATCATGAACAAATTAAACATAACATTGATACAGTAAGCAATAAAAAAGACATAATACGCTAGAGCCCATTGTATACTGGAGACAACTGTAAGCCCCGCATGGCAAACAGCCCATGTTATTGGTCCAAACAGGCAGGCAAATACAAACCAATAGGAGCTGCTGTGCCTTTGTTTAAGCACTGAGTTTCTCGTCATTCCGGTTTCTGCAACAGTCAGGATTTGGTTTTTGGAAAATGATCCCAGCGCTCGGAGAAACTGGAGAAACTGCACCCAAGGCAAATATAAATGAGACACCTTCAGCACACAGACACTGAGCATCCAACGTATCGACTCATGGCTCCGGCTAAACAATAACCAGAGGCACACACAGGGGCAGGAAGTCAGCTGGAGAACCGAAGTAAACAAAGAAAGGGGTTTTCTGGCTGTTTTGTTTTAGTAATGACAAAAAAAGACCATGAAACTAACTGGGATAATATCCAATTATATGGGAAAATAAGACTTTGAGGAGAATAAATATTGTGGAATCATTTAACATTTTCTTCATTTTATTTTAAATTAGTTCTTGGGCAACAAAAATAAGTTCTCTCATTAGATAAAACATAATTTGCAAAATAATATCAAAAGGTCATGAATATTGGTTGAAGCTAAGAGGAAGAAACAAGGACCAAGTAAGTCAATAACCTTTTGAAGCAAGCATACGAGCAGAAGTAGCCCAAATAAAGAAGTAACTATTAGTAAGACAATACTGTACGTGTTTGCCTTTGACTCTGATGCCCTGCTGTGATCGTCTGTCCTGTTTATGTGATAACAGCAGTCTGTATTTATGCCAGGTCAGACAATGGAGGACATGCCTGTAGGTTATAGGCTTCACCAAAACAAAGAGCTCAAACTGAGTGACCACATAGCACAGCAACCACGACGGACACAAGCACAATATTGTTGCTTGGAGAGAGACGACATCCAGCAACTTTGGGCCTTGGATGGGGGCATACTCTTGACAATAAAATGAATTGCACAGTGACACTGAACAAACACACTCTTCCAATGGTACATCATTCGCCCATATAGGTCATTAATGTTTCATATGATCGTTCGGCCAGTAAAACATACGCCTAGTAAGCCTAAAGCAGATTTGCCTAAATTCAAAACAGCAGAAAGTCTGGACGTGACAAGCAGCAGCTACTTTCTGCTCATACAGTATCTGTATGAATCTTTTTTTTTTTTTTACACGTACAGCACAGTGCTTAACTTATCAGACACAAACTGATGTGTGAAGGATAGTTGCAAGGTTTCGTATTGAATAATTATCTGAGATAAGATTGAAGAGTAAAAGTTTAATAACATATGATAAAAAGTAATGCAATCAAACATAAAATATATCATTGATATGTACATCCAATACAGTAATATATATTTACTTTGGGCATTGTCTCATCAAGCTGCCCTTTCAATTCTTTCTGGCCCTCATTTGACAAGTATATTATTTCTAATCTGTGACTTAGTTTGGACTTTGTCATCCCTGTCACGAGATGAGGGAAGAACAGCATGTGCAGACGACACAGTTATTGTCTATAGCACAAGACTGTAAACAATGAAGAGTCCAATATTAAGTGAATAATTGACTACACAGTGATCAATATGTAATAAATATACATCATTGTTCTAGATTCTAGAACAATGCCCCAACACCACACTTTTCCAGCTTCTCTTACCAAAGCTGGTCTTGTTGCTGCAAATTCTCCGGACCAGTGGTAATTGTAAACAGTCAAACGTTTTGAATTATTAACAAAGTTGTGACGCACAATGGCATTCAACAGAAATGTAGCTGATCAAACAGGCATAACATTCGTACAGGCGATGTGAAAAACACAGATGTCTTTGGAAATGTCGGGCAGCAAATTTTATAGTTGGTTAGTATTAGAAAAAAGCATCTCCAAAATTGCAGCTCTTTTTGTTTGTGTCCTGTAGCAGGCAGTCAGTCAGTGTTGAAGTGATACAAGTAAGAAGTGTGATGATCCGGTAATGGATATGGATTTGTTTTTGTTAACATCACAGTGTCTGTGTTTGGGGCTGTATGACCAACAATTATAGGCACAAGGTCACAATGTTTTGCCTAGAAGTTTTCAGCGTGTAATGAATCGTCCTCTTCAAACATAGTCCTTCCTGTTATAGGAGCTTTGAGCCACTGATCTTGGTGCAGCTGAATACGCCACTCGACTCTGCGGGGGAAAGCTGTACCTAAGCGCTTTCTCTTCTTGTGGAGGGCAGCTGCAGCAGAGGATACAGCCCCCGATCATGAGCAGGGCGGCAGCGGCCCATCCAAGGTACAACGCTACCCCGATCTCCATCTTCTGCCCGGATGGGACGATTGGACTGTAGAACTCAACCACAATAGTATTCGCCGACCATGAAACTGGTACAAGCAAGGCAAGGGACGCAGCTATGAATGCCCCTCCTGAAGACGCCATCACCCGCGCTTTAACGCCTTCATCCGGGATACAGTTGGTGCACTTGGCCCCTACTGTCGCAATCAGAAGCGCGAGGATTCCAATCATTATGGACACTACAGTAAGTGCCCGGGCTGCTTGGAGGTCTTGAGGCAAAGCGAGCATGGAGTCGTACACTTTGCACTGCATTTGGCCCGTACTCTGGAAGACGCAGCTCATCCACAGGCCTTCCCAGTAAACTTGAGCAGTCACGATGTTGGCGCCAATGAAGGCAGAGACCCTCCACATTGGCAGGGTACAACAAACGATGCTCATGATCCATCCAAGGGTGGACAGAGTGATGCCGACGATTTCAAGAGCCAGAGACACCATTGTTCATCCAAAAATATTTCACTACAAAATCTCTTGATGTCTTGTCCTTAGCTGGTCACTCCAAAAAAGGCGGCCTCCTCAATCTTCTCCTGTAAAGATCGCGAAGCCTTGTAGTGCTGTACTGTACGTGCCCGGTCCAATGTAAGGTTTCTTCTTTCCCGACCAACCTTATCTACTTATGGTTTTATTGCGGTCAAGCCCATCAGCGAAGTGACATCATTCGCACAAGTCTATCCAATCAGATTGCACTGCTCAGAGACCGAAAGGAAAGCTTGCAATGTGGCTTGTTTCAGATAAAGAGACATTTATGGTTTGACCCTTTGCTCATGGTAGCACGGGGCGTGTCTGCTTTATGGCTGTCACTAAGGTAATGAGTGTCCAAGAGAGAACTTGTTATGCAGTTGATAGGTGACCACGGGCATGACTATTACGGTACATTTGTGTGCGCTGAGGTTGTGAGGTTAATGACAAACTAGACTCCAGAAATATTTTCACATGTAAGAAATTATTTAGTTTAAGGAGTGTTATGGCAGGTTGGCCCACAGTGGCGGCACGCAGAGTCGCAGCGGACATTTAAAAAAAGTTAATGTAAATATACTTAGGTTAGTCCCTTAAGAGTCTGTGTCTCATTTGCAAGACCTGTTTCAAATACATTCATCACAAGCATTAGCTGAAAATGGGTTAGTGGAGAGGGTTATCATTGTGTGCCAATTACTTCCTGTTACATATGTGGTCAAAAAATCTACTTCCTATTGTGTGTAAACATTATAAAAAAAGGGTCAAAAAGGGTTGAACGGTGGAAATCATAACCCAGGGGCATTTCTTGACAACGCCCTTTAGAGAAAAAGCAAAAGTAGATTGAAATCCCAAGTAGAAACCTCATGTAGGCCAATGTTATATCAGGAAATGTCAGTCCACAGCTGTTATCATACTGCCTGACACAGTTAAAACACAAGAACTTTATTTATAGAGCGCTTTTCATACACAAGTGCATCACAAAGTGCTTGACATTTAAAAAGACATTAAACATTCTCGCCTGACAAACCCTCCCAATATATACAGTTATCACAATACACACGTACACCTACACCCCTACCTTTACTCACACTCACACACAGAATCAAGTACATAAGGCTGGGTACAGATGACCAAGGTGAGGAAACCCCATCAGAGCGGCCGTCCTCCCGGGAGCAGCAGACCAGCCGCGGCCGCCCGGGCAAATGACACAAGGGTCCCATAGGAGGCGGCAGAGACACCACACCTCCACCTGGGCACCCACAGGACATGCAACAACTAACCTGAGTAGCAAGGTCTGAAGCCCTGTTTGACTTATGTGTTTATGCTGTTACAGCCATCTCCTTCAAATATGTATGAAACCCTAGCAAATATTCATTCATGATTCTACTTGTGCTATTCCGTGTCACTAAAGGGATAATTAGTTTTAGAATATTGTGGCAGTTTGTTAATAAAAACAGACAAGTGAGTGAATGAAGGGGAAAAACAATACAAAACATAAACCAAACAATGATGCAGTGGGTCCCAATAATGGATTTTTATTTATTATTTATTTATTGGTTTATTTGGTCATGGAAAAGCTGAATATTGGTTAAAGTAATGCATGAGCCACTCTTTGCATTCTTATCATTTGAGGAGCCTGGATGCAAACACCTGTCCCGTGAATATACAGTATACTGTCGTGAAAGGGTGCCATGTGGAGAGCCATCCAAATGACTTAAGCATATTAGATACAAGGAAAAGAATCCGTTAATGATATTAACTTAGTGTTCAGTCCATCAAATCACACTGCAGTCGTTTTACCATGAATGTACAACAGTGCACAGACTAAACTTTTCTCTCCAAGATTGGAAGCGTAAAATTATTAATTAATTAATTAACTTAATCTCTATTTACCTATATCAAAACTGAAGTTCCAGCCGGTTCTATCCACTCATAACATGTGGGACGCAATAACATGTTATCGCCAATACACCCGACCATGACCACATTAAGCCTTCCCATTTCTCTGGCCCTGTTGTGTTATTCTCACGTAAGAGTTGATAATTGAGTTTCGGTGAGCGCAGGATTATCTGTTGTGTACTCAGAGTTGTGGACAGTCTACAGTGTGTGCAGCATGCTATTGTTGAAACTGCTCTTCGCTCTGGTGCTACTTCCTGTTCAGAAGCTTGACCTAAAATGGAATGTAGTTGTAGTTTGTGTGATTGAGTAAGTTTTTATCAGTAACCTAAATCCAGACGCTGAAAGATATCATAAAGAATACAATTATGGCTCCATGTGGAAGTGCTGATACTGTGAGGCCAGTAAGTCCAACCGAAGTAGGTTTTAAGGCTATCATGGCATTAAAAGCTGTGGAACGCTCTGACCCTCCACGTCTGAACAGCCCCAAACTTTTATCCTCTATAGCTTTTAACACATGAGCTGTGTGGTCCTGTGTTTTTCATTTATTTTATTGTTCTTGGTTATTTTATTGTTTTAATCTGTTTATTGCTTTATGTACTTGTTTAGTGATGGACCTAAATATTGCATTTGCCAAATTGTTTGGTCGAATGTACAGCACTTTGTATGTTGTCTAAATGTGCTATAATGAATAAAGTCACAACTTCTCTCTCTACAATGAATAAAGTCAATTGGATATCTTTGTAGTTGTAGATAAAACCAATTTTGTGGCCATACCGCCTTTGCGATGCCCAATCCCGTCAGACCTTGGAAGCTAAGCAGGGACTTGGTCGGTACTTGGATGTGAGACCGTTTAGTAACACCAGGAAGCCTAGTGAATGTAGTGAGTGAGGGTTGGTGGTGGTCGGAAGGGCTGATGGCGCAGACTGGTTGCCTCGCTTCCGTCAGTCTACCCCAGGGCAGCTGTGGCTACAATAGTAGCTTACCACTGCCAAGTATAGAGTGAATGAATAGTGCAATGTAAAGCGTCTTTGAGTGTCCAGAAAAGCACTATACTGTATAAAATTTATTATTATTATTATTATTATTATTATTATTATTATTATTATTATTATTATTATTATTAAATGATTATTATTATTATTTAAATTAGTATTATCAATTATTACATCCCTTTCAAAGGGCTGATACATCTGAACTTAGCTGTGTATGTTTTTGTATTATTTATTTTTTACAAAAACAAACTGAAGTGAAGCTTTTTGAATATCTCAACAACAACAAAAAGTGAACTATTGCAGGATTTTTAGTCTTTATCATCACTCGGAAAATAATTAATTGCATTTTAATTGATTATATCCGAGTGATTATAAGACTAAAAATCCCGCAACAGTTCACATTTGTTTTGTTTATTTTTATATTTATTTATTTACAAAATGTGTGTATATAAAGTGTATGTAGTTCACATTGTTGTAAGACATTTATAGGGACCCACACATAATATGTAACAAAAATAAAAAATACAATAAAATAAACTTAAACTTGATTAAAATAAATTAATAATTGTACTTAATTTCCATCTCACAACAGGAGCAATCCAGTCAGCAAAATGTTCATAATAAATCAGTGGTCTGGGCCTGGATTCAATGAATAGCTTTTTGGTTCACTGACTTTCTCTTTAAAGCTTTCTGAACATTTAAGTTTGTGCTAAATACAACCGACAGTCTAGCAAATCAATTTGGTTTACAACTATATCATTTCAATCTGCAAATTCAAAGTTATTTTGAAGCAACTAAACCAAATATACTTGTTTTAGTGTGTTTTTTCTTTCGATATCCTCCAATAGCGAGTAACCAGACTGCAGTCCCAGTGTCATAGATACTGTTGGCCTCATAAACCAGGAACTTCTGTTTTAATGGCTCTCTCTGTTTGAGCAGCAGTATCGCTTCAGTCTTTGATTCACTGCATTAACCCATCACTGACTTTACGCTCTACATGGGGATTTCCATTGACAGGGTTTACAGTAATAGGTCAGTCCAAAGGGGGCGCTTTTTATAAAATTACTTTTAGATAGTCATAAATCCTTTGAAGACATGGGCATTTGTTCTTAAGCACCTTCAGAGAAATGTAAGGACACGGTCTGGAAGATGGATCTTTGCCAATAATGTCTTGTTCTTCAAAATATATGGTTTTGTCTTAAAAGTTTAACCAAACACTTTCCAGCAGGAGTGTTAAGTTGCTTGGTGACCACGGGAGAGGGAGTGGTCAGGTATAGGACAAACCACAGCCTGCATTCTGATCAGCCCCATGTTTTACGCCTCTCGGAGGGGCTGGGGTATACTGTATGCAGCAGTGCCAATGCTAATAGGTCATAAGGGACACAACCATAAGTAAAAAAAAAAATAAAAAAAAAGAAGATCCATTCATGCAAGTTAGCATTCGTTAAAACTGAAGTATTAGAGTCTCCATTAAAATTCAACATAAGGTCTTGAAGACATTGGGCAGCCCTGGTGCCATTAGTGCCCCTGTGTAAACTGTGCCAACTGTGTCAAATTGCATTTAGATGCGTTTTCTCTTTTCACCGAATGATTATGCACCAAATGTTAGTGACTAAGGCAGTCAGTTTCACTTGCACAAATGCAATTGAGTACATTATAAAATGATTTTCTTTGGGTTGAATAATCTCAGCAATTAAAGCCTAATTGGTACACTACACGCTGATCAGTGAATTTATCAACACACAAGTAGTTCTTGGGCATTTTCAAACAATTAAAAATATCAAAGAAAAATCAAGAAATAAGAAAATTAGATTAGATTATAGATTAGTTTACAATAATACGTTTTCTTTTCTGCCGGTCCAATTAGACTACACATTAAATATCTTTCCATGATCGTACACTTCATATTAAATTAAATTGGGTTAGTATAAATGGGACCTAGATTCCAGAGCCTAGATGATACATGAAATGTCTAAGATGTCTCTAAGATACGTTTTTTTGTAATGTGTCGACAGAATGTAGTAAATGTAACACAAGTAACATGGGATTACAATACATCGTAAATTAAAAAAAACAAATTATTTGTCAGTAAAGACAAAATATTCAAGTACAACTTGAACTTAATGAACACACAGATTTGAAATGTCATCATCTCTTGTGGTGCAATTCAGTTTCTTCATTCCATTACTTAATTCTGACCTAAATATGCAAACTCTTCACCTCTTAAACAACTCAAATCCAGGGCACACCTTATTCGTGCAGCTGTAAAATGAGGAAAGTGGTTGAAGACTGCTGCCCTCTAATGAACAAAGCAGAGAATAGCACCAAAACACGAGAGTCCGAGTTTATCTCTGATGTCTGCATTGTGACATTAAGGGTTAATGTCACAATGTAACGATGGGTTGCAAAATTCATCAATACTTAAAAGGCATCCATGTCGTTTGAACTCAAATCGACTCTATTTATGATCTTACCCTGTGATGCCTTTCTTGTGAACGCTCAAGAACAAAGGCATCTACAGTATGCTCTTTCAACAATTAGACTTCTGTCTGCAAAACCGTCTGTTTATGATCTCTGTATTTCGTCATTCATAGATTTATTCCATCCTTTTTTGTTCTGTAAAGATTACGTACATCATCCTTTCATTCTTTTGAGCAGTGTATTTATACCACAGGATAGCACAGACAGTTATGAATTTTAGTGAGATAGGAAGATGCAGAAATTCATATTCCAAGTAGATAACTGGGATCCACTCAAGGCCCTCATGTACAGTTAAGTATGCCGTTCACTGTGTTTTAATAGACCAGATACCGTGCCATTTAAATTACTTTGTTGAAATAGCAGAATAGTTAAATTTATCAAAAAATCTTTATTCATTGTTAAGTGAAAAGGCAGCAGGAAGACTAAACCGAAAATCAAGGTTATGATAAATAGATAGATAGATAGATAGATAGATAGATAGATAGATAGATAGATACTTTATTAATCCCAACAAGGGGACATTCAGTTGTCATTCAGTTGCAATACGGATAAAAAGACAATACACATCAATATAATAAAAAGTACTGAAGCTAAGTTACTATTATTGTCTTTATCATAGTTGCATGCCCTTAGTCTTATAGCCTTACAGTTTAAAGTCTTTATAGTTTATTATTTATCTAAAGTTATATGTTATATGTTTTATGTTTCATGTTGCACAATGGACCGGGGAAAAAGTTGTGAACATGTTCATAACCATGGTAACAAAACCAATTCTGATTCTGATGAAAACTGAAAACATGCATTTGGTATTTGTCTTTGCTGTTGTGAAACTAAACCCTCCACTGAACATTTTGTACATATACATTTGGTAAGGCAAGGCAAGGCAAGTTTATTTGTAGAGCACAATTCATACACAAGGCAATTCAAAGTGCTTCACAGTTGCATAACATTACAAGAAACAGATAAAATCAATCAAAACATCAACATAAAATTAATCAATGACAGTAAAATGCAAGAGTGGAGATAAAATCAGTTTTCAGTTTTCATATGCACGGGTAAAAAGAGCTGTTTTCAGCCTGGATTTGAACATTGTCAGAGTTGAGGCCTGTCTCACATCCTCATGAAGACTGTTCCAGATTTTAGCTGCATGAAACTGAAACGCAGCCTCACCGTGTTTATTATTGACTCTGGGAACCACCAGGAGACCCCTCCCTGAAGTTCTCAGGGCCCGAGATGGTTCATACGGCTCTAACATGTCAGAGATGTACTTTGGTGCTAAACCATGAAAAGACTTGTACACAAGCAGAGCTGTTTTAAATTCTATTCTCTGAGTGACAGGAAACCACTGCAGCTCTAACAGCTTGTTTAGAAAAGCCAAGGTGGTTTGGTTTTCAATTATATGAGTCACCAATGCTATGTAGTGACTCATTAACAAACAAACAAACATCAGTATTTATCCCATGATGGAAACGGACAGCGTCATTTCTCCATTATATCATCACCGACTGGAAGACCATATTTGGTCATGGTGGCATCTTAAACACGGCCACTGTCATTACAAATACCTTTGTCTGCACTTTCTGCTGCTTAAAGACACACCTGAGACAAATAATGGAAAACCCCATTCATACTTTTCTTTAAAAGAAACAAATCTAAACATTTGGACATAGCAATCAAAGCCTTTACTAAAATGTTTAGTTGGCCCATTTTAATGGGGTCCTCAATAACAATAACATTTTTGTATATTTATTTTTCTATTATAGGACAGTGCATTAACCAACAGTGCAACTGTATAATATGCCAGAATTAGCCAGGAGGCTAGTTTTGACAATGTCAACAAGTAAGAATAATAAAAACAACAGCAGGAAGACTAAAACATACAATAAACTAGTTACAAAAGAGAGAACAGAACAAATACATGCAAGGGTCGTCATAAGAAGGCAGCAGAGAGTTTAATGATTACAGGTTTGGTTTTGTAACAGCCAATTTTTAAGATCTGAGCGGAATAAACTAAATGAGGGCATTTCTCTGATTGTAGATGGATAAGGAGGTTATAAACAAGCAGGCCTATTTGTGACACAAGATTTTAAACAACAACATCTATGTTGACATTTTAATTGACATGTTTCAGTTGTAACCGAGACCGTGATGTTTTGTCATTTGCGTACAGTACAGAGCAGGTGGGGGATGGAGCTCAGGTAAACCCCAGGAAGTGCATTATGGGTGTGACCGGATAAGCAGGTCCCACTGTTGTTTCTATGCCTTCATTTTAGCTCCTCCTCTTTCCACAGAAGAGCTCAAATCAACCTGCTTCTGTCCCTCCTCAACCAAAGACAAACTCACCTGACTTGTGCAAAGACGACTCGAGACTTTAACATTTATTGAGTAATTTTTGGACCTTTTTTTTCCAATTAAAATGGTGTCCTCTGGTTTCCAGATGCTCGGGGCTGCATTGGCCACTATTGGATGGATTGGAGCGATCGTTATCTGTGCTCTCCCTATGTGGAATGTCACTGCCTTCATAGGGAGCAACATTGTGACCTCGCAGACGATATGGGAGGGCATCTGGATGAATTGCGTGGTCCAAAGTACGGGTCAAATGCAGTGTAAGGTGTATGACTCTATGTTGGCCCTTAGCTCTGATCTCCAAGCAGCTAGGGCGCTTACCATCATCGCCATTATTGTTGGCATCTTGGGAATCCTGCTTGCTGTTGCCGGGGGCCAGTGCACAAACTGCGTCGAGGACAAACAAGCAAAAGCCAAAGTTGGAATCGCAGCTGGAGTGGTTTTCATCATTGCCGGGGTCCTGGTTCTTGTTCCCGTGTGCTGGACAGCCCACACTATCATCCGTTCCTTCTACAACCCCCTGATGATCGATGCGCAGAAGAGGGAGCTGGGGGCGGCGCTGTACATCGGATGGGGCGCAGGTGCCCTCCTGCTCATCGGAGGAGCGATGCTTTGCAGTGGATGCCCCAAAACAGAGAAGGAGGGGTATACAGCGAGATACATGGCGGCCAGCTCCGAGGCGCCATCTACACGTCCAAAAGACTATGTATAAATAATTCTAAATGGACAGAACGGTGCTAATCTGGTGTGACAGGTGGTTGACTGTGGAATGTTATAACGTAAAATAATATACCTTGTACGAGAGAGATTTGGAAAGAAGCAAATTACAAAGGAACCACACCTTATGGGAGATTTAAGGCTATTTGTACTGTTTGCGCCACTGTTGTTTTCTTTTTACGACATTGCATTGCAACACTGTGTCACTGCTAACTCATATTTCTATACACGAGCAATATTAGGATTTAAATGTATAATGCTATTTTATTTGTTTCATTTAAACTAACTTTTCTGAATGTTTTATTATTGTATGTTATCTGAAAGTTATCTGTAAATAAATATTTTGGTATCAGATGTAAAATTTGTTTAGTAATATTTCTGCAGTGGCATCAGCCGTTCAAGTAGTAATGTCCTTTCCTTTCTCAATAGAAGATGAACAGTTTATGGGCATGGGTCATTGGCATCAACAAAAAACAATATGAGCACATTGAAAATCCCCAACGGCATCTGAGACACATCTATTGTGTGTCGATCCGGAAAAGCAAGTTTAGGTGTGGCACCAAATGAAACGGCTCAAGCTGAAAAACTGGTTCCTTCACAAACTATGGGCCTATAGGCAACGTTAAACAGTAGAGTTACAATACACCTGCTGCTGGTGATGGTAGAGGATTCTGGGAAATCCTAACCATAATTGAAACCTGTTGCTTTGACTCTCATAAGCAAGTGTCACTGACTGCAACTTCTATTGAATTCAGCAAACTATCAGGCATCGTGTAAATCGATTTTGTTGTTAACAAATAAAAAAAGGGTTTGAATAGTGGTTTAGACGCATTATTTGTTGTGATCTCTTTATGACACACAGTCAGTGAATCTAAGCTGCAATAAAGTATTCCTGATCTCAAATATGAGAATATAGTCAAATAACTCTAAGTGCACATATTCTGTACTTTTAATCAATAATGAAATCAAGTACAATTTTACCCCCACTGTGATAGTCCCTAATCCGTATGCCTTTAAAGTTGGTTTGATTAAATTCTTTCACTCAGTTATCTGAATGCCTCTGAAGTCTAGTATTTACCCATAGCCTAACTCCTGTTTGCTCGAGTACAGGTGGGATCCGTAGCCATTGTTCCCAGCTCTAAGCATAGCTTGAGGGAACAGACAAGACAATGCATCAGGAACAATGACCAAGGACAAAAACAGGAGCTTTTGGATATCAGATCTCAATCTTTTGTGTGCTAACCCCTCCCTGAAACGAGGGGCAGTCCAAATCTTATTAAGACATCGGCCCAAAGACCAAAAGACCTTTTAAAGCGGCAAAGCTTCTCGCCTTCACTCGTCTAGAGGGGTGAAACCATGGCTTCTCAGGGTCTCCAGCTCTTGGGCGTCCTGCTCGCGTTTGTAGGCTGGTTGGGGACTATCATCACCTGCGTTTGCCTATGTGGCGCGTCACTGCTTTCGTCGGGGCCAACATTGTGACTGCTCAAGTCATTTGGGAAGGCTTATGGATGAACTGCGTTGTCCAAAGCACTGGCCAGATGCAGTGTAAGGTGTATGACTCTATGTTAGCTCTACCCCAAGACCTCCAGGCAGCTCGAGCGATGGTGATTATCTCAATAATAGTTGGGATATTCGGTGTACTCATGGCTATAGTTGGAGGGAAGTGTACGAACTGCATGGAGGACGAAACCGCAAAGGCCAAAACGTGCATCGTGTCTGGTGTGATCTTCATAATAGCAGCCTTCCTGATCATGATCCCTGTTTCCTGGTCAGCCCATGCCGTGATAAGAGACTTCTATAACCCCATGTTGATCGCGGCGCAGAGAAGAGAGCTGGGAGCGTCTCTGTATATTGGATGGGGCGCAGCAGGACTGCAGCTGCTCGGGGGAGGCCTACTCTGCAGCAACTGCCCTCCCAAAGATGGCCAACCATACATACCCGCCAAGTTCATCCCAGCGAGGAGCATCTCCAACTCCATTGCAGACTATGTGTGAGTGCCGGATCAAGAGACACAGGAGAAAAGTGGCGTTGTTGATATCAGATTTACATAGGCGCTTGAACTGTCAATTGTCTGTAATACTTTAATGGCTTTAAAATCAGCTACCACTGTTACAATTTGTTTTATACTTTCTTTTGTCTGTTTTTAAATGATTGTTGCATTAGAGAAAGAACAATATTGAACAACTGCCAATTGTTTTCTTTGTGTCTCACACGTTTTTGAGCGTCAAACTATTGTCTAGAGTTGCATTTTATATTTGTATAGTTTTTATCTGTTTTTTTTAGAGAACTGAAAAGATACTGATTTTATATATCTAGTCTGGGTACATTGTCTCAGCACTGTTACTGTTTCTCTGAGATTTTTTACTCAGGGCAAAAACAACCAAAACTAAGCAATGCACTTCCAGCATCTGTCAGAATAAAAGAGTTTTAAGACTACATGTGCATCACTGAATAATCTCTTTGTTTCTGGAATTATGTTTTTTTCTTTTTCCAGTATAATTCAATAATCACCACCACCTACAGTCACCAATGTATACTTCCTTGTCTGCAAACTGAATGGATTTGTTTGTTTCAAAACAATAAATGGCTGTTGATCACTCACAACTGACTAACCACACCCACACATTAAAGGGCCTAGGCACATTTCACAGCTGGCAGGGTCACTTTTCCAGGTCGCTGTCACAGAAATGCTACAAAACTCACCTGAAACATCATAAAATGGATACAAATGTTTGAAAGTTTGTATTTTTCACACACATGTCTGAGTATACAGTATACTAAAGGAGGGAAAATATATTGCGTTGCACTGCGAGAACAAAATCAGATATAGTGCCTTTAAGGAGACTTTATTTAAAAACAAAATTTATAATAATAATATTATTAAAAAAACATACATTTCTTTATCATTCTTTTTTTTTTTTTTTTGTATTTTAATGTATTTTTTGGTTTCCAAACAAGAACAACATTCCCACCCAGTAGTCGTGTTGCCAGTCTTCAGGAATTCTCAGAAATGGACTGATGTGACTCCTGTGTATCTCTGCCCAGTATTTGCCCTGCTCTGTTTGCCACTCCCCTCACTCTTGTATTAGGACAAGAATTTACAGTCTAAATCAGGCCTGAACCGGACCGGACTGGAGACTACAGTGGTTCCTGAATGCACGTTGCTAAGACACAGGTTACACACCTCAAAGAATGAGTATTTCTTCATGCTGGGACCAACATAGAGCAACAGCTGCCACAGCCGCGACGCTGGGAATCTCTTAAATCTAGTAGAGTGCCTTTGTCTTGTTGATATATTTAAACCTTTGGACAGGTAAAACAAAAGGGCTCGACAGATTCAACTGTGGAGATATTCCTTTTTCTAAAGCTGCAGACAGACAGTAGACAGTGGATAGTGAAAGACAAACAATTCAGCCATAAATTGTTATTTTGCTTTGAATAGAGAATGACGTGGTTCTGCAGCCTCTTATTTATCCCTACATTGGTTTATGAATGAGGGTGTGAATGGGTGACTGGTGCCTTGCTGTAAAGAACTTTGGGCCTAATGAAGGTAGAAAAGCGCTAGAAGTTGAGATCATTTTCCATCCCTCAATGATATTTAAGGACAATTATGCACATAAAACCAATATTATTTTAAGAATATAACCTATTTACACATATTTCCAGATTATTTTAAATGATTCATGAAAAATCCTTTAATATTGTATCATATTTTATTTTACACCATGACAAATAACACAGCACAAGTTTATGTAAAAATCTAAATTACACTTTCCAGCACAACGCACATGAGCAACACTTTCTTTTGTCATTTTGAGAGCATTGAGGCACATTGATACGGAGTGATGATGTGACAATACATTTTTTGTAACCATTTATTTAATCAAAAATACAACTGAAAGATGCCACGCATGGTTATTTTAGCATAGCTATATGGAAAAGACATGTGACTGCAAAATAACTTGTATTTGGCCATTAAATTGTCCAAGTCTTTTACTCAAATGTTAATCTTGCGCCTCCTTCAGACAAACTCCTTAGCCGGCGTGGTGGATTTGGGCGAGTACTTGGGTCCGTTGTATCGGTCGTCTCTGGTGGGACACTGGCAGCCGAGCAGTGCCCCTCCGACCAGCATTAGTCCCGCTGCGCCCCACCCACATACAGACACGCGCCAAGCTCTCTCCTCTGGGCATCAGGCACTAAGGGGTTATAGAAGTCCTTAATGATGGTATTCGCTGGCAGAGACACAGTCACCAGGCACAACGCTCCACTTAAAATGAAGAAAATCCCGGCTGAAATCGCCACCCGAGCTTTTGCCCCTTTGTCGTCGATGCATGTAGTGCACTTGCCTCCAACTACTGACAGCAAAATGCCAAATAAGGCGAAAAGGATGGCGATGACGACCATTGCTCTCGCAGCTTGGAGGTCCGGAGGTAGAGCCAAGAGCGAATCATACACTTTACATTGCATCTGGCCAGTGCTCTGAACCACGCAAGTCATCCACAGACCTTCCCATATAGTTTGAGCGACCACTATATTGTTCCCAATGAAAGCGGACACCTTCCACATAGGCAGCATGCAGATGAGGATGTTGCCGATCCATCCCAAGACAGCGAGGCCCACTCCCAGAATCTGCAGCCCCAAAGATGCCATGGTTTCTCTTCAGTCTGTGTGGGTTTTCAGAAAGCGCTAATGTTTTATATGGGCTGCACAGGGCAGCCCATGTTCACTGTGGGCGGTGGCTTCAGACAGCAAAGACACAAGCATCTATCACACTGACATTGAGTTCAGTGGCCCCTGAGCAACAAGAAAGACTTTCACTGTGGTCCGCAGTCAAAAGACTGTACAGCCCTTTATTTGGAGTTAAAAGAGGGGTCATAACATTCAAAGTGTGAAAAAAGAGGACCAGAGACATTGACCGTTTGATGTTCATCCTTATTTTTGGTGATTTATTCATTATGAAACACTGTTCATTGTATACGTTACATATTTTTATTTGGTATACTGTTATAAGAATTGAATTAAATAGAAAATGGTTTGCACAATATAATCAAAAAGTCCACAACTTATTGTTCAACAGACTCAAAAATGCTTCATAATATGGAAAATTTGCAACATTGGGTGAAAAACCAAAACCACCGTAAAACATTGGTGATAGTCATTTAAAATGTGTGTTTTTCTCACAAATGTCTGAGCTTTCAATATACTGAAGGAGGGCAAAACAAATTGTGTTGCTGCGAGAACAAGATATAGTGCCTTTACGGAGACTTGGAAGACTTTTATTTTGAAAAACAAAATGTTAAAAATAAAACATGAGCATTTCTTTACTCAATCTACTTTTTTCTGTAACTTTTTTTCTATCAGTAAACAAAAATCCAATAGGTACACAGACATTCTATTTTTCTTTCCTATAAGAGAAGCTAACAAAGTTACAATGGAAGGCATCTTTGAGGCCTTCACAGCTGTGGTGCAGTAATGTGGTAATATTAGCAAATATAGGCTTATTTTAACACAACTAGTTTAGCTTTCTGTTGACTTTACTTTATCCATTGTGTCACATTAAATTATTCAATAGACTCTAGATTTCGGGAAAATCCACTGTTACCATGGAGATCCGCCATGTTTGCAGCTGATGGCATACACTTTACATAGACTAACATAGGCTAAAAACAGTGTGAAACGTGGAGGAAAAAATGCTGCTGAGTCACTGCTGGTAAATACATCTAACGCACTGTAGTGTCAAAGTGTTTTAATGTGAACAATAACTCCAGTATTTTAACTTTAAAAAAAAATCTCCATTAGTTAACAAATGCTGCTAATCCCATGCCCTTTCTCGCCATTTTTCACAGTTTCTAGCCACAGTTCAAGCCAATGATCAAACTTTTGAAGTCTCCCGGTGCAGCAGGTGGTCTTGTCCACCCAGGTGACTGGGATTGGTCTGATTACAATGAAGTCAATGTGAGGCTTCTACTACTTCTTTGTCCAGAAATACAATGGTGGAATTTGACTTAAAATAGTTTAAATTTCATGAAATAAGTGAATAAAGATAATATACATAAGAGAATCTAATTTATTCCTAATGGATGACATCTCTATACTGGTGTTGTCTGTCAAATGCTATGTGGAGTCCCATTGCAGCAACTTAGTGAGCACAGGTGTTCCCAATTTTCCAATCACCAAACTAACCAATCAGACGTAAGCCTCCTGCCCACCTGACCAGTTTAAAAGCAGCACTGTGGCACCTCATAAGCATGTTGCTGTTTGGTGCTGTTACAGTCTGACACGTCTTACCAAGCCCAGAGCCTTTGTGATCCAGCCTTTTTGAACCATGCCAGCTGCAGGCCGCCAGATCCTCGCCATCTTTCTGGCAACCGTTGGCTTCATCGGAGACATCATCATCTGCGCTCTGCCCATGTGGAAGGTATCTGCTTTCGTTGGCAGCAACATTGTCACGGCTCAGACCTTTTGGGAGGGCCTCTGGATGAATTGTGTCCAGCAGAGCACCGGCCAAATGCAGTGCAAGGTGTACGACTCCATGCTGGCTCTGCCTCAGGACCTCCAGGCTGCCCGCGCTCTTGTCGTCATCTCCATCCTGGTCGTGTTGCTCGGCATGTTACTCGCCATCGCTGGAGGCAAGTGCACCAACTGTGTGGAGGATGAGGGCGCCAAAATGAAAGTGGCCATCGCTGCTGGTGTGGTGTTCATCATTGGTGGGATCCTGTGCCTTATCCCGTGTCGTGGTCTGCTAACCAAATCATCAGCACCTTCTACAACCCTATGATGATTGAAGCCCAGAGGAGGGAGCTTGGGGCCTGCCTGTTCATCGGCTGGGGGTCCGCTGGACTGATCCTCATTGGAGGTGCCCTCCTGTGCTGCCAGTGCAAGAAGAAAAAGGACAGCCAGTATTCTATCAAATACTCTGCTCCTCGCTCCACTGCCAGAGGGGCCTACGTCTGAAGGCCTTCAAGTCTGCAAATCTGCGCACTGAAATTTCATGTTTTTAAAATTATGTTTTAATAAATTCACTTTATTTTACATTCTCTATCATTTTTAAGTAGTTTCACAGCTGATCTGTATTAGATGGCAAACTTTGATTTTAGTATTCAGGCGTTCCAGTGTATGTGCTAAAATGCAGTGCATAAGCTTACTGTCCAACTTGTCTAAACCACTAAGGCTGGTGAATGCTACAATTAAACCAGTCTTTGGTACCGCTATGCCAGTGATCTAAATTGTCTCACGCTTTAGATGCATTTTCTTTTAGTTAACATGTACACTATTTTCAAACCTCTGAATTAATATAGTAAGTGCAGCAAAACCATGATCGGATTTGTGGAATTGAGGTTAGAGAGGATCGTTTCCGTGATTTTCATCAAATGTTTTGGTGACTGCTGGGCAAACAGCTGATTTTTCCGAGCTTGAGCTGTTTAAATCACAGATCTTTTACAGCGCCGATCTTTCCACAGAAGCAATGCTCTATTTGTGAACGATGTTTTGACCCACCATAGAACTATTACATTTGCATTGCCCACCAGTGCCTCGGACGTGACGAGATGGGGATCCCCCTAATTGGAATGGCCTAAACGACAATATGAAGATTACTGAGGTTTTTTTTGCTTTAACATTTGAGTTGGAGGAAAATAAAATGTTCCTATTTTTGAAATGCTTCAGAGAAGTTATCCAACATTTAAATCAATTCCAAATTTGTTGAAACGACACTTTTTGAGAACCCAGAGTGCTAAACTGAAACAAGTGATGTCCCTTGACATTTGGCACATATGGAGCTGTGTCCACCACTATCCACTAGTCATTACAGAAACATTGATTTTATCCTACCTATTACAGTGCCTCTCAAAAGTACTAATACACCTTGAACTTTTGCACATTTTGTCATGTTTACAACCATAAACATAAAGATTTTATTTTGATTTTTTTACTGAAAGTTCACACACAAGTAACAGACAACTGTGAAGTGAAAGCAAAATAATACATGATATTTTTCAAAAAATAGAAAAGTGGGGCGTGCACAAGTATTCATACAGCATGAATTAATACTTTGTGGAACCCCCTTTTGCTGCAATAACAGCAGCAAATCTTTAGAGGTATGACTCTACAAGGTTTGCACATCTAGAGACTGACATTTTAGCCCATTCCTCTTTACAAAACAACTCAAGCTTTGTCAAATTAGAAGGAGAGCGTTTGTGAACAGCAGTTTCCACAGATATTCAATAGGATTTAGGTCAGGACTTTGACTGGGCCATTCTAACACATGTTTTTTTTTTTTTTTAAGTAAGTAAGTGCTTTATTGTCGTTGTACAAGCGTACAACAAAATAGTGTTCAGGTGTTAAGGTGCGTACAGACCAAACGCTGACACACCACCAACTTCCAAGTTAACCCTATGTAGACGTGCTTCGACGCACTTCAAAATGTAAGCAAAGCCGTCCGCGCGTATGAAGCGTTGCAAATGCGAGCAGATGAGGATAAACGCGCGTCAAAGCCAGTGAGAACAGCGCGGTACAGAGCAGCGATGCCGCGCCCACTGCTTCATGGACTCAAGTAATCACAATCTACACGTGCGTTCATTTATGCCTTGTTAACCAATCAGGGACTGGGCTCAAATAGTAAGCACAAGCGTCACCTGTTACCTGCAGCAGTGGGGCAAAAAGGGCATACAGTGGCGCAGATGGTAGAGCGGGTCGTCTCATGATCGGAAGGTCGGGGGTTCGAATCCCGCCTCCTGAAGGTGCGCACTGTCGTTGTGTCCTTGGGCAAGACACTTCACCCACCTTGCCTCCAGTGTCTGCGTACATTGGTGTATGAATGAGAGTATGAATGGGTGAGTGGATCCTTGCTGTAAAGCGCTTTGAGTGCCTAATGTAGGTGGAAAAGCGCTATATAAGTTGAGACCATTTACCATTTACCATACGCAATATATGCCTTTCATAGGGGCGCCAATGGTGATGTGTCGGTCGCGAACGATCCGGCTCTTTTGAACGAGTCTTTACAGTGAACGATATGAACGGGTTCGCGGAGGTGAAGTGTTTTTTATTATTATTCCTCTTTGGGGACGGGCGTCACTTTAGTTGTGCGTGCTTATTTTGCGAAACAAAAGTCACTGCTGGAGTGGGGCAGAGAGAAGTGTAGGATTGGCAGAGGGACTGTCATCTCCACCCCCACGAGGAGCTCAAAGTGAGCATAAGGCAACAAGTTTGAGAAATAAAAGTCCTAATGAAATAATAAACACGGTTACAGAGGAGATCGTGTTGAAGCAAAACACCTCTTTCACTTGCGTTGTTTTCTCCCCTCTTGCGCGAGGGAGAGAGAGGGAGAGGAGGAAAAGTTACGTGAATGAAGCAACAGAAGCTTAATCGGGCCGTGTGATTGTTGTTTTGTGATAAACTCCATAGAGGGAAATATCGATGTTATTTTGTGTGAAATAGTGACATTTTCGTTAAAATAAAGTCAATTCAGAGGGTATTTATTTCTTTAAAAAAAAGAACAACCATCAAAGAGCCGCGTGTGTGTGTGTGTGTGGGAGGGGGGTAGTTGCGCCCCTGACCTGCAGCATGGAGGACAAGTTGATCATCGCGGTTTGCGCTCGGCCTGAGTTGTATGACACGCCTGGTAATTATGAGGCTTGCAAAACTTAACGCACCAGCAAACAGGCGTTTCTCGCGAGTGTGAAGCGGCAATGTTTGGCGTTCAACTAGAGGCTGAAGGAGCGTGGACGCACGTTTGGTCTGAACGCACCTTAAGTCCTGAGCTGCTGCGGCTGAGCCGCGCTGCCACTGTGTGTCAACCTGACCCGCATGACCTTGGAGGTCAGGGGAACTGTAGCACTCGGAAGAAACCTGGCTGGCTGGCTGCCCTCTCTCGCTCTCAGAGCGTGGTGTCCTGCACTGGTCAGCTGTTTCCTGTAAATCCTCTTGTGACGCCTCCTCTGTGCTGCAGCTGTGGGGGCTCTTGGTGCCTCTGCAGTGTCTCAGAAGAAGACATTTGTAGGTCTCAAATGGGTTTAGCTGATAAGCTAACATTTTGTTTACCTTTAAAAAGCTGCTTTCTCCAGGACCATTTTGGACTCTCAAAGTAAACAAATCCACCAAACCTCCACAAAGACTCGGCAAAGACGTACAAAAGTATCCAGAAAAACAATGTGGAACACATAAACCACAAATGCAGGTCGCAGAAAAAGGTGAAAAAGAAGTTGTACCAGGAGAGAGGGAGGTTTCTTCCTGTTTTCACATCGCCATGACAAACCATTCCATTGTAGATTTAGCTTTGTGTTTAGGGTCATTGTCCTGCTGGAAGGTGAATCTCCGCCCCTGCCTCAATTCTCTTGCAGACTCCAGCAGGTTTTCCTCCAAAATGTCCCTGTATTTGGCTCCATCCATCTTCCCAACTATTCTTACAATCTTCCCAGTCCCCGCTGAGGAAAGCAGCATTATGAAACACTGTTCATTGTATATGTTACGTATTTTTATTTAGTTTAGTTTATTAATTTATTTCAACAGGGACAATGTGCAAACACATTAATTAAAGATGCTTTGCACCAGATTTAGCTTAAGCTAGTTTCCATCTGTAGTCCCTGAGCAGGTGATTTGGTATACTGTTCTAAGAATTGAATTAAATAGAAAATGGTTTGCACAATATAATCGAAAAGTCCACAACTTATTGTTCAACAGACTCAAAAATGCTTCATAATATGGAAAATTTGGAACATTGGGTGAAAAACCAAAACCACTGTAAAACATTGGTGAGTAGGTCATTTAAAATGTGTGTTTTTCTCACAAATGTCTGAGCTTTCAATATACTGAAGGAGGGCAAAACAAATTGTGTTGCGCTGCAACTGCGATTGGTCTGATTACAATGAGGTCTATGGCTGATTCTGAAACCCTTAAATGATATGCTCCATCCGAAACCAGTAAATTGGTAAGAGGTCTTACGCCAAACCGGATGTGCGTCAACGTCCTCCATGATAAGAAACGTCCAAATTGGGTTGTAAGACCTCTTACCAATTTAACTGTTTCGGAATCAGCCTATGTGAGGCTTCTACTACTTCTTTGTCCAGAAATACAATTGTGGAATTTAACTTAAAATAGTTTAAAATTCATGAAATAAGTGAATAAAGATAATATACATAAGAGGATCTAATTTAGTCCTAATGGATGACATCTCTATACTGGTGTTGTCTGTCAAATGCTATGTGGAGTCCCATTGCAGCAACTTAGTGAGCACAGGTGTTCCCAATTTTCCAATCACCAAACTAACCAATCAGACGTAAGCCTCCTGCCCACCTGACCAGTTTAAAAGCAGCACTGTGGCACCTCATAAGCATGTTACTGTTTGGTGCTGTTACAGTCTGACACGTCTTACCAAGCCCAGAGCCTTTGTGATCCAGCCTTTTTGAACCATGCCAGCTGCAGGCCGCCAGATCCTCGCCATCTTTCTGGCAACCGTTGGCTTCATCGGAGACATCATCATCTGCGCTCTGCCCATGTGGAAGGTATCTGCTTTCGTTGGCAGCAACATTGTCACGGCTCAGACCTTTTGGGAGGGCCTCTGGATGAATTGTGTCCAGCAGAGCACCGGCCAAATGCAGTGCAAGGTGTACGACTCCATGCTGGCTCTGCCTCAGGACCTCCAGGCTGCCCGCGCTCTTGTTGTCATCTCCATCCTGGTCGTGTTGCTCGGCATGTTACTCGCCATCGCTGGAGGCAAGTGCACCAACTGTGTGGAGGATGAGGGCGCCAAAATGAAAGTGGCCATCGCTGCTGGTCTGTTGTTCATCATTGGTGGGATCCTGTGCCTTATCCCCGTGTCGTGGTCTGCTAACCAAATCATCAGCACCTTCTACAACCCTATGATGATTGAAGCCCAGAGGAGGGAGCTTGGGGCCTGCCTGTTCATCGGCTGGGGGTCCGCTGGACTGATCCTCATTGGAGGTGCCCTCCTGTGCTGCCAGTGCAAGAAGAAAAGGACAGCCAGTATTCTATCAAATACTCTGCTCCTCGCTCCCCTGCCAGAGGGGCCTACGTCTGAAGGCCTTCAAGTCTGCAAATCTGCGCACTGAAATAATTTCATGTTTTTAAAATTATATTTTAATAAATTCAACTTTATTTTACATTCTCTACTATCATTTTTTTTTTAAAAGTAGTTTCACAGCTGATGGGGTCTGTAATGTTAAAGCGATTATCACTTGTGTTTTAGATGGCAAACTTTGACTTTAGTATTCAGGCGTTCCAGTGTACGTGCTGCTTACTGTCCAACTTGTCTAAACCACTAAGGCTGGTGAATGCTACAATTAAACCACGTTTTTTTTGTACCGCTATGCCAGTGATCTCCAAACACTTCTACATTGTCATGTTTTGGATGATTTTTCTCTTGGTTCTGAACATCTGGAACACAATTTGGAAACCTCTGGATTAATATAGTAAGGACAAAACTTTAACAATTCTGCCAAAGCCTTTTGGAGGTGTTGTGAGACCTCCGTAAAAAATAAAAATAGCTGGTTACCTAGTCGAAGCAGTTTGCAATGTGAGAAAGGAATTTGGTCAATGCCACATTGGCAATGTTTACATGGTCAGAAAAATCAGATCCCTGGAGCAATTGGATAACCCAATAATCAGATCTGATGTATTTACATTGTGTTCAGAAATCTGAGAATTCTAAACGACAGGTTCTATATGTGCAGATTTGGATTTTCAGAGCAGCTGAATTGGCTCCACCCCTCTCCAATCAGGCCCAGCTGCAGAACCAGGTGCAGATGTTTGTGGCTCCATATTTGGACTTGGAGTCAAAGTGCTCCATGTGGCAGCGGCTTCTTGTGCTCAGTAGCCGAGTGGATACAGCACAGGTTTAGTTATTCAAGGTCAAGAGTTCAAATCCGGTTCACTGTTTATAAAACCCAAATAGCACAAACTGTGGTTTAACTTCTATTAAAAATGTAAGGGTGAGGAGAATGAAGAGACAATTCAGTAAATAATCACAGCAGGGACTCGAACTTACAACACCGAGCAGGTAGTAATGTTCTGCATACGGCGGCAGCCTAAACCACTCGACTGTCAGCAGCACACTTGCTCACAAACTAATCACAAATTTATTTCATGGATAATTTTGTGATTTATTTTTCTTTCTTGCTTAAATGCTTTTAGTATTTTTATTATATCTTTTAGTCTGTCTTTCTGACATGATTTTTGGCCTTTTTGCTGTATTTTCCTGGTTAGTTTAGGGACATGTGTGAAAGATCAGGAAGAAATCAGATTATATGAATATCAGATTATGCTGTTTACATGTCTATTCAATAATCTGAGAACTCCAGAAATCAAATTATGATTTTTGGTCTCCGTGTAAACGTAGCCTTTGGTGTTGGCTGAAAGGTTCAAGGTGGACTGCAAAAATATACTGTCAATGTGTTATATGTGCAGCAAAACCATGATCGGACTTGTGGAATTGAGGGTATTTCCGCGATTTTCACCGGATGTTTTGGTGACTCGAGGGAAAAAAGCGGATTTTTCCGAGCTTGAAGAGCTGTTTATTTAAATCACAGATCTTTTACAGCGCTGATCTTTTCACAGAAGCAATGCTCTGTTTGTGAATGATGTTTTGACCCACCATAGAACTATTTATTACATTTGCGTTGCCCACCTCAGACGTGACGACACGGGATCCCCCTAATTGGAATGGCCTAAACAACATAATCTGAAGATCATTATCTGATTGAGTGTTTTTTGTTTTTTTGCTTTAACATTTGAGTTAGAGGAAAATAAAATGTGCCTGTTTTGAAATGCTTCAGAGAAGTTATCCAACATTTAAATCAATTCCAAATTTGTTGAAACAACACTTTTTGAGAACCCTGAGTTCTAAACTGAAACAAGTGATGTCCCTTGACATTTGGGACATATGGAGCTGTGTCCACCACTATCCACTAGTCATTACAGAAACATTGATTTTATCCTACCTATTACAGTGTCTCTCGAAAGTACTAATACACCTTGAACTTTTGCACATTTTGTCATGTTTACAACCATAAACATAAAGATTTTATTTTGAATTTTTTACTGAAAGTTCACACACAAGTAACAGACAACTGTGAAGTGAAAGCAAAATGATACGTGATTCTGTTATTTTAAAAAAAATAGAAAACCGAAAAGTCTGACGTGCACAAGTATTCATACAGCATGAATTAATACTTTGTGGAACCCCCTTTTGCTGCAATAACAGCAGCAAGTCTTTTGGGGTATGACTCTACAAGATTTTCACATCTAGAGACTGACATTTTAGCCCATTCCTCTTTACAAAACAACTCAAGCTCTGTCAAATTAGAAGGAGAGCGTTTGTGAACAGCAGTTTTCAGGTCTTTCCACAGATTTCAATAGGATTTAGGTCAGGACTTTGACTGGGCCATTCTAACACATTAATATGTTTGTTTTTAAACCATTCCATTGTATATTTAGCTTTGTGTTTAGGGTCATTGTCCTGCTGGAAGGTGAATCTCCGCCCCAGCCTCAATTCTCTTGCTGACTCCAGCAGGTTTTCCTCCAAAATGTCTCTGTATTTGGCTTCATCCATCTTCCCAACTATTCTTACAATCTTCCCAGTCCCCGCTGAGGAAAAGCAGCCCCATAGCATGATGCTCCCCCACCATATTTGACACTGGGGATGGTGCACTCAGGACGATGAGCAGTGTTAGGTTTGCGCCATCCATAACGTTTTGCATTTGGGCCAAAAAGTTCAATTTTTGCCTCATCTGACCAAAGCACCTTCTTCCACATGGTAGCTGTGTCCTCCATATGACTTCTAGCAAACTTCAAACGGGATTTCTCATGGCCTCCTTTCAATAATGGCTTTCTTCTTGCCAATCGTCCATGAAGGCCAGATTTGTGTAGAGTACGACTTATAGTTGTCCCATGTACAGATTCCCCCAGCTCAGCGGAAGTACATCGCAGCTCCCAGAGTTATCTTGGGGCACTTGGTTGCATTTCTGACCAGTGCTCTCCTTGTTCGGTCTGTTAGTTTAGGTGGACGCCCGTGTCTTGGTAAGTTCACAGTGGTGCTATACTCTTTACATTTCCGAATGATGGATTGAACAGTGCTCCGTGAGATGTTCAAATCTTGGGAAATCTTTGTATAACTTAACACTGCTTTAAACTTCTCCACAGCTTTATCCCTGACCTCTCTGGTGTGCTCCTTGGCCTTCATGATGTTGTTTAGTGACCAATACACTCCGACCATAGCTCTGAGGCCCTCACAGAACAGCTGGAATTATACTGAGAGTAGATTACACACAGGTAGACTCTATTTAATGGTTAGGGCAAGGTGTGAACATTCTGCAGTCATTAGGAATGTTATAAACGGAATTTAATGCACTCAGAAAAATGCTGTATTAATACTTGTGCACGTCCCACTTTTCACTTTTCAATTTGTTTTAAAATAACAGAATCAATCAATCAATCAATCAATCAATCAATCTTTATTTATAGAGCGCTTTTCATACACAAGTGCATCACAAAGTGCTTGACATTTAAAAAGACATTAAAACATTCTCGCCCGACAAACCCTCCCAATATATACAGTTATCACAATACACACGTACACCTACACCCCCTACCCTTTACTCTACACTCACACTCACACACAGAATCAAGTACATAAGGCTGGGTACAGATGACCAAGGTGAGGAAACCCCATCAGAGCGGCCGCCCTCCCCGGGAGCAGCAGACCAGCCGTGGCCAATCCAGGCACTGACACAAGGGTCCCCATAGGATGCGCGGCAGAGACACCGCACCTCCACCTGGGCACCCACAGGACAGCACCCACACAGCCACAGCCAGCCACGCTCCCGAGGCAGAGGGCTCCTTCAGAGGAAACACTGGAGATTCTAAAAATATAAGAAGCAGTATAAAAACATTGATTCATAATCATGTATCATTTTGCCTTCACTTCACAGTTGTCTGTTACATGTGTGTGTGAACTTTCAGTAAAAAAAATCCAAATAAAATCTTTATGTTTATGGTTGTAAACATGACAAAATGTGCAAAGGTTGAAGGTGTATTAGTACTTTCGAGAGGCACTGTATCTCTCTTTATCTAATTCACTTCACACCTTGCTGTGATCTTTTATCCAGACATGTCATTATTCCCATAAACCTCTCTTTTTCCAATACAAAACCGACCTGTTATGTAACCAGGTCAGGGACATTTTTTTATCTACACAGGGCTTTTGTCCATTCTCTCATAGTCTCTCATTCAGAGCAGGAATCAGGACGAGCGAGAAACCTGATCTACAAAGTAACTTTAGTCTCCTCCCTTTTGCTCTCATACCAGCACAGCAAACAAGGAAACCACCATCTACGCTGTTTACGCCAAGCTTTCTCTGATCTTTTTTTAAAAACATATTGAGCTTCACATACGTTTTGGGATTTTGAAACCATGCAGACCCAGATTGTTGGGATTTTTTTGTCCATAGTTGGCTTTCTTGGCACCATCCTCATCTGTGGTCTGCCTATGTGGAAGATGTCTGCCTTCATCGGCGCCAACGTTGTAACTGCGCAGGTGTTCTATGAGGGCATCTGGATGAACTGTGTGATCCAAAGCACGGGCCACGCTCAATGTAAAGCCTACGACTCCATTTTGGCGCTCCCCGAGTCTTTGCAGGCGGCCCGGGCCATGATCTGCGCCTCTATTGGGGTGAGTCTGGTCGCAATTGGACTGACTGTGGTTGGAGGAAAATGCTCAAACTTCTACAGACACGACAGAAGGATGAAGGCTAACTTGGGGCTATCAGGTGGGATTGTGTTCCTCATTGCAGGGGTACTCTGCATGATACCTGTTAGCTGGACGGCACATAATACTATAAGTGGATTTTATAACCCATCGTCTTTTGAAGGGAGGAAGGGGGAGCTGGGTGCATGCATTTATGTGGGATGGGCGTCTGGTGTGTTGCTGATCATCGGAGGAAGCGTCCTGTGCAGCACCTATGGTTGTTAGTGCGGGAATGACACATAGACTGCAGCGCAAGACAGACTATCCATCCATCCATCCATTTTCTTCTGCTTTATCCGGGGCCGGGTCGCGGAGGCAGCAGTCTCAGCAAAGATGCCCAAAGACAGACTATTTCAACTTTTTTGACTTTTGGACTACAGTGGCGATTCTCAACATGTGGTGCAGGTGCCACTGTTACACTGGCTCCTTGTGTTTGACTTTGACAAAATAATCATTTAATGAACACATCTTTTAATTCTTGCATTGAATGTTTTACTGCTTGTTTTTAGAAATTAGATATGTAGGTTACATTCTTTGGTCAAGTTTTAAATAGCTTAAATAGCAAGGATTCGTAATATTTGAATGATAATAATCATAGTACTTAATGTATCATCTGTTAGATAGTATTTACCATGTGCATGTCGATTTTAGAATACCTTTGTCCAAATATGTTTTTGTCCAAATATGTTGTCTTCAATGCCAAAAGTATAGGCTTCAGAGGATTTTTATGCAAAAGCACAAATCCCTTTGTATAGCCATTGTATCAAATCTAAAGCATAGCATACACTATAGTAAAGAATAGTCGAGTATGATAAAAAAAAGATCTGATCATTTGCCACTTGTTTGATAATTGAAGGGGAAATGCCTCTATTGAGTATTAGATTTTTAATAATCATACAAATAATTTTGTGTTCCTAAAGTCAATGTCATAATGATGTTAGTTTTTTTCTTTTTTTGTTTAATTGTGTCTTTTTAAATTTCAAATTAAATCATTATGTACATTCATTTGTCTAAAACGTTATCTCCCGCTTGCATTTATTGAACAGCTTACTGCTTTGTTGGTGACATCTGGTGGTTTGAAAAATAGATTGCAAACCCATGTCCCCACAGCTTGTGTTGAAGCATCTTTAATAACTCTCCTAGCCATTAAACCAACCAAAACAATATACATTTTAGGTTTTATTTGAAACAAAATAAAAAGTTTAATGTTTAAAGTTTAAAAACAATTTTATAACGCCAATTTCTATTAAAATGTAAAGATACATTTACCAAGCATAGGAACATCAACTACAAAATCAGCTGTTAGGGCAGCTGGGTGGGGTTTGTTGATGGGGAGTTTCTGCCCTCTTCAACTGGCCCGCTCTACACCCTGGCTTTTTAATGCACCACACTATGCAGGGCTTACATCATACTTCACATATAACTCAATTAAACAGGTATAGTGATAATGGTAATGATAGTAATAATAATAATAATAATAATAATAATAATATAAAACCCAAATTCAAATTATATTGAGGATGGTAATGACAACTGGGAAGTAGCAAGATCTCAGAATATAATATGTATTACTGTACCTTTATAACATAAAAGTAACTCTCGGTAATGTTTGGCACGGGTAACAACCTGAAAGAAATATATTAATTATCGCATTTTTTAAATTGCTTTGTACTAGACATCGTACATGAAACAAGATCGTTGCTGTAGTTGTGCTTCATTTCAATTAATTATATAAACAGTTCAAATGTTGTTTTGTAAGTTTGTAAGTTGGTCTGTGCTAATGTAGCTTTCTTAGATATGAGTTATAGCACATTCTTTTGTTTTTGTTTCTTTATTTTGCTGCTGTTTTTTTATTGTTCCTCATTATATTGTTGTTACTTTGCCCTATGTTCCTTGTTTATGATTTGTTTATGATTTGCTACCTTTTAAATGTATATGCTATTGTTTTATTTTTGGGGTAACTACTCAATCGGTAAATCAGTTCTAAATTATACAGTCCTATGAGAAAAGCCTGTGTGACTGTATCTGGAAGATTAATTGAAATAAATAACAATAGGAATATTATGCAACTTCAAAGTGTATTTTTTTTTAACACATTTGAGTCTAAAGTTTCATGTTTCAGAAGAATCACCTTGATGCTTTTGCAGACGTCTTTGACAATAATAAAGTTCAACTGAAGCTATGTACTGGGCAGTGTTAGAGGCTCACTAAGTTCTGGCCTTTCATGAGAACAGTTTTATTTTCTCAATTGCAGAGAAAATAAAACTCTGCAATTGACAGTTTTACATGACAACCTTGTCGTGTGTTGTAGCTTTGGGACGGTCTGTGGCTGCAATGTGTCATCCAGGCAACAGGGCAGATGCAGTGTAAGCGGCACACATCCGCCTCTATGACTGTGGACCTTCAAGCGGGACGTGCTCTCTCTCTCATCCCCATCAGCTCCGGGTCCCTCGGGTTCATGGTGGCGCTGCTCGGTGGAGGGGTGGTGAACTGCAGTGGAGAAGACCCCGACCCAAATCAAAACAAGAGGAGAAGTCCAACCACAAAGAAGGTAAAGTGTTAATTTGATTAGATTGCAATGGGCCTGAAGATTTGACAGTGAATACAGCGTAGGCCCTATTAAAATGGGGCACACAATACAGCTTGCTTGGTAAACAATTAACAATTCATTGAAAACGCATAGTTAAATAAAGGGGTAGACACTTATTTGAAGTGGCAGAGCATTTCTTAAGCTTGAGAGACACAAGCTTAAATAAAGACTAAATAAACAGACAAATAAAAAAGTAAATAGCAGCAATAGATAAGTACTGCAAAGGTTTAGATGTTAGGTATAGAGCTCAGTTCTTTTACAAATAAGTCTGTTGTGTATAGTTGTTGACGGTTCTCATATTTTACGTCTGCCTTTCCCTAGGCCGGTATTTTGGGCGGGGCTCTGTGCACTCTCTCTGGCGTCATGTGTCTTGTTTCGGTCAGCTGGTCGGCTGCCTTTACCACCTCCATCAACAATGCTTGTGGCCGCGTCCCTGAAATGATCTCCTCTTTCCTGATACTAGTGGCTGCTCTACTCATCGGCTTGGTCTGCTGGGAGAAAAACATGCAACCTCCCTCTTCTAATAACTCATATCTGACTTACTCTGATAATTCAGGCACAATAGGATCAGATGAATTTGCCCGAGTCTGTGTACAGTCAGGGGCAGTAGGGTATAGAGCCCATTTCACAGTATCCTGCTCCCTTTTGGGCTCCTGTCTTCCTGTCAGGGTCATTGTTAACTGGCACGAAAAGAGAAAAAATGACATATTAAAAGTGATTTTAGTTGAATGTAATTTTACTTTATTTAGCAATATTATTTATAACATTTTCAAAATGCTTGTATTATGTAGCTGTGACATCTTTGTGTTTTATATTTTCATGTTTACAAACCTTTTTTTTTCATGTTATGGTTTGTCTAAACACTTCTTTCTTCCCCAAATGATAACTGAACTTTGCCTTACTTCAGCCAATTTCAACATTGTAACTGATAAAACTGCCGTATGCATGACTTCACTTTACTCCAAGTCTCACAATAGTGTGTCTTTCTAATCCTCACACGATGCTAAATAGTCGATACGTTGTTGTAATGTAATATTAATGCTGTGTACTGAAAGTAAATTCTCCAGACATTAGTGTGCTAATAGTGTGAATTGGCCCCTGAAACTGATCTATCCCAGTTTCAGCTCATTCTGCAGTAACACACCAAAACCACAAGTGGCGCTGTGCTGACGAATAGCTCTGATGAGTCAGACAGGATCATGCCCTTATATGGAAAAGGTCATGTGTTTTTGAACATTTACTTCCTGGATTTGATTTCCCAATAAGGTCATTTCCCTGTCATTTTATTCTGTAAAATAACAGGTATTTTCCATGACTAAGATTGAACGAAATAATAAAATACTGAGTATAATTTTTTGTTTTCTCACATAAAACTACAATAAAAAAACATTGTGCCAGTTGTAATCTCCATTCACTTCTATTTATTTCAGTTTACCAACACATTTCACACAACCACATTCACTTTTCTTCAATTTAAGAATACTAACGTTGAGGTCTGGCCCAAACATTCTGTTTTGTAATTGGGCTGAAGTGGGATGGATGTAAGGTTATTTTGAAACACTTCGACCATTCATTTTAGTACATCTTTGAAATGTTTTATCTAAATTTGTATTTCTTTAAAAAAAATGCTCTCAACACTATTTCAATCTGACTTTATAAGATATTTTTGTAACCAGCTTGATCATTTCATGTTTTGGATTATAAAATAAAAAATTAATCTGCATTATTAATCCTTTATAAATTCTTAGCCACGCCCCAGTTGAGAGACATTTCTCTATAGGCGTTCCCACAATTCATTATTAAGAAAACTCTACTTTTAGACTCACTATTCAATTGGGCTATTGCTTTACATTAATAATTTACCATTCTTATCAAACGTGTTTCCGCTCCGTCCATCTCAGTCAGGTTTGTCCACATTTCCACAGAAACTATTGGCTCCGCCCCCTCCTTCAGCTACAAGTACTACAGCAAAAGGGCCATTGTCAAACACTCTTGAGTCTTAACCTGCTCATAACAGCTACATTTCACTTGCGGCACTTTTTACTGCGTTTGTTGAAGACCTAATCCCTCCAACATGGTGTCCAGTGGTCGGCAGATGCTTGGCCTTGTCCTTGCTATCGTCGGATTCTTTGGGAGCATCATCATCTGCGCTTTGCCCACGTGGAGGGTCACTGCCTTCATTGGGGCCAACATCGTGACTTCACAGGATATTGGGAAGGCCTCTGGATGAACTGCGTGACCCAAAGCACTGGCCAAATGCAGTGCAAAGTCTACGATTCCCTGCTCGCTTTACCTCAAGATCTGCAGGCCGCTAGAGCTCTGACTATCATCGCCATCATCGCCGGAGTGTTCGGGATTCTACTTGGGGTCATGGGCGGGAAATGCACCAACTTCGTGGATGACGAGAGGCTAAAGTGCAGAGTGGCTATTGCGTCGGGGATTGTGTTCATCATTGCAGGACTCATGGTGTTGGTTCCTGTTTGCTGGACTGCCAATACCATTATCCAGGACTTCTACAACCCGATCATGATCAACGCGCAGAAGAGGGAGCTGGGGCCTCGCTGTACATCGGGTGGGGCTCGGCCGGTTTGCTGTTTCTGGGGGTGGGCTCCTCTGCAGCTCCTGTCCCCCCAATGAAGAAAATGATTATGATGTGAAATACTCCAAAGCGCGCTCTGTGGCAACCAGCAAGGCCTATGTGTAAGATACCAAAGATATGGACAAAAGAGGGACAATTTACTGCAATGGTGCCTGGACCACCATTAAATATATGGTCAAATAGCCAACTGTTTGAAAACAATACGCCTCCAACAAAACATTGAAGAACAGTATTTCTTTGTTTGTTTGTAAAAATACAGGGACTATGCTTAGTCAGCAGTAGTTTCAAAGTTGGAAGTTGGAAGAGCAAACTAAATGTGAAAACTGTAAAACTCTAAGAGTTGTAGTTAGCAAACTTTTCTTGTGAAATATTGTATTTTTTATATCGATGCAGGCTGTGCCTGAAGGTAATTTGTTGTTTTCTGTCACAATATAGTCATTATAATACTGTTCCTTACATATCAAATAATCACCTGTTTTTTTTCTGAGAGTATATTATCTTTTTTAATTACTATTTTATTGCAGATAATCCTCATGTGTTGCACAAAGAAATGTGTTTTTAACTTTTTGTAACTTATGCCTATTTTGATGACACTGGATTACATGTTAATTTATACACTGCATTAATGTTAAATTTATACACTGCATTACATGTTAATTTATACACTGCATTACATGTTAAATTTAACGGACCTCCCGAGTCTTTAAATGTCTTTAATGTATTTGTACTTATTAAACTGTGATCATTCATTTTTTAATTGCGTGCTGTTTTCTTTTAAACCAGGTCATTGTTGAACTGACAAATGTTGAAAAACTTGCAGAGTTGTCGGTCTAGTTTTACGAGTGGTGACAGAGCAAACAGGCTGAGTGCAAAAATGGCCTCCAGTCACAAAAGATACATGTCTTTGTTTTCTCACATAAAACTACAATAAAAAACATTGTGCCAGTTGTAATCTCCATTCACTTCTATTTATTTCAGTTTACCAAAACATTTCACACAACCACATTCAGTTTTCTTCAATTTAAGAATACTAACATTTTGTTTTGTAATTGGGCTGAAGTGGGATGGATGTAACAAGTTATTTTTGAAACACTTCGACCATTCATTTTAGTACATCTTTGAAATGTTTTATCTAAATTTGTATTTCTTTAAAAAAAAAATGCTCTCAACACTATTTTCAATCTGACTTTATAAGATATTTTTGTAACCAGCTTGATCATTTCATGTTTTGGATTATAAAATAAAAAATTAATCTGCATTATTAATCCTTTATAAATTCTTAGCCACGCCCCAGTTGAGAGACATTTCTCTATAAGCGTTCCCACAATTCATTATTAAGAAAACTCTACTTTTAGACTCACTATTCAATTGGGCTATTGCTTTACATTAATAATTTACCATTCTTTTCAAACGTGTTTCCGCTCCATCCATCTCAGTCAGGTTTGTCCACATTTCCACAGAAACTATTGGCTCCGCCCCCTCCTTCAGCTACAAGTACTACAGCAAAAGGGCCATTGTCAAACACTCTTGAGTCTTAACCTGCTCATAACAGCTACATTTCGCTTGCGGCACTTTTTACTGCGTTTGTTGAAGACCTAATCCCTCCAACATGGTGTCCAGTGGTCGGCAGATGCTTGGCCTTGTCCTTGCTATCGTCGGATTCTTTGGGAGCATCATCATCTGCGCTTTGCCCACGTGGAGGGTCACTGCCTTCATTGGGGCCAACATCGTGACTTCACAGGATATTTGGGAAGGCCTCTGGATGAACTGCGTGACCCAAAGCACTGGCCAAATGCAGTGCAAAGTCTACGATTCCCTGCTCGCTTTACCTCAAGATCTGCAGGCCGCTAGAGCTCTGACTATCATCGCCATCATCGCCGGAGTGTTCGGGATTCTACTTGGGGTCGTGGGCGGGAAATGCACCAACTTCGTGGATGACGAGAGGCTAAAGTGCAGAGTGGCTATTGCGTCGGGGATTGTGTTCATCATTGCAGGACTCATGGTGTTGGTTCCTGTTTGCTGGACTGCCAATACCATTATCCAGGACTTCTACAACCCGATCATGATCAACGCGCAGAAGAGGGAGCTCGGGGCCTCGCTGTACATCGGGTGGGGCTCGGCCGGTTTGCTGTTTCTGGGGGGCGGTCTCCTCTGCAGCTCCTGTCCCCCCAATGAAGAAAATGATTATGATGTGAAATACTCCAAAGCGCGCTCTGTGGCAACCAGCAAGGCCTATGTGTAAGATACCAAAGATATGGACAAAAGAGGGACAATTTACTGCAATGGTGCCTGGACCACCATTAAATATATGGTCAAATAGCCAACTGTTTGAAAACAATACGCCTCCAACAAAACATTGAAGAACAGTATTTTTTGTTTGTTTGTAAAAATACAGGGACTATGCTTAGTCAGCAGTAGTTTCAAAGTTGGAAGTTGGAAGAGCAAACTAAATGTGAAAACTGTAAAACTCTAAGAGTTGTAGTTAGCAAACTTTGAGACTACATTACATGTTAAATTTAACGGACCTCCCCGACTCTTTAAATGTCTTTAATGTATTTGTACTTATTAAACTGTGATCATTCATTTTTTAATTGCGTGCTGTTTTCTTTTAAACCAGGTCATTGTTGAACTGACAAATGTTGAAAAACTTGCAGAGTTGTCGGTCTAGTTTTACGAGTGGTGACAGAGCAAAATGGCCTCCAGTCACAAAAGATACATGTCTTTGTTTACGGGCCAAAAGGAGGAGAACAGCTCCTTCAGTTTATCGCACAAATATAATCGTCAAGTCAGCCAAACATATTATAACTTAAAGCCACACCGCGTAAATTTCGACCACTAAAGAAAAGCAAATACAAGCGTTTATTTTATCACAGATATTGTTATTGCTGAAAAATACTTAAAACTGTAGAGAAATTAGTCTTTCCTCTTCTCACCTCTCCGATGACCTGACTGTAAATTTACTGGGAGCAGGACAGCTTCATGGAGATGTTGACTAAAGGCAGCCAAAATATCAAACTTAAAGAGAATAGGTCCTCAACCAAACCCTTTCTTTGATTATCCACCGCAAAATAGCATTTTCTGTGTCGAGCAGGTCATTAGGAGCATGTTTGTTTTAGTATAAAACAAAACAGTATATCCAAAATGTTATGAAGTGTGCCTTTAAGCAAAATAACAAGGGAACAGGTGACCCATCATGAGTTTCTGATCTACCAGTTACAAAACTAATTCTTTGCACTATGCATAGACAAGTTACATCATAACATTCCTGATGGTATGTGTAGCCTCCTATGGACAAGTGTTCCAAATGAGCAGTTTTGCTGTAACACTAAAAACAATGTATCTGGTTTGTCCAATGCAGTTGTCATGTCACATCTTGCCCAAAGACACAACTGATGCAGATGTGGGTGACCCTGATCCTTCTACAACATTGTTCCTCTATTCACTATAAACATCATTGTTTATCTTCGTGATTTCCAACCCCAACCCAAACAAAAACATTTAGTAATTTTCAACTCAAGATTTTGGAGGTAGCACAACATTTCCTCATGTTGATTTAAGCTTAGCTTAAGTCTAACTTTACTGACAATTTGTCCAAACCAATTCAGCAGATCCTATGTCTTTCCCCTTTCAAAGACCTGCAACCATCTGAATATGGTTCAAAGACCCACTTTTGGGTCCCAACCTCCTAGTTGAGAAACACAGATATAAATAACTTTGTCTGCCTTCAGTCTACCTTACCTTTCCTGTTTATCAACTTTCCATCTCTTATAAATGAACAAACCATACTGTATACTAAAACAGGCAACCACCTGTTTCTCAAATTGCTCATTTCAAATAAGGAGACTGTTCTGGACACGGTTTCTTCTACAACGAGTATCAAGATGATGAATAGCGTCAAACTCATCTAAAAGGTTTCGGGTGTAAAGTGGCCTGTGATCCTGCTGTATTTGGAGGTTACCAGTGTGGCACTGGGGGAGGGGACATGCTTTAAACAGGTTTTTCTGGACACACTCAGGCGGATAGAAAGAAACTAATTTGTCCCACGAGATTCTGTTTCTCCACTTTATTACTGCTGTTCTAACATATCAATGCACAGACGTAAACGTGCATTCATTTTAAAGACACATTTCCCTTCAATCTTTTATGAAGTTGCTATTAACTTACAAAACTTTTAATTTATCTTATTAACATTGATAGGCCTAATGCTTTGACCAAGGCCATGATTATAACATGGTTGACTTTTATTTTTAAACACAACTACAAGCTATAGTCAGTTTAAAATAGACCAATGTACAAAAGGCTGTATGCATCTGAATGTATCAGATAATATTACATTTTTGTAAAATGACATAAAATATTCATAGATCTGAATTTATTAGCTGAAGTATTTACTCATCAATAAGCAAAACAATTCATCTTTGGGTGATGTCACGGTTGCACCTGTCTCTATGGCAGATCCCTCCCTTCCCTTCTCTCAATAGAGTAGGTGTGGTCCAGCTACACATGAACAGTAGGACACAGACAGACACACACTCAGGTGACACAACAGAAACCAGCATTCCACGCAAGACAGGAAAATTATAGAGCTTTTTGGAGGTTTAAAGGGGCTTGGACAAACAAAATTACTGAGGAAAAGCTCGGCTGAAGCATCACCAAGGATAGAGTGATGGCACTGTGTTCCGGAGGAAGATACTATGTTGCAAACACGCAACACTGAGATATGTGAACTCCACTGAGGAGCTACAAAGTCAGAGGAAAGCGAGACGAGACAGAAGGATTTGAAGCATTATACAAAGACTTTGACAATGGCGTCACTTGGGACCCAGATGATTGCGAGTGTCCTGTGCCTATTTGGATGGGCTGGGGTCATCTTTGCCTGTCTACTCCCGATGTGGACGGTGACTGCCTTTGTGGGGAGCACCATTGTCACCTCTCAGACCGTGTGGGAGGGCATCTGGATGACTTGCGTGGTCCAGAGTACGGGAGAGATCCAGTGCAAACCCTATGAGTCCTTACTGGCACTGACGGCTGACCTAAAGGCGGCCAGGGCACTCATGATGCTTGCTGTTGTGATTGGTGGGGTCGGGCTGCTTTTGGCATTCTTTGGAGGAAAATGTACACGATTTTTGGATAACGAGGGTCCTGAGAAGAAGAGGAAAGTTGCAATCGCAGCCGGGGTACTTTTGGTCATCACCGGATTGTTTTGCCTGATCCCGACTGCATGGGCGGCCGGCGCGGTTGTGAAGAACTTCTACAGTGCCACGTTCGATGCACAAAAACGGGAGCTTGGCGCGTGCCTCTACATAGGATGGGGGGCCGCCATCTTGCTCATTCTGGGAGGAGCATTGTTCATAGCTTCAAATTGTCATGCCAAGTCCGATGAACTAGACAAGCACTCGTCGGTGAGATACTTAGTCGTCCGGTCCCGAATGGAGCAAGTCAGGCAGGGTCCCACCGCAGGCTCCCATCAGTGCAGTCCCATCCTGTAGGAGCAATGACCAGAGCTCAAAGCTTCGAACAGCCAAGAAGCCGGTCCAATCCAGCCTACAGCAGGCAGCAGTGGGACGATGATGAGCCAATAGGAGGGGAGTCCGAGAGGTCATGGGCGCCATCAACGAAGTCCCAAATGAAACGTCCTGGGTCGACCAAATCGGTCGTAAGCGAGGCATCCACAACAAAGTCCCAGCTTAAACGGGCCGAATTAGAAGAAGTGGCAGAAATGGCTCACAGTGACAATGAGGATGCATCAACAAATCCATCCAAAACATACTTATGATTTCCCCCCCCCCCCCTTTTCTCCCCACAAAATGTGTTTACATTGGACAATAAATCTGTTACAGTTGAGAGATTTTTCAAAGGTTTTATGAAGGACATGTGATTGGACACTGCTTGTTAGTGTTGCTTATTTACCGTTCTGTGAAGCACTTTGAATTGCCTTGTGTATGAATTGTGGTCTACAAATAAACTTGCCTTGCCTAGGGCCTTTTTCATTCTCTTTGTCTTTTGTCTTCTTGTCTGAATAGATTTTTTGTGTGTCATGTTTAGGTTCAGTTTATATGCACTAAAACACTTTTTTTTTTACTTTTGTGAATTTGTCAGGGATTTTACAAAACCAAAGGTGTGCAAATTCTCTCAAACAAACTGCAGTAAGAGAAACTTACCCTTAAAATGTTGGTTAACTTGTTTCTTGAGTACTACTTTCAAATATTTCTTCCACTTCTACCTATTGTGAACATTACTGTATAAATGGATGAGTTAAGTGGCACAAATAATGTAATATACAGTATAAATATATATATAATATAATAATATAAAAATGTTTACTTTTACAACACATCTGTACATTCAAGGGTGTTTTTCATTTCATCTGATAAGTGCATGGGAAAATGCTGGTTACAAATCTTGTCATAATTTTGTACTGTCGTGTGTCTGCCTGTATTTAACATGAAGATTCAATAAAATGTCAGTTTATTAAATAAATTAAAGAAATACCCTCAAATTGTTCTTTAGTAATATTGCCTGATATTAAACAAAAGTGGTGACTAAAATATGCCAAAACAATGGCCTTTTGACATCAGCCATCACATACATTAATTGTAAGCCAGGGATGTAGTTTGATTGATTGATTTTTTTATTTCGAGCTCCACAACACACAACACAGGCGCAAAAGCCAGAAAAAAAATACAATAAAAGAAAAATAATTAACACTCTAGCTCGAAAAGGAGTAGTTAGAATGGCAATGGACATTTTTGATCCATTTAATAGATTACACCCCCTCCTGGAACCGCCACCTTAACGTGGTGGAGGGGTTTGAGCACCCGAATGATCCTGGAGCTCTGTTGTCGGGGGCTTCGTGCCCCTGGTAGGGTGGCAGGGTGGCAGGTAAGTGACGGGTCAGACAAAGAGCGGTTCAGAAGCCCCTTATGAGAGACCAACAGGCCCGGTTAGAACCATGAGGCCGTCCTTCTGTGGACCCACCACCTGCAGGAGGAGCCATAGGGGCTGGTGCAGTGTGATTTGAGCAGCTCCAACAGCTGCCCCCATGACCCGGCAACGGACAAGTGGAAGAAAATGGATGGATGGATAATAGATTACACATTTTTTTCACATTTTCTCACATATCATACACCCCTGATTTATAGCAGTTTGTGGAGTATTTTCTCATGTAGACATAGAGTAACTTAGCATTGTGTTCTTTGTGATTACAAATTAAAGGACAAACAGGTTCAACCGATACTGGTGTGTCGGTACACACGGTGTATTCAAATAGGGATAGAAGGGAGTTTCAGTAAAATGTGACCAGGAAACACTTTGTTTTGGCTTTGTTTATTCAAATGTGCTTTAACGTCATTGTTTATTTCACTAGGTTTGCTCTCAACAGTTCTGAAATTTAGATTATAATGTACTGTACAACACTGGAATTTGAAGAAAGTGGGGCTTTTCTTTTGGCCACTATAGGTGGATTTGGTCACTGATCTTTTAATCCTGGTTTATAGGCTTGAGCCCTGATCTAATCTACTATACCGTCTGATTGGACCTGAGAGCTAATTTACCCCTGACTCCTGATGTACAGTAAGATATGTATATCAAAAGCAAAAATAAATGTCCTAGTAGTAATCTAAAATGGCATAAGGCATAATCAGATATGACATTTAAAAATAATGACACCATTACTCTCTATTTCTGCCAAACACATCACGTTTAAGTACACATAAGTGATGATTTCATGTCTGATGTAGTTTCATTCTGGACCAGGAAAAAAACAACAAAACATAAAACATGAGAAATAACTTATCAATCAACAGCAGAAAATGTAAATCTTTTACCTACAGTTATGATAAACAGTAACACCCTGCTTCAATGTGTGAGCACTCTCTCTTGTGACTGAAAAAGAAAACACAAAGAACTCAACAGAGTGATGTTTCTTATTGAAGTTTGCTGTGTGGGCTCTTATCACTGTGTAATCTCTCATTTAGCCTGTCAAAAATAATAAAAGATAATCTTTATAAGCATCTGTTGGAAATGGTTCTTCATAACTACTGGCTGACAATGCTTCGCCAGTTTCAGCAGGAGGCACACTGTGAGACTAGTTTAGAAAGAAACACATCAAGGATAAAACCTTTTAGGCCTATACTAAAATGCTGAAATTACTGTCAGTTTCTTAGAGCACATGCTCCAAACCCCCTGTTCGGTCATAGACTGCTGCTACATGAACAGCACTGCGATTTAAAAAAGCGGGGCTTAAACTTTCTGCTAAGATTTGTAGATTTGGCCCTAATGATGTCACAAGGAAATATAAAAAAATATAAAATTGTCCCGTCACCAAACAAAGTTGCCGGCCCTGGCATAAATGGTCCTTATAGGCCTAGTCAATTTTATTAATTCTTTCATAATTCACTAAGTTAAAGCAGCCTATATAAATAAACAATAAGTAACTAAAAAATTGAATCAACTGAATCTTTTACAGTATGTTTTGACATTCTTATCTAATAGGCCGTTTGTCTGTCGCTATGTGTGTCTGTCTGTGTAGTATTTTCAGATTTATACTTTTTATTGCAGATGCTGAAATGATGCATGCCGCGGTGTTATTAGTTTCAATGCTATTGACTGCCCCCTTGTGGTCAAGTGGAGTGCTACAAATTATATCAATTAAACTGAACGACACCGTTTACATGTGAGTTATGATATAAAATTACATCCAGCCAAACCAACAGCAGTTTCTATATACAGACTTTCTTTACAATTGTATCATGGGCAATGAATGGAATGCACAGACCCAAACATGTATGAATAATTATGGTGTTATGGGCAATGAACAAGGGTCTGCATAATTATGTCACTATAAAGTGTTTGTTTTCCATTTTCAATGTGAATTTGTATCCATTAGAGTTAATACCAAAGCAAGGTCTAAAAGGCAGAGGAAGACCAAAGAGGAGGTTTAGGGATGTAGTAAAATTAGTGAAGAAAAGGATTCACTTTGTGGGAAGAAGATGCAAAGGCAGGTGATTTCAACGACTCCTGAGAAAGGAAGATAAAAACAAATAAATACACATCAAGATATTTAACTGTTTCTTTTTAATGTTGGAGTCCCGTCAATATTAAGGTAACAGAATATTATTGTATATTTTCACAGTTTCTGATAGAGATAAACTGCTCCAGGTATGTAGCCCTCATCATGATGTGACACGTCGCGTTCCCATTGGTCCACAGTCACGACTTGTACACGTCTCCACAAACCATGTTTCTCCAATGCCTCCAGCTCTTGCTCCAGACTGGTCTTATACACAAGGTTATCCACGTTGCTTCTAGTGGTCATACAAATGAAGCCTCCTGAGAAAAATAAGGTGTCTCAGGTGTAGACTTACAGCAAATGGTGATCGCGATTACAGAAGAAATGGATAAATTGAAAGATTGGTTCTGCGTAAACAAATTGTCTCTAAACATTACGAAAACCAAAACAATGTTCTTTGGAAATCGTGTAATGAATGTACAATTACCAGTTAAGATTGGCAACAAAACTATTGAAAGAGTCTATGAACATACGCATTTCTTGGTGTAACACTCGATCATAAAATCAGCTGGAAACCCCACATCATAAAAATTAAAACTAAAGTTGCAAAGATTTTAGCCCTAATGAATAAATCCAAATATATCATTGATAACAACGCTCTATATATTGTATACTGTTCACTTATCCTTCCACATTTAACATATTGTGTAGAGATCTGGGGAATGCGTATAAAAGTAATCTTGACCCATTGTTTAAAGTTCAGAAAAAGGCAATAAGAATAATCCATTTAGCTGGATACCGTGATCACACAAATCCATTATTCTTTAACTCAAAAACAATGAAATTTGAGGACCTTGTTGAATTTAAGATGGCTCAAATCATGTTCAAAGCCTCAAAAAGTCACTTCCTGAGAGTATACAAATATATTCTGCAAACTAGAAGTTAAAATACAACTTGAGAGATCAAATGAGTTTCAATAAACAATACTCCAGAACATCTTTGAAAAGCATGTGTCCGACGAGACGTGGTGTAGAAATATGGACAAATTTAGATGAAAGCATTAAAATATGTAAAAACCTGGTACATTTTAAAAAGGTTTACAAAGAATTATTATTTGTTAAATACGAACAATTATTGTGAGTGTTGTAGTATATTCTTTGTTGTTTCTTTATATTGCCGTTGTTTTTTATTATTGTTCCTTATTTTTTGCTACCTTGCCTTATGTTCCCTTGTTTATGATTTGTTATCGCGCATTATGTTCCTTGCTTTGATTGTTAATGTAAATAATATTGTTTTTAATTTTGGGGTGGGCTCTTATAAGCTTTTGGCTTCGGCCCGCTCCTTTGAGCAGACTCACTGCTCAAATAAATAAATAAATACCTGGCCTAGGGCTGTGCTCTATTTTTCAAGTTTAACATATTCACTTCTATCGCTTAAATACAGCTTACCCGCTTTGGTCGCCATGCACAACTCTCTGACCACTTTAACTGGAACCTGCCCATCACTGAGAGCTCCAACAATCATAACTACATCAAAGGCACCTGCAGCAAGTAAAAAGGAAGGAAACACATATTTATGAATTCATGATAGTAGTGTTTCAAAATAATTAATCTCGCCGGCTATTATATACGCACTATGTTCTACAGGTAAAGGCTCACTTCCCAGCATGCACAGCTTCAGGTCCTGGTACAGCCCAGTGCTTTTAGCTAATGCCAGCATAGGCTGACTTCCGTCAACTCCCACAAAACGCCCAAATCCAAGACTCTTCAGCTGAACATACACAGAATAGTTAATGTAAATGTAACCTTCCCAACTATTTCAATCTTTCATGGCTGTGTACCGGATGGTCCCAGGTATAACCCCTGTTTATTTGGGTGGGTGTTTAAAAGAAAGATCTCCAGAGCACACCACACAGTGGGACCAAAATATTCTAATTCAATAAATGTCTAAGCATATACTGTACCACTACAGCACATTTTGGCCCTAAATTGATGTGTTGTTTCCTTCCCATAAAATGTCACTCCATATTCTGACAGATAAAACACTTTTAAAGACTAATTAATGTAGTCTATACACTGTAGTTGTAGTTGATTAACTACCCTGTAGTTGTAGTTGGTTAAGGCTGCTGCCATGTACATAGATCACTGTTCCAGCCTCAGTGTTGTGGAGGTCCCGCTCCCACAGTTTTCCTAATGCCTCTACCCCTTAGTCACCCACTTTCACTAACATGTTTCCTGTTTAAAGGACTATGGGCAAAATGACTATAGGCATGAAAAAGTTAGTAAAAACAACTCCAAGGACTGCTTTATAGAATAAAGAATGATCACAGTGCACACATATGATTTTCATAACTCTTTGGATACATACAGACAAAATATGTATTTGTTAACAATTATGATGATGTTGTACTTTTACCTGTTTAGCCACTAGCCCCGTGCCACAAGCTATGTCCAGTACCACTGCTGAGGGTCGGTCTCCAGTAAAATGAGGGGACAGTGTTTTTGCTGCAAAAGATGGCGCATGGTACTCCAACACCGACACATCCTAAGATAGGCATACTATTATTTATGTATGGCAGATAAAGTACAAATAACTATTTCAGTCATGATGCAGGTCTCACCTGGTCGTAGTTCTCTGCCCATTTATCATAAAAGTTTATCTTTGCTTCAGCAGAAGTATCTTCATGTGCAGACAAGATAACTGCTTTCACCCGGTCAAACTCCTTGGTGGATTCCATAAGAAACTAGGGGAACGATATGGTAGCCAGAAATTTGCACAATCAAAAACAAGAAATACAACTAATTTACTTTGAACACAACATTACCCACAAATTCAGTCAAAACTTATCGGGAAGGTCTGTGGTTCAAATCCCAGCTCCCGCAAGTACAGGGTTTTGTGTCCTTGGGCAAGACACGTCACTTGCCTTGCCAATGAATGTGGTGTGTGAGATTGAGTGGTTGGTGATAGTCGGAGGTGCAGATGACGCAGCCTCCTTTTGGCTACAAAAGTAGTTTACCACAAGTAACAAGTTATTGAATGAACATTCACTACAGTGTAGCGCGATGAAAAACTCAGGATCGTAAACATGCAATACAAATGTAAGCCATTATCAATATTAATATCATCAAATCAATCAGATTTTTTTTTAAACAACCCTTAGAAAACAGAACCAACGTTAAACCATAAACCTGTAAACTGTAAACAAGGAAGTGCTCTCGACACTACAAAATCAAATATGTTCGCCCTCAGTTTTGCCTGTCAGGAAAATCTACCAACATATCAATATGTTCCCAGGGTAAAACGTTTATGTATATTAATAATAGTTGATAATATTTGATAATTCAATTCAATATTAATAATATTTGATAATTCAAAGGTTCACAATTTAACGACAGTGCTGTTTGCGTATTTATACATATGTATTGTTTCTGGCGCACGCGCAGTGAAGTTATCCTGCATCTCTCCCAATTCCCAAAACAATCCTGAAAAGCTAAAGCTAGTTAGCTTTAAACTCCTCCAGAAGTGCGTATCACGTTTTGCGTTTAATTTATTTGTTGTATTTATTCACACCATGGGTACTTCTAAAAAGTTCCCTCGCTCTCATAACTTTTTGTGGTCCATTTTTGTGTCATGAAAAGTTTCCCGAAACATCTGTTAGCTTAGCATCGTTCCCAACAACGAAAAGAAGCCCACTGAACTGTGGACGACAGAAAGTCATATTCTGAGTTATTCACAGGTAACTGCACTCATAAATCTGTGTAGCCCGTAGCTTATTCTCGCTAAATAGTTATCTGATAAAGTATATAAAACCACGACTAGACAGCATCATTTAGCTACATAATGTATAAGTGGTCTCTACTTAGTTCTCTTTCTTCCATTTATCAGCACTTCCAAAATCATGTCTATCCTGGGGTTAAAGAAGAAACAGCCGAAGACTTTTAAAGTCAAAGTTGTTACAATGGACGCTGAGATGGAGTTCAGCTGTGAGGTAATACACTATATACCACATTTATTTAAACATAATTGATGGTTGTTTAAAAGTGATATTTTTGGGATATTTACATCTAGATATTGATTGAGGTTTTCCACTGTTCTGTTTATTCAATAAATACCCAAGTTTGTTTGCTTCAAATATTTTATTTCAAAAACAGAAAATCCAAATGATTAATAATCCCTTATATTATTGTAGGTGAAATGGAAAGGTAAGGATCTGTTTGACTTGGTTTGTCGCACGGTCGGCTTGAGAGAGACGTGGTTCTTTGGACTCAGATACACGGTGAAAGACACGTACGCTTGGCTGAAACCGGACAAAAGAGTAGGTATTCTTCATAACTGTTGGGGGTTATTCTATTGAGAAGAAAAAGTGTATACAATGTTTTATTCATTCTTATAGGTCTTGGATCAGGAAGTTCCCAAAGACTCTCCAATTACGTTTCATTTTCTGGCAAAATTCTTTCCGGAAAAAGTTGAAGAAGAATTGGTCCAAGAAATTACACAGCATCTTTTCTTCTTACAGGTAACACTAGTCTTATTGGGCTTTGTCCTGTGTATATATAATGCATTTGAAACGGTTGGCTGGTCTTTTATAATCTGTAAAAGATGCCCTCCAATTTTCTCTGCTCAGGTCAAAAAACAGATATTGGAAGAAGAGATATTATGTTCCCCAGAAGCCTCTGTTTTACTCGCGTCATATGCTGTTCAAGCCAAGGTGAAAAAGACTCTTTTTGTTTATACGCTTTTAAGATTTACTCACCAATAGTGATTCAGTTTTAGGCCAGTTTAATCTCTTTTGTGCTTTTGAACAGCATAAGTTTTTACAGTGGTTGATGAGAAGGTGTAATAAACATTTTTTTATATAAACAATTACAACCAGAAACTAAACCAACATTGGGTCTCAAAGTGACCTCAACAGAGAATCACTACTTAATCAGAAATGCAATAATCAATTAGAGATTTAATGTCTATTTTCTAAATTTATTTCCACAGTATGGAGATTATGACCCCAACTTTCACAAACCTGGTTTTCTGGCTCAGGACGAGCTTCTTCCAAAAAGGGTGAGTTCTTGTCCTTGTGGTATATGTATATACATACACACACACACGCACGCACACTAGGATAATGTATGTAACACACGGTGTGTCTGTGTGGTGCTCAGGTGTTGATGCAGTATCAGATGACAGCTGACATGTGGGAAGAGAAGATCACAGCTTGGTATGCAGAGCACAGGGGCATCGCCAGGTATCGCTCACATTATTATATTTCCCCACAGCTCAGTGTGATAAAAGGATATCAACGTCATTTTGAAGCTCATGATCTTAGCATGTCAAAATCCTCCTCTCTTCAAGGACAATTGCATTGTTTCCTGAATTATAAGGTCTAGTCTGGTTCACACATAACTGTGTATATTAATATATTAACAATAAGTTTAATTGTGGTTCTTCTCTGGCACATGGACTGCCTTAAAATTATAGTGTTAATTCTGAACATGGTGCTTTTGCGATTACTAATTTAGATTTGGTTCTTTCCCAAGCTGAGCATCATCTACAGATTTTTCAATATACAGTGATTCATTAGTAAACTTATAAACAAAGAGAGTCTTCTCCCCTTGTCTTGAACTGCATGTGAGGATTCTGAGAAACATAATCTCTTTTTCCGATATATGTTTTTCCGACTTTTAACAGAGAAAATTGATAAGGCCGCAATTTCACAGTAAAAACAAAGTTAGTCCAGAACTTCAGCTGCTCAAATAAACAAATACACTAAACTAAGCCTGGATCAATATTGTTCTTTTCAAAGTGAAATTTATGGTGGCATATGCTCATAACCATAACTGCTGGTCCATGCTCTCCTTGATGCTTGCAACACCGTGCCCTGATTTTAAATGCAGAGTATTCCTGTAAAGCTGTCGCAATGACGTTCTCTGTCCTTTATCATGTATGCCAGAGGTCACTAAACGGCGGACCTCGGTCCGGATCCGGACCCATGCGCCAGCCCATCCGGACCCGAACCTTGGATCCAAACTTTGGACCCGACCCTGAATCCCCTCAGACGAGCGGCTGCGTGTGTGCCCTCTCTCCCTCTCTCTCTCCCTCTCCCTCTCTGACTGCAGAGCGGTAAACTACAGCCCAGATGAATAGAAAGAGAAAGTCCTACATCTTAGCTCCATGATACTTTTAACATTTTTAGAAATGGTTTCGGAATGACTGAAATACGGCTCGCTAAAAAAAAAAAAAAAAGCGGAGGACGCCTTAATTAAATATGCACGTGCGATCGTAATGTGCAAATAACGCGGCTGTTTCCCGATCAGCAGCGGTGAGCAGGACTAAACCTGTACTAAGGAGTGCTTAGTGTGTTGAACTGAGCAAAGGAGAAACACATCACTGTCAGATATTATGTGCACATATTGTATAATAGAGGCTATGCATTCTGCTTTTAAAGAGCCAAAACTTATTTTTAGAGCAAAAAAAAAAGGGGTCACTTAATTGTATTATTTTCAAATCAAAGTAATAGATTTAATAAAGTCTTAAAAATCCCCATATAACCGTGAATTAACCCCGTATGTTCCGGACCTTTGCTTGACAATTTGTTTTCATTTCGGACATTTGTGAAATTTAATTCGTGACCCCGATGTATGCTGTACCTGCAGAGACGAGGCGGAGATGGAGTATCTAAAGATTGCACAGGACCTTGAGATGTATGGTGTCAGCTACTTTGCAATAACTGTGAGTGCAAACACCTGTGACCCATTTCAACAACTCGTATATCTTATTGAAGATTGTATGATAAAAAAAATACAGTATTTTCTGTGCAATGCAAAGAAAATTTCATGTATAACATTTAGTTTTTGTTCTAACAGCAAAACAAAAGGGACACAGACCTGTTGCTGGGAGTGGATGCCCAGGGTCTTCACATCTACAGCCCCAACAGCAAACTCAACCCAAACAAGTCTTTCCCTTGGAGCGGAATCCGTAATATCTCCTACAGCGAGAAAGAGGTGAACATTAATATGCCCTACTTTTTATTCCCTATTTTACAACAGTCTGCTCTGTTAACATGTAACCTTTACTACAGTTCACTATCAAGCCTCTAGACAAGAAGAAAGATGTTTTTAAGTTCTATTCGTCTCAGTTGCGGGTCAACAAACTGGTTAGTAGTTTTCAGAATACCATCAACATTAACTAGAACATTAAACCAAATTTCTTCTGTTTTAGATCTTACAGTTGTGCATCGGCAACCACGACTTGTTTATGAGGAGAAGGAAGGTGGACTCTATTGAGGTGCAGCAGATGAAGGCTCAAGCCAAAGAGGAGAAGGCTCGGAAAAAGGCAAAGTTTAAAGCTTTAACTTCTCCCCTGAACCTCTTACTTGAGACTTTCAGTATCAGAGTTATTGTCATACATATATTCAATGTGTGCAATTTACTCAGTACAACTGAAGACAAACAGCACATTTAAATACAGTATGAATAATAGATTTATTTATTTTGCTTGTCTAGTTCTTCATAGAATATATCTTTGTTTCTAACCACGCACAAAACAAAACATGCTTTACTTTACTGGGTAATACAGCCATGTAAGTTTTGGATTGTTTTTTAGAAAAAGTAAAGTTGAATATTAACAGTAATAGTGACGGGGAACCGTTGAGGACCCTTGTTGTGACATGTTATATTTCTTCCCCTCTCAGATGGAGCGTCAAATCTTGGCTCGAGAAAAGCAGATGAGAGAGGAAGCTGAGAGAGCGAAGGAGGAAATGGAGCGGAGACTCTTCCAGCTGCAGGACGAGGCCCGACTCGCCAACGAGGCTCTGGTGAGAGTTTTCCCTTTATGGCTTATGTTGTTAAGGTCTTAGTTCTGACATACACCCAAGTCAAAAGCAATATTTTGCATCTCCAAATTACAAAAATTAGTAATAACAATAGAGGTATTTTACAGCTTGGGATATTTGTTTAAGCTACAGCAGGTATCTGTTTTAATGGTGGTTATGTTTAGTTGTTGTTGATAACATACATTTTGAAATCCTAGGAAATGTTATTTAAAGGATCTGTATCATGCTATTTTGGCCATTCCAAAGTAAACTATAGGCATTTATATGATATATTGAACCTCTACCACTATGGAGTACTAATTTTTGAAAGAAAAATATGTTTTTTCTGGGGGTATTTTTCAAACCCAGAAGACAAGACGCTTCGATTTAGTTAACTCCGCCCCTCTCTCCTTTCATGCAACATTTGCAGTATTAGAAATAGAAATATTGCTGCAAAAAGTGAAGTTACTTCACATAATGCAGTTATAAGGAGTTGACATGTGCAACACAGTTTCATAAATGGTTAACACACACGCTAACACACACGATAACACGCATTTTGATTTACTCACCGCTCAGCCTCGGGTGTTTACGTTATAGGACTTGTGTTGGTTATAAAAGTGAATCCACTTTGATTCTGGCCAAGGTTCACCAAGCATCCATCAGGTTGGTTGATATAGTCGCTGAAAACCGGAAAGAAATTCCAACTTCTGGCGAGTGCACTCTTCTTTAGGAAGGTTGAATAGTCCTGTTCCTCTTGTAGCCAAACGCGGGAAAAAAAAAGAACTGGTGGTGTCCAGAGTAGGAAAGAGCTCCTCCTTCACAAACGAGACTTATGTTCGGATCCTCCGGGGGTGCGTTTGTTTACTCTCCCGGGATCGCACAGACGCGTCGGGGACTTCCTTTAAAAATTTTTTTTTAATTAATTCATTTTTATTTATTTATTACTTACAACAGAAATAATGAAAAGCTGTTTTATAAATTAAAATCAGGCCGTAAGGCATTACATTACAGACGTCTGGCCCTTCCTGTTTGACACTATGATGTAAAATACGTCAGGGTGTCACAATTCAGTCGTTTACCAGGAGAACTGCGTGAATGAAGCTAAAAACCGCTCTGGGGGTGTTTTTGAGAAGGAAATAGCATAACAACGTGGTTAAAAGCTCCAATAAGCCGATTTTGCATGATAATACCACCTTTAAGTGAATCAATGCTGTTTAATTTTGCTCCCTTTTAGCTGCGTTCTGAGGAAACGGCAGATCTTCTGGCAGAGAAGGCCCAGATTGCAGAGGAGGAGGCGAAACTGTTGGCCCACAAAGCTGCGGAGGCCGAGCAGGAGCGACAGCGGCTGGAGGTGACTGCAATGAAGACCAAAGAGGAGAAGAGGCTGATGGAGCAGAAGATGAGAGAGGCTGAACAGCTGGCCGTCAAACTGGTGGAGCAGTCTGAGAGGAGGTCAGTACAAAGAAGTGGATCAGACAATATTAAAGATATAAAATAATATTTGGTTCTTTACAATATTTGACTGTTATCTCCTAAATGTATAGATTATTGCAGTGACATGGCAAAAAGACTTGGTATAATGCTGTAGTATAGCCAACATTAGTGTTATGTGTGGTATCTTGTTCTTACCTCCTTGTGTTTAGAAATGTTACAATGTTGATTTCACCTGGGAAACATGCATTGAATCAAAAAGCATTCTACTAGATTTTTTTGCTTATTTCCATTTAATGATGGATTATTTTGAGATTTATTTAAAGAAGAGCTAAGTAAGTAACTAAGTAAGTTAATGGGATGATTGGTGGGGTCTTTCATCTCCCCCTGGTGTCTCTGGCCAGAAAACCAGGTATTGCTTTAGATTAAGGTGTTCTCATTAAGTATTATTAAGCATTAGTAATCACTTTAGGGTAAGGGTTAAGTTTAGGGTTGGCTATGAATAAGCGTATTATTAATGGCCTATTAGTATGTTAACAGATAAAAGTATAATAAGCAGTGTGTTAATACTTTACAAGCATATTAATAATGCTTATTAGTACCTTATTAATACTTAATGAGCACACCTTAATATAAAGCGTTACCGAAAACCACCATTTCAACTTTCCCTGCCACCGAGGCGGCGGCCCCAATACACACTAATGGAATCACAAAGAAGAAGCTAACAGGCTAACGGGCAAAGCTAACTGCGGGCTAGCGCCACTTAAACAGTATTTTGCAGCCAAGTTTGAGTGAAAAAAATTATCCCCATTGTGTAATTGGATGTACAATATCCCTCTCTTCCTTTGTCTGTTCTGTCGGCGTAGTATTTACTCTCACGGACAATTAATGAGTAAAAAAACGCAACATGCTACGACACCTGCAGTGGCGCTTATGGCCTCTAGGGGCATGAGTTACTTAGTTCTTCTTTAACTGGACAACGTATAAATATATTAAGCTCCGGTGTATCGCGTGTTGGTTCCCTAAAGCAGTTGTTCCCAGCCTTTTTTTTTTTCTTGAAGGCTTACCAAATAAACGCATCAAATCACAGAAATATGAATAAATTATCAGAAAAATGTCTTCTGCACCGGTACTCCTTTTCCAGTCATATCTGTTGGCTAATTACTGCGCTAAAGGATAATTTTATACGGTATTCTTCAGTATCTTGTGCCTTTTATTTTGATGGATTACAGTCAGTGGCACTTAGGGAGAGGTAAATAGGGCTCACCTATTGCTTCTCAATAGGAGAGAACCGCATGCCCTGCTCTTCCACCTCCACTTACTGATTAATGACCTGCTAAATCCAATCTAGTTTAAAAATCACACTGCTGATAAAACACCATTACTTCAACTTGCTCTTGTGAGGTCCACTGGTTAATGCCTTTTTTATTAATCTCCTGCTGTGCCCCATTAGCGGTGGAGCCACTAAAGTTGTGTTGTTTTTTTTAGGTTAAAAGAGGCTGATCATCTAAAACAGGATCTGACCGAAGCCAAGGATGCTGAGCGCCGAGCCAAACAGAAGCTGCTGGATATCACCAAAACGACTTACCCAGTACGTGATGGAGAGGCCTGTCTCTGTGCCCTTTGTTACGCCCTTTTAAACTTGGTGTAATTACAGCTAGTTAAAGTCACACTTTGTAACATTCCGCCCAGTTAATCAAATAAAATACAAGCATTCATTTTATTACAGGTGTTTTTGTTGGTGAAAAAATCTGTGCTTTTACTGCCAACAGACTGAACTCGTAACTTTGGATCCCACAAATTTTAGTATCACCTTATTAGACACTGTTTTTGAATATAAAATGTTCTGCATTGCTGCCCCGTTCATTAGATAAGATTTCGTCCATTATCCTCGGTGAATTTGGAAGGTAGTTCTTGTTTATTTATGCTGCGAGTGTCGCCAGCAGCAAGTCCCACTGGTTCAACAGAGACTTTAGTGTTCGTGAGTTGTTGTTTTATGTAAATCTTACTTCTCCCCACAAAACACAAGTCAGTCTGGACTCTGATAATATTTTGTGTGTGTTATATATTCTTTACTTGATACTGTCCCATCAACTTTGGACTTTATTTGGAGTACACCATGGACAGTGGAATATGAATGTGGACATGTCATTCAAGGGTTATTTGAGAGAAATAACCCTTTTTATGTTTTTAGCTCATAGCGGCTTACTCCGCACCTCCAGCTCCTCCACCAGAAGCATCCAACATTTCCTACGACTCCACCTCCATGCGTCTGGACTTTAAAGACCCCGACATGAAGAGGCTGTCCATGGAGATCGAGAGGGAGAGGTGAGGGAGATCACAGGAACTCAAAAGACAGAAACATGACAAATAAAATGCATAGATGTCAGTGTTTACATGCATGTTACTGGAGATACTATTACAGTACATGAGCTACATGAGTGTTACACAGCGGTTATTATCGCCGCAACTGCATCGTTAAAACTCTCACAAACAAATGCACACAGACACTGGTGGCATTACAGATGAGTTCACTCCCTGTGGGGACAATAAAGTCAATCCTTGGTTGCCCCATGATAGTCTTCATACCAGCACTGATCATCTGGTAACACAGACAAACGCATAACAAAAATGCACGTATGAGAAGCACAACTATGACGTTTCCTTAGCATGGATATACTGAATAGATTGTACTTGTCAAACACAATATTCACACTTACAGGCTTTAGGAAAACTACTTGATAAAATGAAAGAGATACATTTGGTTGCGTTACAGGCTTGAGTACATGGAGAAGAGTAAGCACCTCCAGGACCAGCTGAAGGAGCTGAAGACAGAGATTGAGTCCTTGAAGCTGGAGGAACAGCAGCAGCAGGCCGGCCACTTCACCCACCACTCAGAGCCCCGTGGTTACCTCCCCGAGCCCGTCTACGTACCTCACAGCAACGTACGTACGGAGAGTTTGTTTGTGAAACAAACTTAATTGCGAAGCCCATACTCAACTATAGACTGTAATTAACCAATTCTTCAATACGTCTTTCTTCTTTAAGTTATTTGTCAAGTTGAAGAATGAGTACTTGTTGTTGTGGATGTGAATTTTTTTTCTTGTATCTTCTTTTCATTTTTATTTTTTGAACCCCACGTGAAAGATACAGAGCTCTATCGTAGGCTTGAAATGAACTATAGTTGAGGTGGATCCTAGGAGTGTAGCTTTCAGCCTTATTTTACATTTGTATCAACTTTATAATGTGTATTCTAACCTAGTAACGTTGTTATCGACTTGTTTTGTCTTGTAGAGAAACTCTGCGTACATGTCACAGATGGCCTTTTATGAAGAGGTGTGATTCAAAGACCTTCGACATCATGCGTAAAAACACAGCTTCTGCAACATACTGTGTTCAAAACGTGTGCTCGCAGAGACTTTTGTGCTTCACAGCTGTTGCACTAAAATGGACCTACTTCACCTCTACAGTGTGGAAAACAGTGCCAAGTATTAACTGTTGCCTTTGATGGTTGTTTTTGTTCTTGGTTTATGAGATAGCCCTGAAAGTGCCAGATTTCTGACAGATGCCTTATGAACCACACATTACTTTGGAAAGTTTGAATAAAGCTAATATTTAGTTAAAAAAAGATAACATTTTGCTTCAAAACAGTGTTTCAATGTAAAAAAGAAAGAAAGTGTATTTGACATTGTTACATTTTAAGACTTATTGTGTTGATTTGAAGTATTTATCTAGTAAAACTATAGATTTGCGGTGGCACACAGGGACTATTGAATTTCAGTATTTGCCCAAGTGTTTCAGTTTAAACTGATTGTAGTGCCTTTATAATTTCTATTAGCCATAAAGATACACTATGTATTGTGTCTTATACTAAAATGACATTGCCATTTCAGTTTTTTATAAATTTGTGCCTTAAATTGTAGTTTTTACCATTTTATATTCTTTTTAATGGTTAGTTTAAAGTCGCACTTCTCAGGGCCGTTTAGAGACAATCACTCCATAATGAACAGGAGAAACATTTGACTGACATTCTGCCTTTAAGTTTGATGCTGTTGATGTGATTCAGAGCTTAAAGTTCATCTTTATTGAATGTATTTACTTGAACATGTTACTAAGGCCTGTTACAACCTGCTCTGGTTTGTTGACTGAGCTTGATTAAGGACTGATGTTTTTTATTTTATTTTTTTAATTTTCAGTTAACTAATGAACAAGAGATGAGAAAGTCCAAGAGCTTAATTTTTCTTTTGCCTTAACTTCAACACTTGTAAAGGGCCGCTGTTATAAATATCATTGTGGACTTCTTTCTAAATATTTTAATATTGTTTTATGGGGATTCCCATGTTTATTGCCTTATTTCCAGCTTCTGTTTTTTGGCTATAAGATGTAACCTGTTGAAATACATCAGTCAGTTAACACTAGTCATTTGTGTTGTGTTTTCTTTGCAAACATTTGGAGTTAGTTATTGTCTTCTTGTTGACAAAAACAATCAGGAAACGCAGCTGGTCTCATCTCTACACGTGTCCTATGGGCCTTGATTCAGCCATGATGTGCTGAAAATAGCTGCTGACCTTCAGAATGAGACACTGCTTTTATGAATGGCCTCGCTGTGAAACCTGCCCTCTGGTGGACACAGTCCAGAGTACATCTCATCGCCTGCATGTTACACTTTGTATAACACATGAGCTGCACACTTTGTCCATTTAGGGATGGCTGTCGGTTCTTGGGTTGGTGTTTGATGAGGAAGTGGTAAATTTGTAAAGTCTAGAAACGTATGCACTCAATTAGATGTTCATTCATTAGAAAAATACTTACAAACTGCTTTTTCTGCTGAACCATAGATGTTTTTACTAAAGGCAAAATATACAAAGCTGAACTTCATTGGTGCTTAAGCTGATTCACCAGTTCCATCTGCTGCTTGACATCTTGTAGCTGCATTTTGTAATAACACCAAGTTATGTGATACAAGTTCAATATATAATACAGTTTCCACTACTTTGTGTAATAAAACCACATTTTGTGATACATTTTTAATGTTGCATTAACATGATATGATGTGATAAAATGTGTGGTAACATTTATGACGACTGCACTATTAAAGCATTATACTTATTTAAAATTTCAAAAACAGGTACAAAGCTTTGCTTATCATTTGTTAATCATTTATAAGCTGCTAAATAGTGATTTCTGACTTCTCCCTAAACCTAAACCACGGATGGTTTCCATTGTCACTTTTTTAATTTAACCAGCAAAGTCCCACTGAGATTAGTAATCTCTTTGTGAGGGCTATTGCTATTGTGATATTTGGCTCTACAAAATTAAATGTATGTAAAAACAAATGAATATGACCTTTACAAAACAAAATAAATTACTGAAGAAAAGCAACTTGATGATAAACTTATTTAGTGTGTCGTTTCCATGATACTTTCCCCCATAGATCAAATCTGAAACAAATCATTAGTTTATCCTCAGAAGTAACTTTTTTTCTTTTCAATAGTCCCTATAGCTGACATTTCTCTGGTGTTTCCATATAACGCTATAGAGGGCAGATAAGATTTATTGAGCTCAAATTGCTTTTTTCCTCTTTCTCTTTTGTTTTGAGAACATTATGTATGAAACCATAAGCTACAGTTTCCCGAAGTGATAAGCAACCAAACTTTCCCCTTATATTAAATAATAACAGATTCAAAACCGTCCCAATAAAGATACTGTCCCAAGATTTCCAAAACCTAAAAAGAGGCGAGAGGCATTAAGTGGGTGCCAAAGACCCATCACAGCGGGACGTCCGGCTCACAAAATGTCAGATTTGAGGAAATGAGATGGATTCGGTTCATTTTAGCCTGAGGAGGAAAGGTTTCTCTTTCAATAGCCCAAGATAGTGTGCCCCATCTGTTATAGCTGCAGCCTGTCCCGTGGCGTTTGGGACATAGAACCATTGTAACGGCAGAAATGGGGCACTGGGACATGGAGAATCTGAATTGCATTATATTTTTTTTTTTTCATTCTTTCAAATGGGCCACAAAGACATCATGAAGTGAAATCACGCTCTGCGCACAGAGGGGAAGAAGAGAATGGGCCTTTCAACGGTGTTCTGCAGTGAAGGCATTTAAAGGAGCGAGATAATTGGATGCTGGAGGGTCGTCTGAGCAAAAAGCAGGAATTTAAAACCATTTTATTTCCAAACGTGCACAGGAATGAGGGGGTGATTCAGGTGCGAAGGGGCTGATGGCGCAGTGGTGAATGTTGCCATTTCTTTCTTTAGAAAACAAATCTTGCGAACGCTGAGAGAAAACAAAACTATACATCTGGGTGGTGCACTGTTTATTTTTCACTTTATTGTCTTTCCATCTGGATGATATTTACATACGTTTTGAGAACAACACTTAAATCACTTTGATATATTAGAAGATGTGGTCATATATCATGGAAACATTAATCAGGGACAGCAGTAAGAGTCAGCAGTTCGTGATATTGAGCTTTTATTATGTTTCAGTAATGCCAGGCTTGACCATTTTCATCAGAACATTAACAGAATTACATTTAAGATATTGCAAACCATTCCACCCAGTTTCCCCTGTTTTTACATTTTCGTTATGAATATTAATTGGACATAGACACAAGATATGGCACACAAAGACGTGGGAATTTCCATTACTGCCATTCAGTTTCCACCAACAATGATCCATCGAACACGCACCCTCAGTCCGTTTGTTCTGGAGCCCATAAGCTGAGAGTGAATATTGATCTCTCTTTTGTCCTTTTTAATTCTAAAGTCCATTCCTTTACAGTAGAGTAGAGAGGCTCGAATGCGTTTTCCGTGGCACTCTGGCCTCTCCCTAAACAATGTTTGCGCCACACATTCGAGAGCTGCATTGTGACTGGGATATAGCACTCGGATTATAGGCTGGCACCAGGGGATCCGCGCTCCAAATGGCTTCTTCTCAGATATTGATCCGCTCCTCAGTTATTCTGACCCACAGCATATGAAAGCCCGGCGGTTCCTCTGCGTGCTCTGGTCAAAGGTTGGCGAGGCATGAATGAATTTGTGAGAGCAACAGAGTGTAATCCTCTGACCTGCTGTAGCGCAGAGAAAGAGCAGCCGACAATAGTGAAACAATCTCCATTCACTCCGAGGCTAAAGCCGCACCGTATCACTGCAATTTCATTCACACTGCATTTAGATTCTGACAGGAACGTGTGAGAGAGGTCTGTGACAAAGGTTCTTCAATGGCCTAAATGTGCCGCCTGATTTTAGACACATTTAGCAGTTAAACGATTTGGACAACAATAAGAGCCCTTCGCCAGCACTGATGGCAGTCAGGCCTGGCGCAAGGGCTCATAATCCAATGGGTCTGTGTGGAACTACTTCTATCAACGCCGCCACTGATGCACAAACTGGTCCACTCGGGGCTCAACACGTTACCGACTGCTGGACTTTTGTAACGGGGAGAGCGCATTCAATATTTGTCAGGAGCAACACCTCCAAGGGTATGTGCTGTTTACTCTGCTGACCCATGACACGACCGCGATGCACAGCTCAAACATCTTCATCACGTTTGTGGATGACACGAAAATGATGGATCTCATCAGCAACAGAGACAGGAGTTAGAGTGCACTGGCCATAAAGGATTTGATGTTTGAAACTGAATAGAAAATATTCAGGCTGTTTGGCAACCACATCCGGTACTGTTTATAATCAACACCTGTACTAGTACTGTGCCAGCACCAAACCCAGGTAAACTAAGAGTTATGCACAAAATATATATATATATATATAAAAAAAAAGATATATCAGTATTTTGGGAACAATCAAGCAATATTCTGCAGTATTTTTTCACAGTTCATCAAAAATGTGAATGTAAATTACCTAGTTCAGGTTAAAGAGGGGGTATTATGCTTTTTTCAATCACATAGCACCAGTCTATAGCATACTACAATGATGACGTAACCTTCTGTTGGTCTGTATATGCAGTAAATTAAAATAACTGCCTTGAATAAAATTGCTCTCTCAAATGGCTGTACTGAACGTCTTGAAATAGGCCTCTGTCTCTTTAAGAAGCTTTCCGACACGCCCCCTTCAGCACACTGCTGTGGCATCTAAACAACACTAATGTGCGGGAGGGGGCTCTGCTGAGCTGAGGAGCAGTGGTTGGTGGCTTGGCTGGTGACAAAAGGTCCAGAGGCGTCTCCAGGAGGTGGGGGCGTTCCTAGGAGGACTGAGGCATAGCTACACCTAAAATGGCTGCCGTCTAAGTTTTACTGATTACTCAAAAATATGTGAATGAGCCAAGGCAACACTCCAGGCATGTGTTTAATGAGGGAATGACATAATAACATGATATAAAGCTTGAAAAAGTCGATTTTACATAATAATAAGAGAATTAGCCTATACAAAAATATAACTTAAAGATAGCGGTTTTGCCACTATATTGTGAGTTTCTTGTCATGGACGCTACGCACTGTATTGTCATTTTGCACATCATGTGACAATTGTTCGTTGATGATATCCAAGGCCCACCTCTAACTGCATGAGGAAAGACGTCAGATGGAGAACCTTTTAAAAGCGAAACGCCAAGTCCGTTTATATAAATGTGAAGCCATGTCTTATTAAGAGCACTGTACCGCAGCACAGATCGATCCCCGTCCCATAGGTGCTGTGCCATATTGATCGGTGAAAGGCCATACGAGTCTAACGGGTTTTACCGACACATAATACCTGCTCTACTCCAGTTTGTCAACACACGACACTGTCCATTCAGTTCTGGAGAGATTGAACCAATGCGGTTTTGACACAGGCCGATTCATCAACACAAGCTTTAAAGCAAAACACACGTTTCCAAAGCAGCCGGCGGGTTTGCCTCGGCGGTCAGAAAACACACTTCACAAGGCGCTCTTAACAGTTCATTTGGGAATACAATCTCTTCCCACAAATTAAAGGACAATTGAAAAGGCTCAGTGGCATAAGAGGATCGACTTAGACCTGCACTGAAAGCAACTGTGGAAGGGATCAATATGAGACAAGTTGAAGGTAAGACGTAGGATTTTTCTTATAGCTAATCCCCCCACCTATCCCCAATCATGTTAAGATGTGATTTATGCATTTCATGGTATACTGCTATATCCACAATCATTTTATTTCCATGCAGCATAAGTCTAACCAGGTTGACTTGAATCCCACTTGGTAATGAGCGAATGTGTTTGTTTTGTTTTTACTGTGTGATTGGGATGGTCACACAGGGCATGACATTAATACAAGCCAAACACGGTGTGGTTTTGTTTTGGTTGGTGTATTTCTTCTGCATTTTCTTTTTTCAAACTCTCTTTAATCACTGGGAAATTACCCCAAAACGTTACAGCATATGAAAATGAGGCTGTAGTAAAAAAAACACACATACATGGCTAATAACATTCGAAAAAGACAAGCCAGAAAAATAAGTTGATGTAAAGCCGTGCTCACATAGGACATTTGTTGCGCGAGGAGACCAATCAATCAACAATCAACCAAAGTTGTAATGCGCGTTTGAGTGTCTCGAACCGTGCATAAGACTATATGAATGCATTATGTGTATAGTCATGTTTTTATTGCCTGTATCCTCACAACTCCAAAAATGTTGCCAAAAAGATGAATGGGTGCTGTTTATGTGTGAGCTCCGACTGTACATTCAACACAAGCACCCACGCCTCATGACATGTATATACAGTATGGCCAGTTTTCACAAGGACACAGAAGCACCAGTGTGACGTCACATGCAAATACTCAGAAGTCTGTGAAGAAAACGGGGTTCATTTCATTCACAAACCCATCACATTTGTCTCCTTGTTTGTAAAGACCAAGGTCACATGGGCTGCTCTAATCTGTCAGATCTGCCACAGCGCACAAGGCAAGAACAAATGTCCTCACAATACCATTTATATCTACACTGAAATTCCAGTAGGATTCTTGGTATTGCTTTAGATTAAGGTGAGCACACTTTAATCTAAAGCAATACCAAGAATCCTACTGGAATTTCAGTAAGCGTTAGTAATCTTTTAGAGTTAGGATTGGGTTAGGGAAGGCTATGAATGAGCATGTTATTCTTGGCCTGTTAGCATGGTAGTTGATAACAATATAATAATCAGCCTATTAATATCTTTATTAGCATATTATTAATGGCCTACTAGTATATTAATAGATAAAAGTATAATATTATGAATGGCCTATTAATTACTAATAATTATTAATACCTTTAATATAAAGTGTTGTTCTTTTATTGGTTAAAATCAAGACTGGTAATAATCCTTTTATTCCTGCTAAATAAAATTCCTTGGATTAAAGACTTTTTGTTGTGATTCTGCTGCTCCCTCTTTATGAGCGGTAACTACAGTAAACCAGCCTCGAGCTAGTTTGGGACATTTTATGAAAGATGACTTTCTGTTGTAACCATTATTGTGACTGTAATGAGCAATGGGGGTTGAAGAAGAAAAAACAAAAACATCTCCACCTATGCTTTTTTTATGGGGGAACATTAATATGTCATGATTAAAAGCTCATAAAGACTGAATATTGACTGTTTGTGATGTTATGCCTGATCGGGCTGGCTTCAGCAAACCTACAGTGTGTTCTTGTCATAACCACTATCGCTAAATTTGAACCGTTCTTCATCCATTGTTTATCTTTGTGCGTTCTCTTGCTGCACTGGGAATAGGCGAGAGACGGAGACGCTTTCATTTGGCTTCACACGGGCCTTGATCGAAGTATTTTGGTGCAACTTGTAAAGAAAGAGTCTTCTTTAGCTGATAAACTTTGTCAATGAGATGCAAATCCATGCAGCGGAGTGAAGGGAAAAGCCAACTCACTCAGGCAGACATTAAAGCCAAGTTACTTCTTCAAACGGCGAGGCCCTTAGCGGAGACATGGAGCGGTAAAAACTGGCTTTCTTTCTCCATCAGTCACTCAGCAATTCAGGGGCATGACGTGGAGGAGCGAAGCTGGGAAATCCTGAGCATAAATTGAATCAAGCTCATCAAGGCAATATCAAATGCAATCTTCATGCATTAGAGCTATCCTATAATACGGCTTCTAACACCGAGGGAAGGAGGAAGAAAAGGTGGAAGTTATGGCAATTGAATAAACATTTCCCTAATGCTTTTGAAATTGATTTTTTTTCTCCATTGGAAATTTATAATTACGATAAATGGCTCCAATATGCAAACCTTTATTTAATGAAATACTATAATGATGATAGTTTAGGGATTTAAGCTGCCACACATGCACCGGACACTGCCTTGCTCAGTGGCTTCAGACTGATTCCTGACTCTGACACCCTCCGTATTATACTGTCCTATCTACCTAAGAAACCTTTAATCATTTACAATATTGCATGTGTTTATTCAATAAGTCCATACAGCAATACTATTTCTCTCCTGATGGCCAAAGTACTTGAGTAAATAGGGTCAAATATGACTTCAATACAAATAAAAATTGTTCAACAAGTATTTGATGTAGAGAGTAAAAAACAAATCTGTTAAATACATTTTGTGAACTCTGCGGAACAGCTCCTCGATGATGTCAAACCTTTTTCGTCGTGAGTCACTGACTGCACATTTGCACGCTGTCTTTGACTGCTCAGCCAAGTGCATCATATGGCCTTTAAATGAGATCAACTGCAGTGAAGTAGAAAGTATATCTTTCAAATGTGTTGAAGTAAAGGTTCTCAGCAGAAATACTTCTCAAATGGTAAATGGTCTCAGCTTGTATAGCGCTATTCTACCTTCATTAGGCCCAAAGCGCTTCACAGCAAGGACCCAGTCACCCATTCACACTCTCATTCATACACCAGTGTACGCAGACACTGGAGGCAAGGTGGGGGAAGTGACTTGCCCAAGGACACAATGACAGTGGGCACCTTCAAGAGCTAGGATTTGAACCCCGCTCTACCAACTGCACCTCCGTCACCCCTAAAGTGATGTACAAAAGCAAAACAACTACGCCTTGGCAGATCAAAGTGCTTTCCATCACACAAAATAGAAAAACGTCACCGTTACTCTCGTGTAGTCGATCACGTATGTTTCCTCCGGACATTGTGCTGTCTGTGGTCAAGGTCATCTCCCATGTGTCCGATGAGATATTGATCTGGGTGACAGAGTTTATCTGAGCACTTTCCCCATCGTCAATATATTAGATTATTCGGAGTCTCTTCACTTCTGGCTTCAGTTTTCGGAGTTTGTTGGATTCTCTCCCACTGCGTCTATTTGTGTGAGTGCAGCGGCACAGTCTGCAAATATGAGGAGATTGATTTTCATTTATGGACACAGGCTTTTGTTATGCAGCTCACTGTGACGCTGCCGTGTTTTCTGTGTGACAACAGATCAATACGACATGATCCCATCAAATCAGAGGACGCCACACACCCTCTCTGCCCCTCGGCCCTTGTCTCGGTGACGTCTACACACGTAATGTGTTCCTGGGCAAGACACCTCGACCTCACTAATATGGCCTTTGTATGACTGTCTTGTGTGAGTGTTTGGAGGTGGATGGGGCCCCGTTGTTTGAAGCAATTTCTTTGTCATTAACTTCCTAATCGCCTTGCTCAGCCTCGGACAATACGCAATTAACTAGAAACTTGAGTTTAGTAAACGGCAGGGGAGGCCTAATGGCATGTCTAACTCTTCCCCTAAGGAGTGGATGCATTGTGCAACTTCAGTATCAAAGCTTCTTGGATGAGAGGCGAAACGTCCAACGCTTAAAGCACCAAGTACAGGTGAAGGCTTAAGAAACTTTGTGTACGATAGAAAACCCTTGTGCGATTGAGACCTTCACTGATAAGACTGTGCAGATTTTGTGTCACTGAGCAAGGCACTCTACCCGCCTGTGTGAGTGTGTCAGTGCTCCTTTGTGGTTCTTGGTCGGTAATGGTATTGAAAGTCAACGTTCAATTGGCCTTAAGTTTCAGGTATTGTATCTAAAAGCTGATGTGTTTATTAGTAAGTCCTCATAAGAATAGAAAACCTGGTGTCGTGTGTGTGTGTCTGTGTGTTTTGGCCCGTCTTCCTAATTCCTCGGGCTGCTCGTAGGCTCTTCTGAGGTTTGGCAGCTCCTCGTGTTTGTGCTGTGTATTTATATTAAGCTGTGTGTGTGTCTGTCTAATGTGTGTCTGTCTGGAAGCTGAACAATGCAACACTCTCTCACACCTCTTCTGTCGTGGCCTACTTCCTGGTGGTCATGTGACACAGGCTGCTGTGGTGATTAAGTGGGAAGAGCTCAGGTCCAGCACGGCTAGGGGGCACTACAGGTCCCATGATGCCGAGGGGCACCTCTCTGTTTCGCGTTACCCTTGAGAGCACTGCTGTCAGTAATTAGCCAGCGTTGCCTCCGGTGAGTGTGTGTCTGACTTGTTTGTAAATCCACCGTGTAATATTCAGTCACTGAGTTTCCTATGAATCTTTACACAGATCTCATCAGTATGTTAAATTCACCATGGCAGGATTCTCCTCTGTACGCAGTTTGTAACAAAATTCAGCTCGAGTGAGTTTAAATTAACAATGAGGCTGTGAAGCCTAAAGTGCTCTGTGACAGCGCTCACAAGTTTAAGGTAGTTAGTTCCTGCAAATCTTTAGGGGATTCCTGCTCATCCTCTGCAGAGTGTTTTTATTCAACACACGCACAGCACTGTTGTCTCAGTCAGAACTAAGAGGTTCTGGGTTTGATTTTGGATTTGTGTGGAGCTTGCATGGTCTTTCCTCATAAAACATGATTGATCCTCCATCTTGGAGAAACATGAACCTGGGTCTTGATTGTTGCCCCTTAAGGAACATTTACAAAAGCAAGGAAGTAGTTCTTTTCATATATAAACATAAAGTAATATAAATGACAGTTAATACCCCCATCGTATGATACCTTTAATAATCTTTCTTTCTTTTTTCATACAAAAGAGAGTAGTACCTTACAGTTGTTATCACCCTAAAAGCACACTAAGAGGACTAAGGGTTGTCATTGTGGTCCAGTTAGTCTGTGGGGCGTTCAGGTGCACCTACCTTGTTACAGGGCAGTTAGCTGTCATGTTAATGGGAACAGCCATGTTCCATAAGTACGTCTTTGATCCATCTGTCCTTCTGCTGATGTGTTCTTAAATTACATGAGCACATTATAACATGAGCACTGGGAAAATCAGTCATGAGCGCAATTCTTATCTAAAGGATCTTGTTTGATCAACTGTTCATATTTTTGATTGAGGAATCTAAAAATCCGCCTAACTCAGGAATAATGGAGTGAGTTACGCCATTACATTTTTCTGTATGTCCTTTACATGAGGTAGAAATGATTGTGAAGCTACAGTGACTGACCAGAACTGGAAACAAACTCTCTGACATTACCTGTATTTATTAATCTCTCAGAAAGGCAGCTGACTGTAAGTACGCCTTTCGATTTTCTGGGGACATTTAAACATTGTCGCCCTCTAATGGTGCAGATGGGCATTGAGCTGTCGAATGGCTGATTAGCAGCACTGCTATTAGAAACATGATGCAAACAAATAGCTGGACTTCATTCTCCTATACTCGGGTACAATAACAGACACATTCATTCATTTAAACGTTTGTCACGGCTTAAAAAAACACACTCACTATTAATATTCCTATATCCAGGCTCTTCTACGCATGAAGATAAAGACAAAGGGAACGGAAAGAGTCAGTTTAGTCACAGTGCTCGTGAGTTTCCTCGCAGCAGTAGGCGACGTAGTAATTACTGAAACCTCATGCGTCTCTTATTAGAGTTTGCGCCCGAACACGAATGGGTTTTGATTGATGTTTCTGCACGTTGGCTCTGTTTTATTCACTTATGTCTTTCATGTGGTCCGCGCGCTGCCTTACATAAGGAGAGCAAATGAATATCAAATAAAGAGGGAAGAACACTGAACAAAAGGTTGAAGCCCCTGAGAGGCCTCCGAAGAAGACATTTCAATTGTTTACGGGACATCTCCGTTCCCTTGTGTTTGATCGCGCTGGGTTTGAATGCATACAGATGAGCACACACTTTATACTCTTTTCTTTGCAGTAATAACGCTGTTGACGAGGATTTATTTGAGTCCAGGCAAAAAAATAAAATTAGATTAAAAAAATACGGTGTCATCTTCTGAATGAAAATTGTGTCTGTGTCTTCAAATCATTTCCAAGGGAGACCGTTTCAACAAGGGCTTTATTGGTTTGTGACTAGTATAAAGTATAACTCCCTTCGCTGGCAAGAACGGTAATTAAACATCCTAAAACTCTGTACGAGACATTTTCTCCAGTTTGGCATTAACCGAATCTAAAAGCAAAAAGGGGCAAAAGCGCGACAAAAACATGCCAGAAAAGCAACAATAACAAAGTGACAAAACACACGACTAAAGAGTGATGAAAAGCAACAAAAAAACCTGACGAAAATGTGATGAAAATTAGATGAAAAAGTAATGAAAATGTGTCCCCGACAAAAAACACAACAAAAAATCAAATTAAAAAAGACGAAAACACGTGCTGAAAAAGCGACAAAAAAAAATCAACACTTAAGCCATGAAAGAGCGACAGAAAGGTGACGGAAATGCGATAAAAAAGTGACCAAATGACTATAAAATGCAACAAAAATCCCAGCGAGAGCGCACCAAAAAGGTTACCATCAGTTTTGTAGGTCTTAGCTTTCAAATGAGACGTTACGCTGGCCTATAGGTTGTAAGCGCTCAAGGCAGGAAGCTTTTAGATTTGGGTAAAACTGAACTGGAGGCAATGTGCTTAAGGTGGTTAAGGCTCCAGGTCTGGTCTGATATGTGTTTTTACATTAAAGCACTCTAACTTCTTGTGCAGTCTTTGATAGCCTTGTCATAGCTCCGGCATACGCCACACTGGGAATGGCTGTCAACATCACGGTGAATGCCGGCCCTCACGCCCACCTCCCGGCCCCTGTGTGTCAGTCTCCGCCTCCTCTACAGCTGCGGGACGTCCTGCCCATGCGGAGCCCCTGGAGACAAACACAAAACAACTAATATCATAAATGACATGACCAGCTCAGCTCATCCCCGGTCAGAAATAGCCTTGAAATGAGCAGCGGCGCGTTTGGACTGTGATGGAGTGTGGCGGTGGTGGGAGCTGGTCTCGGTGGATGTCGCCCACACACTGTGATTACAGCTCGGCTTACCTCTAAACTGCACAGGCTGACATTTCTGGGTTTGAGTGGGAGGCTCTGACCTTTGCTGCATTTGTGGATACAGTCTTTTATGTTGACATGGATAAGATGTATGTTATAGATATAATTACAATAGAATAAATGATATGGCATGACAAAATGACGATTTACACTTGTGAAGCACCTTCAATACAGCGCTACATCGCAATATTCTTTCACTCTCGGTAATGGTAAGCTGTTGTTGTAGTCACAGTTGCCCTGGGACTGGTGGAAACCAATCTGCCAAAGGACACAATGACAGGATGCACTGGTTGGAGATGGTTTCTTTGATATAGATAATAGTTATAGGGACACCAAAACAGTCACTGAATTTGATGTTGTTCCCCATTTGGGCCAGGACTCCCTTGGACATTCTTGATCTCAGTGGGACTTTCCTGGTTAAATAAAGGATAAACGGATCAAAAGTAAATATATTCCTAAATATCACAATCAGGCTGTTTAATCTAAATTTAAATACTGTTTGCTTTTGATCTTTTCACATGCAAAACATATTGCATTTGGCCATTTACCTGCAAGTATGTTTCCATTTTGGCTAACCAAGAAAAAAACAACAACAATGTGTTATTTCTTTCTTACACATTAATACTAATGAGCTGATACTATATATATATATATATATATATATATATATATAAAATATATTTATTATGGCAAGTTGATAACATGTTTTTGTGAACTAACTTGTAGAGCGTAATGAAATGTCTCTACATCACCCCGGCTCCTCAAAGGATCCTGCATGTTTTCATTCGTTTCTTAATATTCAATTAGTCTTCTTACTTTTGAGTTAAGTTAAGGTCAGAAAATGTTTGAGTGTGGGCTGGAAATGTTTGCTTATCTATGGCTTGTGTAAGTTTGTCTTCTTCACGCAAACACAGTTAGTATGCACAGAGGAAGGTGCATGCGACGGGGACACGTGCAGGACATGGCGCGCTTAATGTCAAACCAGACAGGGACAAAATGTCACCAGGCGTCACTTTGCATCGAGAGGCGTGAGACATTTAAGGACTTTGGGACAAAGCATTTAAGATCTGAGGGCGTCGCCGCACGAGGGAGGAGGAAATAAAACTACAAAGCAATGAAAGGCAAATAGTGGGACAGTACAGAGAAAATATCCCGTTTCAATGAACACACACATCAGCAATGGATAGCAGAAGTTTTAGGTTGTGAGTTCAATTCCCCACACAATTTAACATGAGTTCTCTTTTGGCGTTTTCTCCAAACTCATGCGTGCAAAACAAAGAACTTTCTACAACCCACTAAACCAAACGGATGAGAATGGGTTGTTATTGTTTGTGATAATGTCATAGTAATAAAATACAAAAACAATATTGCCTAATTTCAATGGAAATAGCCTTTTCCCAGTTGGTAATTTGCCTTACACCTAAATTAAGTTTGATATAAATCGAACCTTTGAATGTGCCATAGGGAAGTAGTAAACACAATGAGGAAAAGTCCAGTATATTTTTAAATTAAAAAAATTCTTCATAGCCTTTTTGTTTTGGAATGTGCCCCGTTCCCAGAATCTTAGTTTTGACAACACAATCCTGAGCTTTGTAGCTTAATTGCAGTATCAGCAGATAATAATCAAAGAGTGGTATCAATACTGTATGTATATCATTAATTACATTATACACAAAAAATGCAAATATAAGTCTAAAATGTCTCTAAATAGTTGCTTCTCTAGTGTTTTGTCTATAAACCACACTCCAGCTCTCCAGATGGCCAGCCATGACAGTAAATGACACCATTTCCTGATTGTAAAATGAGCTCTGTCTGATTTAGATTTCAGTGGTTATAATTGTACAAATGCACTGGTTTCCAGGGCCATCTCAAATGTTTTAAAACTGTTCTCTGTCACTGCCTTGACAGCAGTATCTCAGGTGGGCTGCATTTCTTTGCTTCTTTTGATTGAAGATGTTTTGCTGGGAAGGACCAGGGGGCTATAAACGTGTTGTTATGAAGGCGTTATTGATAGGCAGTGCACTGAGGTTTATTGGGCATTTAAACGGCAACAGATGGAACGCTTTGGCCGATGTTTTCTGGATCAGACAAGGTCAATATCACCTTCTCAGTGCTGTTTATGTCCCGGACTTGACCCCATTGCCCTTGTTTTAATGATAGCGGAGAGTCATTGAGGCTTACAATGTCTACTGGAAACCGCTCACCTCCTCTGACTCATTAGTATTAATGAACAACAAACTAATTTGGCCCTTCATCTCAGCCTCCCTCGGTTCGGCTCATTTCAAAGAGTTCCTTGGCTATTGTTAGTCAGTGAATACAGGACTTCATGTAAATTCCGCAACTGTAGATGGGGGGATTTGTGCATGTTTTAAAGGAGCTGCAAAATGGACTTCCTTTTGGAGAAATCAAGGTTCAGTTCAACACTTTCCATACGAGAGGGGGCAGAAATGATACACAGTATAACACAGACATGGATGCAAGTCTTTGCTGTTTGCACAATGAGATTTCAAATTGTGATTGATTCAGTTGCATTGAGACGATTTTTCTGTCTAAAACACACTCATTGATTCAGAGTCATTTCGTCAGATGCTGCAGTTCTATCCTCGTCTTCACACGTTGTTCACCTCAGGCTATGCCATATGCCCCCTTTTACCTCCCACCTCGCTACACCGTTCAACGTTGCAATATTTCCCCTTCATATGCCGCGTTTCTCGTCTCCGTCTCTGCGACGCCAGAAACGCGCCTAAACCATCAATCTACCAGCGCGTTGGCAGTCATAGGCTCAACGCTGAAATGCAAACCTATGTTGTTACAAAGCTGACCTCCTTTTCCTCATCGCACTGGGGAATTGGCCAACAGGAGGGGAGCTGCGGGATGAGGGGTACAGAGGAGAGCGGGGAAAGACGGGATGATAGCGGGGCAACTGACGACGGAAAATTGGGTTGGTGGTTGGGGAGAGAGAGTTAAATTAGATCTGAGTTGGAGGCTCTGGGACGAGATGAGAGAACGTAACGGGACCTGCCGAGGGGCGCACATGCAAAATAATGAAGAGGAGGGAGTGAAGGGAATTTAAAAAAAAAAAGTGGTTTAGGTCAGAATACTGGTGTTAAGTGTAAAGTGGAGCCAAGAATACTGAAATGAAGCACTGACAGGGACACGTTCATTTGCCACACATTATATATAAATACACATGCATGGAGTCACAGTATATTCCCTAATCAAACACTCAAAGATACCATTCTTAAGAGCGACAATAATGCAAATGATTCATATTGTGATTCATTTTATTATTTACCTTTTCCTACAATGTTTCTGTAAAAAGAAAAACAAAAGTGGCACAACAACAATGAAGTGGACAATGACCGTTTGTCCAGCTTTCCTCCTGCAGAGCGAACAGCGGGGTCGCTTGTTATCAACAGCCCAATCCGTCCACAAGTGTCTGAAATACTGACCTGAAATGTATGAATGTATTTTACTATAGTGGACACAGCCAATATGCTGCTCCGCCCACTTCTGTCTCACAAGGAAAGAGGCGCTTTGACTGCCTTATAGATTTGAGACTTTGTCATTGAAAATAGTGATACGTGTAAATATGTAGGGGAGACCGGGTATGGTTGTAACACTTTTTGCTTCAACACATGTAACTCACTGAATTTTTGAGCTAGAGTTCTCAAACTTTTATACATTGTACCCACATTTGTTAACTACAAATGGCACCAATTCAAACCTCTGCAAGAATATCACAGACCTCGTGAGTTGATGCCAAATACATGGTGGTCATGTGTTACAACCTACCCCACTACCGGGGTAGGTTGTAACACATGCTGGGGTAAGTTGTAACAGTTAGACAAAAGAACTGAAAACAGAGGCCACGTCATGTGATATGCTTCAAATAGTGGTTTATTTAAATAAAATAACAATCCGGAACAATGTCTCTCTCTCTCTCTAACCTGTCACATGCTTACCTCAGGTGGAGTCAGTCCATAATACAGGTCTGCTGTCTGAGTCAAATAATCAGCCAACACTTCCTGCTGCACCTCAGAGAAAACGTTGTTGATCCTTCAGTGTGACCTACACTGGGATGATCACTGGACCTTGGTCTCTCAGCTTCTGCTGTGTTTTGCAGTATCTGCTCAGTTTTACATGGCAGATCACATGTGCCTTTGCAACTGATCTGACCTGCCCTTCTTTCTGACACATCAGATGCTTTTTTTAAAAACATTAGCCGGCACAAGTCAGTCTTTCTTTTCCACTGTCTAGGCATTCTGAAAAAATATTAAAATCAAGTAAGTGTTATTAACTGTATATAGGGGATGATTGTGTTACAACCATCCCCACCCCTGTCAGCCATTGTTTAGCGAGCTGTATCAGCATAATGGTTTGAAATTAGCAGGGGAAATGTGCATCACATTTTGCCTGAGAAACTACCATTTAATCTACTGTAAGTCATATGGTTGTATGTGCTATAATATAAGCACTAAACAAAATATAGTCTTGGTCAAAAATTTACTTTCTTACCTCAAAATCAATTTTTTCTCTATATGATCTGCATGAACCTGTTTACAACCTTGACAATCACCATGTGGGATCAGGTAGGAAGTGGGTAAACACTGATATGATCATTTGACTCCTATCTTACCCCTGAGTGGTGGAATTGCTGGTGTTACAACTCTCCCCATGTTACAACCATACCCGGTCTCCCCTACATATAAAAGATTAAATATAATATAGCCTATTTATTGTGCATTGTCAGTTGTTTTTTTCATCCAAGAAAGTAAATTTCCTGGGATTCGGGTCAGAGTGAAAGAGGTCCTCAACACACATTTCACAGCCTCTACAGTACTGCCATCAGGGAGAGACTTGATCCGTACCAGGTCCAACTGACTGAAGGACAGCTTCACCCATTGGGCTCTCAAGAAGCTGAACTCTTCTTCTCACTTCCCTCCATCTACTGCCCCCTGTTGTACATTAACATTAACCTCTTGACTCCCACCTGAACCGAGCACACTTTCTCCAGGTCAGCCCTACCCAAATCTAAAAGCTTCTTAAGAAAAGCATCAAAATCGCGACAAAAACATAACAGAAATGAAGGAAAAAAGCAATGAAAAGTACAACAAAAAAGTGGCAAAACTTGACAGAAAAACAGACGCAAAGAGCGACAAAAAGCGATGAAAAAGTTAAAACAACACGGCAACAACGCAAGGAAAAAGATCTGTTTAGATCAGTGTTGTGGGTCTTAGCTTTCAAATGAGGCGTTTCACTGGCCTATAGGCTGTAAGCTCTAGAAGCTTTTAGATTTGGGTAAAGCCAAATTGGAAATGTGCTTGGTTAAGGTGGGGGTTAAGAGGTTGACATTAACTGTTGTTTTTCATTTTGTGACACGGGTTTGAGGATGAAACACAGTTTAATCTCCCACAGCCCCGCGCACGTGTAACATAGTAGAATAGAAGCGACGTTTGAGGAGTAGATGAGGTCAAATGATGGGAGCGGAGAGCGGCCAGGTTGAAGCCGGTCGCTGAGTTTTCGAGGAGCTCCATCACTCTCTGCTTCGAGCGTCTGGTGCCCGAAGCAGGGACTGATTTACTGCACACTTCTGGATGAAGACCCCTCCGCACTCTTCTGGGCCCGTCTCCGCTTTAGAGCTGTGTCCCGCGGGTGATATTAGACCTGAGGAAACACACCGCCACCATTCACCTGACGCAGCCCCGGGGCTTTATACGCGGCACCACAGAGGCAGAGCATTAGTCACAAACATTCCCCGGTTTGTGTGGGACACTCAGAGGTGCAGTTAGGGGCTTTTGGTTGAATGGATATACGCAGGCTCAAACGGGGATTAGTGAACGGAAAAGACTCCAGAGAAATTAGAGATCAGTCACATTTAAAAAGGCCATACAGTATATCATGTAAAAAAAATGATAGTCTGTGCTCAAATTGTCTTCCCTGCCACAGCGTATTTTTGTTTTTCTAAATTCTTAACAACTAAGGCTTGGAGATGGAGCTATTATTCTGCATTATGCTAAAAAAAACACACACCAAAGTATAGCATGAATAAAGCATGAAGGAATTCAGATTATAGGGACGGAAATAGACAGACACAAGACTATTGCTGTGAGTTGCTCCCTCAGACGCCACAGAGCTACAAAACAAATATATTTAAACATTCAGTCATTACTCAAGCCTAAACTGTGTGTAACAAATACAAACAGTAGCTTTGCAGCATTGTTTTATGTTTATATCTTATGCATGTTGTTATAAGGTAGTGCTAATTTCCCTCTAGAGACCATAAAGCCAATTGTGATTCTGACCTACCCCATACTGTTTTAAAATCACATGACAAAAGTAGTTATCTATAAAGTGAGACGCGAGTGTATCTGCCAGAGGAAATGATGGATCATTAGTTTGTTGAGATTGCACATAACAACTGTCTCCTTCTTCCAACTTTGTCCTTGTGTGACCTTGCCTTCACTCCGAACTGTAAATTCATCTTTTCCTCTCCCATCTCTCTCTCTCTCTCTCTCTCTCTCTTCCTCTCACTCTCCAAACACGGCCCTCCATCTTTGGTCCCTCGGCTCCTCAGCGATGTTTCATTTACTTTAATCTAATTTGATGTTATTTAATTTACAGAGCCGTGACTTGTGATGACTCAGCGGGGATTCGTCTTCACCGTCGCACGCACGCCTCTCAAAACGCATTTTTCAGGTCGCCAATGTGCAGCCACCAACGCAAGCGTCCTTGGGAGGAAGGAAAATGTTTTAGCAGACAAATGAATAACGAACCGAAGACCAGAATGATAGAAGGCACGGTGGCTTTCTATCGTTAAGAAACTCGTATGTGATGTAATAATGTTCAAAATGTTCAGCACCTGTGGATCCTTCCTTCAGACCTTCAGCCATGTTACTGGGCAGAAGTGACTACCTGGTGGCGGATGACCAAAGTCAGAAGTCTCCAACCTTTTTTACACCATGAAATTTCCTACTTCTGGGAATGAAAAGGTTGTTGACAGTACAGTGCAATATAATGTTACACTAACATAGAAACTTTCTTAAAGAAGGGGGTATTATGTAAAATCGAGCTTTATATCATGTTATTATGTCATTCCCTCATTAAACACATGCCTGGAGTGTTGCCTTGGCTCATTCACATATTTTTGAGTAATCAGTAAAACTTAGACGGCAGCCATTTTAGGTGTAGCTATGCCTCAGTCCTCCTAGGAACGCCCCCACCTCCTGGAGACGCCTCTGGACCTTTCGTCACCAGCCAAGCCACCAACCACTGCTCCTCAGCTCAGCAGAGCCCCCTCCCCGCACAGTGTTGTTGTTTAGATGCCACAGCAGTGTGCTGAAGGGGGCGTGTCGGAAAGCTTCTTAAAGAGACAGAGGCCTATTTCAAGACTTTCAGTACAGCCATTTTGAGAGAGCAATTTTATTCAAGGCAGTTATTTTAATTGACTGCATATACAGACCAACAGAAGGTTACGTCATCATTGTAGTATGCTATAGACTGGTGCTATGTGATTGAAAAAAGCATAATACCCCCTCTTTAATATAAACATTTCAACTTTAACTAAAATTGTCCTGAATTTTCCATTATGTGTAAAGTACGTTCAGACAGCTGAAGTTTGGAGAGGTACACCAAATAAAGAAAAGGTATGAAGAGAACCGGTGACCTTGACAATACCAGATAAACACGTCATTAATAACACCTCATGCATTATTGATGGAAGAATTATTATCTGCAGAGAGACATTTTTATCAACCAAAAACTTGAGACACGCAGCTCGGGATTATCAAGACCAAAGTGTCGCAGCCATTAAATTCAAGTCAAAGGACCAAACACCAGGCACAGGGGGCTGATCCCGGAGAAGATGCAGAATAATGATGTCTCTGGGCTGATGCGATGTGTATCTACGTCCCAAATATAGATGACAAATGCATCAAGGGTTGATCTTTTGAACTGGACACTGTTTCATCCGCAACATTAAACGAGTGCATATGTTTGTTACAATAAAAGAACTGACAGATGGACCAACAAAATGTTTCATCTTTAAATTGATTGTAAATGTGCATACTCCCTCACTCCTCTGCTTCCATATCTGTCACCACAGATACATTCATATTATTTTAGAAAATGTAAATGATGGAATTTAAACCTGATTTGTTTCGCTTTATTTGTCATTGTACAACCGCACAACAAAACAGTGTTCAGGTGTTAGTCCTGAGCCGCTGTGACTGAGCCAGGCTGCCATTGTGGAAGCATGTTTGGAGGTCAGGGAAACCGTAGCACCAGGAGGAAACCCGGCTGCCGGCCTTCAGTCTCCTCTGATCCTCTGAAGCGGTGCACCGCCTCCTGGGTTTGTCCCTGTTTCAGAGCGTGGTGTCCTGCACTGGTCAGGTCCTCCTCCTCCTTCCTCTTCCTCCTGCGCAGCTCCCTTCACTCCTGCCTCCTGCACTGAAGGCAGCAAGGCAGATTTCCTCCAGGTGTTACGGTTTCCCCTACCTCCAACAACATGCAGGTCAGTTTGACAGCACGCAGAGTCGCAGCGGTTCAGAACTAACACATCTGATCTACGTAATTTCGTTTTACAATTGTAAGACAAATAAAGCACTTACTTACTTACTTACTTACTTACATATACTTGTATGTAATAGTATATTTATTGACTGAATTGTTATTTTTGTTTTGTTTTAATGGCAATGGTAGACTTATTGCTGCACATCACTTAATAATTATCTGGGGAAATATACAGTGCATTTTATTATGCTAAAGTGCTACTGTGGCCATAGTCGGTATGTGGCCACACCGCTCTTGCTGTGACCGATCCTGTCAGACCTTGGAAGCTAAGCAGGGAAGGGCCTGGTCGGTACTTGGATGGGAGACCGTTTGTGAACACCAGGAAGCCTGGCGAATGCAGTAAGTGAGTGAGTAAGTGGTCGGAGGGGCCGATGGCGCAGACTGGTTGCCTCGCTTCCGTCAGTCTACCCCAGGGCAGCTGTGGTTACAATAGTAGCTTATCACCACCAAGTATGGAGTGAATGAATGATGCAATATAAAGCATCTTTGAGTGTCCAGAAAAGCGCAATATAAAACCAAAGCATCATTATTATTATGTTGTGTTTGGACAATGGCGGGGGGCTCCTCTTTTTCAATAAAACTTGGCCAATAACAATAACTGCCACTGTGCCCCCGCAAAATATTTGTTCACAATGCGCTTAGTGTAGATTATTTGCCAAATGTGGAACACACTCATTTTGCACAGAGTTATTTGTGTTTTGATCTTTTTAGGCTTGTGCAATTCCTTTAATTGCATTATTGCCTTGAGTGCGTCCTTAATTGCTCATCATTATGTATTAGGGGGGTTTGTTTGTGTACTTTTATGAACAGGGGAAGTTTTTGGGCTCAGATGAACTTGTAATCCAGTTAATTTTCATCCTCCAGACTTTCTGGGAGATCAGCGACGCCAAAGACATTACCATGTCCTGAATGAGAAGGCATTTAATGGTATTTTAATTAAACCTAATTTGGGTCCGTTACCAGTGAGAGGCTAAGTGTGTGTGAATGGTTTAACGGTTTTATGAGGACTTAAGGGTATACTTCTTTATCCCAGGCATACACTATTGTTTTAGAAGTGTTAGACAAGGTGAGAAAAACAGTTTAGAATTGAGCTCACAGGATGGTGGAGATGTTGGGACAACAGTGGCTCAAATGGTAGAGCTCCTGAAGGTACAGTACGTTGTGTCCATGGGCACCTTGTGAGTGAGTGGTTGCTAGTGGTCGAAGAGGCCGATAGCGCAGATTGGCAGCCTCACTTCTGTCAGTCAACACAAGGGCAGCTGTGGCTACAATAGTAGAGTATCACTCTGAGTGTCGAGGGAATGAATAATGACTGTGTAGCACTTTTAGAAACTTGTTAAGACAGACTTGTAAAGCGCATTACAAGTGTAAGCCATGATTATTACTATTATTATTAAGTGATAAATTTGTCTTGGACAATTCACCCATGCTGTGGCCAACACACACACATCTACAACAGCTCTTCTGCATTATAGTGTGAAATGTGTGACTGTGACGAGCAGCGTGTCGATCTGAGGCATCTGTTGGGTAAAATGGGTTAATACTTCATGAGGTCTTTAATTCATCCCCCCCAATGGATCGCATTTGATTGCCCCCGAGATTTCCTCCCAATGAAGTTATGTCTGAGAGGGAGAGCATCGACTCACGTTTACATGTCCAGTTTGTTTGTAGACTGGATATGGGAAAGTTATGGTCTCACCTGAAGAATTTGGAGAAAGGGATTATAAGTTTGTAAGTTTACTGGCGTAACGTCTGCACTTTCTCACTTGATTCTGAACTACCAAACACGCCCCACAGCCAGGCTATACTCCAGAGCAATGTCTCTATTTGTTTGTGAACAGCATCGGTAGCTTGCGCTTATAAATTCAGGCTGATTCAGGCCGATGGAGCCGACAGGATAAAGAGGCAAACCACTGCTGGGTTGTGAGTGTATGTGATGGACTGGCAGCTCTGCGCTCCACAGAGAAAAAACAGACTGGAGCGGCTTAAAACCTACCAAGGTGCAAGATTTATTCACTGGGCTCACATATCCGCAGAATCCCGCTGATAGACACGGTTTCAAGGCATTTCGGTATATTTACATCCCGCACAAAACAGCCGGGACTGTTGAGCATCTTCATATCCAAACTGAAAATGTTTTTGTCTGTCACTTTGAATTTCATCTCTGTCAAGAAATCTGTGAGGCTGCAGAGGAGCACTAAAACTCCCCATTAAAAATGAAATTGTCCCGGGGCTCAGAGGCTTTCATTGAGGGGAAAGTCTGGGCTAAATTAAGCTTTTAATTTGCCAAAACACAACCAGATAATAAAAAGCACAGGCTGTGCGATTTAGTTTCATTCCACCAGAGTGGGTCCCAGCCAGAGTTACCTGCACAAGGCGCTGACTGATGAGTAGCAATGATTTAACACGTCAGCATTAGTGTAATATTAGGCTCTCAGACATGTTTTACTTTCAAAGATTATTTACAATAAATACAGATTCATCTGTGTTTCTTTAACATGTTTCATTTATTAGATTTAAATGTTACATTTACTGAACTCAACAAAAAGTTGTTTTATTTTATATTCCTCATTTTACTCTGCAATTCAAAAACAAAATGATGCAATTTTCACTTACATCTTCTTGACTAATATTATTTGAAAGCAACAACAGCTTCACTTGATACCCCTTGCTGCCTACATTGTTTATAGACCTGTACATCATCTATAATTGTCCAATACGTGTGAGATTTGAGATGATGAGTCAGTTCTCCCTGAATGGAAGCCATGCTACTTTTGCGGACGCTCCATCTCTGCGTGAGCAGAACCAGTCGTCAAGGCTCTACCGTCGCTTCTACCTGACACTTCCCAAAGTTGGCAGTAATTTCTAATTTTATGGTCTGTGGACAGCAGAGGCGACAAACGAGGCTAAAGTTGGCGTGGCTAATGTTGTTAGTGCTGTCAGACTGTACAGCTGAGGGTCGTGTGCAGAGGAGCTCCACTGACTCCAGGAAAAGGAACCAGTTTCTTGGATTGTCCTTGAGAAATAGTCCAATTGTGCTCAGTAAAACACATTTCTTTTGGTAGTTCTTTTCTTTAAAGGTATACGATATAGACTATGAGCAGGATATGAGTATTTATTTCTTAAACTATGTGTGTTCCTAGATCTGAGGTGAACATGTTCAATTCAAAATGTGGTTTTACTGACAACAGTCGCCATGTTGATTATTTTACAATTAATAAAATCTACCTGATATAGTATATGTATATATACAGTACATATAAAAAAAACATGTTTTGTTTCCGGCCTGATGTGGTTCTGATTAGGTCCTGATTCAGGCTTTGTTTACTTGTATAGACCTGGTGATGATGTTTTCGATCTTATGTAATGCTAATGTTGATTTTATTCATAACGTACATTTGAAACAAGTGCTGTAACAGTGAATGTAAAGTGCATCTACAGGGCAAATAAAACTAAAGCCAGTAACATAAACTACAAAAAATAAATATCACGACCTGCTCATCTTGTGCAAACATTATGCTTATGTTTCTTAAAATACTGTGTTTGAGACCTCTGTATAGCTATATAACATAATACTCTGCTATATATTTATTTACAGAGTACTTCAGTGTCTGTAATAACAGTTTGTGTCTGACTTTCTTTCATTTTCACACACTCTTATAAATGCATGGATAAAAAAAACACAGAGACTTGCACTCTTTGTTCCATAATTCATCAGATCTCTGCGTCCGCAACCTTAACCCGGGGGACCTGGCTTCACTTTTAGCCCCGGCTGCCAAAATGTGTCGTATATTTTATTGTAAGCGCCCGTGCTTTCCATTTGTTTTTGTCCACAGACGCCGCCGCGCCTCCCCCCCCCCCCCCCCTCTGTGACCTTTACTGCTTCTTGAAGTTTATTTGTAGTTTCATAAACGCCCGCCTCGGTCCCAGCATGCAACAGCTGTCATCAAAACGCAGGACAAACGGCTGACATTCAGAGCCGGTCCACTAGAATATCGAATGAGCTTACTATCCCTGCACAGGCACGTATGGAAAAACATCAGAGAGGAGAGTTCTTATGGATTCTTTTGCTAGAAAAAATAAATAAAAACATTTGCTTATTGGTACGTTCCCTTACTAAACAAATGGCGCCCTCCCTTCAGTACATACAGGTGATTATGGATGTATCTGCTTGGGGTTTTTAAATTGAATTCCCTGTGATGCCCATGGCGCAAAACCAGAGCTGACAGCGACCAGTATTCTTGCCCCCTAGAAGGTCATCGGCGCTACAAAAGACGAGCGTAGTGGGATAGATGATAGTCGTATTAAAATGCTAATGAAAAGGGGGTGGATTTGAATGTATTATGAAGTATAGGGTCTGCTTTCTGGTGGGCTCCGGAACTGGAAGAAAAAAAAAAAAAAGGTCAACCGGGCGAGAACGTTTTTAAGCTGGAAGAGATAGCAATCCGGTATCTTTATTTTGTATCATGGACATTTGAAAACCATTTTTAAGATAATCCTGCCGTGGTAGTAACCATTAAATCAGCACATTATCGTCACCTTTTGAAAAGCGAGGGACAAACTAAGTCGCCGTATCTCCACAACTTTGAAATGCTAATATCGCGTTGCTTTTTTTTTTGCTCATGACCTCAAGAGTCAAGTTTTGAGTTTCACATTTTCACACGATAAGCCGCACTATGACTCAGAATTTGGTATCTCTCTTTTTGAGCTGAATGGGCAACAAGTACGAATGGAGCTAAGATTTTATACGCCTACTGATGTACCTTTTGTCCACATTTGTTATCGCTGGTGGGCATTTATGCAGACACCATGCACACAAGCCAAAGATCTCACTACTCTGAGTCATTAAAATAAAAGGCCGAGTCTTGGTCCAGGTCGAGCTACTATCACCGAGTCCATTTGGCAAGTCCAGTCCATTTCATTTGACTCTTCTCATCATATTTTCTCAGCAGTGTCCACTCATTTGACCCTATGAATTTGAATTTAAAACCCTTTGATCTTAAAACCATCATTTAAAAGTTTGTTTTATAAAGCGTTTATTCGGAGGTTGGTCCTTGGTGGCGCCAAGGACTTTAGAGCTAAATAAATCAAGACCAAGCCTTGGAAACTCACAGGTTTGCGTCGGAGTTCACCAGGCTGAGCGTCAAGTTGAGTCATGAATCACTGAGTCTGAGCGCGGGACTTGCACCTCTAGCATACGTTTGTGCCACAGTATTAGTATTAAACAATCCTTCCTCGGACCTCTTTCGATTATCTTTCGATAATCCACTGCAGACACAATACAGGTTTGAGTACGGCTGAGAACCCTTTAACAGAAGGGAAGGATGGCCAACATGCAGAGGACAGTCTTCCCCACCTTTTTGCCACAATCGCAGCAACCTGATGCAGTTGCAAATGTCTACAGAAGAGAACTACCTCGGCAATAGATTTAAAGATTGCAGTAAATAAAAATGTGAGCACGATAACTGTAATATCGGCTTGAGCCCCAAAGAAAAAAACAATAGACTGTGTTTTATTCTTCAGAAGTGAATTTGGTGTTTATTGCTTCATCAATAACGCAATGGACAGAAAGGCGGGCAAGGCGGTTAGAGGCTCACCTCTATGCATGAGAGGACGGGCAGACTGCAAACTGAGCTGTGATCTCTCTTTCGCATTCGCCCCATTGCACAAACATTATACAAGATTGGTTATTGTACAGTAATTTGGAGTTTTCTTTGCTTCCCACAAGGGTATATCATTAAATCTATACCATAAAGTAAAGCTCTATTGCTTCACGTCAGGAATAGGAATTTGATTCTAGGATGTTCTTTCTGCAGGTAAAGTGCTGACCGAAAATAGTTTGTATGTGATGCAGCTGGTAGTTGGTCCCACCTCAGACACTTTGCTGGATGTCACCGCCCGCTGGTGAGGGAGTGTTTAATACCAAGGCCATAGAGGTAAAAAAAAGTCCTCGATAACAGTAGGTTCTTGAGCATGCATTGGGTTACTCCTCTGCTTTAGCCCATCCAGATTCAGTCCCTTACCCCACGCCTTAACCAAGTGTATTCTAATTTCCAAATCTAAAAGCTTCTCGACTGGCGTTTACAATCTATAGGCCAGAGTAACACCTCATTTGAATAAGACCTACAAAACTGATCTAAACAGATCTTTTTCCTCAAGTCCATGTTGTTGTCACTTTTTATGTTTTTTTCTTGCCACTTTTTTGATGCTCTTTAGTTGTGTTTTCATCTAATTTTTGTCGCTTTTTTGTGGCTTTTCCATCCTCGTTTTTGTTGATTGTTGATTTTTTCCTCGTTTTTGTCTCTACTTTGGCTTTGCCCAAATCTAAAACGAGCTCAGTTCAGGTGAGGGTTCAGAGATTAAAATGCTGTCTTCTTATTTTGTGATATTGTAGCATAAGTATTGGAAAAAGTACCATTCAGTTACCATTACCATAAACCAATTACCGCTAAGTTTGTGATCAAGGCAAAGGTTCTTGACTTCCTCAGCTTACTCGGTAAACTGCAGAGTACGGATGATGACTCAACAACCCTTGTGTACCTGTACCGTTAAAGTGCTGGTACTTGGAAAAACGGAAAAGTTCCCCGCCCTAATCACAGGTGACGTGATTCATTTGTCAAGGCGAAGTCTTATTAGACAACATGCAATAACCTTGTCTAAAGAATTCAAATGAGACCTTTTTGTGGCCTATTAATAGCTGTATTGGGATAATTCCCCCCCCCCCCCCCCCTCGCTCTCTCCCGTCAGCATCCTAATTTAAAAAATGCACAGTCTGTCACTTCAGGTTGCATTTTAGTCACGGCCTGGTTAGGGGGATGATGAGGGCCCAGCAGGCGGGATAGGCACGTATCTCTATTAGCGGGCAATAAACGCGGTGACAGAGCAAACAGCGCTGAGAAACGCCGGGTGCGATCGCGTGTGATTTCCTCGTATTGATTCACTCAGGGGTCAGAGTCCATGTTTAGCACGTCCCCTTTGGCTTCAGAGTGAACGCGCATCCTGCTGGCGACGCCCGTCTTTGGTGAAGCTTGGAGGCCGGTTGTTATGTATTGCTGGTAACTGGGGATCATATTTCTGATGAGCAATAAACGCAGTGCTCAGGGTGAACGGCATTAGTCAGTGAGAGAGAGCGGCAGTGTGCACCTTGAATGGTACTGTAGCAATAAACACAAGTCAGATTTAGCGCCGCAGTAACAGAAGATGCTGCCTAAATGAAGACAGCAAAGAACTACAGTATTAAAGAAACTAATACAAAGTACATTCTCTGGCAGAGGAGGAGATATTTTTTAAAGCTACAATCCCTAGAATGTACTTGTGCTCAAAGTATAATAGTTTGGTGTAGTCCCTGACATATAGACAACGTGATTCACTAGCCTGGCATCCAGAATGATATCCCTGTGTATATTTTATACACGGGGGATATCAGTCCGGGCAGGGAGCTGGCTGATGCCGCTTCTGCCAAACTCAAACGGATCGTGCAATCAGAATCGTTTCACAGAATCGTTTTTCCTAATCAGCTTTCCTAATCACCTAATTTTTTCAAAACCATATCGTCAGTAGGTGAGTTTTGTGATTCATAATCTTGTTTGAATACTCGCATGCGGTGAGTCTGGATTTTTCCAGGCTAGTGATTCACAGCAGGAAATCCTGGGTTCGATTCCCGGACCATATGAGAATTGAACCCTGTTTCCTCCAGGTCTACCCATTTCCCTTCATAAACAGCATTGTGCACAGTGGGATCATATTGACAAATACACAACACATTATTTACTTAAAGAGTAACTAAACACCAAGTCAAGTTTTTTTACTGATAAACTGTCTCAATGGGTGTCTCATAGTGTTGTCCACTGGTCCCTGACATTATTCTGACATTATAGCGCAAACATGTGTAAAATCCTAACTTTGGCCTGAAAACGAATGGGTTGCGCCCCCTTCAGGGTAAACTCTGCTACTAAATTAGAATTTCCTGATTGGCTGGAGAGTGTCCACGGCCTCCACAAAACGTCATAAGCCGCACCAGCTCCACACATCGTCATCAGGTGCTGCCAATTGTCCTGCCCATGCACCTGTGTATATAACCAAGTCCCTCCCACGTAATCTGTCTGCTGTGATTGTGCCAATGCAAAGGCCCACACACTCACCCCCGCATGTCACCCCCAACTCAGACACCGCCTCTTTCACAGCACTTTTGCTTGACTTTTGTTTGTGGGTAGGGAAAGGCTTTGGCACGCCCGTTTAGTTACTCTTTAACTTAAGGGATATTATGGTAAAAGCACAAGTCATCTAAAGAGGGATTTCAATCTTGATATCTTTGAAACAGTTAAAAATCAAAACAGCCGTCCAAACAGACTGAAGGTTTTGCAATGGATAAATGTAGAAGGAAGCTGAGTCACAACATTAAACTCCTGAAGGATATACACAACGGAAAAACATTTCTGCTTTGAAATGTTGAGGTCTTCTCTCACCTCTGGACATGGCTGAGCCAGACTACACCACAGGAGCTGCTGGCATTTTCAAGTCCTTTATGAAAACTTGTGGTCGTGGCGGGGGATGGGGTGGGGGTTGTGTGGGGGGGGCTCATCTCTCAGCTCATCTCTTATCTCTCTCTCTTCTCTCCAGTTGATCACAGCTTGGCGCAGTCCCGTACTGCAGCGCATTGACCGCTGACACTGACCTTATTTGACCAATCACAGGTTTCAATTTCAATTGTTCGATTGCTTTTGTTTGCGCTGTTTGAACTGCTCGATGCTCCAGCTGTGATCTGATTGCAATTTATTTTTGGTAAAGCCTGATTAATATGGGTGAGACAGGAACAGCACACTAAAACCCACCACACAATCTACTCTGCTTTATTGCTGATTGTGTTTTTGAGGCCCTTGGGCGACGGCTCACAATGTTATTTTGCTTTGCTCCTGCAACATAAAACTGACTCATATCTTCTTTCTCTAAATTGGTACATTTCTCCATCTAAACAACTCATCTTCCTTCTGTCACAATGTTGCTTCCAACAATGTAGAGGAAGGGGTGAGCATCTCTCCCTTATAGTTCTACGGAGGGAAAGCAAAGCATGTGTGGATGTGTTGGACGAGTGGCTCAGATGAAAACTGTGGAGAATACATTGTCACTGACTGTTTACACGTTTTCTTATATACAGTAGAATAGGTCTGGTGCAAATAAGACAATGATGTAGGTAGGGGGGTTGCATGATTTTGAGCATGTATTTGTTGTCATTGATTTCCATCCAGTCCATGAAGCAAAAGAGTCAATTCTAACCTGGTCTGAGAAAACATGACAACAAATATAGAGCCCTACAGGCAAACGGTGAAACTGTGTGTCCATGTCTTTTGAGCATGTTTTTACGTGTTGAATATGTGCCAAGTTTTGGATGAAAAATCAGGGACTAAAACGGCAGATGGTGGTGGTCCAAATCAGTTTTTGGTTTACCCATGAAAAAACTGTCCCAAAACCCCACAAGGACTCACAGAGTACCTTTAGGTGGACATTATGAACAGAACAGCCGCTGAACAGCTCTGTTAAAGGGGGGGGGTATTATGTAAAATCGACTTTTTCAAGCTTTATATCATGTTATTATGTCATTCCCTCATTAAACACATGCCGGAGTGTTGCCTTGGCTCATTCACATATTTTTGAGTAATCAGTAAAAACTTAGACGGCAGCCATTTTAGGTGTAGCTATGCCTCAGTCCTCCTAGGAACGCCCCCACCTCCTGGAGACGCCTCTGGACCTTTTGTCACCAGCCAAGCCACCAACCACTGCTCCTCAGCTCAGCAGAGCCCCCTCCCCGCACAGTGTTGTTGTTTAGATGCCACGGCAGTGTGCTGAAGGGGGCGTGTCGGAAAGCTTCTTAAAGAGACAGAGGCCTATTTCAAGACGTTCAGTACAGCCATTTTGAGAGAGCAATTTTATTCAAGGCAGTTATTTTAATTTACTGCATATACAGACCAACAGAAGGTTACGTCATCATTGTAGTATGCTATAGACTGGTGCTATGTGATTGAAAAAAGCATAATACCCCCTGTTTAAAAGTGCTGGTAAAAATCGTTGAACACACTGTAGAATCAGAATGCTATAATGAGTGCTAAATTTGTATTTTGCATTTCGAAATCCCCATTGATTTAACATTATAACTGTGAATTCAACACAAATTATTATGAAGTTGTTTCATCTGACAAAAGTATATAAAAGCCAGACATGAAGAGTGCACAGTGGGTTATACTGGTTTAAGACAGAAGTTAATTGGGCGAGATTTACACGCTGTTAAGCCCAATAATTAAGTTGAATGTCTTAATTAAGCAGCACTGTATGTGTCAAGTGCAAATTGCCAGTACTGCCTCAAACAGCTGATCGTGGGGCTTGTATACACGCGTTGAAATGAAGACCTACTTTTTTGGTTAGATTGTTAGTTTACATTTCAGTCACCTTTTCCCCCGATCCGTTTCTAACCAAAGGTACAGAAGCCACCCTCACATCTGTTTCTCCCTCTCACTTCTCGATCAACAACTGTGTGGTTTGTGGCTCAGAATTGCAGCCTTTACTTCACTGAATAAACGCGTCTCGTCTGAAACCGCTAATCTGGAGTAGACGACTGTGCTAGACTCCGAGGATCACCTGACCAGACAGAGGCGCCGCAGCTGCCTGAGCAAAACACCCACCCGGGACAGCAGATGGACCGACGTTATAAGGGCATTAAGAAAATTGATAGCACACAGAATATGTCCCCTAACAATTGCAGCCAAAATCTTTGAACATTTAGATAAGATTAGTATGGATTAAGTAGCGATAATTGCTTTGCTTGCTTTAGGTAATAAACTAATGTCCTGAAACACAAAGCCATCGACCTCATCCATATCGCTGATAATTGTCAATGTCAAACGACTGAGGAGTGAGCAATAAAAGAAATGGCTCTGGTCTCTGAAGATAATCCGCGTGCCTTTGTACAAACTCAAATCTAATATGAAGTCATTGAGGTTAAGTTGTTTGCTGACACGAGGCGCCGTGCTTCACCTTCACCCGTCCTGTCTGCGGCGGCAACAGAGAAGTCCTTCAGCATCACAGAGTGCACCGTAGATCACAGGAAAGTAGCAATAATGTGCACACTATGGGGCTCATTTATCAAGACTGGTGCTAAATAGTGAGTGCAAACTGGAAAATAGCATAAAGATATTTGTGGGCATGTTGCCACTTAAGTTACCATTTGAAATGGCCTGTATTGCAGTTTTAGGGCTCCAAATCTCACATCTACAAGAGACAATTCTGTGTGAGTAAAAATTGGGTAAATTACTCTGCCATACCATGGGCGCTACTTGTTTTGCACATGAGCAAACACTTGGTATATATAAACACTTCCTCACCCTCCACGGGCGGTCTCTTATGTATATATATATACTCCAAATGTGGAGCCAGGCTAATGGTCAGAATCACCTGACTGGTGGATGAACCTACAGTATCGTGCAGTATATACGGTATATGTACATGTATTCTTCTTGTTTAGCACCACAGAGAACTACAACCTACCTCAGGAAACACAAAAGCGATACATTTATGTTGTATGTTTACTTTGTATTTGTGAGATTATAGTTTTACTTTGGAACATATAATCAACCCCAATTCTCGCCAGACATAAGCAGCAGCGTGTAAAGATTAGTGTAATACTAGATGAAAAATGTATAGATTATGTATATGGCTCAAAATGAGACACATTTATGAAAGTGTCTTAGATTTAGTATTTTCAATGTATATGAGCTGGTCAAGCACCATGGATAGCTCACACAGAAACCTCTGCTGAATGTACAGTATGTATTTTACCTCAGCTCCATGAATTGATTAAGATTTACCTCGACACAAGGACAACAAATTGAGCTTCCAAGTAAAATAAAATGAATGCTAGACAAAGATAGCACTACAACGTGTTCAAAATGGTTGATTTTGTGATAGACTCGACTCATTTGATGAGCTATGCCTGACTTAAACCCTTAATGAGGGATTATCAGAGATTCAGACATTTTACATGCTCTGAAATCCTTTTTTCCAGCCTATTACCACATGAGCCTGAGTCAAATCACGACCTACTTGTGGTATCTTTAATGCCTCGTATAAGAAACCAGTAGTCCATTATAGCCCAACACTCTCAGGCTGAGCTCCCCGATGGCCTTTTCTTCATGTATTAACCCTTTAAACTTTGCGGGAGGGGTAAATAAGCTGCGCTAACCAGTTTTAATTATAAGATTTACTGGTGAAAGCAGCTTTTTTTTTTGGAGAGAGAGAGAGAGACACGCGTTTGAGCCCGCTGCCTGGTGAGGTCCCACAGGCGAAGAACACGAGATTCTGATATTGCATAATTAGTGTATGAAGGGATGTTGTAAATGGGGGAGCATACATAGGCTGCTGCAATCACTGGCACAGAAAGGGAAAGACAGTTTGAGCGGCCGATGATGAGAGCAAGGTCCGCCAAAGAGAAAGATGACACATAAAAGAGCAACCATAGCACTATAGCGTCGAAAGTTTGGGATGCCGTTAATGTTGAGAATTGTGCAGCTTATGTCATTTCCAACGCCTGTAATTGGTCATCAGCGGAAAATGGCTAAATGGGAACAACAAGCTCATAAGCAGCACAATGCAAGTCTCTTAGAAGTTCGATGCACTGAACATGAATTAACTAATCTGACAAATGTATCTGTATTGAGAAAATGTACTTAAATATACATTGTAATAAAATGGTAATGGGTTGGAATTAGAGCATGGCATGTAAAATTGTAATAGCATTGTAATCATAGTAATTAATAGAGCTAATAACCGTGACCCAAACACAGCATAAATTATATTAACAGCCATTTCCAGTTAATATAATGGAAATGGCTGCAAAATGCATTATTCCCCACATCACCATGCTGTTCCATCCTATTTCCTGTGCTGGAAAGCATAGCGCAACTAAAAACTTAACTCCCCACCTCTATGAATTTACATCTTTATAGACAAAAGGAAAGGTTTCCATATGTCTCAAAACAAAGCGCCCACTAAGCGACTTGCGAAACTTGGCTCGACTGTTTTTCAGCACCATGGACAGCTCCCTCCCCAAGTTTGTTGCGCATTTCAGAACCATGGACAGCTCCCCTTTAAACACGTGAAAACCAAGTAACGCCTCGAAATTACAGCCGCAGATAGATCTATGTAACGTAAAGGACTTATACATATCGATGTCCTAAGAGTTACGGACAGCACAAAGTCTATTCTGGCAGCTGAACTCTCTCCCTCCCCTGCATTTCCTTCCTCTACTTTCACCTGAATTCGCAAATCTGGCGAAAACTGGCTGATCTCACGGGAGCAAAGTTATGAAAAATTAACTTCTTTTCATAAACTAAGAGATAACTAAAGGTTGATTGATCGACATGGACAAGGACATTTCTCGCGATATAACAGGATGTATGATTTGCTTTTCCAGTGGAACGATTTCAGGATTTTTTCAAGTGGAGTTGCAAACATTGGCCCCCTCCCTCTCTCTCTCTCTCTCTCTCTCTCTCTCTCTCTCTCTCTCTCTCTCTCTCTCTCTCTCTCTCTCTCTCTCTCTCGTTCATCTCACTCTCTTGGGCACACCTGACCGACCAGAGAGAGAGAGAAAGAGAGAGAGAAAGAGAGGCGCGTCTCCCATTAACGCCGTGGTCCGAACGTCGCATATCCCACATCTACCGCCAGTGGCCCCCCGTGCGTGGCCCCTCCCTGCACAGATATATGGGTTAACTCCGGGAAAAGCCGCGATAGTGTAGTTAAAAAAGACGTCGGGTGATTCCTCGCCTTTTCTGTGTCTTCCAAAAATGACTAATGCGCTTTCAGTCAAAACGGACATCACCACCACCACCACCACCACCTCCGCCTCCTCCACCTCTTTCTTATGCGCTGTTGATTCGACATAGAAAACTCTACTCAACCCTGTGATTTACGCTTTATATAAGGCGAGTGGAAGCGGCAGAAGCGGATTTTTTGGGGGAGCCAGACCCGTGGGCGGCTGGGTGGCGTCCGTCTGGGTGAGCTAATAGCGGAGAATTTTAAGCCCGAAAAAATACAAGGCATGGCGTTTGGAAGTGAAATATAGCAAAACGAACGGGCGTGTATTCATGTGCGCTCAGAACCGCTTGCACTTTTACCTCCTGGACCACTCGCCACCTCGCCTAACCAGTTGATATATTTTTTTTTCTTCTTTTTTTGGGGGAGGGGGGGTAGAGGCAAGTCGGTAAAAAGAGAAGCGCATGACACCGCGGTGAAGTCTTCGACGCGCACCGCTGACTGAATGAGTCCGTCTCTGACCGCGACTCCTACCCCCGTAAAGACCCGGAGGACGCATGCAAACGGACCCCGCAACCCTGCCGCACAGCTGAAGCGGACAGCCCGATTGGCGTCTCGGCCGGTGCGCCTCTTCTTGTGAAGCATCCCCAGCAGTAGCGGCGGAGGAGGAGGCGGCGGCGGCAGGGGCGGCGAGGAGCGGGGCATTTCACCGCAGCCAGGTAACGCATTGCCGCTGCTGCACCTGTTGTGACTGGCGGAGGTGTGAGTGAGAGGGAGAGTGCGTGCGGGTAAATAACATTATGGAGCCTTGAGCCTGTGTGAATTTGAGCTGTGTGTTTCAGTAATGGCTGACAACAGAACATTTGGTCATTTGCATTCATAAAAAAACATCAAATGTCTCCAGTGGGTTTTGTGCGCATGCTGGTGTGAGGACATAACCCTTGCTGATCCATTTCGAATAGGCTGCTTTGGGCAAGACACTTCAAAGTCCCTAAATATGTGTTAAGAGCCCTATTGTTGCCTGAACACAATGTGGCAAATGAGATTATGAAGTGAATATCTGCTGCCTTTCTGCCTGTAAGCACCAGACAGACCTCCCTTTATAGACTGGGTAGCTCAAAACTATAGGGGAATTACTGCCCATATAGGCACTGAGGTATTTGAAATTCATTTCAGACTCAAAGACATCACGGCTAAAGTCTACGCCGCTGTATCTGAAAGTAGCCTTGTTGTTGAGCGGCAGGTGTGCTGTGAGTGGGTGTGATTATTGGTGATTATAGGTCCATATCTCAGTGCTATAAGGGTAATAACAGATAATTGGCTCAACACGCAGCAGGAGGCTCAAGTCTCCAGCACCAGCTCTGTGATCCTGCATCTATAGAGTCAGGCTATATGAGTTATGACTAAAACGTCATCATTGGAAACCCAAAAGGTATGTGACTTGACAATCAGAAATAAATGTCCCTCCTTTATTTTTAACCATGTGGCTACTGGAAGAATAACCCAAGTAAACTGCCCAAAAGTTTGTACTTTAGATTCTGATGCGTTACCACAAAAAGGACTCATCAATCAACCTCTACATTGGTTACCACCTTAAATACAGTTTTACATTTATTAAAACAATTTGAGTAAGAGGTTGAGTAAAATAATGCATATTATAGCCTATATTAAACGTGTCTAGATTCAGATAAATAAATGCAGTTTTGATGTAAACCTTAAACAAACCCCTTATAAAAAGAAATATAAAAATTCTGAAAGTCAATTATAGCAAATTGAATTTGTTCAACACTGGCCTCTAGTGGAATCCAAACCACTCCAATTAGTCATTTAGCACCTTTCCTGTTCCAATGTAACATTTCAATATATTTGTGATACATTATTCCTCTGTTGTTTTATTTTATTTTATTTTACTTAATGGGTACAGTAAATGTCAATCCATTATGGTATGTGCATAGTAGAAAATATGTCCCAGAAATGCTCATAATTGCACAAAATAGTATTGTTCTGGTCTTAAAGGTAAGGAAGGGCATCTGTGCAAAACCTATGCCGCCAAATCATAAATGAATCATTGAATGCTCAGGGACAGATGAGTCACTGTTGCTGCACCAGATGGGAACAGCGGAAAAGCAAGAAAATAAGTGCTTATATATAACTTACACAGGGAAATATTACAACAAACTTTGAGTTTCGCTGCATTTTCAAACATTTCGGTCCAAAGTTGGCATACATTAAGCTATCAAATATCTGTAGACACAGCCCCTCTGCTGCAGCGGGGTGCATATGGCTCTTGATAAATGGGCTCTGGGCTGGTATCAAGCTGCGATTGTGTTACTTCTCATCACCACATGCTCCAAAACTTCACAGCTATAAACCAATGTCCGAGTCATCCGCGCACACGCACACGCGCTCACACACACACACCACTCACGCACTCACGCACTCACAAAGCCGCGACACCCCACACCATTTCCAAGGGAGGCAGCGGTCCGTCTTTGTAAAACTAGACAGCGCTAACGTCTGGTGCTCGGGCTCGGATATGTTTATGAGCTCAGGAGCAGCAGGCGGGTACAGCTGTGCGCTCCCTTCCTCTGCAGACACAGACCTCATGGGTGGCCAGTACTTTTTGACATCAAACGCGAGCGGCTACTAAATCCCTCAGAGTTTTTTTCCGGACCGTCCGAGGAGCATCATCACCGTCTCTCCCCGATTTCCCATCTGAAGGTGCTCCTGACCTAAAGCGACCTCTATGGATGCGCTAGAGGAGTTGTTTTTGGAGTCCAGATGTGGCAGGTAAGAGAGACAGAGATAGCAGGGAGAGTGGTGGGTGGGTGGGGGGCTGTACGGTGCATGCGTGCCCAAGGTGACTGAGGCAATGTCACGCTGCTTGAGCTCATTTGAAAGGACAGGGGGGTTTATTTCAATCAATCCAATGACATTTACGATTAGTTTAGCCGCCGAATGTAATATTGCAACATGTGCCGCTCCATTGTTGCTCGTCTGCGCTGATCAGAGAGGCGTGTGTCCTGTGTGTAGGTGCGAATGTGTTAGTAGTGTGGAGGTAAATTGGACATGAGGGGATTTGAATTGATCAAATAGAACAGATTTACTCTTCGCTGGTGGTCTGCCATTGAGTTTTGCTGGCATCGCCGCAAGTCCTAGTTTTACCTCCAAAAAACAAAAAAACAAAAAATAATTTGCCATTTTATCTCAAAGTAACAAACCCAGTTCAAGAAGTCCTTGGAAGAAGTTGAGTCAGTTTTGCATATTTGGACTGTGAGCAACTGTTTTTTTTTTTCCAGGAATTGGATGAAGCTTGGTGCTGTTGTTTTATCATGACCGTTTTGTGATATCAGTCTTGTGCATGTGTGGTTTGGGAGATAAAGGGATAAAATGTTAAAGTGTGTTACTTTTGGCTGTCTGTGTGTGGTGCTGCTAATGCGTCTAGGTCTGTGGGGACAGAGAGAGGTGAGGAAACAACACCACGATCCTAACAGTTCGTCTGGTGTGAGGGCAGCATCACTCTGACAGGGACACAACAAGCAACCACAGTTTTTTTTAAGTAACATCGCACCATTCTCGCAGTAAAACGTCTACGCAAAAGTGTCTGAATGCAAAGGTTTTTAATCAAATTATAACAGGGAACGCAGTAATGCAAGTCTCCACAAATATTGACGACGCTGATTCTTGAAGTTGGCACATTGCCAGCCGGTCGGTCAGTACAGTCTCCGGTGCTTGCTCTTTGCACCAGAGACTGACGGACTCTAGTGGGCCCCAGACATGTCCTAGAGCCAAACCATTCTCCAAACGGCTTTCTCCAAGGTGCGCGACAGATGGAAGTCGTTCATGTCTGCTAAGGGCCGATGACATCACTGGAATTTCACCATCCCCTGTCTATGTCTTCCAAAAATGTACATGCCTAGAATGTAGAACCAACAAGTAGTAATGAGGATTAAAAGAGGACTTAGATAACACCGAGAGTAAACATCGGTCTAGAACAGGTGTCACTCCATGTGGTCCCTGACGGTGGCTTCTGGCTATCGCCCGTCTTGCTTCATCTCACTGGTTGTGGTCTTTGTGTTAGTGATCCGATGTGATCACCTCAGCATAGACCTTAAACTGGACCACCTGGGGCCGCTTTGAGCCCTGGGTTCAAACAGCCCCAGTCACACCTCTATCACCGCTTGCTTTTATCTCTCCTTCACCCCTCCACCTCTCCTCCCACTCACTACCTGCCTATCTGTATATCGTCTGTGGCTACTGCAGTTCCCGCTCCGGGCTTTATCATGTGGAGTTTTTCCGCCGAAGCTTGTCCTTGTCAGCTCCAATATCTGTTCTTTTGATGACAGATTGTTGTTTATGTGCAGAAATTCCCAAAATATATAGAGAAGCTAAGAGGTTGATAGTACTGTAGGACACTGGGGATATCAGTAATTGCAAAGTTGATATTTTTGTTGAACGGTGACTGTATAATTCATTTAATCACAGAGCCCTATATTTCAGGTCCTTGAACCCTCCTTATTCAAATCCTTGAATGTTTTGAAAGTATTTTCAATGAATCCACATAAGGACAGGAAGGATCTTATCTAGCTTCTCAATGCTGCTGGGGAACCTGGTGACTAGAAGTACGCCACTGCAGTACAATGTTCGGAGTATTTTGAAGCTGCACTGCCTGAAAAACTCCAGTATTAAACCATGAAAGTCATAGAGTAAAATCTCTCAGCTTTGCTCTTGTCTTTACTTATCCCAGACAAGACAAATCCTTGCAATTCAAGAATGAACCAATTGTCGAACAACTGTATCGCAATCAATATATTTGTATGAACTTTTCACATGTTTTACTACGTGGTCCTTCTCCTGGCTTCGAACCAGCGAACTTAGGCATCAAAGTCCACGACCTTAGCTGTCGCACCAACTGACAACAGATATGTGTGGCCAAAACCAAAATTTGTCAATTACATTAATTCTCCACGTCATATTTCTTGTCTTTGCAAATGATCATTGAAATTGCACTGGTATAAAGGAAGCAGCCACCACCAGCTACACTCCTACTGTAATCAGGCATAATGAGGAAGAATTATCAGACAGTTCACGCAAGAAATTTTGTTTCATTGACTAGTTACATCATGGTAACCCAGAAGGACACGCCCACAAACAGCTGTTCAACTGGGACATGCTCGTCTACTTTCAACCGAACACATGGCTTTTTTGTGAGTGTCAGCGTCCATTTTGCTGAATGTCAAGGTAAGGGTGCACTGGAGTGGTGAGCACTGAGGAGACAATCGAATATGTTATTTGAGACGAAATATAAGCTTTGTTGAGTGTAGGTACTGTAGGTGACGTGGTAGCCTAACTGTCAACACATGAGCCAGCTGTGTCACCAGATAAATTAACACCAGATGATCTAAAACCAAGCACGTTAGGGGGGAAAGTCACTGACATAAATACTGCTGAAAAGACACAGAACACTGGGTTTCATAGCTCAGGATGGAGGAGTCTGGTCGTAAACACGCACTGTAGGGGAGCGGCTCGCTGCTATTTAATGCTCGCATTAGCGTCTGACATTGCTTAGCAGAAAGTTGCGGCTTGGGATTGCTTCACTGACAATAAAAGAGTCAACTCCGCAGAAGTGCTTAGCACCGTGATAAAACGACCACAAACATGACAGATCGTCAGCTCTGGAGATCGTACGACGGTCTAATATCGTCATATCGCCACCCCAGATTGAATGCACTTCTCTTTGGAACAAATACTCTATGAAGCTACTTTAGCCTTCTATCTAATCAGTGCTTCTTTACTGACTTAGCTCTTCCTGTATCTCACATTTTCACATTACTACCGCAGGATCCCTAAGTCAGTAATTGAGGAGCCATAAGTATTGCTCCAAAGGCTTTACATATTAGCTTTATGAGTCACGTTTGATTTCATCTTGGTGAAACAACTAATATGTTTATAGATGCATTTTTTGTTCACAAAAATACTGAAAAACATGTGAAATACAATTTGAATATAGACAAATATAGTAGAGTATTAATCATTTTCTTGATTGAAATATGTTCTTGCTGCCTACTGTGACTCTCCAGAGTGCAAGTACTTCACATGGATGAAAAAAGAAAGTTGTATCTGAACTACATTTATCTTGAGCCAGTACTGATAAAGTAACAAAGTAATTGCTTATATTGAATTTAGCTTGTTAACAGACTAGCGAAAAACCAAGAAAGCAAAACACCAGATTCAGGATTATTGCAGATGCATGTGTTTGGATTAGATTAGTTACTGATGGCTTTTGTGTGAAGTGAGTGTCTCTCTCATGGGAACAATAGCGTGAGCAGATGGACTGTTAAAATGCGGTCCCGTGTTAATTTTGTATCATATGTCCTATTAATTTCTCCACTGATTCAATAATTGTTACTTACATTTGTCAGAGAGCAAAGAAAATGATGCGTTTCATCCCACTGCAGTCATTTAATTACATCCTAATCACTATTGCAGCCCAGATTTGACATATTTCTGTAATGTATTCATCATCATTCAGCAAGAATGTATGGGAGCAAGTACATGAGATACATTTACGTATTCCCAACATGTTTGCCCAAGTGGTTACATGCGTGTGTTACTGAAGGGTTATGAGCCAATGGCTTCAACACATAATCATTAAAATGCATATCAGGCGTGAGGTGGAAATGTGGCCCAGTTAATCTCCAATAACCTCCCAGTAGAGGAATATGCAGAAATGTGATATAACAGGTGACTCTGAAATCATATTTAATTGTATCAGCACAGGCGCCAGTGAACTGTGACACTATCATTAAGTGACAGTTATAACTTCAGTCCCGCAGAAGAATAGTCATTAAATCTATTAATAAATCTGAATGCTGCTTCCTGCCTCTGGAATTAGCTCCATGTCATTTTTGACAACAGATTTTTGTCCTTAAAACTCGCTAATAAGACAATGAGCATTGATTTAATCATATTCATCGTGCTCTTATTTTGTTGTTTTTTGCTTTTTGCTTGAACTAGCAATTTTTTGCATCACAGACACGTTTGTGACCGGACACGGAAAATGAGGACATATGTCAGTTCTCGGGCATTTCGAGGTACTCACAGATTCTGAAAGTGTAGTCTCCAAGCTTTCCAACAATGTGTAAGACATGGAAATCTGATCATCTTTGGAGAAGCTGTGGCCATTTGAATGTAGGAACTATAAAAATAGCTCAAAGGTGAGAAAACGGCCTCTAAAGTTTGTGCAGTTCTCTTTGCTGCTGGGAGTGACAATAGGGCTCATTTACATCTCATTTAGATAAGCCAAACCCCCTGCTCCCCCTGTCATGTCATGTGTATGTTGTTGCTATAGTTATTAATTATGTACACAATGTGAAAGTTTCTGCCAAAGAGAATATATGGTATATGGTAAGTTTTATTGTTATGTTCAGTTACTTTCTATTCTTTGTTTTAAAGCAGCACTAAGTAACGTGTTTACCTAAATAAATCCTTTCCGTAGTCCCTCTGGGGGTAATACAAGTGTTAATGGGATGATTGGAGGGTCTTTCATCTCCCTCTGGTGTCTCTGGCCAGAAAACCATGCTTGCAACTTGACTGCCACCAGGTCGAAGCAGCAATACACACTAATAGAATCACTAGGAAGAAGCTAACAGGCTAACGGGCAAAGCTAACTGCGGGCTAGCGCCACTTAAATAGTATTTACCCCCACGTTTGAGTGAAAAAAATTCTTTCCATTGTATAACTGGATGTACACATCCCTCTCTCCCTTCACCTTTTCTGTCAGCGTAATATTTACTCTCCAAGACATTTAATAAGTTAAAAAATCGTAACTTGCTACGACACCTGCAGTTGCGCTTATGGCCTCTAGGGGCAAGAGTTACTTAGTGCTGCTTTAACTATATTGTTATTAGGGTCAAAATAAGAAAGAATTAAACATGCTTATAAATAAATAAATAAATAAATATTGTTAATATAAGTATGAGAGATCAGAGATTTTTAGAATAAAAACTTATTGTGGTTCCAATAAACTCTTCCTTCTATTTCGATATACATTCAACTGAAAGGTCATTAGCCGTTCAGAAGTCTCTGGACGTGAGAGGCGAAACATCAGCTACTCTAAAATAATCCAGTACAGATGATGGCTTAACACAAAGCCGTCATTGCTTACAGTAGAATCCCATTGTATTATAAATATTAGAGAAAATGGTCAGGTCCTTTCAAACTTAGTGGAGGCCAATGCAAAATGCTGTTCGGGCCAAACATCAGTGTGATAATGCGAGTGAGTCGAGATTGTGTTCGGCGCTGCAATCATTAGTGCAACAGTAAAACACCTTTTATCTATTTTTTTGTCTGAACAATAACATGGGGAAGTGCTCTTTAGTAGATTGTGTCCCAGTGCATGATGCGCAAAGTCCATTTTGAAGGAAATCTTTTTTTGTATTTGGGTGTCGCACATTTCTGTTTTTTATTGCTACCTTCTCCATGTCAATAAACAATGTGGGTTAATCTAACAGTGCACTGATACTAAGTTTTCTGTAAAGCGTAGATTTTTTATACATTATTAACACAGTTGCTGCCTATAACACATCCAGAACTCAGCTGCGAGATTCATCACCCGCACCCGGTCTTCAGATCACACCACACCAATCCTCCATCATTTCCACTTTCAGTCCAGCAACAAATTCAATACAAACTCTTCCCACTAACCTTCAAAGCTCTCTATAACCTGGCACCCTCATACATCTACAACCTGATTCAGCCATACACCCCATCATGCTCATCTCGCGCCCTGTTGTTCACACTCTCTGTCAAACTGACCGCTAAGGCCTTCAGCCGCTCAGCACCGGGGCTTTGGAACGCACTCCCACTGCACATTTGGATGCTGGACTCCACAGAGCTAGTGAATGATACATAACCCTCCAATTTATTTTTGTAAAGGAAACTTGGTGAAAAGTACAAAACGAAAATGACAGAACAACTTTTAAGTGTTGCATCTTAGCACTTACTATTCTACTCTTTATGTGAGAAAACCACAAATTATTAAAATCTAGGTTGTATAGTAAGTTCCTTATGGCTTCTTGCCACATCAAACTCCTTGAAATAAATAAGATAAAGTGTGTGTTTATATATTTTATTAGTCAGGTTAGATTGAAACCATTGAAAGATGAAGCCAAAGGTCACAGACAAGTTTATTAATGAAATTTCAATTGGCCTCAGAATGGTCGTGTCCAATAGAGTTCTATCAGAGTCAGCTCAGACATTTCAGCATCGAGATTTTTAGGACATGACGTGAGAAAACAGGGAGTCAGAATCACAGCAATCTGTGATGTTGAAAGACACGCAATTTTCATTTAGTGAGAGCTTTGGTCCAGGCGCACTTTGTACCAACTCATACTCGCAATTCAGACGGGGATGATTTTTGTCGACTGTTATGTTCACTAAAGGCTATTAATGTAATGATGTATGTTTGTGAAGTTACAGGACATTTAAAACATTAAATACCCCCAAAATTAATCTTAAAATTTTACTAAATAAATACCTGTGTACCTAAATGTGTTTTTGAGAGGTGCTTTTTAAATATGATTAAGATGGGCAATTGTGCTGAAGACACCATAGGCAAACCTTGAACCTTGACCTATCTTTTGTTTGATGGGTAACCAGAGGACAGATGACACAGTGGGTGGTCTGGTTTGGTTTTCGTTGAGCTGCATTTTAGTTGAAGATTGTTTATTGATTTGTTGACCTGTGAATAAAGAGTTACAATGATCCGGCTCGAGATGAATGTGTGAACAAGCTTCTGAAGAGAGGGAGAGGAAAGGGATATGGGACATCTGACTTTTGAAATGTTTTGAAGACGAGGTTTTAGAGCTGTTATCGATGTGGTTTAGAAGATTGCGGTCAGAGTTTAGTACAGCCATGTTTCTGACACAGTCAGAGGTTTTGACAGGTAAAGATAAATAGTCCATCAATTTTTCTTCCGCTTTATCCGGGGCCGGGTTGCGGAGGCAGCAGTCTAAGCAGAGATGCCCAGACTTCCCGATCCACGCACACCTCCTCCGAGCTGTTCTGGGGGGACCCGGAACAGCTCGGAGACATAGTCCCATCAGCATGTCCTGGATCTTCCACGAGGCCTCCTCCAATAGGACATGCCTGGAGCACCTCCCGAGGAGGTGATCAGGAGGCATCCGAAACAGATGCCCTAGCCACCTCAGCTGACTTCTTTTGACGTGAAGGAGCAGCGACTCTACTCCGAGCTCCTCCCGGGTAACTGAGCTCCTCACCCGATCTCGAGGGTGCGCCCAGCCACCCTGCGAAGGAAACTCATTTCAGCCGCTTGTATCTGCGATCTTGTCCTTTCGGTCATTACCCAGGTTTCATGACCATAGGTGAGGGTGGGCACGTAGATCGATCGGTAAATCGAGAGCTTTGCCCCTGACTCAGCTCCCTCTTCACCACAACAGTCCGATACAGCGACCGCATCACTGCTGACGCCGCACCGACGCTGCGCTGAAGGTCCTGATGTGATGAAGCCAACAGAACAACATCGTCTGCAAACAGCAGAGATGAGATCCTGAGGTTCCCAAACAGGACACCCTCCAGCCCCTGGCTGCGCCTACAAATTCTGTCCATAAAGTTAATGAACAGAACCGGTGACAAAGGGCAGCCCTGGCAGAGACCAACACGCACTGGGAACAGGTCTGACTTACTGCCGGCAATGCGAACCAAGCTCCTGCTGCGGTCATACAGGGAACGGACAGCCCTTAGCGGAGGACCCCGGACCCCATAGTCCAGATAAGTAGTACGTTGTCGAAACCTCGTGCTGTTTTTGTCTCAATTTAGCTCTTGGCTTGAGTCCTGGTAAGTCCTCGCTTAGCCTCGATTAGTTGCAGTCTATTCTATTAATATTCTTCACCATGGAATTAATGATTTATTGATTACATTTTGTAGCATATTGTGTTCCCATAAAGTCAGGACTAATCTTTGGTGCATATAGAGCTTAGAAACCTAAGGCCAAAATTTGCCATGTTTGCTGTGAGCATGCAGTTACCATCATTCATAGATTTACAGTATCCAAACGGTGTAATATGGTAAACAGAGCCATGGAACAACTCATTTCATAAATACACCAATGTACTTTACATTAGTGGTGCATTCCATACAGTAAAGATCAAATTTTTGTGTTATTGTTCAAATTAATTTTTTTAATTTTTGCTTTTTGTTTGGTCAGATCAACGTGAGAGTATTGGAAAGCGCTTCTCTTTGGTCCTCATGGAGGGAGCTGACATTGCTGTTATACCATTCCCTGGTGGCCAGGGACGACTCCAAAAGACACTTTGTAAACAGGGTTGCATGTAGCTTTGGACCTATAGCACCTTAAAAGCCAAAGAGTTACATTAAAAAAAAAAAAATGACCCATGTGACAACCTAGGAATCATATTTTTAACCGCGCTGGTTTTTGTACTGCAGAAATAGAAAGTTGAAGCCTATATCTATGACTGACAGGCTCTGGAGCACTGGGGCGGCATGGTAATGCAGCGGTTAGCACTCGTGCTTCACAGCAAGAAGGTTCTGGGTTCGATTCCCACCTGGACGGGGCCTTTCTGTGTTGAGTTTGTATGTTCTCCGCGTGTCTGCGTAGGTTTCCTCCGGGTACTCTGGTTTCCCCTACCACAAAAAACATGTATAATAGGTGAATCCTCCAGCTAGGTGATTCTGACCATCAGCCTGGCTCCATGCCTGGAGAGGGGTCCCTGGGCACGGCAATGCCATGGCCCACTGCTCCTTATGGGTTGCCCCAGCGGCATCGAAGTATGGGTCAAATGCAGAGGACAAATTTCCCTACGGGGACAATAAAGTATACAAACAAACATGACAAAATCATGTGACGGGTCTCTATTTTAAACAAATATCTAACTATCCTGCGCGACCATAGATTTAGCTCCTGTGATGTTCGTTAGCAATAACCTAATGGTGTAAAGCAGAGGTGTCCAAACTGTTTTCATTGAGAGCTTTATCTGGTGTGGAGGGCCACAGATCAGTGGTCAATGCAATGAAAACTTCAACTGAGTGCGTTTAGCAAAGTTTTAACCTGTGCTCCACACCTTTTATTCAGGCTTGGAACGTTAAAACCAGCTCTTCCCCACAATAAAAAGGTTCATTTTCGAGGTATAATTGTATATAATTATGAAACTTCTCGTAAAAAGTACCATCTCTCGCGACGTGTGCCAATTCAACAAGAACCCTGAAGGCCAAAAAAATTGGCCTGAGAGCCACATTTGGCCCCGGGCCACACTTTGGCCACACTTCACAGCCATCCTCATATCATACGGATATTTGGATGGCTGTGCTTTGTTCTGTCAACCCTTTGAAATTTGCTTTACCAACTGCCGTGAACAAAGGCTACAAATCTCAATACAGATTTTGCAAAGACAGAGCATGTTGTTCTTGAGGTTTAATTTTCCATCCAGCAGTGTTTACATTCGTGTCATTGCCTCTTTTGAGCACACCAAAATTATGTGCCATTTCTTTCTGTTGGTAGAAATGACTGAGTGTTGCCATGGCAACATCAATATAAGTCTTGAGTTTGCCCCGAGCAAAGTAAGCACCTGCATCTGCAATGATATGACATTTTTACAATATTTAAGGAGGAATGGTTTCTCTTAATGCTGTCTTGTGGTGTAAGGAAAGTGAATTTGCTGTTGCATGTGTTACCTGTTCCATTGAGGGGTCTTGCTGTACACCGCTTCTGTTAGATGCTGTCAAGCTCAGTTGAGAGGTCCCCTCGTGACTCAACTCCACGCAATACATTTTTTATGTTACATTACCAACAATGTTAATGTTTAGAACTCAAAACAACTTGTTCAAACCCTTCTCCTAACCCTAACCATTCATGACTTAGCAGATAAAATGGTGTGCAGGGTTATTTCGGGACACCACACACCAAGTACATCTAATGTGTTTTGATCTATATGAAACCTTTTTTTGTATCTCTTAAATTGCTGCCTGACATTCGTGAAAACAGTTTTAACCCAACTAAGTGGTATAGTGTTATTATTTATTTATTTGGTATATGCAAAGAGGATCCAACACAGAGGGTTATGTTTGAATGTTGACAGAAAAAGAAGCATGGCACCAAAAGACATAATCCGAACATCTATTTGTACTTAAAGCAGATGCGTCGTAAGTCCTCTTTCCTTGTCTCTGCGTCAAACTGTGTTGCAGCAATGACCTAAGTGTTTTCAATGCACAGATGGGACAAGTGCGAGGCCACTGGCAGATGGACCGAAGAATATATTTCCTCTGAAAGTCACGTACACACCGCCTCTGTTTGCTCTCATCTGTCTATACACACACTCACAAAGAGGCTTTTTCACACCTGACGTCCCCTGCAGACCACAGAAACAAGACCGGCTCCAGCCACAGGGCCCCTAACCTTTTAAACTGTATGTGACTGCTGTTCCCTCGGCACCAATTTCACCAAGGACTCAAACCACATAGGGCGGTGTTGATTAGTTTCAGCCTTGACAGAAAGGAGCAAACTTCTGTCCCTCTAGTCTAGGTCACGCCAAAACACCACATGATCTATTAAGTTTGGTGCAGAGTTATGGCCTCGCCAAGTTCTCCAGTAGCTTAATAAAACAGGCCACACAGGAGGGTGCCGGTCACAGAAGTCATTAGAAATCAGCAGAGCCGGTTTTTCCTATACGCAAACTACGCAAGGTGCGTAGGGCCCCCGCAGCCGTAAGGGCCCCGCATCTCCGTCAAACTACGGTGTTTTTTCATTTATTAATCAACGCGTTGTACGGGGACAGGCTCTCTGACAGCGCTCACACTCCTCCTACTTTGGCACATAAAACACCTAAACGCAGCAGTCTGCTGAAGTGGATGAGCAGGAGAGACCTACCGCCTTCCCCCCGTCACTCCCGAGGCGCGAGTGCTTCTCCCTTCGCGTCCCCGCTTAGCTGTCTGTCTGTCTCCCGGTGCTCACGTCGCCTCCTGTGCGCCTGCATGTCACCCGTGTCCCGGGTGCTGCTCTCATGTTTTCTCTGCGCGGACTCGGGGCTGCATTGCCACACACTCATTTAAACTCTCTTCTTATTGTCTCTAGCAGAGAATCAGGACAGTCGTTGGGCGAATAGACGAGAGTAAAGTCGTTCTACGTGGCCTGGTCAAAGAGGAGTTGAATGAGCACAGTTTACTTATAGTAACTCTGGTTCGCTTAATGTGCACAGTCTAAAACTAATTGGACTACTCACAGGCTAATTCTCAGTAGTAAGACCGTCAGGTGCAGGTTTTAGTTAGTTTTAAATCAGCGGTTCCCAAACTGTGGGTCAGGGACCAAAGGTGAGAGAATGGGACCATTTGCCATTTACCATTTTAAAAAGTGGGGGAAATAGACTAGTAGTAGTCCTGAATCCCAGTCTTGCAGTGGCTTAGTGGTTCTCACACAGTGGGGCAGGGCCTGAATTGAGGTCATTATGTTCCACTTCTGCACAGTGGAACTGTTTATTTGTTTTATTTTTTTTTAACCAGGAAAGTCCCACTGAGATTAAGAATCAATTTTTCAGGGGAGTCCTTGCCCCAGAGGGGAAACTATTGTACATGTTTTTAGTGGTAGGGGAAACCAGAGTACCCGGAGGAAACCTACACAGACACAGGGAGAACATGCAAACTCCACACAGAAAGGACCCGTCCAGGTGGGAATCGAACCTGGGACCTTCTAGCTTTGAAGCACGAGCACTAACCGCTGCGCTACCGTGACAGGTTCGCGCTTCGTCGAATAGCCATGGGATGCGTAGGTACTGTAGGGCCCCCGTGTTGATTTTTGCTTAGGGCCCCAGAAGGGCCAGCACCGGCTCTGGAAATCAGTGATATATCGCAGTGAAGTCAAAGTCGTATCAACACACCGTATCTACAGATTGATAATGTGTTTCATTACTGTAGCTTCTCCTTGGCAACGGAGGACACATGGCATCACATGAAGTTGTTGAGGCTTCCCTCTCCTTAAACCGAGGTGTTTTTGTGTTGTTGTTTTTCTTGTGAATGGCATGTTTTGTGTGTCTCAGTGTTTTGGGGATTTTTTGGGAACTACAGTAAACGAAGCGCTTGATTAACAGTTATGCGAATCTGCTGATGTGATCTGTTGAAGTGGCCTACAGACGGTCTTTAGATATCAAACTGGATGACGCTTTTCTCAGTGGACTGTGTGAGGCTGTGTTTTGACTCAACAATAATGAACTAGACCCGTTTGACCAGCTTTCCTGAGGCAGAGTGGACTGGGTTACCCGCTTTGCTTAAAGGAATAGGCCACCGTTTTTACATACTGAGATATGTTCTTACCTTAGCTTTGACGAGTTCATGTGTACCTGTCTGGTCTCCACGTGTGCCTTCAGTAACGTAAACAGAGCACAGACGGCGTTAGCATTTAGCCTCTCTCCCTCTCCTCTATAGCTCCAAACTAGGTGAAGATAGAAGCTACCAAACTCTTCCACATTTTGCCTATTTAAATATGGTTACATGAAGTGTTACACTACAAAGTATAATTACACAAAATTAAACAATGTGGATTTTCTAAGCGGATAAAAAGGGGAACTATATTGTAAGGCGTAATAATACCAGGAGTAATTCGGCATCGCGCAGTGATATCTTCACTTTACTGTGCGGATGCCGAATTACTCCTGGTATTATTACGCCTTACAATATAGTTCCCCTTTTTATCCGCTTAGAAAATCCACATTGTTTAATTTTGTGTAATTATACTTTGTCACACTTCATGTAACCATATTTAAATAGGGAAAACGTGGAAGACTTTGGTAGCTTCTATCTTCACCTTGTTTGGAGCTATAGAGGAGAAGAGAGAGGCTAAATGCTAACGCCGTCTGTGCTGTGTTTACATTACGGAAGGCACACGTGGAGACCAGACAGGTACAAATGAACTCATCAAAGCTAAGGTAAGAACATATCTCAGTCTGTAAAAACGGTGGCCTATTCCTTTAAGTCCTGTCTGAGGGAGAGGAGTGCAGAGTCTCGATCTGTGCCAGGTCCAACTGACCAAAAGAACAGCTTTTACTTCACCAATGTGCTTTGCATGTGGTGAAATGGACAAAAACGCTAACTGAGCTGGAGTGAGTTGATTTGTCTGGCTTGATGAAATATAATGGAATTATCATGGTGTGACCAATCCTATTTCGACAGATGCTTTATCAAATAGTTCTGCCTATATGTATGTATTTCATTCAACATATAACTGGTCTCTCTATAAGCGGAGATGTTGGAAAGTGTATGTGTGAAAATACAGAAAAAGAAAGCAAATAGCTGCCAACGTGCCTCTTCTTCAGTGGAGCAATTGTTTTTTACCTACGTGCTACATTTGTTGTAACTTTAATCAGTCCAACTTCAGCCAAGTGTGAATTTTATCTTCCGCTTTTCTAAATGTAGCCACTCCAAAGCACTTTATTGACTGTTCATTACCTCTCCTCCATTTCCGAACAGCGAAACCACCCTTGTGTTGAATTTGTATTCATTTGTCGTTTTATCTGAAAATCCGGCTGAAATTGACAAAAGCTTATTCAGAGACAGCTTTAGCACGGGCAACCGAGCTATTTTAGCCACATACTACAAAACGTTACACCCTGCCTGTAAGTGCGGATGCTCCAGGAAACATCCATAGATTTTTCTGATTCCTTCCTTTCTCTACACAATTCTCAGGGGATCTTCTCTGCTGTCTCTATCTTCTCACCTCGCCTCACCTCAGCTCACTGTGCACCACTCGCTGGAATATGGAACACTTTTTACTCAACAAAAATGGATGTGTAGCAGTGTTTACCCAAATGGATCGGAGGCCATAATGTGCATTCTACCTGGAGAAATTAGCACAAGCTGCAGAGTATGTGCACATGCAGAGGGCTCTACGCGGAGTCCCAACGCCTAGATGTTTCATTTCAAAGAGAGGTTTTACAAATGATTTTCTCTGTGGTGTATTTGGGGGTTTGAAGAATTAAGAATGGTCAGACTGTGGGGCCACCAAAACAGGATCAGATTATGCGGATTCAATATGGATTTGTTTCTTCTTGTATGCTCCAAGAGTTTGCCAGGACTACCATGAAAAAGATACTTTGAAAGCCCATTGGGACTTCGACTGAGAAACTAGTCAATCCAAATGACTGCTTTTTAAAAAGTGGAACATGTCTGCTGACAGAGATTACACAATCGAGATGTTTGTCTCATTCTTCTTTAGGCATCATGTACGTACTGTCCATGTCATCTTTATGAAGCTAACGATATGTAAAAACGCATTACTATATGTACTAGTCCCAGTACATATAGTACATACAGTTCTGTTATATTCGATCACAGTCGTTTTTTCTGAGTGAGTCTGTGTGAAAGATGAAAACCAAAACAAAAACATGATCCTTGTCTACAAATGTGAATGTACA